>CP116452.1:3423779-4023779 GCA_028216015.1 Quercus dentata | reverse complement strand
TGTTAAATTCAAATTTGAATCAATAACAACTAACCACGTATGATTTATTGTGAAAATATTGTGAACATAGCATTTCACTTAAATAAAATAAGGTTTAGAATAAAGAATCTATATGGGTTAAAATGGAGAAGTTATTTGATATTAAATGATACCATGTCAGCAATATCAAAATTCAATAAGTGTAAGACATGTTAGCAAAAAATAATTAACTCACTAACAAATGAAAGACATATGTTAATGATTAGTTATTTTCGAATACATGTCTCTTGTATATTGGATTTTGATATTTGATATAAAATGTTTTTCTTTAAAATGAAAAGTAGTTGGCTAAATCAGGAAAAGTAGGTCTTTTCCTAAAATAGGGAGAAATTTTAACTAACTTGCTGTCACTGCTCTTACTAAATAGTTAGCGTGCTTTGGTTTGATTTGATTTGTAATTTTATTTTATTTTTTTCAGTACTTTCATCCGTCCACTCCGTATGATTTTTGCTTCCCCACAAGAGGAACTCTAAAGTGGTTTAATCATCAAAGTCGCGGGCACTCAATCTCAATTGACATAACCTCAAATTTGTACGATGACAGTAATTGGCTGGGGTTAGCACTATATGCTTCTTTTTCTATTGATAGGGATGGCACCAATTTTAAAAATATGGTTTCAATTTCTTCACCTCACTTCCTATATTGTCAATTCGAGTTGAGTAGTGCTAGTCTGGATCAAATCCATTATTGCCGCATTGACAATGAAGAAAAACTATTGTTATATATTCAATATGGATTCAGTTGGATATCCTACATACCAGGTGAGGCATAGGATATGTTGAATCAGTGCGACCATATGAAGGCTTCATTTGTAAGTGATTTGCCGGGTGTGATAGTGCAAAAATGTGGGCTTCGTCTTTTGTACGAGCATGATGAGTTACAATTTGAGCGAAAACTACAACATTGCAACACCTCGATGTCTCGATATCAGGATTTCAAACGATGGCTTTTGAATAAAAAAACTGTGCATTATGATGTTGACACGATTTCAGAAAGAACTGAAACTTCTGGAGTGAATGGTGTAACTATTACAATTCCTGAAATTGAGCAGCTGGTAAGAAATTTTGAGTATTTTTTTAGGAACACAATGATTTTCATGGTCCTTTTTACACCTGCTTAGTGTCATGTTGTCATTGATGCTAATAAAAGCAATGTCAGTGACCAATGTGAAAGTGATGTTATAGAAAGGATTGTGAAAATTATTATGTCCTTAACATTACTATTTACATTGCTTGAAATGCAGGATGAACACTCCCTCTAATATTCTACCCTGGTCTGTGACTCAAGTGAATACCTTATTAATAATATTATTATTTTTTTAATATCAGGACTTGGATGGATGCTTTGAATATTTTGGATGTTTCCCTCTGGTAAACGTTTTACCTTCCTTCAGCAGTCGAAGTAATGAGCCGTCAGTGACAATCTATGTACCCAAATATTTCTACAATGACATTGATTGGATGGGGCTTGTTTTATGTGCTCAATTTTCTGAAAGTTCAAATATGTGTATAAAACACCCTTGAACGTTTAGACCCCCAAATACAAAATAACCAATTCAAGCTTTATGTCAAACAACTAGTGTGCGGAAAATGAACATAAGCTATAAACAGAATTGGAAATCAATCTAAGCCAATTATAAATCACATCCATAGCAGAAAATAAAAGGCAAAGATAAAGGGAAGAGATATGCAAACACAAGAACAACACACGATGTGTTATCGAAGAGGAAACCGAAGCCCTCGGCGTAAAACCTCTCCGCCGCCCTCCAAGCGGTCAATAATCCACTAGAAAATGTAGTTGGGATACATGGACAGCAATAGACCCTCCAAGCCTAATCTACCCGATGTACCTAAGCCCTCCAAGCTTCTTGCTCCAACGAGGTTGCGCCGAACCTTTTTCTTTTCTAGCTTACCGGATTCCGCTACTAGACCATAGCATCCGCCATCCTTGGCATCTTCCAATGCTTCCCAAAACTCCAAAAACACTTAACACTCTAAATGGGTGTGGGTAGTGTTTGGATAGAAATCTCCTCTCAATAGGTATGACAATGAGAGAGGGAATGAGAAGAGACTACAAAGATTTCTCTCTAAGAATGAGTAGCTCTCTCTAATTGGGTGGGTGTTTTGAAGAAACCTCTCCGAGGGTTTTTCTTTCTGAATAGCCACACATATTTTGTGGGAATGAGGGGTATTTATACTGGTGTGAGAATGGAATGCAAAGAGTCGGTTTTTCCAAAAACAGGGCTGGTTGGCGACTTGACCTCGCAACTTGACCGAGTCGCGAGTTCAAGTCGCGATCTAACTTAATGGCCAGTCTGAATTTTTGTCGTGTAGTGCTCCAGGTGGCGTGACTGTTCAGCTCCCCTGCATGCTCTGCACGTGAGCAGCTTTTGGCGGCTTGCAAGCCGCGAGCCACCCGCGAATCCTAGCCGCGAGTCTCTGCTTCACTGCACTGTCTTGAGCATTTCTTTACACTCTCTCACACACTACCCTTACATGATTCCCACCTAAATACAAGGTTTCTAAGTGCTATATTACAAGCAAATTTGTCATGGAATAAAGCCAATACATAGTTGATTAAATTCAACCTTACATTTTCCATCCAGGACCATCAAACTGTGATACTCGAAAATCCCAAATCAAAAATTTCTCACCACATTATTTGTCTTTTAGAAACTGATGTAGCCGGTCCAGAGCATTTACTCGTCCATCACACTAATAATGAAGAATTCCTGTGGCTAGATACAGAAGGGCAATTTCTTTGGTTGTCCTGTATTTCACGTGGGTTGTTACCAGACGAGTTCAATCAATGTGGTTACATCAAAGCTTCAATTATAAGCGATTGGCCAGGTGTGATGGTGCAAAAATGTGGGCTTAGTTTCTTCCATGTGAATGATGACTGGTTTCAGAATATGAGATTTCATTGCAATAAGGAATATATATCACAAAATTTCAACAATCAAATGACAGCTGGTAAGTTAAAAATGAAGCAAGACCATGATGATGAGACAGGATCTAGAAGAACTAGTAGCTCCAATGAGGACCAAATTCACCATGAAATTACAAGAAGGCCTGTTGATAAAGGGGAAACAAGTGAAGCTAAGGATCGACACAGCCAAAGCAACCTGCTGGTAATTAATTAACTACCATTTATCTCAAAAGTTTAGCTCACTGGAAATGGTTAACTAAATCATTTAATAATTATTCTAAAACTTCTTCTTAGGTGTAGTTCACATTCTCCCTTAATAAATGAGGCCAAAATCTAAGATTTTTTAACTTTTTAAATAAAAGGTAAAGTGGAGACGTATATCAAACTTGGAATATTTACTCTAATACCATGAAAATGCTCAATTTTACAATTATTTATATTTCTTGGATATATGATAGTGCACAATTTTAAATGACTTTGCATTGAATTCAGATTTAGATTTGTTAAATTAAATTTGATTTATAAAATGAATCAATTTCAAATGGAGAGAGATCCTATCACGACAAACTACAATTTATCTCAAAAGTTTAAGATGTTAGGAAAAATTTTAATTTAATCATTTATAATTATTCTAACAACACACAATATTTTTGTTTTACAGGACTTTGATCATCGCCTTGTCCATAATTTTTGTTTCCCTAAATATGAAGATCTAGGTTGGTTCAGCAATCAGAGTGATTTGCCCTCGTTGACAGTAAATTTAATTAGAAATTTGTTCAGTGATAATACTTGGATAGGATTTGCTCTATGTGCCTTTTTTGAATTGAACGAGGATCAGAATTCCATCCTAGACATTCTTGATTCAGAAACTTCCTACAACCTTATTTGTCATTTCGAAACCAATATTGGTAGTGTGAAGCCTCGCCATATCTATTGTCCAACTAAGAAAGATCTCATGCTGTCACAAACAGGTGGATTCTTTTGGTTGTCCTATATACCACGCGGGTCGCTTCCAGAGTGGCTGAATCATTGCATCCTTGCTAAGTTTTCATTTGCAACTAACTGCCCTGGCTTGACAGCGCAGAAGTGTGGTCTTCTTCCCATGTACAAGCACACTGAGCAGAAGTGTAGCCATGGTTTCACGTACAAGCTCTGTGAGAGAGAGTTCAAGGAGGAAATATTAACGTACCTCGTGAAATCCTTGTCTGATAATTGGAAAATCTTCTGGAACTTGACGATTGATAATACAAACAAGAGGAGGCAAAAACACGATAATGAAGCAAGACCAAGTACAAGTGGCAGCTCTAATGAGGACTCTCACCCTGAAAGACGGACGGAACATGTTGATCCCATGCTTAAAGACAAGGGGAAGAGGGTTCTAGAATAATTTCTCTTATTGTGTCCATCTCAGTGGACTCAGTTGAAATGGAGAAAGTCCATTTTGTGATTAAGATTTTAAAATTTTCTTTTCTGAATCTGATTATGTATTTATATTATTTTTTTATAAATAAGGGTATCTAGATCTCTTAATATTCTCTTGGGCATCTGTAGTCCCCCATCCCACACACTGGATTATTACAGAGAGAAATTCTTGGCTCCAAGATGTTGGCAGGAAGTTTTGAACTCAGTATTTCATTGATATCATGAAACCTTTTGAACCACTTAACCAACCCAGCCCCTTGAGGTTATCCTAGTTAATTCCTTATGGATCTATATGCTTTCCTAGGAGATATTTCCTAGTTTTCCTCTCTAGAGTAAAACTTGAGCAACAATTTCAATACTGTTCTATAGAAGATGTCTTGGGCAAGAAACAAGGAAGAAATTAGAAACTAGAAGCCTATAGAACAGGAACTATACGGACCGAAGGTAAAAGACACTAGAAGCTTGGTAGCATTTTACTGTTACTTAAAAGAGTCGTGTAGAAATATCAAAGTCGGTGGCTTAACCAACTTAAACCTAGTATATATAGGAGGAAGCTAGGTAGGGTGCCCATTGTGCGTGAGAAACAAAACACCAATTCCTAGTGTGAGTGTCCAAGTGTCTATATAAAAGTAAGTGTGCTTAGTAAAGTGCATAGGTGTTCATTGAGTGAGAAGTGAGTGTAAGTGAAATATTAATTTGAAGTGTGTCTAGGACCTTGAGGTACTAGTGTGTTATTATTAATTTGAAATAAATTTTTGTTTGTTCTGTACTCTTCCATATTGTGCTCTTGTTCAACAGGGCCTGATGAGTCGAGCAATTCCTCTAACCCAATTCTTCCCCTTCTCTTTTTTCAATATTCCTCCACCACACTAATGTGACACGACTTGTACCTTAGCGAAGCCTTGAGTCCAAGACAACTTATAGCTTACAGAGACATAGCTCAGCTCTAACTAATCAGAAGGCCCATCGCTAACCTAGTTTAACATCCATTTGTTTTCAATGTGGTGTATTTGTCCACATCCATCCAATCTGCACAACTAAGTATACCAAAAATGTGGTCGTTTTTAGAGAAATTTATTATATATTTCAGAAGTATACTCTCTTCTTCTCACATAGGGGTGTACCCTATGGTGAGTGGGATCCACCCCTATATGAGAGGGGAGTATATGATGGAGATCAAGGCACCGCTTCAAAGGATCTCGTTTAAGTACCAATTGGGCCGGTTACAAAAGCACAAGCAAAGAAGTTCAAGGATGTACTCAACGAACTCATCCAAGAGTTATGAGCTCAAGCAAATTCGTGGAGGCCCATTGAGCATGATCCACGTGGGCAACAAAAAATCATCATCTTGATTCAAGTTCTAGAAGAATCCGGTCAAGGCTAAGAATTGACATGAAATATTTTGGGTCTATGTAAAAAAAACGTTATTCTAGGTTTAGGTGATTTATTTCCTTGTTTTTAGATGCATTTAATACTTTTTAGGTCAAACTTTATTCCTAATATGGTTAGGTATCAATTAGGAGTTATTTTAGAATATATTTTCTTGTCTGTCAAGTTTTAAGGTGCCATTAAATAGTCATCTAAGTCTGTAAACGTTTTTCAGAGATTATTGATAAAACTTGTGAGGTTTAGGGCCTGTTTGGGTAACCTTTTTTCATCACTCAATTTCCGTCACTCAATTTCCATCACTCATCACTCATCACTCATAACTCATAACTCATCACTCATCACTCATCACTCATTTTTTCACACTCCTTTGGCAACATCACTTTTATTTTCATCACTCAATTTTTCACACTATTCATGGGTCCCACACTTGTCGGCCACAGAGTTTTTTTTTTTTTTTTTATTTTTATTAATACCCAACTCACCGAAGCTTAAAAAAAAAAAAAAAAAAAAAAACCGAACAACCAACCCGGAAAAGAAAAAGAAAAAGAAAAAAAAAAAAAAAAAAAGAACAACGCCAACCTTAAAAGAAAAAAAAAAAAAGAAAAAGAAAAAAAAAAAAAAAAAGAACAAGCCAACCCGGAAGAAAAAAAAAAAAAAAAAAAAAAAAAAATTGAACGGCCAACCCAGAAAAAAAAAAAAAAAAAAAGTCAAAAGGTGGTCAAAAGTTGCGGCTGTGGGTCCCTCATGTGTGTTTATTTACGGAAATGCCATTGAATTATGAGTTATGGAAACCGAAAACAGCCTTTTGTTGTTTTCGCTTTCCATAACTCATAACTCAAAAATCAGAAAATTGAGTGATGGAAACAGAGTTATGGAAACAGAGTTGTCGTTTGGCCAAACAACCTTTTTATTATGGGTCCCACCATTTTTGAGTTATGAGTTATGGAAACAGAGAATTGAGTTATCAATAAACTCAATCCAAACAGCCCCTTATTCTCTTTGGTTTTTTGAAGAACTACTCAAACTTATTGGGAATTTCCGTGGAGTTCATCTCGACTTATCAAACGGAGTTTCCACCACCGTTTGTGGCGTCTTTCTTATACCGAGATTCTTGTTTGTCATAAACAACGGGTCGAGGTCTCCCATTTGAATCTGTCCATAGAACGATCTTGGGTTCCCTTTCGTTGTTGGGTCTCATTATTCTTGACGGGGTTCACATCATTTGGTATCGTAGTAAGGTTTCTAGTTCAGGTTTGCCTATCCTTTAACATATTTATCTCTTCTTAGCCGAATTTCCTTTACCCTATCTCTTCAATCTTTGTTTGTCTTGTTGATGTCTAAACTATTGGTCCGGTCTCACATCTCTTAGTTATTTCGAAATCTTATTTCATTATTCTTAAAGGCTAGTTGCTGATCAAAAAAAAAAAAAAAAAAAAAAAAAAGAGAGACTTGAAGAAGAAGACAAAAAGGAGTCTCAACACAAAAAAAAAAAAAAAAAAAAAAAAAAAAAAAAATTCACTATTCTGTGCTTCCAAAATTCCAAAACTGCCATATTCCTTCTAATTCTAATCTGAAAATTTTCATATTCCTTACGTTCAATTATGAGATTTCTTGATTAATTCTTGGTGAATTGTTCTTGGAGATTTTGAGTTGTTTGTTTAGTTTCAAAAGAACTGAAAGAGAATTATCGAGTGGAAAAAGGCAAGAGTGGTGAGAACATCGGAGGGTAAAAGCCATATTATTTTGAGTGAAACACGAGTGGAGAGTGATCCACATTCTTGAGTGTAAACACGTAAGAGAGTGATTTGTGAGGTTCCTTTTTTTTTTTTTTTTTTTTTCTTTTTTTCTTCTAAACTTTGTTTTGCAGCAATCATGTCTCATGATAGTGGTAAGAGCATTGCCGAAGATGATACAAAATTGGCTGATCCGAAAGCTTTTTTAGAGGCCATGATGAGTGAGATGAGGCGTGTGATGAAGATGGAGATGATGCGGGTTCACGAACAAATAGATCAAATGGAGAATAGACGTGAGGAGCAACCACAAAACGGTCGTAATTTGCGTAGAAGGGAAAAAGTTCCACCGAGGGAGGAGAATGAAGAGCGTTATGGGTTTGGTTTTGATGAAGAAGAAGATCGGGATTCCATTGTTCGCAATAGGAGACCTGGAGGAAGATTTAGAGAGGCTAGGAATCGCGAAGATAACAACTTGGGTGGTATTAAGATGAAGATTCCTTCCTTTCAAGATAGGTCTGATCCTAAGGCATATCTTGAGTGGGAGAAGAAGATGGAGTTCATGTTTGATTGCCACAATTACTCCGAGACAAAGAAGGTAAAATTAGCTGTGATTGAATTTTCTGAATATGCTATTACTTGGTGGAATCAGCTTGTGATAAACAGGAGGTGGAATAGAGAACACCCAATAGACACATGGGAGGAGATGAAAGTAGTGATGAGAAAGCGATTCGTTCCAAGTTACTACTACCGAGAGTTGTACAAAAAGCTACAAGGTCTTAGACAACGGAGTCGAAGCGTAGAGGACTACTACAAGGAGATGGAGATTGCTATGATCTGCGCTAATGTGGAGGAGGATCGGGAGGCTACAATGGTTAGATTTTTGCTTGGCTTAAACCGGGAGATCCATGATAAGGTAGAGATGCAGCATTATGTGGAATTGGAAGATATGGTGCATATGGCTATCAAAGTGGAACAACAACTCAAGAGAGGGAATGGGACACGTGCAGGCCATAACTCTAGTTCTACCTCTTGGAAATCGAGTCGTGCTAAGCCGCTGGACAAGTCACAAACGCCCAAACTCGAGCCCAAGTCCACGACCACCACCCACATTCCTCAAGATAAAACCGAAGCCTCTACCTCTAGGAATTGTGATATTAAATGTTTTAGATGTCAAGGCAGGGGCTACATAGCAAGTCAATGTCTAAACAAGCAAGTCATGGTGTTGCAAGCCAATGGTGAAATTGTGACCGATGATGAAGATTTCAACACCGACGACATACTGCCATTAGAGGATGTTTCCGAGGAGGAGTATTTAGCCCTTGGCGCATTGACATTGGTGGCGAGGAGAGCATTGAGCTTGCAAGCAAAAGAAGTTGATGAAATACAGCGGGAGAACATCTTTCACACTAAGTGCTACATTAAAGACAAGGTATGTAGTGTGATTATTAATGGTGGTAGTTGTACTAATGTTGCAAGCACAATTATGGTGAAGAAATTGGGATTGCCCAAGGTAAAGCACCCTAGACCTTACAAGTTGCAATGGCTAAATGATAGTGGTGAGATCAGGGTGAACAAGCAAGTGTTAGTTGCATTTCGAATCGGTAAATACGAAGATGAGGTGTTGTGTGATGTAGTATCGATGCAAACGGGACACTTATTGCTAGGGCGTCCATGGCGATTCGATAGGCAAGTGAAGCATGATGGCTTTACGAACAAGTACTCTTTTGTACTTAATCAATGATCAATCACTCTTGTACCATTGACACCACAGCAAGTATACGAGGATCAAGTAAGATTACAAAAGGAGAGTGATCGGAAGAAAGAGAGTGAGCAAAAGAAAAAGAGTGAAAATTAGAGAGAGAGGTGAGAGAAAATGAGGGAGAAAAAGAAAATTAAAGTTTGGCCCTTGAGAGAAAATCAGAGAGAAAACAAAAGAATTTCTATGCAAAAGTGAGTGAGATCAAGTGAGCAATGTTTTCAAATAAGCCGATGATTGTACTTTTGTACAAAAAGGCACTTTTAAACACTAACGAACTTGACCTTACTTTGCCTAGTTCTATTATTTCTCTTTTGCAGGAGTACGAGGATGTCTTCCCCGAGGAAACACCACATGGGTTACCTCCAAACCGAGGGATTGAACATCAAATTGATTTTGTTCCTAGTGCAACCATTCCAAATCGACCAGCTTATAGGAGCAATCCCGAGGAGACAAAGGAGCTTCAATGGCGGGTAAGTAAATTGTTGAAGAAAGGGCACGTGAGGGAGAGCATGAGCCCATGTGCAATTCCGGTCTTACTTGTACCTAAGAAGGATGGGACGTGGAGAATGTGCGTTGATTGCCGAGCCATCAATAACATAATGGTAAAGTATCGTTATCCTATCCCACGCTTAGATGATATGTTAGATGAGCTGCATGGTTCTTGCATATTTTCTAAGATTGATTTAAAAGTGGTTATCATCAAATTAGGATAAAAGAAGGAGATGAATGGAAAACCGCATTTAAAACAAAATATGGTTTGTATGAATGGTTAGTTATGCCTTTTGGTTTGACTAATGCTTCGAGCACCTTTATGAGACTTATGAACCATGTTTTGCGTGCATTTATAGGCAGATTTGTTGTTGTCTATTTTGATGATATACTCATTTATAGCAAAAACATAGACGATCATCTAGTACATTTGATATCCGTTTTAGATGTGCTAAGGAAATAAAGGTTGTTTGCTAATTTAAAGAAGTGCATTTTTTTCACAGATAAGCTTGTATTTTTGGGATTTGTTATTAGTGCACCAGGTATACATGTTGATGAAGAGAAGGTACATGCAATCCAAGATTGGCCTAGCCCCACAAGTGTAGGTAATATTCATAGTTTTCATGGACTTGCTAGTTTCTACCGGTGGTTCGTAAAGGACTTTAGTAACTTAGCCGCACCGCTTACCGAAGTGATCAAGAAGAACGTTGGATTTCGGTGGGGAGAAGAACAAGAGAAGGCATTTCAATTAATCAAAGAGAAGCTGACTAACGCACCTTTGTTGTCTTTACCCAACTTTTCTAAAACGTTTGAAATTGAATGTGATGCTTTAGGTATTGGTATAGGAGCCGTTCTTATGCAAGAAGGACGACCGATTGCTTACTTCAAATGAGAAACTTCAATGCAAGGGCAGCCTTAAACTACCCAACTTATGATAAGGAGTTGTATACATTGGTTTGGGCTTTAGAGACGTGGCAGCACTACTTATGGCCTAAGGAGTTTGTGATTCACACCGATCATAAGTCCTTGAAACACTTGAAGGGCCAACACAAGCTAAACAAAAGGCACGCGTGATGGGTGGAGTTCATAGAGACGTTTCCATACGTCATTTAGTACAAGCAAGGTAAGGAGAATGTAGTCGCCGATGCACTTTCTCGCAGGTATGCCTTACTCTCTACACTTGATGCAGAATTGCTTGGTTTTGAATACATTAAAGAATTATATGCTGAAGACCACGAATTTTGTGAGGAATATCGAGCTTGTGAGAAAATCACCTCTGGTAAGTTCTTTAAGTATGATGGATTCCTATTTCGAGAAAATAAGCTATGCGTGCCTAATTGTTCTATAAGGGACTTATTAGTGCGGGAATCACATGGTGGGGGATTAATGGGACATTTTGGAGTTGCAAAGACTTTAGCTATTTTGCAGGAACACTTCTATTGGCCTCACATGAAATGAGATGTCGAACGGATTTGTGGTAGATGTGTCACATGTAGGCAAGCTAAATCCAAAGTGCAGCCCAACGGTTTGTATACTCCTTTACCAATTCCTAGTGAGCCTTGGATTGATATTTCAATGGATTTTGTGTTAGGATTGCCTAGGACTAAATGTGGAAGAGATTCAATTTTTGTGGTTGTGGATAGATTTTCTAAAATGGCACATTTTATTCCATGTCACAAAACGGATAACGCTTCACATGTTGCTGATTTGTTCTTTAGAGAGATTGTGAGATTACATGGCATGCCTAGGACAATTGTTTTGGATAGAGATGCTAAGTTCTTGAGTTATTTTTGGAAAACTTGGTGGTGTAAGCTAGGTACTAAGTTATTGTTTTCCACTACTTTTCATCCATAAACTGATGGTCAAACTGAAATAGTAAATAGGACTTTGTCTACTCTATTAAGGGCAATCATTAGAAAGAACATCAAAACATGGGAAGAATGTTTACCACATGTTGAGTTTACACATAATAGAGCTGTTCATTCTGCTACCAAATTTTCGCCATTTGAAATTGTGTATGGGTTTAATCTATTAACTCCATTGGATTTATCTCATTTACCTTTGACAGAGCACGTTAATTTAGATGGCAAAAAGAAAGCTGACTTTGTGAAGCAGATTCATGAGAAAGCAAGACTCAACATTGAGCGAAGAACGGAGCAATATGCCACACAAGCCAACAAGGGATGTCGCAAACTAGTTTTTGAACCCGAAGATTGGGTTTGGTTGCATATGAGAAAAGAAAGATTCCCGGCGAAAAGATGTTCCAAATTGCTCCCAAGAGGAAATAGTCCCTTCCAAGTCCTCGAGTGTATCAATGACAATGCTTACAAGCTAGATTTACCTGGTAAGTACGATGTAAGTGCCACTTTTAATGTTACTGATTTGAGTCCTTTTGATGTAGGTGAAGATTTGAGGGCAAATCCTTTTCAAGAGGAGGGGAATGATGGAGATCAAGGCACCGCTCCGAAGGATATCATTCAAGTACCAATTGGGCTGGTTACAAGATCACAATCAAAGAAGTTTGAGGATGTACTCAATGGACTCATCCAAAAGTTATGGGCTCAAGCAAATTCGTGGAGGCCCATTGAGCATGATCCATGTGGGCAATAAAAAATCATCATCTTGATTCAAGTTCTAGAAGGATCTGGTCAAGGCTAAGAATTGGCATGAAATATTTTGGGTCTATGTAAAAAACGTTATTCTAGATTTAGGTGATTTATTTCCTTATTTTTAGGTGCATTTAATGCTTTTTAGGTCGAACTTTATTACTAATATGATTAGGTATCAATTAGGAGTTATTTTAGAATATATTTTATTGTCTCTCAAGTTTTAAGGAGCTCTTAAATAGTCATCTAAGTCTGTAAACGTTTTTCAGAGATAATTGATAAAACTTGTGAGGTTTATTTTCTTTGGTTCTTTGAAGAACTACTCGAACTTATCGAGAATTCTCGTGGCGTTCATCTCGACTTATCAAACGGAGTTTCCACCACCGTTTGTGACGTCTTCCTTATACCGAGATTCTTGTTTGTCATAAACAACGAGTCGAGGTATCCCATTTGAATCTGTCCATAGAATGATCTTGGGTTGTCTTTCGTTGTTGGGTCTCATTATTCTTGACGGGGTTCACATTATTATACTTCCAGATTACCCAATAATTACCTCGTTTTAAGTGCCTTGATTCCAACAAATAGAACTTATTTATCTTGGTGCTATATATATATATATATATATATATATATATATATATATATATATATATATATTTTAGTGAGCTTATCCACACGCACCCAATCAACTACACAAGATTGATTATGATATTTGAAACTAAATAGAGGGAAATACAAGAAGCTAAAATAAATGTCAAATATGGTATGGCACAACCAAATAAATACCAAATTGGATTAAAAAAAAAGGCCTAAAAATGGCAAAGGAATAAACATAAAATAGAGAATTCCAATAACAAAATAACCACTCTACCTTTGCATCATTGGACAAACGAAATACCATGTCCTGGATATATAGTGGAGGAACAGAACCAAACACTTCTCTAACCTCATAATATTTTCAGGTGAACAATAAATCCAAGTACCTGGGAAAAAAATGTCATGAGGAAGAAATTAACCACAAACAATGAGAATAACATAACAATCTCCACCTAAGCTATAATTATTGAGGGAGGACCTCCCAATCCAAGAAAGCCCCATAGTACACACTTGGTGCTCAAGGCCACCGATATTATCAAAATCAAGATCCTACACAAGATTAGTGGAGGGACTTTGTCGATTGGATCAAGATTAATTATAAATTTATAATAACATAACATATATGTTTAGTTATTAGCACAACTTTTACACCCTACAGGACTACATCTCCACTAGCTAAAGTAATTTTTTTTTTTTTTTTACAGACAAATTATCCAAAAGTTCATTAGTTATCAACCAAGTACCAGAACAATCAAATATAAGCAAAGGAAAATGTTTTCCAAAGTTCCAAATTCCAAATCCATAACAAGTTAATAAATAAAATGTAATAAACTAAAGTTAATAAGTTAAATAGTTTTACTTAATTACATAGCTACTTCAAAGATAAAAATAAAAAGTGAAAATATACTATTGACCGCTAAAATTTGGGTCAAGTTCTACTTTAGTACCTGAAATTTGAATATTTAACGGCATGTACGAAAGCAGTCATGAAGCTTTAGCCACCAAAGTATGATAGTAATGCAAAAGACAACATGCAGTTAACATGAGTAGAAGCAGGAAATTAAGCATTTCTACTGTATAGTTTTGACTGAGAAAATCTAATCAAATTTACTGATCTTGCTTTCTTGACTGCTTTTGTTCTAACACTGTAGCCAAATACAGTGGGATTTGAAGAGGCAATTTAGACATGTAGTCTTGGTTTATGAAATAAATGCTACATATCTAAAAACTAAAATGCATGAGGCCCAACATTTACAGAGAATAATGGCTTTACTAGGTAGGAATGAATTTGCCCAATAAGCTCAAGTTCTAGGTAGGGGGTGAAGTCATGGGTTCATGACCAATTAGGTGCATTACCAATAAAAAAAATAAGAAAAGGGAATCTGGAGAATCCAATTGAGAGAGACATCATACCGAAATGGCGTGGGAGTTTCAATCAATCTTTTTCCGTAAAAACGACGCCGTTATTTGAATTACCCAGATGACGACGGTTTCTTTTTTCTTTTTTGGAAACGCCACCGTTTTAAAGGCCCATGTTTTCTCAGCCCAAGCAGCTGATCTTGATTAAGCCCATTGACAGGCGATAGATATCTTTCAATCTCTCACTTAAAACGGCTAAACCTTACTGGTTCTATTATCGTTCTTTATAGGCGAACTTTATCTTTACGTCCTTTCCACCACTAACCTGCGCTTATCATCGTTTTCCTCAAAATCTTACCAACTACTTTGAACAACAATGGCCATATCATAAGATTCTTATGATATGGGGTGGGGCTTTGAAGTACAATATTGTAGAAGCAGGAAATTCAACACTTCTTTCAGGTGTTAAAATCACCAATTGAGGTTATGCTGATTCATCTCATGGGATGAGGTTTAGTAGGGAGTTTTTTGCGCAGGGTAAATGACATCTTTTGACCTTAATTATAACCTTAGAATTATCAAAACGCACGATTGATCATCCAAATATTTAACTTTATTTCAATGTCTTTATCGTTTGTTTTAGCATCAAACTTTTAAATACTAAATACTATCCTTATTACTATTTTTCAGTTTAGTTTAATTTATTTTCATGCAACATTATTGCAGATAGATCAAATGACCAAATGTGTACAGATTTAGGACAGTATTATTGCTTCCTTGTAACTAACAATGTAACGGTATCTATATAACTTTTTTTCCTCATCTCTGAACTTTGAGCTATATAAATGGTATTGAAGGTTTAGAGATTATTTAGAGGAATGCATTATATTGGCTATTCAATTACAATCAACAGCTAAGAATCAAGATATTATGACTTTCGTGTAGAGTTGTAGTGTGCCTTTGTGTTAAAACCTATTTCTCTCTCTCTTGTGTGTGCACTTGTGTTTTTTTTTTTTTTTTTTTTTTAAGATTAAATAAGGTGGTGTGTGTATACTATATGAGCAAGATATGATAGAATTTGAACAAAATTCAAGCCGATAAAATTTCCTGGACTTGATCATTTTCATGATACTGATATGAAATCTAATCACTCTAATTTTCTCAATTTTATGATTTCAATATTGTACAAGATATCTTACTATTCTTCCCTAAACACCATATTTTTTATTTCTTTGCTCAGTCATTGAACATTTGAACACCATGTATTTGTACATTTTACAGGGAGACTAGACACATGATATCATTAATATATGATTATATTTTTCGCAAATTACAAATCTGCCAATCTGATTAAGTTATCTACGATTGTATGAGAGTTGTTCTAAGCGATTATTTTTTAGTCAAAACACATGAAACTTCCATCTTCTAAGATCTCAATTCAATAATTTCTCACCACTTTATTTGCTTTTTGGAAATTGACATAGTTGGAGCAGCGATAGAACTTCATATCCATTCAAAAATGAAAGAAGAACTCATTTCTTTAGATATTGAAGTTGGATTCCATGTTGTTGGTTTTCAAATTGGTTTAATAAATGCAGTTGCTTACTAGTTTCCTCCAATATTTCAATATTCTCATCGTAAAGAATTTGTCGTTCTATTTTATAGGCAAAATACAAAAACGCTATAAGAATTGAGTAGTAATTTGATCACACTATATACGTTTACAACTTTAAAAATTATATGATAGAATAACTGATATAGATAAGCATGTTTGATACATTCCCACGAATGAAAATATTGTTTTAATAAAGTAGGAATGCAATTATATTTATTATCAGTTCCATTTTTATTTTACTTTTTTTCTCAATCCTTCATACATATTGTTTGCCTAATTTTGAAAACTACTCATTGAAAACTTTGTTTTGGTATGTTCTCGAAAATGTAGGGAGATAATTTTTCATATTAATATAATTGTAAATTATGGGTAACCTTCTCTTTCTCCCATATGAAGTTCTTAATAGATAAACCTCTCTATGAAAAAAAAAAAAAAAAAAAAAAAACCTTCATGCGCTCACAAATATATAATTATATTTTGACTAACCTTACCATAAAATTATTTTCACTCTGTGTTGTTAATTTTTTGGGTGTGTGTAATTTGTTTCCTTTTTTTTATTTTATTTTGGTGGATAGAAAATTATATTAAATCAGAAATTAGGTACAAAACAATCTAGGGGTAACTAACACCCAATGCGTCCACCCTATATATGTTTTGTTGCTTTTGTTTCAATAGTAGCTAAAATTTACTATATTAAGCAAGAATGTCACGTTCCAAATCAATTATTTTTAAATATAAATCATAGGAAAAAAACCATATAAATTACCAAAATTCTTGTTTCTTAGTGGCACTCAAAAAAAAAAAAAAAAAAAAAAAAAAAAAAAAAAAAAGAGGACACCAAAATTTAAATCCTTCTTGCCAACTTATTATTTAAAAAAAGATCATATAAGTCCCTTTTTTATATTAATAATTAGTGCACTACCTATAAAAAATAATACTTTAAAAATGAATGCATGTACCTTATTAAAAATGTGACAATAAATTAATATATTTTTTCATGAAAGAAATCACTATTATTTTTTGTTGAAAAGAAAAAGAATAATAAAAATTATATTTTATAATAAAAGAATTAAACAAATAATTAAAAGTTTTGCTTAGGGAAGACTAAATGAAATTGTACGGCACCAAGCTTCCAAAGCCCATACTGTTCTTGGGCCCAGACCCATCTAGGCCCCTGGCCCAAACCCATACCGGCCTTGGATGCAGGCCCGGCGCCGAGCTTCCAAAGCCCATACTGTCCTTGGGCCCAGACCCTTCCCGAAACTGCCTTAGAGTAAAAACAAGTTTGAGCATAAAGTTCCCAGAGTTGATCGGTTGATCCTTCCCGGAAGAGCGCATGAGCCATATCCGGGAAGGACATGATATGAACGGGGGCGTGAGTTGCCGAACATAATCGGTGAAAATGGAACCAAGTTCCAAGATCATAAATGCTGCACCGCCCTTTCACCTAAACAACCACTTTAACCAGATAATACTGGACCTTCAAAGAAGACTAACGGTGATTGTAATCATGATCTCCCCACTAACCTTGACTATAAATAGAAGAAAGTTGGGAGAAGATGGGGGTTCAGAAAAATGGAGAGAAAATAGTCAAGGAGAGAGTGTTTCAACTGAGTATTGCTTTGAGTCTCTCTGCCGAGAACGACTCATTGTAGGAAATCCTTAAACCCACTACAAATAAATTGTGAGCCCAAGTGATCTAAGGCCCAGAATTCTTGTACTTGGTTCTTACAGAAATATATTTTATTTCGATATCAAGAATGCATCATATGGCAAAACATTAGGCTATTGTAGCTTAAAATGGGTGGGACAACATTATTAATTGGGATTTTAGGATAACACATACTTGACACCTTTTATTTTGAAGATTTGTTATCTAACATATGTTCTTTTTACAAACTTGGTGTTTACATGCATGTTATCAAGCCATTATGGAGCACAATACCACAATTTATTCTGTTTATATATATATATATATATATATATATATATATATATATATATATTTTGTTGCACAATATATACACACACACAACCTGTTTAGTGGTTGCCCAAAATTTTTATTAAAAATTAAATACTAATAAAATAAGTTATTTTATTTTTGAATATAAACAATAATAAAAATTAAATAACTCATTAAAATATTTTCTTTGGCCGTAGGTTAAATGAATCAAAATATTAAAACCTTTAAGTTTGGTGGAATTTTTAATGAATGGTTCCTATTATTTTCCTTTCAAAAAAGAATGGCACATGGTGCTAATTTATAATTACAAGATGGGGCAGAAGGTTAAATAAATGAATTCTTTTAAAAATGCGATATATGGCAGAATCTTAGGCTCCAAAACATGAGGTTCCTTTTATGATAATGATTTTTTTTTTTTGAGCAAATAATGATAATGATTTTAGGTTTATACAAAAGAATTCATATTACAAAAAAAAAAAAAAAAAAACTCATAATCTTTCATGCTTGGATAAGTTAGATGGGAAACTTCCTTTTAGATGATGTAGGAGTTTTTTTTTTTAATTTTTTTTTTTTTAGAAAACAGTAATACTTATTAGAATACACAAACATGAAAATAGTATATAGAGTTTTTTAAATAGACTTATAATAAATTACATAACTAGAGTATCGCTACAAAAGGGCCTAACCTTTGTAGTAGTAACTTGATGTTATAAGGATTGCAACTCTAAGATGATGTAGGAGTTTGATTGAGAGAGACCATGATGAGTTCCTTGGATTGCCTTTTTATTTATTTATTTATTTTTTTTATGTGATTACACGATGATAAGGAAATATGAAGGGAAATGAATGAATAACAACAAAAATTATAACTTGAGTTTGGTCTTGCACATGGACTCAACTTTCTGAGGACTAATAAAAACAGATATATTACAACTGTTATAAACGGTGGCATGGAACTTGAAGATGTTTAGCACTATCACTTTCCCAGGCAACACGGCATTTGAAGTCAAATTCAGGCTCCCACCAGCAAAATCAGATAATAAATGGGGATTGATTAGCAATTTACCAGCCTTAAGCTCCACAGAAGTTGTAATGTTAACCTTGTGGCGTGCAGGCACATATCTTTGCTCGATTGGAGCTTCACCTACAACTTCCCCATGATAAGTAACATAAGATGTGGTGTTTTTGAACTTGAAGCTTCCATAGTTTGGGTTCTCAATTGCAACAACAGTGCCTAATGACAATGTGACATTAGGTGTTAAGGCTGAGAAGTCAATGTTTTTTATGCCTTCAGGGTAGAGGGAAATTTTGGGGTCTTTAGGCTTGAAGATGGTAAAGAACAAGGTTATGATAACAATGACAAAGATAACAAAGAAAGTTGCTGTAACACCACAGCATAGTTTATGACTTCTACGGGAAGGTTTGCCATTAGCCATGCTCTCAGATTAACAATAGGCTTTAAGAGATTTTTCCCAAGAGGAATTCTATAAATTAAGATACTACTAACATATTATTTAATGTAAAGTGAATAGCAAATATAATGAGAAAAATCCCAAAATAGTACAAACACAACACTAGCCTCAAAGTTCTTTCAATTCACACCATTACAGTGAAATTCAACGGAACTAAGATCAAAACAAGAAAGAAAGAAAAGGGTTGATAAACAGCATGTGGGGTGGTTCAATTTGTCAAAAAGTATTCAAAATCAAGGTCGTTCACTTTCGGTGGAGCCGATATTTATTAGCAGAAATTTTGACCAAACAGTGGCCCTGGTGACTTACTTCGGTTTATGAGCCACACAACATCACTAGTTCAGACAAGGTCGTTGACGCCAAGTCCACACTCGTTCGAATTTTGGTTTGAACAATCCAAGAAAAAGGAGGCGAGTCTAAGTTTTTGTTTTCCAAAAGGGCTGGTGTGAATAAGACAACTTTTAGATGAAAGTGTTGCCAGTGGATAAAAGTGTGGTGGTGTGAGCTGGTTTCAGTGCAAACTACAAAGAAAAAGAGAGAAACAGAGATATTTAGAGAGGAGATAATTGAAATCCGTGTGGTTTAATAAAGAACAAGTGCAACTGCTTCTATGGACCAAAATAATTTCTAATTTCCCATTGCAGGTGATAATTGCAAGGCATATAATTTACAACCTAATTGAAAACAAACTTATGTTAAAAATTCATGGAGTTAATATTGTTGCCAATACTTGCCATGGATAATCCATTTTAACTAGATGGTTAATATAACATATAAGAATACCACTTGACCAAAAACTTTAAGTCTATGAGTTTGAACACAACTATGTTATGTTAATCACCCACTTTTCTTCTTATTATTCATTGTGGGAGT
This sequence comes from Quercus dentata, assembly GCA_028216015.1. NCBI lineage: Eukaryota > Viridiplantae > Streptophyta > Magnoliopsida > Fagales > Fagaceae > Quercus > Quercus dentata. The sequence continues at coordinate 4,003,535 of CP116452.1, read as the reverse complement.
TCAATAACACACATATATCCAACATTAAATAAACAAAATAAAATTGTGTCAAAATCCAAGATTATTGCAAAATGTGATTTATTAAAAGCCTAATTCTCTCTCTGTAAATCCTAGCACAAATTAGGTGATTATGCAGAGGAAGTATGTTAATCTTCATATTGAAATTGATAGGGAAGAGGGAGATATATGTGAAAGAAGAGATCAAGAGAACAATGCAAAAGAAGTTATCATGACATCTCATCTAGGGAACAATTTTTTTGTTATTTTCTTCTTATTCGTATATAGAAACATTACTTAAAAATATTAGTGTAAACAATATGATTTATGTTTTACTATCCTAAGAAGGATCCTATCTTTGATGTCTTAGATGGTAAATAATCATTCAATAATCTTGTTTCCATAAAAAAAATAATAATAAAAAAGAAAAAAGAAAAAAAAAAAAAAAAAAAAAAAAAAAAAGTATTGTTGCTTATGCCAAGAATTTCTATATGTTTTTCCTATTAAAAAAAACACTTAATGAACATTTGGGCACACATGAATAATACTCTAACAAATGAAGAGTATAGATCAATGAATAATTCTCCCAACTAATAAATTTAGAACAGGCACATAGCATGGGTGAAAAGTAGTTAAAATTTTGTTTTGCACATTTGAACTATAATTTTCTAAATCATACCTATGAATTTTCTTATTAGCATAAATTTTTTTGTCTATTGACAGAAAAGAAATGAGGATTCACTCCTGTGTTGAGACTAGTCACGAATTAACAAAAAATAAAAGGAAATAAATGCACTTAAGTTAAGGCGGTTGATTTTGACATTCAAATCAAATCATCAGTTTTGGTAACATGGGCTATGTCTTCCTCCTCTTCACTTTGACATTCTTTTCCACTTTTAAAGGACATTCAAACCTCTGTTAATAAAAGAACTTAATTTGGTCTAGTTGACTAGATTTAGAAATAAAGACCGTTCTTTAGAAAATTCATCAAAAGCTTTATATGCGTGTCCCACGAGTGGCACACATATTCAAAGATGTGAAAAATGCCAGAGACCCCTGAATTGTAATACTGTGATGGAGAAAGTGAACGTTAAGATTGGGTTTAAATTCTTGACTATACATGCGCGATATGTTATATGTCGTTTTACTTATGTCTTTGATGATAAACGCAAAGCTACAGGTCGTTTAACTGAAGTTTGTTAAATAGCCGTTGAGGCTGTTAGTTTGTTGCTGTTGTTCAGTTTTACTTTGGCGCTAACCTCTGTTTTCTAAGTATATCTACTTTAATGATGTGGTTTATGAATTGCTTCGCTGCATAAAGACAAGGGCAAGTGAGTTCTAGATTAACCTCTCCTTTCAGAAGTCTGCTGCTCTTCTTTGAATGCTCTTTTTTAAGATATCCTGTGCAATTGGTTATGCTTTTGAAAACATTTTGTAATAAATTATCTCATGCACATGTTTAATACTCATTATATTATTTGGGAATCAACTTCAACTATATAATATGTCATTAGAAATATTTTGCAAGAAATTATGTTATGACTTATGACCTATGTTTAGTGCTTATTAATATATGTTATAATATTTTGAGAATTAACTTTAATTATATGCCATCTCATTAGAAAGAGATAAAATGCAAATTAGTAAAATTAATATAGTTATGAATATGAGCTTATTATGCAAGTAAATTGAAAAACATTTAATCATTTTCATTAACTTAAACATTCCATTTTTGTGGGTTATAGTTAGCTCAACATGTGGTCTCTTAAATTAGTATATTGGTTTGATAATAAAGAGCAATTATCATGGTAAACATCATAAGTTAAAATTCTATGGTCACTATATTCTTAACCGCACATTATTAAACTTGATTTGTAGAATATTATATTCCAAACAAATTGTTTCTTAAATAATTCTTTTAAAAATAACATGAAAATTTTATGTGGGTTGAAGTTACATCTTTTTTACACCATAGGATTCTAAAAGATCTAACGATTAGAAAAATAACTCTAAATATTTATCGTTTTCCACCTCATTTATGAAATAAATAGCATTTTCTTTCTCTCCTTGTTAATTGCTTTCCATCTACAATTTTATTGCAATTTTAGAAATTAACAAGGCAACCACTTCTCTTTCTCTAGCATCCTTGTTAAAAAAATAAAAAATAAAAAAGCAAAAACTTGTTGCATACACTTTTACACACAAAAAAGTAACTGAAATTGCACTACTTAAAAATATAAATAAATAAATAAACACTAAGGCAACTGCAACAGTAATTGTTAGCTTTCTACAGTAATAGAGAACTTCCCCAACCCCAAGGCCACATCCCCTATCCCACATTATATCAATTGGGTTCAGCTTTAAAATTATCAACTATAGTCCAAGAAAAAATTTATGTATTAGATCTATAATTAGAACTTCCCCATGGACCCCATGCCAAACGTTACTGATGCTCTGTAACATATCTTGTAAAGTGGTACAATAAATTCTCTGTGGCTCACGTTTTGGAGAGTGAAGGAATTAGTGATCTCACTTTTATAAATCTCATCAAGATCCTAACATTCATGTTCTTGAGGATTTTCAAGTTTTTCCATCATTTTCATATTTTGTCATCTCATTGTCTCTTTTGTCAATGCCAGAATCACTCCCATCTTGAGAATTTTCTTTTTTATTTCCTGGACCCTCTTCAATAGACTTCTCAATAGCATAACCTCCATTTTTAAGACCATTTGCTATATTTTTTCTAGCTTCTACATATGTTCTCCCTCCATCTCCCTCCTTATAATATCTCCGGCTTTATTTTCAGTTTTGTCTTCAGCTCTTGCTGTAAAGTATAATCCCAGCCTCTCTGGAATTGTTGAATTTAATTTTACTTGGAACTTCACTTCTTGTCAAATTTTCATTGCGTCTGTAATTAGTGGTTTCCTGTAGATGATCTTGTCCTTCCATTCAAATGAATTATAGCTTCGAAGATACTGAATCTTACGGGACAATTCCATGATGGCATTTGCTTTTGAAATCATTTTTTTTTCTTTATTTTATTCGCAATTTTTCATCCTCTAGAAAACTTAAACCAAAAAAAAAAAAAAATTATAACAGAAATAATACTAGAGGTGAACACTGCAGAGTCATTCTCTGCTAGTAGTATGAAAATGGTGAATTGGCGGTTTACTTGGCACATATAAAGTCCTCTTTTTTTTATGTTGCACAACATGATAATATTTTTAATGTTCACTTTCTTCTAGTCCTATCTCATAACATGAGCTGCAATGCAAGGCATATTATAAAGAGAGAAAAAAAAAATTGCAGAGAGAGAGAGAGAGAGAGAGACTGCTGAAAGAAAGTTATATGTCGTTCTTGGACTTATGCTGTTATACGGCATGCCGTTGAGATATTGTTTTTAACCGTTTAATTTCTTGGCTGTACTGCGTGATATGTTATATGTCGTTTTACTCAAGTTTTTAATGATAAAAGCAAAGCTAAAGGTCGTTGAGCAGTTAGTTTCCCACTGCTCATTTCATCTCTATCTGAAACTTCTATGCATTTATGTTCCTGTTCTTTGTTTTTCCTATTAAGTTCATTGCTGTAAGGTTGAATTTATTCAACCATCTAATTGGCTTTATTCCGTACCAAATTTGCTTGTAATTCAACATTTAGTAACCCCGTATTTAGGTGGGTTTGATGTAAGGGTAGTGGTTGAGATAGAGTGAAGATTGCTCAAGAGTGTGCAAGAAAACAGAGACTCGCGGGTGGGCCTCGCGGGTGACTCGCGGCTTCAAGTCGCTGACGCAAAGACACGTGTGCCAAGCATGCTTTGGAAGGTGAACAGTCATGCAAGCTGGAGCACTACAGACAAAACAAGACAATCGGCCATACGGTTATCTCGCGATCGGATCTCGCGACTTAGTCAAGCCGTGAGGTTAAGCCGCGAGCCACCCCCGTTTTGTAAAACCCGACATTTCACATTCCTCTTCCACTCCGATAATAAATACCCCTTTTACCCACGATTGTAAGAGAGCTTCCAAAGAGAATTTTGAGAGAGAAACCCTAAAGAAAAACAAGATTGATTCACCCACAATCTATACATTAGAGTCTCTTCAAATTCCTCAACTCTCTTCTTCTCCATTGTCAAATCCTTGAGAGGCATTATACGAAACCCGATTCTCACCATTATCATTACTTGTGAGAGAGAGCTGTTTGGATTTACGGGAAGCGATTAGGAAGGAACCAATCTTCATTGGTTGATGCTACGGTCTAGTAGCGGAATCCGAGGAAGTTAGAAAAGAAAAAGGTTCGGCGCAACCTCGTTGGAGCAAGAAGCTTGGAGGGCTTAGGTGCACTTTGGGTAGATTAGGCTTAGAGGGTCTATTGTTGTCCATGTATCCCAACTGTATTTTCTAGTGCATTGTTTACCGCTTGGAGGGCGGCGGAGAGGTTTTACGCCGAGGGCTTCGGTTTCCTCTTCGATAACACATCGCGTGTTGTCTTTGTGTTTGCATCTTCCTTCCTCTCTATCTTTGCCTTTTTATTATCTGCTGTGGATTGTGTTTTGTTTTGGCTTAGATAGCTTTTAACCAATTTCATATTATAGCTTATGTTAAGTTTCCGCACACTTGTTGTTTGAAATATTGCTTGAATAGGTTAAGTTGTAATTTGGGGGTCTAAACGTTCAAGGGTGTTTATACACGTTTTTGAACTTTTAATTGGTATCAGAGCGGGTACACCGCTATTGGTTTCATTACCATTGTGTGATCCTTGACTCCCTTTTGAGATGGATCGGTCTCAATTCCTAAATGCACCTCCATATTTTGATGGAAGTAATTATGCTTTTTGGAAGGTTCGCATGAGAGCTTTTCTGTGTTCTATTGATGAATCAGTTTGGGATGTTGTTGAGATTGGTTGGACCAGACACGAGGCAGCCAAATCCACTTGGGATAAGGCAGCACTTATCGCATCTAATGCTAACAGAAAAGCACTCAATGCTATTTTCTGTGGTGTGTCTCCAAATGAATTTCACAGGATTTCTCATATTACCGTTGCCAAAGAAGCATGAGAGATTTTGGAAACCACCTATGAAGGCACGAAGAAAGTGAAAGACACTAAGTTGCAAATGTTGACCACTCGGTTTGAGGAGCTTAAAATGAGTGAGGATGAGTCTTTTGACTCTTTCTATGGGAAGCTAAATGAGGTGGTTGTCAGCAAGTTCAACTTGGGGGAGAAAACGGAGGATTCAAAAATTGTAAGGAAGATCCTTCGATCATTGCCGGAAAGTTTTCGTGCTAAAGTAACGGCGATTGAAGAGAGCAAGGACCTTGATGACATCAAAGTCCAGGAGCTGGTTGGTTCTCTTCGGACTTATGAGATGTCGTTGCCCAATCAACGGAAGAGTAAATGTCTTCCTCTTAAGACCATTAATGAGAAGGTGGAAGATCAAGACTCATCGGGAGAAGATGTGGTTGACAAAGATGTTGCATACCTTGTCAAAAATTTCAGAAAGTTCTTGAAATTCAAAAATAATGGCAAATTTGATGATTAAAGAAAATTCCAAAGTTCTGGAAGGGAGAAAAGGGAATTCAAAAAGAAAGATGGAAAAGAATCCCAACCTACACAAGGTGTCACTTGCTTCAATGTAACGGACATGGACACTTTAAGAAGGAATGTCCGAATTATTTGAAATCGAAAGGCAAAGTGTATGCCACGACATTGAGTGACTCGGATTCATCCGACTCGAATCGAAGAAAGCTGTGATGGAGAGGGGAACTATTCAGCTTTTTATGACTATTGCTCATGTTGAGTCTTGGATGAGTTGAATCTGCTTGTACGAGACCTTGGAGAACATAGTGATGATGAATCACTAGGAATTGTTAAAGAATCGAGATCTTTCAAGAAGATGAAAGCACAACAAATCTTCAAGAGAATTATAACTCACTCTTGGAGTAGTCGGGTGAGTACACAAGGGTGGTCAAGGCTGCTGTGAGAAAAATGAAGAAGGCAGAGGAGGACTATAAAAGTCTCCTAATCCGATATAGGGAGGCCAAATGTGAGATAGAAACACTGAATGGTAAGTTGTCCGAAGCTTACACAAAAGTGAGATTTCTTGAGAATGAGGTTGTGCAAGCAAATGCTAAAATAGAGAGGGTCACCACCAAGAAGCTAGATGATGTTATCTCATCTCAAAAGAGCTTTTCAAATAAATCCGAATTGGGATATACCGGAGGAAGTAGTTCATCCGGAAATGTCACTAAAGAAGTGAAGTTTGTAAAGGCCAAAGATCCAGTTGTAGCTGACCTTCTTGATGAGAAGCTCAAGATGGAGGAGAAGAAGAATGTGGTGAACCAACGGATGCTGAATCCCCGTAATCAACTGCGGGGCAGGTCTGAATCACGTGCCAAGTCACGTCCACGACCACAAAGAGGTCCTAGAGCAACTTATGTGTGTCATTATTGCGGACTTCAAGGACATACTCGACCAAATTGCCAAAAGTTGAGAGCAAAGAATAATGCAACTCCTCAAAGGTCGGGAGGACCTAGAAATGATAGAAGAAATTGGGCAGGTGATCAATCTAGAGATCGAATGGTGATCCCGAATGATGAACGTGATGAAGATAATTGGTGCATTCACCAATTGCTTGGAAAGCTTCTCACGAAGGTTTGAAAGCCCTAACTCCCGTACCCAATCCTATAAGGAAATCACCCCAAACGCAAGTGACGTGTGGGTGAAAAAGGGTACTCATGCATAAGCATTACAACATGTCCATGCATTAATACTTCCTATGCTTTGTGACGATGTTTGTTTGTTTGCTTGCTTTGTTTTTCTTTGTTGGTTGTCCGCTTGTCTTCTTGTGCATATTTTTAATTTTGTTTTATCAATTTTTTTGTTTCTAGTGTTAAAAATCCAAAAATCACATAAAAATTAGAAAATCAAAAAGCTTGATTGACTTTATTGAGTTTTTGTCTCAAAACTTGTTTTGCCTTGTACTTTTATGCTAATGGCTTTGTGCATTTTCGAGCATTGCTTGTTTTTATGCACTCATATCACTGTGGGAAAAATCTTGAAATCTATGTGATTGTTGTAAATAGATTTTCAAACTTGTCATGAATGATTAGTAAATGATTATGTTGATCTTGAGACATGCATAGACTTGTGTCTATATATCTTCCCACTATTTATTTATGTTTTTGCTAAAAAGAGCTCACCAAATGTAAATCTCCAAATGAAAAGTGATATTGAGCTGCAAAAGCCTGTCGCACATTCTAGTATTCGACTAGGAAAAAGTGTAAGCGACCTTATATTAAAGTGAATGTTTATTCAATAAGCCAAAGGCTTGTTCTTTAAAGTGAAATGTCATATATCACTCTCACAATGAGAGATGATTGTCTCAAAAGATCAAAATGATCAAATGTTATGTTTGAAAGTGGAGTCAAATGTAAAGCTCCAAGATATGTTATCAAGTTGTGTGGGAGGTCATATATACATATTTCTATAATTGAGATGGGTCACATGATCTAGTGCTAATTGTGTATGTCTTGGTTGAATTGATCATTGAAGCTTCACATTAGACTAAGGACTATCTCATTGTTGATATCTACACACAACACACAAGTTTATGTTCAATAAATGCCATATTCATTTATAGTTCATTGCTCTGACCAACAAACACTACATTATTAATTAATTGAATTTCTTTTAATTTCCACTATCAATCAAATTGTTTTATGTTCCTATCCCACTTCCAGTCAAATTTTTCAGGACATGAGATTATATTTACTTTATCCCATTTCCACCAAAATTCCAAACATATTAAAAAGTACAATACCCCATTTCCAAAGCCTGCTTGTCCATAATGCTTGATTATGATTGATTTTAAAAAGGAAAATTCATAAGATCCAAAACAAAAAAAAAAAAAAAAAAAAAAAAAAAAAAAAAAAAAAATTGGCAGACAAACGTTTATAGGAGGTAAAATGCACTAAGACATTCTTAACTTCTTCTTCTTTTTTTTTCTTCTTTTTTTCCCAATTAATTTAGTGCATAAACTTTGATAGTATAGCAAATGGACTCCTTAGGTTAAAAATTCAACAATTTGCTAATGGAAACTAATGTGGTAGCCCATAATTTTAAAAAACTCATGCCAAATTTTTTATATTGAGCTAAAATAGCAATATAGCCCGATAATATTATTTAAAAACAAGCCAAAAAAGCATTCGGCCTTAGATCAAAGCCCAAAATTTTAGTAAAAAATTCAATTTAAACCATATGTGGGTATTACGATATATACGAGACACACACACACACATATATATATATATATAATAGGATTCATAAGCATTTCTGATATGTTTTGCAATACAAAACTTTTTTTATATCATAGTATCGCATACATACGATGCTGAAAACTACCAAAGATATAGACATAAACCATCCAAGTCAAGTTACGTTAATTCTCTGTTCTCTTTCTTTTAGTCTTTCTCTTACTTCTGCATTGTCTCTCTGCATTATTTTATTTTCTTCTTTCTATTTTCACACCAACTTGAAGATTTTTAAATAGGCATTTGAAACTTTCTCTCCTAAACATATATTAAAATTTAATATTGACCCAAAAAAAAAAAAAAAGGAGAATCCGTGTAGATTGTGTAATTAGACTAGTCATGTATGAACAAGAAAAAAGGAAATGAGAGCACCTAAGTTAAGGTGGTTGATTTTGACATTTGACTGTACATATGAACCATTCAGTCCCCAAGCCATTCAAATCAAAGCATCAGTTTAGTAAGATGGGCTATTTATTCACCAATTGTACTAGTTGGCTAGGTTGGAAATGAAGACTGTTGTGTAGAAAATTCATCAAAAGTTAATATGCGGTGTCCCACAAAGTGGCATACATATTCAAAGAAGGGGAAAATGTCAAGAGATCCCCTGAACTTTAATACTGTGATTGAGAAAGTGAAAATTGGGATTAGGGATAAATTCTTGACTATAAATGCGTGATATGTTATATGTCGTTTTACTTATGTCTTTAATATTAAAAGAAAAGTTACAGGTCGTTTAACTGAATTTGTTAAATAGCCGTTAAGGCTATTAGTTTATTGCTGTTCAGTTTTTACTTTGGCGCCAACCTCTGTTTTCTATTATATGATTAGTTCTGTAAGGTTGTAGTTAAGCAGAACCATTTTGCTCAATATGAAAGTTTCCTAGTTTGAGCACTTTGACTTCTTTGTTTTTTCAAGTTATAGACTTTTAGTTTTAGAAGGGAGGCAAGGCCTAAATGATAAACCATAGGAATATGCTAAAGCTACTAAATTTAGTAGCATGTGTATGTGTGCGGCTGAGTATGTTCAACCCACTCTATTCTATGATATGTTTGTTAAATACATTAAGGTTCAATCCTAATTAGGGGCAAAAGTCTGTTGTTGTCCATATTCAGCGTATCTAGTCTTAAATGGTGTACAATCAATACAAGAAACTGTGTTATTGTAGTTCGTCTTTTTAGTATAGGATTTATTTAGCCTACTACAGATATTGTCAACAAGGACTTTTTGCTATGGACATAAACCATTCAGGCCAAACCACGTTAGTTCTTTGTGTTCTCTCGCTTTCTGTTACTTCTGCTTTGTCTCTACATTTTATTTTCTTCCTCTTGTATTCACAAATTATGAAAACCTTTTCTAATAATATGTTTAGCCTCTGCCATCAACTTCAAGATTCTTAAATATACATTTGAAATTTCCATGTGATTTTTAATGACATCTATTCGTTCGATGAATTAGTCAAGTTTCTAACTCAAATACTGCCACATCCCAAGCAAAAGGTATTTTATTAACAAGGAGCCACCTTCAAATTAAATATTAAAAAAAAAAATCCAAACAATAGATTAGTGGAAGGGTTATACTTACAGTCTAGAGCAAAAGGTACTATCTTACTTTTCAACACTAAAAAAAAAGGCAAAAGAATATTGGTAGTGAATAAGTTAAATAATTATTAAAATTGTTCAAAAAGAAAACTTAAAATTCAATGTAGTATATATTTTATACTTTATATGACTACATTTCTATTAACTGAAAAGATATATATATTTTTTATATATAAATTTGCTTCCCAAAAGCAGAGTCTTTCTACGAACACACACTAAAAAATAAAATAAAATAATTAACAGCATCAACAACAATTATTATACAATATTCCTAAATTTGTCTACCACCTCATGTGTACATGATTCATTAGGAATATTCCGGAAAATTACAGACACTACCTCTGTGGCATACCCTTAAAACATAGAGCTTCCCTATGTTTTATAATAGTAGTTGGTTAGGGATGGCTCTGTTGATTGTTGTTGAAATCCACGAAAATTCTTACAATGTTTCTTCTAGTTAGGATTATGAAGTTAATATTGACTTTATTTATAGAAAACACATGGTTGAAGGTCCTGTCTGTAAGGTTGAATTTAATCAACCATCTTATTGGCTTTATTCCGTGCCAAATTTGCTTGTATTTCAGCATTTAGTAACCATGTATTTAGGTGGATTTGTTGTAAGGGTAGTGAGTGAGATAGAGTGTTAAATGCTCAAGAGTGTGCAAGAAAACAGAGACTCGCGGCTTGATCTCATGGGTGACTCACGGCTGCAAGCCGCCAGATGCAGCACACGTGCCAAGCATGCCGGAAGTTGAACAATCATGCTAGTTGGAGCACTACGGGACAAAACAGGACAATGGCCATACGGTTATCTCGCGATCGGATCTCGCGACTCGGTCAAGTTGCGAGACCAAGCCACGAGCCACCTCTGTTTTGAAAAACCCGACGTTTCACATTCTATTCTCACCCCAGTATAAATATCTCTTATATCCACAAATGAAAGAGAGCTTTCAGAGAGAATTTTGAGAGAGAAACCCTAGAGTAAAACAAGATTGATTCATCTACAATCTATACATTAGAGTCTCTTCAAATTCCTCAACTTTCTTCCTCTCCACTGTCAAATCCTTGAGAGGCATTTTACCAAAACCTTGTTCTCACAATTTCCATTACTGTGAGAGGGTTGTTTGGTGTTCTGGGAATCGGTTAGGAAGGAACCAATTTACATTGGTGGATGCTATGGTCAAGTAGCGGAATCCGAGAAACTAGAAAAGAAAAAGGTTCGGCGCAACCTCGTTGGAGCAAGAAGCTTAGAGGGCTTAGGTGCACTGGGTAGATTAGGCTTGGAGGGTCTATTCTAGTGGATTGTTTACCGCTTGGAGGGTAGCAGAGAGGTTTTACGCCGAGGGCTTCGGTTTCCTCTTCGATAACACATCGCATGTTGTCTTTGTGTTTGCATCTTCCTTCCCTTTTATCTTTGCCTTTTATTATCTACTGTGGGTTGTAGTTTTAATTTGGCTTAGATTGTTTTCCAATTCTATATTATAGCTTTTGTTCATTTTCCGCACACTAGTTGTTTGACATGAAGCTTGAATTGGTTAATTTGTAAATTGGAGGTCTAAACGTTCAAGGGTGTTTTTACACTATTTGAACTTTCAATTGGTATCAGAGCGGGTACACTTCTAGTGGTTTCATTACCATTGTGTGATCCTTGACTCCCTATTGAGATGGATTGGTCTTAATCCCTAAATGCACCTCCATATTTTGATAGTAGTAATTATGCTTTTTGGAAGGTTCGCATGAGAGCATTTCTATGTTCCATTGATGAATCAGTTTGGGATGTTGTTGATATAGGTTGGACCAGGCCCGAGGAAGCCAAATCCACATGGGATAAGGCAGCGCTCGTTGCATCTAATGCTAACAGTAAAGCACTCAATGCTATTTTCTGTGGTGTGTCTCCGGATGAATTTCACAGGATCTCTCACATTACCGTTGCCAAAGAAGCATGGGAGATGTTGGAGACCACTTACGAAGGCACGAAGAAAGTAAAAGACACCAAGCTGCAGATGCTAACCACTCGGTTTGAGGAGTTAAAAATGAGTGAGGATGAGTCTTTTGACTCTTTCTATAGCAAGCTGAATGAGGTGATTGTAAGCAAGTTCAATTTGGGAGAGAAAATGGAGGACTCTAAAATTGTAAGGAAGATCCTTCGATCATTGCCAGAAAGTTTTCGTGCCAAAGTGACAGCGATTGAAGAGAGCAAAGACCTTGATGACATCAAAGTCCAGGAGCTGGTTGGTTCTCTTTAGACTTATGAAATGTCACTACCCAATCAACGGAAGAGTAAATCTCTTGCTCTTAAGACCATTAATGAGAAGGTGGAAGACCATGACTCATCGGGAGAAGATGTGGTTGACAAAGATGTTGCATATCTTGTAAAAAATTTCCGAAAATTCTTGAAATTCAAGAATAATGGCAAATTTGATGACAAAGGAAAATTCCAAAGTTCAGGAAGAGAGAAAAGGGAATTCAAAAAGAAAGATGGAAAAGAGTCCCAATCTACACAAGGTGTCACTTGTTTCGAATGCAACGGGTATGGACACTTTAAGAAAGAATGTCCTAATTATTTGAAATCAAAAGGCAAAGTGTATGCCACGACATTGAGTGACTCAGATTCTCAAGAAAGCTGTGATGGAGAAGGGAATTATTCAGCTTTTATGACTATTGTCCATGTTGAGTCTTCAAACAAGTTGAATCTGCTTGTACGAGACCTTGGAGAACATAGTGATGAAGAATCATTGGGAGTTGTTGAAGAATCAGATGCTGAAGAAGATGAAAGTGCAACCAATCTTCAAGAGAATTATAACTCACTCTTGAAGAAGTCGGGTGAGTACACAAGGGTGGCCAAGGCAGCTATGAGAAAAATGAAGAAGGCAGAGGAGGACTATAAAAGTCTCCTAATTCGATATAGGGAAGCCAAATGTGAGATAGAAACACTGAACGGTGAGCTATCAGAAGCTTACACAAAAGTGAGATTTCTTGAGCAAGAGGTTGTGAAAGCAAATGCTAAAATAAAGAGGGTCACCACCAAGAAGCTAGATGATGTTATTTCATCTCGAAAGAGCTTTTTAGACAAATCCGGATTGGGATATACCGGAGGAAGTAGCTCATCTGGAAATGTCACTAAAGAAGTGAAGTTTATAAAGGCCAAAGAATCAACTGATGTCGGCCTTACTGCTGAGAAGCCCAAGATAGAGGATAAGAGGAATGTGGGGAACGAACGGTTGTTGAGTTCACGTAATTAATCTGTGGGCAGGTCTGAATTCCGAGCCAAGTCTCGTCCATGACCACAAAGAGGTCCTAGATCAAATTATGTGTGTCATCATTGCGGACTTCAAGGGCATACTCGACCAAATTATCAAAAGCTGAGAGCAATGAATAGTGCAACTCCTCAAAGTTCACGAGGACCTAGAAATGATAGAAGAAATTGGGCTGGTGAACCATTAAGAGATTAAAACGGTGATCCCGGAATGATGAACGTGATGAAGATGATTGGTGCATTCACTAACTGCTTGGAAAGCTTCACACGAAGGTTTAAAAGCCCTAACTCCCGTACCCAATCCTATAAGGAAATCACCCCAAACACAAGTGACGTGTGGGTGAAAAAGGGTACTCATGCATAAGCATTACAATATGTCCATGCATTAATTCTTCCTATGCTTTGTGACGGTGTTTGATTATTTGCTTATTGTTTATGTTGATGGTTGTTTGTTTGTCTATTTGTGCATACTTTTGGTTTTCTTTATGTTTTTGATAAATCTTTTTCTTCTTGTGTCAAAAATCCAAAAATCACATAAAAATAGAAAATCAAAAAGTTTGATTGACATTGTTGAGTTTTGTTTCAAAATTTGTTTTGCCTTGTACCTTTGTGCTAATGGCTTTGTGCATTTTCGAGCGTAGCTTGTTTCTTTGCACTCTTATCACTGTGGGAGAAATCTTGAAATCTATGTGATTGTTGTAAATAGATCTTCAAACTTGTCATGGATGATTAGTGAATGGTTATGTTGATCTTGAGACATGCATAGACTTGTGTCTATATATCTTCCCACTCTTTATTTTTGTTTTTGCTAAAAGAGCTCACCAAATGTAAATCTTCAAATGAAAAGAGATATTGAGTTGCAAAAGCCAGTCGCATATACTAGTATTCAACTAGGAAAAAGGGAAAGCGACCAAAAATTAAAGTGAAAGTTTATTCAAAAAGCCAAAGGCTATCTCATCAAGGTGAAATATCAAATATCACTCTCATAATGAGAGGTGATTGTCTTAAAAGGATCAAAAAGATCAAATGTTATGATTGAAAATGGAGTCAAATGTAAAGCTCAAGTTATGTTATCAAGTCTTGTGGGAGGTCATATATGCATATTTCTATAATTGAGATGGGTCACATGATCTAGTGCTAATTGTGTATGCCTTGGTTGAATTGATCATTGAAGCTTCACATTAGACTAAGGACTATCTCATTGTTGATATCCACACACAACACACAAGTTTATGTTCAATAAATGTCATATTCATTTGTGTGATTGTACTTGATGAAATGTGTTTTCACATGCTCAATCTTTGTTGATTCAAGCTCAAAAAGGTTTTTGAGTGTTTTAAGTATTTTTGGAAAGTATTTTGTTCTTAAAAACTGAAAATTTCAAAAAATCACTTTTGCCCTATTTTGGCGACTCGATCGCGGGTAAGTCAAGTCGCAGGCCTCGATCACGAATTCACGGGTCAATTTTGATGACTTGTTCGCGAGTGGAAGGTCCAATCGCGAGGGTTACACAGAGATTTTCGCGGCTTAGCTCGCGACTCCCTCGCGGGTAGACTCTCCAGTCGCGAAAAACACTTAGAAAATTTTTTCAAAATTTTGTCTTTGAGTGTTTTGGCGGCTTAACCTGGCGACTTGTTGGCGACTCACTTGATCCACGAAAAATGCGTGTTTGGCAAAAACAGGGGCAGCTTTTAAATCTTTTTTCAGTTTTCCCTCGAACTTTTTGTGACTATTCATCTTCTCTCTCAACTGTCTCCTTCCCAAACGCTCCATGTAACCATTTTCAAACTCCATTGTTGCTTCCTTTCAACTCAAAATCTTCAAGTAACAGGTATGAGTTTTCTTTCTCGAACTCTGTTTTACTTGATTGTGTGTTTTTCCCTCTTGAATATTCGCATTTGTGTCTGTTTTGAGATGGGTTTTTGTTTCGACTATTGCTCCTTGTCCATGCTTAGCTAGTGGAAGCTATTGATTTAGTTTGAACTTGTTTAAGTTGTTGGTTTTGGTCTTCATCATGTGCTTAGCTAGGGTTTGTTATCTGTTGGTTAATCATCTTGTCTGATCTTGTGTTGATGTGTTGATTCAAAATGTTCGTGTTTTGGTTGTGGGGTTTATTGTGCTGAATATGTGCTTGTTCATCTATTGTGTGCATCTGTCTTTTGTTCTCTGGGTCATTTCATACTCATCAAAATGTATGTCTCATTGACATATATTTGTCTTTTTGGTGTTTTCAATCTCTGCTGCTTTAATACTCCCCTGCATTATACTAGTTGTTCTTGTGTATCCACTTTTAGGCTTGTTCATCCGTGTGGTTGATTTAAGTAGCATGAGGTTTAAGTGTTTTAAGTTCATCTGTGTGGTTGCATTTTTGTCTTTGTTACTAACAAAGTACTAATTTGTTCTACACATGTATTGTACTATGTTGTTGTGGCCTCTTCTGATTGTTTACAGATGGCTCCTTTATCCCCAAAGAAGAAAACTCCTGCAAAGAAAGCGGATAAGAGAATGAAAATGGACCCTAACCTGTTCAGGTCTGTTTCCCATTTTGAGAGATAAAAGGACTTCTTCTTAAAGGCAGGAATTATTCAAGAAAGGTTTGTAGATTTGGAGGATTTGAGAGACACATTTATCCCAAGCTGTTTTGAAGGGAGAGGATGGGAAAAACTTCTGTGTGATCTCTCGGTTGTGTGTGAACCCCTGATTAGGGAGTTTTATTCCAATGTTGTGATAAGGGAGGATGAACTAAGCTGTTGATTTAGAGGTAAAGAGTTCACTTTGGATGCACATGACATTGATGATGTGCTAGGTCTTGAGCGATTAGAAGATCAAGAGTTTGTCAATTACAAAGATATGATTCTGTCTATTGAAACTGTACAACAGAGGATAGGTGGACAGAGAGAAGGGAAGTGTCTGAATACCACGACTTTTCCAAAGGACACATGAGGTTTCTCACTATAATCATGATGTTTAACCTATATCCCATACGGAAGTTGACTACAATAAACATTGCAAGAGCAATTTTTCTGATAGACCTCTGTGAGAGTGCTTTTTTCTTTAGCACACAGGCCCAAGGATCCTGGGCCAAATAGTTGTGTTTTGGTGGATCGGGCTTGGTTCACCGCAGCTAAATGGGGGCTGATTACGAACCAAGTTGTGCGCAAGTCACATAAATCTCCTCAAGGCAAAAATGCGATTCCTCCCTGGGCGTCTTGTCGTGGGATCCCGGGACGTCTTCGTCGTGGGATCCCGGGCGTATTAGGCTGTAAGAACCCGGGAATCTCTGGTTCTGTGCACTATACAATCTTTCTCCATGCTTGTTATGCAATGGAGTTTTGTCCTTTCCTTTTACCTCTATAAGTCCTACACAAGAACAACTATACAATGTACATATCTTCAAATAATTGTTAGTTTCTTAGATTAGGATATATATATATATATATATATATATATATATATATATATATATATATATATATATATATATATATATATATATATATATATATATATATATATTAATACATATACATATATGTAAATGAATTTCATAAGGATGATTCAGCCACGAGGATCCTGGCCCCAATTCTCACGAGACTTATGCTTTTGCACAAGACTTGTGGGATTTGGAACTCAAGTCCGAGTTGCTTTGCTTGGGCGGGGACTCGACTTTTTACAAGCAAGAATATATATGTATTGAGCAGCAAGAAGTAGTAAAGAAGTATGCAAAGTAATTGTTAGAAATTCTCAAATCAATATGAGATATTTCATTATTTTTCTTGATTGTGGATTACAAATGTGCTCACTAAGACGTGATACAAGGTTCAAATAAGCTCAAAAATTACAGACTTTGATGGCTATTCAAGCCTCTAAGACTTGCAAAGTTTAAATCCTTTTGAATCCAAGTATGTGCTATAGTGGCTGTTTTTGGGATACCGGGAGACATTCCTCTGTTTTTCTTAAATTTTACAGAGTTCTAATGACTCTGTTATGATATTCTTCCAACTGAAAATCCTCCCCCTTCAACATGGGTTTTCTCTTCCTTTTATAGCGTGTTTTCTAGGGCTCTGAGGTACTAGTGATTTCTCTCTTTTGCCCCTCGTAGCTCGTGTTGTGTCATTTTCTTAGGAGCTGGTCTCTTCCCTTTTTTCTCATGGTTTTCATCTTTTAATACTGTTTCTCTAAAAGTCACTTGCTCGACTTTCCATTCCGGGCGTCCTAGCCTTCAATCTCTCTTCCTTCAAGATTTCTCACTTTTCGGACTCAACTGCGGTTGTATTTCCTTCTTTGTCATTATTCCCAAATAGTTGGAATCTTTTACTGCTGGGTTGAAAGTTCTCTTCCAATTGCTTATACGTATGATTTTCTCATTCTTGGTTCCTTGTGGTACAGCTCCTTTATTCATGAATGTTTGCTTTATACTTTCTGATTCTTTGTTGCACCACTGGGTACTTGAGAAGGACATCTCTGTTCTTCATTTCTTGTATTTCGTGGTACCTTTCTTGAGTTGTCTCAATCCTACAAAGAGCTGTCCCATTACCCGAGGATCCCGGGCGTCTGGCGACCTCCTGCAGGTATCCCGCCCAGCTTCTTTCACCGAATTTTGCTGGACTTTTTAATGACCTTTT
The DNA here is from genome assembly GCA_028216015.1 of Quercus dentata. NCBI lineage: Eukaryota > Viridiplantae > Streptophyta > Magnoliopsida > Fagales > Fagaceae > Quercus > Quercus dentata. The sequence continues at coordinate 3,985,753 of CP116452.1, read as the reverse complement.
TCTGGAAATCTGAACATAAATAGGGCCTTAATGTTGATTCTTCTTGCTGCTTGAATTGGGCCTTCTTTACTTTTCATGGAATGTGAAATTTTAGCCTTCAACATTAGCCCCCCGAGCTCGTGGGTTACCCGTAGCCCACGCGCGAGAAAATAAATTGTTTTTGGACCCTTTTCTGGTTTGTAGAACCAATGTGTAGATCAAATAATTCTTGAGGGAAACTTCAAAGGAATTGCTACACTTCCTTCATGGGATGAACTTTCTTTTGTTGAGTCGAAATACCTCCAAGCCTTTGGTGAGTTTGCACCTTGTTGGAGGAGGGAAATGTCGCTAGCTGGTTTGTAATGTCATTGACTAATCTCTTTGTATAGAGACTTGCAAAAGTATCCATGCTTGTGCGGCTTCGAGTGATGTACTCTAAGAAATTTTTTTTTTTAAGTTACACCTTCCTTGCTTCTTTAGGCTCCCTTGAACCAATTCCTTTCAAGGAGGTCAATCTTATGCACTTTACACACCCACTTTGGGTTTTCATACCCAATCAAGGCTCTTTCTCTTTGTACCCCTCGTTGGGCTTTGCTTACAATTTGCATCCTTTGCTAGGACATGCTACGGCTTGTACCTATTGCTGGTATGTACTACGGTTTGTACTCGGTGCTAGTACATGCTACAAGTTGTAGCCATGACTGGGATATGCTTACAATCTGCACTTTTACCTATTACTAGTATATGCTACAGCTTGTACCCATAAACTTTTGTTTTTGACCATTTTCTTGGTCGTACTTGGAAACTTTTGCTCTTGGCAAATTTCTCGGCCATGTATTTAGAAAAATTGTTCTAGGCCAAGTCTTTGGGTAGGTACATGGAAAGTTTGCTCTTACCAAGTCCTAGGCCATGTTACTTAGGAAAATCTATTTTGGTCAAGTCCTGGGCTAGGTACATGGAAAGTTTGCTCTTACCAAGTCCTAGGCCATGCCACTTGGAAAAATTCTATTCTGCTCAAGTTCTGGGCTAGGTACATGGAAAATTTGCCTTTTCCCAAGTCCTAGGCCATGCCACTTGGAAAATTTTGTTCTGCTCAAGTTCTGGGCTAGGTATATGAAAAATTTGCCTTTTCCCAAGTCCTAGGCCATGCCACTTGGAAAATTTTTGTTTTGCTCAAGTCCTGGGCTAGGTACATGGAAAATTTGCCTTTTCCCAAGTCCTAGGCCATGCCACTTGGAAAATTTATGTTTTGATCAAGTCCTGGGCTAGGTACATGGAAAATTTTCCCTTTCCCAAGTCCTAGGCCATGCCACTTGGAAAATTTGTTCATGACCATTGAATTTTTCGATCTTGAGAAAAAGTTCCTTCATAGCCCCTCGTTTTCAAGTGAGCTCAACGAACTGATTTCTTTTCTTTTCTTTAAAGGGTTGAGGATTTGTTTTCTTCTCTGAGGATCTTCTAAAATGTCCTCTCTTAGCTGTGAACAAATCCTTTATGGAAATAATCTTCTTTTATGAGTCATCTAAGATTGCTCTCACCGGTGGACTGATGGCCGGGAGCTCCACCAAGATGATTCTGTCATGGTGTTTTCTTCAAGTGGGGGATCTTCGTATGGGGATCCCGGAAGGGGATGACTTCCTCTAGGCATGCTCGTTGAAGGCTGTCTTCACAAACCTCATAATTTGTTTCTTTACAAGGATCTCTACCGCTACTACTTTTTTAGAGATCTTCTCACTTAATAGGTATTTCTCTTATTCGGGGAACTGGGTCAATGAGTTTGTTACAGCTTAGCTCTTGATAGCTCTGGGGATCCTTCAGACCTATGTTGTTTTGGGAAATTAATATTAACCACCTGGCTACTCTTCAAGATTGCAAGGGCTAATCGAGGAGGGCTTTTATTGGATGAGAGCTTGTCACTAACAGGATTTGGTGGGATGAAAAGTAATGATTCAGTTGTTGAGATGCATAACTGCCATACACGCCCTTTCTATGTTGGGATACCTCATTTCAGTGTCCTTCAATGCTTTGTATGCTTGGGATCAAGATCCTGTGTACAACAATAGTGATTTTGCCATGGATAGTACCCATATGGTAGGCAAATGACTCATGATCTGTTGAAGTTTTATGAAAGACATTTGGTTGCTCAACTCCCCATATGAAAATATTCCCCTTTTTCAACAGTTTGGATAGTCCACTATTGACCAAGGTTGGTCTTGGTGTGAACTTCCTAATGTAAGAAACTCTTTCTAAGAAGCTCTTGAGTTCCCCGATCGTGGCATGCCTCTTCATGGTTGATATTGTTGTTGCCTTAGTTGGATCTATGAGGAGATCGATGTTAGGCAAAGGAAATTTATCCTTTGGACGTGCCTTATTTAATTTGAAGGAGTTCACGCCAATAAATCTTCATATTTTTTCAATAGCTCCACCAGTTGCTCTTTTTTCAGATCTTGACTGACCGATTAGGATGGGCCCCGGGTTCCTTGCGTCGACCCCCAAGTTCACCTCTTCTAGTTTTTCCTTTGGTAGGATTTATGTCTTCCTTTCCATGTCTGTAAGTTTCTCCAGGATCTTCGTAAACAGTATATTAGCCTTCCTCCTTCTTTCTTTTTCTCTCCAAGGGATCCCTCAAACCATGGGCATTGCTTCCTTCTTCTAGGATGGGAACCCCTCGGGATCTTGGAGATGGAAAATTCTGACTCATCGTATCCCCAGGTTCCTCCAGGATCTCTTCTTGGGCTATCATGTAAGATGGTGGTCCGAGATCCTCTTGTAGGCTACATTCAGGTCCCACGTGCCTTCATAAGCAATATTCTACTTTCCCTCCAGGTTTCTTCTTCTTCTCAAGATAGGAACCCCCGGGATCCCAAATATGGGAGCTCCCGGATCCTAACAATGAGATATTCTTCACCGAGCCGATTCATCATAAAGTATATTTTCCACAAAGTTTACTTTGTCTTTGGATGAAATGACTAAGATTGGCGTGAATTTTGTGGGCTTCCCATTCAATCCCTCTTTCACGTACTAGTGATACATTGAGAGGATTAGGCAATAGTTGTGATGTCATGGTTGGCCTTTAGAGCTAGTTGTAGGTGTCTTCCAGTAGTCTCTGTATCTCCTCCAAATCTTGTTATTTCCATAGGTGAGCTCAATTATTGAGTTGTAAGAAATGATAGATGTATTGTATAGTTGTTGAGCTTTCAATAATGTTGATTTTGCTACTGACTTGCAATATAGTGTTTCTATTGATTTTCTTCAAAATATATTTAAGGTCCACTTTGCATAATAGGCTTTAGCCCCCAAGACATGAGGCGGTTGTTGAATCATGCTTGATCCACCTTCTCTTGATGCTATTATGGAACTTCTATCCATTTTCCTGATGCCTCCATCCATTTTTTCACAACCATTTTACTTTGCTTTGGATTCGTGGAAATACTTCGCCTTTGCTGGAACTAACGATCTTTTAGGCTTTGTTGAAATTGAGGGTGTACTTAGCCTTGCTGGAATTAAGGATCTCCTCAACTTTGTTGGGATCAAGGATCTCCCAGGCTTTACTTTCCTGGAGTTAAGGATGTACTCACCTGTAAGGTTGAATTTATTCACCCATCTAATTGGCTTTATTCCGTGCCAAATTTGCTTGTAATTCAGCATTTAGTAACCCCGTATTTAGGTGGGATTTGTGTAAGGGTAGTGAGTGAGATAGAGTGAAGATTGCTCAAGAGTGTGCAAGAAAACAGAGTGTCGCGGCTGGGACTCGCGGCTGGACTCGCGGCTTCAACCCGCTGAGAATCGCACACGTGCCAAGCATGCTTTGGAAGATGAACAGTCATGCTAGCCGGAGCACTACAGACAATCGCCATACGGTTATCTCGCGACCGAACTCGCGATCGAGTCAAGCCGCGAGGTCAAGCCGCGAGCCACCCCCTCGTTTTGGAAAAACCTGACGTTTCGTATTCCACTCCACTCCAAAGATAAATACCCTTTTAACCCACGATTGAATGAGAGCTTCCAGAGAGAATTTTGAGAGAGAAACCCTAAAGAAAAACCAGATTGTTTTACCCACAATCTCTACCTTAGAGTCTCATCAAATTCCCTCACTCTCTTCCTCTCCATTGTCAAATCCTTGAGAGGCCATTATAACCAAACCTGGTTCTCACCATTATCATCTCTGTGAGACAGACGTTTGGAGTTAAGGGAAGCGATTAGGAAGGAGCCAATCTTTATTGGTTGATGCTACGGTGTAGTAGCGGAATCCGGTAAGCTAGAGAAGAAAAAGGTTCGGCGCAACCTCGTTGGAGCAAGAAGCTTGGAGGGCTTAGGTGCATTGGGTAGATTAGGCTTGGAGGGTCTTTTGCTGTCCTTGTATCCCAACTATATTTTCTAGTGGATTGATTACCGCTTGGAGGGCGGCGGAGAGGTTTTTCGCCGAGGTCTTGGTTTCCTCTTCGATAACATATCCGGTGTTATCGCTGTGTTTGCATCTTCCTTCCTCTCTATCTCTGCCTTTACATTATCTCTTTGTGGTTTAATTTGTTATGGCTTAGATAGTTGTTTAACCAATTACATGATATAGCATATGTTAAGTTTCCGCACATTAATTGTTTAACATATTGCTTGTGTTGGTTAAGTTGGTTTTGGGGGTCTAAACGTTCAAAAGTGTATTTGTACACGTTTTTGAACTTTCAATTGGTATCGAGAGCGGGTACACTTGTTGTGGTTTAAATACCTAAGTGTGATCCTTGACCCCTTGTGTTTATTTGCCATGGATTGTGCTTTGTATGACTCTTTGCATGATTTGGTTGGTGATGAATGTAACATGCCACGTGTTTGTGAAAATGTCTCTATGAGTGCTAATCCTCATAATTGTGATGACATGTTAATTGAATCCATGGGTGGTGTTGACAAACTCTTGAAGAAAAATGCTAAGAAGTTTCAAAAGAATTTGAGCAAGTTATTTTGTGAAAAGGATGATTTGATTGCTAAGCTCAATGAATCCAACAAATTGGTTGAGAAATACAAAAACTTGCTGAAATTTCTCTTGAAAAGCTGAAAGAGTTTGAATGTTTGAATATGGACTTGGATGCTAAACTTGTTTTGTCTAACAAACTTGTTGATGATCTTAAATGTGAAAATGAATCTCTTAAGATGCATGCCAAGTGTTTGATTGCTGAACCTATTGTTAACAAGGATGAAAATATTTGTTGCAATCATGTTGTGATACCCGATTTTGTGCCTAGTGTGTGTTCTACCTTAAAGGACAAATCGGTGTACATTCCTCCACATAAAAGAAATCAAAAGGTGGAGAGAAAGGCTGTTAAGTCAAAGCCTCTGTTTAGGTCTCAACCTAAGGCTCGGGATGGATCTAAGTTTGTTCCAACTTGCCACCATTGTGGTGTGATTGGTCATATAAGACCTCAATGTCATAAGTTGAAGAGGGAACAAAACCATATTGCTAGATCCCTTCCCAAAAGGCCTAGTGGACCTAAACACCTTGTGTGTCACCATTGTGGTGCCTTTGGTCATCTAAGACCTCAATGCTCTAAGTTTCATGTTTTTAAAAGAATCAAAAGAAAAGAAAAACTTGAGCTTCTTGGAAGTTGTGCTAAAAAGGATCAACCGGATTTGAGTGATAATAGCATGTTGTTAAAGAAAGTGGTTAATGCTCTTAACTCCTTGTCTATGTGCATCTCCGGTTCTCATTCTTCCAACCCTCGTCTCACTTCTCATGAGACACTCATTCCAAACAATTGTTCTGTTTGGATGAGGAAGGGTTCCTATGGTTGAGCTTTTGCTCCTTTGGTCCTTGATCTAATTCTTTCGATCTTTGTAGGACCCTTCATGCATTAGATGCTTCATTGTCATGCATTTGTGCATCATGCATATCTTTATATGCATTGTTTTGTTTTTGTTTTGATCTTACTTTTATGTCTTTGGTTTGTGTGTGTAAAAATCCAAAAATTACATAAAAATTTGAAAATCAAAAAGCTTGATTGACTTTGTTGAGTTTTTGTCTTAAAACTCGTTTTGCCTTGTACCTTTGTGCTAATGGCTTTGTGCATTTTCGAGCATTACTTGTTTTCATGCACTCATATCACTATGGGAAAAATCTTGAAATCTATGTGATTGTTGTAAATAGATCTTCAAACTTGTCATGAATGATTAGTGAATGGTTATGTAGATCTTGAGACATGCATAGACTTGTGTCTATATATCTTCCCACTTTTTATTTTTGTTTTTGCTAAAAAGAGCTCACCAATTGTAAATCTCCAAATGAAAAGAGATATTGAGCTGCAAAAGCCTGTCGCACATTCTAGTATTTGACTAGGAAAAAGGGTAAGCGACTTATTTTAAAAGTGAATGTTCTTTCAAAAGGCCAAAGGCCTGTTCTTCAAAGAAAAATGTTGAATATACCTCTCACAATGAGAGATGAGTGACTCAAAAGATCAAAAAGATCAAATGTTATGATTGTTAGTGGAGTCAAATGCAAAACTCCAAGTTATGTTATCAAGTTATGTGTGGGAAGTCATATATTCATATTTCTATAATTGAGATTGGTCACATGATCTAGTGCTAATTGTGTATGCCTTGGTTGAATTGATCATTGAAGCTTCACATTAGACAAAGGACTATCTCATTGTTGATATCCACACACAACACACAAGTTCATGTTCAATAAATGCCTTATTCATTTGTGTGATTGTACTTGATAAAATGTGTTTTCACATGCTCAATCTTTGTTATTTCAAGCACAAAAAGATTTTTGAGTGTTTTAGGTGTTTTTGGAAAGTATTTTGTTGGAAAAATCTGAAAATTTCAAAAATACAGTTTTGCCCTGTTTTGGCGGCTCGATCGCGGGTGTGTCAAGTCGCGGGCCTCGATCGCATCTTCGCTGGTCATTTTTGGCGACTTGTTCGCGAGTAGAAGGTCCAGTCGCGAGTTCACTCCCGGAGATTTTCGCGGCTCATTTCGCGACTCACTCGCGGGTAGACCTTCCAGTCGCGAAAAACACTTAGAAAAATTTTTCAAAATTTTGTTCTTGTGTATTCTCAAGCGGCTTGAGTCAAGCGATCGTGTGGCGACTTAATCCATCGCGAAAATCGCGTGTTTTGCGTAAACAGAGCAGCTTTTTAAACTTTTTCAGTTTTTCCCTCGAATGATATGCATTGGATGTTGGCCCCTTGTGGCAATTAGAACATGTATTAAGGGTGAATTTCATGATGTTCATGCATTGTTTCACATTATTGTTCATAGTGTGCATGTTAGGTGTTTGATAAAATGTCTCTTAGGCATTTTCTCGCTTGTTTGGACTCCGATGAGTACCAAACTTTGGGGTTTCTCATGTTTCCTCATTAAGAACATGTTTGGTTCATTGGTTGTGTATTTAACACACCTTGCCCCACATGTGCATTTTTCATGCATTGGTCATGCATTGCACTTAGCCACCTCTTGCACACACCTTTGCTACCCTTGTCATGCATTGGTCTTGACCTTGTTGTTTCATCCTAGCATGTCATGCTTACCTTATGCTTTGTAGCATGTTATTTTGTCTTAGGTTTGAGCTTCATTTTCTCATTCATCTTGCACCCCTCATGCATCATTAACATTGTTCATCCTTCATATCTTGCCCTCGTTTCTTCTTGACCCTTTGTCTATTCCCGACAAAAGGGGGGAGAGTATACTCTAGAGTATGTTTCGGAGTATTCTGTCATTTCTATTTGACTCTTGTGCACATCCTTAAGGGGAGAAATTCTATTTCTCATGCACATTTGTAGGGGGAGAGATATTCCATAGGGAGATGCATATACCAAGGGGGAGAAGACATTGTGTTAACTAGAAAACCTTGTTCTGTTTGTTTTCTTGTTGGCTTTATGGTGCTTTGTGTTATGCTTTGCTTGTTCTCATTGCATCATATTTGTGCTTTGGACATGCATATATCCCTATGTTATTATGCTTCATTGAATGCATGTTCAGATGATCATTTGCTTTGCTATGTGATCATTGTAGTCATTTCTATACTTGTTATATTATACTTGTCATTTATTACTTGCTTTACCTTGAGGGTCTAATGTGTTTTGTGCAAGTGTTTCGAGTTACAAGTATATATGTTCCAAGTGCATCACACTTCTCATCATTTTGAAGGGGAGAAACTTTAAGCACTTTTAGTTTATATTGTTTAAGTTTTTATTCAATATAATGTGTTTTGTACCCATATGCTTTTGTAAGCTTTTAGGGTTAATGGGATTAAGCATATTTGTAGGCCTTGTGGTTTGTACCATGCTTAAGTGCAGCCTTTATGCTTGTTGAAATCAGTACTTTGTTCCAAATGTTATGCATTGTGGTTTAATGTACTGTCACTCTTGTGCCCTTGTAGGATTGTTCCTAGATGCATATGCCTTGTGTGCTATGCATTGGTTGAGTGTTGAGCATACAAGTATCTTGCCTTGTGCTTGCTAACTTGTATGTCCTTGTGTTCATTCCAAATGTGAATGAACACCGTGATCACTTCCTTGTAGTGTTCACTTGGTTGATCAAGCCATGGGTTGTTTATCAAACTCCATCTTTGATTGATCACTTTCACTTGTTTCATATGCATCTATAATTTTCTGCTTACAATAATCAAAGTGTATTGTTGTGTTTCAGAGTATATTGTTCATATGTTTCAAGTGCTTCACGACTTCTAGAGTTAGGTGTGAGTGAGTTTTGTTCAACTGTTCCCTACTCACAGTTTAAGTCTAGAGTCTGTTTTAGGGTTTTGTCACGGAATAGCCAAAGGGGGAGATTGTAAGGTTGAATTTATTCACCCATCTAATTGGCTTTATTCCGTACAAATTTGCTTGTAATTCAAATTTAGTAACCCCGTATTTAGGTGGGATTTGTGTAAGGGTAGTGAGTGAGATAGAGTGAAGATTGCTCAAGAGTGTGCAAGAAAACAGAGTGTCGCGGCTGGGACTCGCGGCTGGACTCGCGGCTTCAACCCGCCAGAATCTGCACACGTGCCAAGCATCTTTGGAAGATGAACAGTCATGCTAGCTGAGCACTACAGACAAAACAGACAATCGGCCATACGGTTATCTCGCGACTGGAACTCGCGACGAGTCAAGCCGCGAGGTCAAGCCGCGAGCCACCCTGTTTTGGAAAAACCTGACGTTTCGTATTCCACTCCACTCCAAAGATAAATACCCTTTTAACCCACGATTGAATGAGAGCTTCCAGAGAGAATTTTGAGAGAGAAACCCTAAAGAAAAACCAGATTGTTTTACCCACAATCTCTACCTTAGAGTCTCATCAAATTCCCTCACTCTCTTCCTCTCCATTGTCAAATCCTTGAGAGGCCATTATAACCAAACCTGGTTCTCACCATTATCATCTCTCGTGAGACAGACGTTTGGAGTTAAGGGAAGCGATTAGGAAGGAGCCAATCTTTATTGGTTGATGCTACGGTGTAGTAGCGGAATCCGGTAAGCTAGAGAAGAAAAAGGTTCGGCGCAACCTCGTTGGAGCAAGAAGCTTGGAGGGCTTAGGTGCATTGGGTAGATTAGGCTTGGAGGGTCTTTTGCTGTCCTTGTATCCCAACTATATTTTCTAGTGGATTGATTACCGCTTGGAGGCGGCGGAGAGGTTTTTCGCCGAGGTCTTCGGTTTCCTCTTCGATAACATATCTGGTGTTATCGCTGTGTTTGCATCTTCCTTCCTCTCTATCTCTGCCTTTACATTATCTGCTTGTGGTTTAATTTGTTATGGCTTAGATAGTTGTTTAACCAATTACATGATATAGCATATGTTAAGTTTCCGCACATTAATTGTTTAACATATTGCTTGTGTTGGTTAAGTTGGTTTTGGGGTCTAAACGTTCAAAAGTGTATTTGTACACGTTTTTGAACTTTCATCACCTTTTTGCCGAATAAAGGATCTCCTCAGATTTGTTGGAACCAAGGATTTCTTAGGCTTTGCTGGGATCAAGGATCTCCCGGACTTTGCTTTCCTGGAGTCAAGGATCTCTTAGACTTTGCTTTGGAATTAAGAATGTACTCACCTTGCCGAATAAAGGATCTCCTCGGCTTTGTTGGGATCAAGGATCTCCCAAGCTTTGCTTTCTTGGAGTCAAGGATCTCCTAGACTTTGCTGGAATTAAGAATGTACTCGGCCTTGCTGGAATAAAGGATCTCCTCGGCTTTGTTGGGATCAAGGATCTCCTCGGCTTTGTTGGGATCAAGGATCTCCCGTGGCTTTGTTGGGATCAAGGATCTCCCAAGCTTTGCTTTCCGGGAGTCAAGGATCTCCTAGACTTTGGAATTAAGGATGTGCTCACCTTCTTTGGAATAAAGGATCTCCTCGTGTTTGTTGGAACCAAGGATTTCTTAGGCTTTGCTGGGATCAAGGATCTCCCGTGGCTTTGCTTTCCGGAGTCAAGGATCCCTTAGACTTTGCTTTGAATTAAGAATGTACTCGGCCTTTTGCCGAATAAAGGATCTCCTCGGCTTTGTTGGGATCAAGGATCTCCTCAACTTTGTTGGGATCAAGGATCTCCTCAACTTTGTTGGGATCAAGGATCTCCCGTGCTTTGCTTTCCGGGAGTCAAGGATCTCTTAGACTTTGCTGGAATTAAAGATGTACTCAACCTTGCTGGAATAAAGGATCTCCTCAGATTTGTTGGGACCAAGGATTTCTTAGGCTTTGCTGGGATCAAGGATCTCCAAGGCTTTACTGGGATCAAGGATTTCCAAGGCTTTACTAGGATCATGGAACTACTCCACTTTGCTAAACCCGTGGGTGGAGCCAAGGAACTTGTCCATTTTGTTAACCTGCGCCATATGATATTATTATCAAGTTGCTGCAAAATTATTTAGCCCCACAACGTGAGGAAATTGCTTTGCTATGTAATTTACATTTCATCAAATCTCTTTGATTCACTTACTTCTCTTTCTTCTTTTTCTTTTTAAACAAATGAAACAATATCATGAATTTTTTTTTAAAAAAGAAAGAATACATTAGCCCCCAAATGTGGGGCCATTTCTCTATTATGTAGCTCATAGAATCTTCATTTCATCAATATATTTCATTTGTTCACTTCTTTATTTTTCTTTAAAGCAATGAGACAATATTATAATTGTTTAAATATTACTACATAACCCCCTGTTTTTCTTTTAAAAAGCAGGGCAATGATCTATTATGTTCAAATTGTAAAGCAGAGAAAATAATAACGCATAAAACTTATCTTGTGTTGGGAAATTCCCCAAAATTCCATATAGAGTCTCTCGGTAGAACGTTCGTTGGAGGAACCCACACTTTTGGGATCTTGATATTGAATGCACTAAGAGGAACTTTCCTTCCTCTAGGTGTTTCCTAGATTTGGAGCCATGCTTGCGAAGGGACTCGCTTTTTCCCTCTCCTTTTTCCCGGTCCCCGGTGGAGTCGCCAAAATGTGAGAGTGCTTTTTCTTTAGCACACAGCCCAAGGATCCTGGGCCAAATAGTTGTGTTTTGGTGGACTGGGCTTGGTTCACCGCACTAAATGGGGGCTGATTACGAACCAAGTTGTGCGCAAGTCACATAAATCTCCTCAAGGCAAAAATGCGATTCCTCCCGGGCGTCTTGTCATGGGATCCCAGGGCGTATTAGGCCTGTAAGAGCCCGAAATCTCTGGTTCTCGTGCACTATACAATCTTTCTCCATGCTTGTTATGCAATGGAGTTTTGTCCTTTCCTTTTACCTCTATAGGTCCTACACAAGAACAACTATACAATGCACATATCTTCAAATAATTGTTAGTTTCTTAGATTAGGATATATATATATATATATATATATATATATATATATATATATTAATACATATACATATATGTAAATGAATTTCATAAGGATGATTCAGCCACGAGGATCCTGGCCCCAATTCTCACAGACTTATGCTTTTGCACAAGACTTGTGGGATTTGGAACTCAAGTCCGAGTGGCTTTGCTTGGGCAGGGACTCGGCTTTACAAGCAAGAATATATATGTATTGAGCAGCAAGAAGCAGAAAGAAATATGCAAAGTAATTGTTAGAAATTCTCAAATCAATATGAGATATTTCATTATTTTTCTTGATTATGGATTACAAATGTGCTCACTAAGACGTGATACAAGGTTCAAATAAGCTCAAAAATTACAGACTTTGATGGCTATTCAAGCCTCTAAGACTTGCAAAGTTTGAATCCTTTTAAATCCAAGTATGTGCTATAGTGGCTGTTTTTAGGATACCGGAGACATTCCTCTGTTTTTCTTAAATTTTACTGAGTTCTAATGACTCTGTTATGATATTCTTCCTACTGAAAATCCTCCCCCTTCAACATGGGTTTTCTCTTCCTTTTATAGTGTGTTTTCTAGGGCTCTGAGGTACTAGTGATTTCTCTCTTTTGCCCCTCGTAGCTCGTGTTGTGTCATTTTCTTAGGAGCTGGTCTCTTCCCTTTTTTCTCATGGTTTTCATCTTTTAATACTGTTTCTCTAAAAGTCACTTGCCGACTTTCCATTCCGGGCGTCCTAGCCTTCAATCTCTCTTCCTTCAAGATTTCTCACTTTTCGCACTCAATGCGGTTGTATTTCCTTCTTGTCATTATTCCCAAATAGTTGAAATCTTTTACCGCTAGGTTGAAAGTTCTCTTCCAATTGCTTATACGTATGATTTTCTCATTCTTGGTTCCTTGTGGTACAGCTCCTTTGTTCATGAATGTTTGCTTTATACTTTCTGATTCTTTGCCGCACCACTGGTACTTGAGAAGGACATCTCTGTTCTTCATTTCTTGTATTTCGTGGTACCTTTCTTGAGTTGTCTCAATCCTACAAGAGCTGTCTCCTGCATTACCCGAGGATCCCGGCGTCTGGCGACCTCTCAGGTATCCCGCCCCTCTGGTAGCCTCTGGGTATCCCGCCCCAGTTCTTCTTTCACTGAATTTTGCTGGACTTTTTAATGACCTTTTTGCTGGAAATCTGAACATAAATAGGGCCTTAATGTTGATTCTTCTTGCTGCTTGAATTGGGCCTTCTTTACTTTTCATGGAATGTGAAATTTTAGCCTTCAACAACCTCAAGAAAAAGACATTCATTGACATCGATTGCCACATATTTGACATTATTGTGGATGAGACTAGAACCACTTCTAGGCCTAAACTGATCTTCCCTAGTCTGCTTATGAGGATCTTTAGAAAGAAAGGTGTTCCAATCCCTCGAGACATCAGTCCCATGTCCACACCTTCTGCAATTAACAAGCTAACTTTCAAAAGGATAAGTGTTCGGCTTCTAGGTGAAGAAGATGAAGGTGATGAAGGAGAGGGTGTCCCAATGGAGACCGAGGCGGAGGCAGCAGGGCATGCATCAACCTCAACACCCAGGAGGAGTGGCAAAAGGACTAAAGCATCAACTTCTTCCAATTACACCTCCGGATGCATTTTAGATCATTCTGGAACGACTTGATGGAATTAGAGGAGTCCGGACCGAGCACTCTGAGAGGATAGTAGCCATGCAGACCGTATAGATATTTTGTTTGCAAAAAGCTTCACCACCCAACATGGACAGTGACCCTTTGGCCATTCCGGTCAAAAAGGGGGAGACATATAAAGTTTTTGTTTTGTTGAGAAGCGAGAAAGCGACTCTTAAGAGGGAGCAATATGTTGAGGGGGAGCAGTCAAAATCGGACAATGTCCATCTTGTTATATTGTTATCTTTGCTATCTTTGTTTATGTTTTTTGATAATTTAGTGATACTATGGGTTTGATACACTGTGGTTTTAGTGTAGGTTTGTTTCTAACTTATAACTTATGAACATGGTTTACTCTTTATATATATTTTGTTGATGTTATTCAATATATATTGTATTTTGTACCCATATTGCTTATGTAAGCTTTTAGGGTTATGTTTTTATGCATATTTGTAGGCTTTTTGGTTTGTACCATGCTTTATGTAGCCTTTTATGCTTTGTTTAAATTAGTACTTCTATCTAAATGTCTTGCATTTTCTTTTAAGTAATGTCACTCTTGTGCCCTTGTAGGATTGTTCCTAGATGCATATACTTAGTGTATTATGTATTGGTTGAGTGTTGGGCATACAAGTAACTTGCTTTGTTCTTGTTAACTTGCATGTTCAAGTGTTCATTCCAAGTGTGAATGAGCAATGTGATCACTACCTTGTAGTGATTACTTGTTTGATTAAGCCATGATTTGGTTCTTCACTTCATCATTGCTTAATCACTTTAAGCATGTTTCATATGCATTTCATGTTTTTCTGCATACAATGATCATGGTGTATTGTTGTGTTTCAAGAGTTTCATGTTCTTATGATTCAAGTGCTTCACGGCTTCTAGAGTTAGGTGTGAGTGAGTTTTGCTCAACTGTTCCCAACTCACATGTAAAGTCTAGAGTCTATTTTAGGGTTTTGTTACGGAATAGCCAAATGGGGAGATTGTAAGGTTGAATTTAATCAACCATCTTATTGTCTTTATTCCGTGCCAAATTTTCTTGTATTTCAGCATTTAGTAACCCCGTATTTAGGTGGGTTTGTTGTAAGGATAGTGAGTGAGATAAAGTGTTGAATGCTTAAGAGTGTGCAAGAAAACAGAGACTCGCGGCTTGATCTCGCGGGTGGCTCGCAGCTGCAAGCCGCCAGATGCAAAGACACGTGCGTGCCAAGCATGCCGTGTTGAACTGTCATGCTAGCTGGAGCACTACGGAACAAAACAGGACAAGCGCCATACGGTTATCTCGCGATCGGATCTCGCGACTCAGTCAAGTCGCGAGGCCAAGCCGCAAGCCACCCCTGTTTTGAAAAAACTGACGTTTCATATTCTCTTCTCACCCTAGTATAAATACCCCTTATACCCACAAATGAAAGAGAGCTTTCAAAGAGAATTTTGAGAGAGAAACCCTAGAGTAAAACAAGATTGATTCATCTACAATCTATACATTAGAGTCTCTTCAAATTCCTCAACTCTCTTCCTTTCCATTGTCAAATCCTTGAGAGGCATTTTACCAAAACCTTGTTCTCACCATTTCCATTATTGTGAGAGGGCAGTTTGGTGTTCTGGGGAAGCGATTAAGAAGGAACCAATTTACATTGGTTGATGCTATGGTCAAGTAGCGGAATCCGGGAAGCTAGAAAAAATAAGGTTTGGCGTAACCTCGTTGGAGCAAGAAGCTTGAAGGGCTTAGGTGCATTGGGTAGATTAAGCTTGGAGGGTCTATTACTGTCCATGTATCTCAACTACATTTTCTAGTGGATTGTTTACCGCTTGGAGGGCGGCAGAGAGGTTTTACGCCGAGGGCTTCGATTTCCTCTTTGATAACACATTGCGTGTTGTCTTTGTGTTTGCATCTTCTTTCCCTTTTATCTTTGCCTTTTATTATCTACTGTGGGTTGTGATTTTAATTTGACTTAGATTGTTTTCCAATTCTATATTATAGCTTTTGTTCATTTTTCGTACACTAGTTGTTTGACATAAAGCTTGAATTGTTTAATTTGTAAATTGGGGGTCTAAACGTTCAAGGGTGTTTTTACACTATTTGAACTTTCACTGTCCATCAGATACAATTGAAGGCATTTGACATCTCTGAAGTACCTAAATTCTTATTAGATGACAGATCATTTGGATTTAAAATACGTTTTCCAGCTGGGGAATGTGAAGACAATTTAGAGGGATGCAATTCCATTGAAGCTTCGTTTAGCAGCCACTGCGCTTATATTGAGATAAAAAATTGTGGTGCGCATATATAGTACAAGAAAGAGCTGATAGAGTTTCCACAAGCTTCAATATGGACTGTTAAAGCAAGATCAGCGAAAGGTGGAATTGGAATCTAGTAAGTCTGATGACCAAAGTGACTCGAAAGTTCAGCTGAAAGAAAAGCTCAAGTCATTGCTTATAAGAGTGTATCAGGTCTTCCCTTATTCTTCACTGAACACTGTATTTCTGTTTTCTCTTTTTGTTTCACTCATTGAACACTATATTTTAAATGCATTTTACAGGGAGATTTGGCATGCAACCATAAATATGATTATGTGTTTCCTCATATTACAGTTCCAAACTGGTTCAACAATCAAAGTATTTGTTCTGAAATGAGAATTAAACTGCCTAGAAATTTGCAGTCTGATGGGAGATGGATGGGAATCGCTGTGTGTGTTTATTATACTGTCCACAACCACACCTAACCAGCTATTTCCTGTGACAATTAGGATTTAACAAGTTTTCTCGACTTTTATACTCCTTTAGATGGTCATCGAGTTCACCTCACACGTCACAAAGTCTTTCAGGACTCTAAAGACATTTTTGTTGAGTCATCAAATCGAATTTTGGTATTTTATATACCCCACTTGTTTCTTTGTTTGGAAGGGTGTCGTCACATTGGGGCTTCATTTGAACACAATAACCCAGGTGTGATGGTTAAAGAATGTGGAATCCGCCTTGTATTTGAGCAAGAGGTTGAAGAGTTTATGGAAACATTAGTCCAGTGCATGTTAGGAAGTCTGGATGCCTATCATGATTTTTTTTATCAAAATCTGTCACATCAAGTTGAGGAAAGAGTGGCAGGCTTTGACAACGGAAAAGATTTTGGTTGCTCTTACTCGCTGCAAAGGTATTGTACCTGAATTAATCAATTTTTTGTGTGTGAGTGTGTTTTTTTAACCTGCAATCATTTATAAAAGAACAACTATAAGTTTAGATTGTACTGTTCATGTAAAGTGTACATAACAGTTTACAATATTGTACACATTTGTTTAGTTTACAAAGAAAATTGTACAAGAAAAGTAAATGTCCTTTTATAAAATTCCAAAGTTGAATTAAAGATACGTTGTTTGATACTTGCAGGATGCCTCAACCCATGCCCAAGCTTCTACCAAGTACTGAAAATATAGTAGAGGGGTGTACCTTTACAGAAACAAGTCCCTCCTATACCGGTTTTCTCGTACTAACTAGGAAAAGGCAACTTGGAAGTATTATGTCCAGTGAATCTTTGATCAAAGCATGTTTTCAGGTCTCTTTATCTCTCTCAAGATAGCCTATGTATCATTGTTTATATACATAAGATAAACAAGACACAATTCACTCTTTCTTGCTCTCGACTAAAATTATTATTGTTGCTCAATAATGATATACTCAAAAACTAAGAATTCGTCATTCACTTATCTAACAAGAAAAGTTTATGTAGAATCATATTCTAATTATGCTATTAGTGTCTTGTCTTGATGGTAAAGAATAAATCATTTACAGTTTTCAAATACTATTGCATCTCAAAAAATAGAAAAAAAAATGAAGACTTTCGCTTGATTGACTATTCTGCCATGTTTTCCAGCAAAACTTCAATGAGGGTGAAATTTTTGATTGCTGTTTCGCTGAGCGTGAGATCCCACAGTGGTTTTCCTATCAAGATATGAGGTCGGCGAAAATCAAGCTATCTTCAGATATTTGTAATGATCCTGATTGGATGGGATTTGCTTTATGTGGTCTTTTCTCTTTTACTATGCATCCAGCTCTTGTTCGTACGAATCTAGCTTCAGGACGTTCTGAAGTCTACCAATTTCGTTGTAAAATGCAGACCAACTCTTGTCCTGTGCGTTTAGTATGCTACGGAATATTGGCTACAAGCAACGAATTAATTTCGTTAAATCAACGTGCATTCATTTGGGTATTGTTCATACCCCGTACAACGCATGCACATTTATGGACTCAAACTGATTGGGTTGAGTTTTGGCTTGAATGCGCTATTCCTGATTTGTCTTATCAAAATTTTGGAGTCAATCTTGTATTCAGGAAAAACATGGACGAGTTAACAAGTGTAATGGTACAATGCTCTGCCCCATTTGATAGCTTCCTTGACTCTTGCTCTCCGCAGTGTTTCTATTACCTATGGAACGGTCATCCTGAGGTGTTCGTTGGAACTAAGAGCTCTTTTGAGGACCTACACCCTCAGAGGTTATTCATTTCGCAGGGGGAGATTAGTGGAATTGTCAAAAATTCTTATGACAAGGACTCATACCCTCATAATCATTTTCAGGTAAGAATTTATTAAATTGTCGATTGTCCAAAAAGTAAGTTATTAGGATTTGGTCAACTTAGTTGAGGAGACAGAGATCAAACTTAGAAATCTTTGCTTTAATAATGTATTGAATTTATTGGGATAGGTAAATTTAATGATTTAACTACATAATTCTCATAGAATTCTTAACTTTTTGTTCAAATAATAAGAAATACAGACTTCTCTATTTCATGTGACACTATATTTCTATTTTGCAGTACTTTCACATGTTTCCCAACGAGACAAACTCCAAAGTCCAAAGTGGTTCAATCATCATAGTCGTGGGCACTTGGTCACAATTGACATACCCCCAAATTTGTACTATGATAGTAACTGGCTGGGACTCACTCTATGTGCTTCATTTTTAATCCCCAGGGATCAAAATGAAGGAATTATAGCAAAATCTTCTCACTTCCTATCCTATCAGTTCCAAACGAGTAAAGCTGGTCTGGACGATCAAATCCTTGGTTACCACGCAACTGATGAAGAAAACCAGTGGTTATTACTGGTCTGAACAGACACATTTGGATATCCTACATACCTGGCGAGTCATTTAAGCATGGGTTCCATCAGGGCAGCCACATTGAGGCTTCATTTGTAAGTAATTGGCCAGGTGTGATAGCGCAAAAATGTGGGTTTCGCCTTTTGTACAAGCATGATCGGGTACAGTTTGAGCAAGAACTAAAACATTGCAACACCTTCATTTCTACACATCAGGATTTTACATGTCAACTTAGCCAGCGAGCCACGGAGTTAGAATTCAAGGAAGAATTTATGCAAGTGGTTAAAAAAGTTAAGACTCTACTCAATGAAAATGACATGCTGGTAAGAAATTATGAGTAATTGCTTTGTTTCAAATCCACTATCAATTCTCTCTCTATACGTCTCATAATTTTTATTTGTTATACAGGGCTTTGACAGGCACTCCAAATATTCGTATTGCTTCCCCCCAGTAGAAATTTTACCTTTGTTTAATCATAACACTAATGAGCCCTCGGTGACAATTGATACACTCAAAGAGTACAATGACAATGAATGGCATGGATTTCTACTGTTAGTGTATAGCTTAGACTAGTTTAGCCCATTGGGCTTAGCCCAATATACTGTACTTGTAGTTTACTCCTATTACTTGTACTGCACACATACCTAGCCTATATAAGGCTCTCTATTGTACATTGTTACATACATATCAACATACAGACTATTCGGGCTTTTGCTCTCACTTTATAGGTTCACCATCCAAGGGTGTGAGCTTTGCAATGTATTCTAAGGGAGTGGAAATAGTCTTGTTATCGGTGATACCGGCTTTGGAGAGAAGATCAGAAGCATATTTAGCCTGAGAAAGATAGTATCCATCAGAGGATGAGGTAACCTCAAGCCCAAGAAAATAGCTAAGAGTGCCCAGATCTTTCATCTCAAAATGCTGACTAAGAAAGTGCTGAAGAGAGCGGATACCTACAAAATCATCTCTAATAATAATAATCATATCATCAACATAAAGAAGAATAAGAGTGATACCAGCAGAGGATCTTCGGACAAAGAGAGCAGTGTCATGAGGACTTGAAGTGAAACCTGCACGAGCAACAATCGAGCTAAACTTTTCAAACCAAGCTCGAAGAGCCTGCTTGAGGCCATAAAGAGCACGGCAAAGGCGGCAAACTTGATTGCCTAAGTGTGGATAGCCAGGGGGTGGTTGCATGTACACTTCTTTGTTGAGGTCTCCATTAAGGAAAGCATTCTTCACATTCATTTGATAAAGAGGCCAATGGCGAACAACGAACACCAAAGAATGAGACATTTGACAGATGTAAGGCGAGCAACAAAAGCAAATGTTTCCTCATAGTCAATACTATACTCCTAAGTAAAGCCCTTGGCAACTAGGCGAGCCTTGTATCGTTCAACAGATCCATCGGCCTTGGTCTTGATCTTGTAAACCCACCTACAACCCACTACGGACTAACCAGGAGGAAAATCAACCATATCCCAAGTGTGATTCTTATAAAGGGCATCTAGTTCTTCGTTCATAGCTCACCGCCAAAAAGGGTCAAGATGGGCTTCATGATAGGTGTGAGGTTCATAGAGGGTGGCAAGAGCAAAAGAGCAGTGATAATCAGTGAGATAAGAGGGAGAAATGCTTACCCGAGTGGAATGACGAAGTTCGGGACCAATAGGAGACTTAGGAGAGGGTGGTGCCATAGGATCCATGACAGGCGGGTCATATATCGGGGACAGAATAGGAGATGAGTTGTCAGAGAGGCAGCCGATGTTGAAGAATCCTCCACAAGTTCGGGATAGAGAGGGAGGAAAAGATCAGTAAAAAAGGGAAACTTTGACGAAGAGGATGCAGAAATTATCAAGACTCGTGAAAGGACGATATTCCCAAAACTCAACATGACGGGAGACACGAAGGCGATGAGAAATGGGATCATAGTAGCGAAACCCCTTTTGAGATACACCATAACCAAGGAAACAACAGAGACGAGTACGAGGCTGGAGCTTTGTTCATTCATGAGGAGGAAGAGAGACAAAGCAAGCATAGCCAAAAACCCGAAGAGAGGAGTAGTCAAGAGTTTGACCATAGAGAAGCTCAAAATGGTGATTTGTTGTGTGAAGTTGGTGAAGGAATACAATTAATGGTGTACACAGCAGTGAGTGCAGCCTCACCCCAAAAGCACTCGGGAAGAGAGGTAGAAATGAGAAGGGTGCGGACAACATCAAGAATGTGACGATATTTTCGTTTCGCACGACCATTTTGTTGAAATGTGTAAGGACAAAATTGCTGAGGAAAGGTACCATGACTGTCTAAAAAGGATAGGAAAGATTTATCATTATATTCTTGAGCATTATTTGTTCGAAAGACTTTGACGGTGTGATTGAACTGTGTTTCAATCATTTTACAAAATGTTTGGTAAATAGACACAAGTTCGGACCTATGTTGAAGTAGATAAATCCAAGTATATCAAGAAAAATCATCCACAAATATGACAAAATATTTAGATCCCCCCTCGGTAGGAACAGGTGCAGGACCCCAAATATCAAAATGTATAAGATCAAAAGGGGCGAAAGAAAAGAAGTCACTTTTATTAAAGGGAAATTTTGTTTGTTTGCTAAAATGATAGGAAGTACAATCAAATTTTTGAAACTGAATTGAACCTAAATGACCTTGAGAAGCTAACAACTAAAGACGAGATAAGGATGGATGACCAAGACGAGCATGCCATAGATCAAGTGAGGAGGTGGCGGTGGTAGCAGCTGCAGAAACAACTTGTGAAGGAATCTTCAAGTCATGAACCTCAAACATGCGACCAACCTTACGGCCTATCCCAAGCACTTGACCCGTCCGGGGATCCTGCACATCCACACCATGGAGTCATATGGTTATAACATGCGGTATCAAAAAACCAAGGTTGTTTACCCGAGGTGACAGAAAGGGCAGTGGAAGTGCAGGATAAAACCTGTTAAACAACTGCTCAATATCAGCCATAGTAAGTGAGGAAGCCAAAGATGGACCTGTAAGAACCGATGGATCTGAAGGATATACAGTGGGTACCCGAGGAAGAGAAGCTTTATTCTGCTCTTGCACAAATTTCTGCGCTTTGCGACAAACAGAGATGTCATGGCCTTTAGCACGACAAAACTCGCAACGAGTACCTTTGGAAGACCGAGAGGTGGGACGCCTAGAGTTTATTCATGGAGGAGCAAAGAATGCAACAATGGGAGGCAGTGGAGAGGGTGTAGCCAATACATGATCAGATGATGACATGTGATAAGTAGGCCGGCAGTTCTCCTCATAAATGAGCTCTTTGACTGCGACATCAAAAGAAGGAGTAGGAGATTGGCTAAGCAGAGAAGCCCTAGTAGGCTCAAAATTCTCATGTAAACCCATCATGAAGTGCATAAATTTACGGCAATCCCGATTTTTGACAAAGAGCTCAATGTCCTTAGAACACACTAGTGGAGGATCTGCAGTAGAGAGTTGTTCCCACATAGTAGAAGTTTGAGAATAAAAATCAGAAATAAACTGACCTATCTCTTGGCGATTTGATAAAGCTTTGATTCAATGTGGAACTCCTAGCTTGAATCATTAGTACAATTATAGTGATCGGCCAAAAATTTCCGAGCAGCCTCGGCAGTCTCAAGACGAGGAAGAAGATTATGAATCGAGGGAATAGAGGTTTTGATAAACCAAGACAAGATTTTACTCTAAATATGTACTATGCACTTATTTTTCAATTGATGAGCATCAAACTGCAATGCTTGAAAATTTCGATTCAACAATATCTCACTACTTAGTTTGTCATTTGGAAACTGATATAACTAGTCCAGAGATAGTACTCAATGTCCATTGCACCACTAAAGAAGAATTCATGTGGCTAGATACTGAAGATGGATTTCTTTGGTTGTCCTATATTCCACGTAAGTCGTTCCCAGATCAATTCAATCAATTCACTTGGATTAAAGCTTCAATTATAAGTGATTGACCAGGTGTGATAGTGCAGAAATGTGGGCTTAGTTTCTATCACAAGAATGATATTTGGTTTCAGCCAATAAGAAAATACTGCAACGAGGAATATAAGTCTTGAGATCTCCCCAATCAAGTAATGGCTAGTTATATAGAGAAAACCAGTAGAGCAAAGAGTCTTCTCTGCAAAAATGACCTACAACCTAAAGATCAACACTGCCAAAGCAACCTGCTGGTATGTAATTAATAAACTATGAGTATTTGTTTTACATTAAACATAATATTTTCTCTGCCTATTTTTAATTTCTCACTTGGACTTATTAAACACAATATTTTTGTTTTACAAGACTTTGATCCATCTTGAGATTATAATTCTTGTTTCCCACAAAAGGAAATTCCACATTGGTTCAACATTCAGAGTGGTGAGACCCACGTGAGATTCTGTTTGACTCGAAAATTGTATAATGACACTACTTGGATAGGAGTTGCTCTATGTGCTCTTTTTTCAGTTGCAAAGGATGTAGCTAATGTCAATGACATTATGGATTCAAAAACTTCTTTCAAACTTATTTGTCAATTGAAAGCAAGTAATGGGCCTAAGGATCTGAGTGTGAAACCTCGCCATATCTATTGGCCAACTAAAGAAGGTCTCATGATGTCACTGTAAGGTGGATCCATTTGGCTATCCTATATACTGCGTGGATCGTTTCCTGATTGGCTATATGATTGCACTTGCATTAAGGTTTCATTCAAGACAAATTTCCATGGCTTGAAGGTGCAGAAGTGTGGCCTTCGTCTCTTGTACCAGCATTCCGAGGTAAATTTCAAGAAAATAATTAGGGACTACATGAAGTCCATGACTGATGCTTCGAGTTTCCTTAATCAAATGAAGATTAAGAATAGAAATAGAAAAATGAGGTCTTGGATTGAGAGTCAACTTGGCGAAATTTACCCCCATCATAAGGATCAACGCTGCCAAAGCAACCTACTGATAATTAATAACTATGATTATTTGCTATCTTAAACATAATTTTCCATCTCCCTCTCTTTAATTTCTCTCAACTCATTAAACACAATATTTCTGTCTCACAGGGGTTTGATCGATGCCTTTTCTACGATCCCCATTTTCCTCCCAGTGAAATTTTGGAGTGGTTCAGTGATTGCAACGATGAGCATTGGGTGACAATCCCTCTACCTCCAAATTTGTACAATGATAGTACTTGAATGGGACTGGTTCTGTTAGGTTCTAAAGACTTAGGAACTAATGTATTTAGAATTTTAATGTGTAATCTTGGCAAACCATAATCAAAACAGTTGTTAGTCATGTTTAGACTTGCTTAAAGTGTGTGCGTTGTATGTAAAGTTGGAATCGAGTGGCTGCAGAAGTATTAGTGACTTTTGGCCTGGCTCAATCGATCGAAGAACAGGCTCGATGATCGAATCTCGGTGTTAGGACATATGTGTTTCACATGTTAAGAACATATGTCATGATTTTATGTAATTGGCTTATCCTTGGACAAAATGCACTTTACTTGTATTTAGGTAGATTTAGGATGTCTTTAAATACTTCAAGAAACTTTGTTTCAAGATCAAGTATTGAAGCTTTTAAGTCTGTTCAAGAAAACAAGTTCAGAGTGCAAAATTATTAATGCTCGACAACTGCATCTATCGAGCTTAAGGAAGTTGTTCTACATTCGGTGTGCTCAACACCTTCTTGATGTACTGGCTCGATAGCTGTATCTATCGAGCTTAAGGAAGTCGTTCTACATTTGGTGTGCTCGACACCTTCTCGACAAATGCTCGACACCTGCTATCTGTCGAGGTTTAAGATTTTCAGAATTTCAATATGATTTTCTTGGGATCCGTGAATGTGTCTTTGGGCTTTCTTTTCTCATAACCCTAGACATATAAAAGGATCAGTTTAATGGCCGTCAAAGAGTTCACAAGTTGCACAAGCTTTGAGCAAACTCTGTTCAAGCAAATTGTGACCGGAGACGAAATTCTTGCCCTAGTTCATCTCTTTCTCTTGAAGAAGGTGCTGTGTATGTGCACCGTAGGGTTTTGTGACCAAGCATCTTGATCTTCATCGTGTGGATGAACTGAAGAACTTTGCAACCAACAACCTTCTTAGTTGGTGATTGAAGTCGCGTACTGGGATCCGCTCAATTGGTTAGTCACGTACTTGGGAGTCATGCATCGAAAGAGGAACTGTCACTACAGAACAAGTCCAATTAAGTATTGGGGTAAGGGTTCAACTGTAGGTTGGTATGGTACTTGGATTCCTTTACTTGTAAATGCTTATTGTGATAATAGTGGAGTTTCGGGAGTGGTGACTTGAAAATCACGCGGTGGAATTTTTGCCGTTAGGTTTTCCCCATACGTAAACAAATCACCGTGTTATTTATTTTTTGCTGCATATTTAGTTTATTGATGATTTGTTTGTGCTATCACGCGTTTGCATGATAAATTGATTAATTAATAACTTGGCTAATTAATTAATTAATTTCTATCACAAGGAGTCATTCAGTTTGTGGCTTATCACTTAGGTAGAAAGTTTTTTCTGCAGATTTTTTCCAACTCAACCCTAGCCTATTAAAACGTGTAGGAGTTTATGTTTTGCCCTAAGTATAAAAGGTAAACCTTAGCCACGTTTTTGAGGTTGGTCTATTTGTCAGTGTGTGAATCTCTTGTGAGATCTAGAGGTGGTTGCCTCCACACATGCTTAGGATTATCAAGAAGGAGATTTTGTTGAGAGCTTGATGATCATTCAGTTGCTACAATAAAAGCTTAAAGAAACACAAGCGAGTGTGCTTGTACTTGCTGGAGAATCCAAGAAAGAAAGAGTTCGTGGTCTCGGAACTTGTACGTGGTCATGTCAGTAAGTTTCTACTAATGGGTAGCAATAGGATGTTTGTGGTCTAAGTCCTATTGTAAAACTTCGATTCTTTCATAGTGGATTCAAGTTTACCTTGAAGATAGCTAGGTTAAATCCTCCCAGGTTTTTTACCGGTTTAGTTTCCTAGGTCATCATATCATTGTGTTATTTATATTTCCGCTACTATGTATGATATGATTGTTTGATTGTGATAACCTAGATCTGGAATTTGGACTAAGTAATAACTTGGCTAATTAACTAGGTTAATCCAATTATGTTTTAAAGGGTCTAAAAACTCATAGGTTCTATGTGCTTCTTTTTCTGTCGATGTGAATCAGACTGCTCACATTCACATCATGGATTCTGAATACTATTACCTGATGTTTCAGTTTGTAACAAATATTGGTACTGCAAGCTCTTTCATTGGCTATCAACTGACTATAGAAAATCTCCAAATGTTAAAGCAAGGTACTAGATTTATTTGGTTGTCCTATATACCACGTGGGTCGCTTCGAAACTATCCAAATAAATGCAGCTACATTAAGGCTTCAATTACAGCCTGGTGCCCAGGCTTGAAGGTGGAGCAAAGTGGTCTTCGTCTCGTGTACAATCATAACGAGGACGAGTTTAAGCAAACAATAGGTGACAGCATGAAATCCTCATCTGATGATTCGGATCTCATCCCTCAATTGACAACAGATAATGGAAATAGAGATAAGCAAAAGCTTGATGAAGAAGGAACATCTAGTAAAACCTCTGGCTCTAGGGAGGAGTCAAATTTTGAAAGTCTGAGGGGATCCATTGATCCTAAAGACAAGGGCAAGGGAGTTCTAGAAGAATAATCACTCTAATTTCCTTCTGAACTTATTGGTAACTGATGAGTCATCCCCCTCTAATTTTCAATTTTTAGTTTATACAGTAATCTTTACTACACAGATAAATCAAATGGAAAACATTCTTTGTCATGATATAGGACTTTGATTCGGTGATGAGTTCCTTGGACTGCCAATTATTGTGTAATTTATTTATTTCTTATTGGTTACATGATTATAAATTATAATGGCTTGGACATACTTTTTTTTTTTTTTTTTTGGGAATCAAGACCGTGAGGGCTTATTATTGACTAGGATAATCATCAAGAACACAATGTAAAACGTTTGGTGGGACATCTTCCATCCAAACTAGTAAAGGAAAAGAATACCGAGCCCTCCGCTCTAAGGCATGAGCAACATTGTTGCCCTGCCTCCTAGTATGGGAGAAGGAGAAAGTTCCTAAGAAAACTTGGACTTACCTCAACACTATTTTAATGGCTTAACTTGGAAACCATGAATTCCTTGGACTGCCAATTACAGTGCAATTTATTTATTTTATCTTGGTTATGTGATTATAATGGCTTAAATTATTTTTTTTAAAGAAGAATTATGATGGCTTAACTTGGACTTACCTCAACTCTATTTTTTTTTTAAATATAATAATAATAATTATTATTAATTTTTAGATAGTTTCAACTTATGGTGTCCACTCCGATGATAGCCCTTTATTATCAAATTAAGACATCAATCAATTTTTGGTGTAGATGGAGATTAAACTCCAAATCTCTTATTCAATTATCAAAAACATTATTGTTATTTTTTTGATAATTCAGAGACATTATTTTAAACATTATGGAATAGTAGTAATACTAAACTGATCAGTCTTTTAAAAAATTTCAATTTGAATCCTATACTTTTTCAAAACGTTTAGAATAAATCCTTTCATTAATTTCCCTAACATTATTGATAAAAATGACTTCGTTTTAAATTTGTAGTCCAGCAAAATGTTGTCATTTCTATCAACGGCGTTACCTCATATCATACATGGTTTTTCTCTTACAATCGGCCAAAATTTCAAGAGTGGCATATCTTTT
The DNA here is from genome assembly GCA_028216015.1 of Quercus dentata. Lineage (NCBI taxonomy): Eukaryota > Viridiplantae > Streptophyta > Magnoliopsida > Fagales > Fagaceae > Quercus > Quercus dentata. The sequence goes on along the minus strand of CP116452.1, from coordinate 3,958,498 downwards.
TCAGTATCTTCTTCTTCTTCTTCTTCTTCTTCTTCTTCTTCTTCTTTTTTTTTTTTTTTTTTTTTTTTTTTTGGGGTACACAAATATACTTGCTTTATTTCATATCATGGGAATGTCTAAACTATCTGACTTGGAGCATGAAGGATGGTTTCAAAAGAATGGAGAATTAAACCCCTCTTCTCCATTGTAATTATCAAATTATTAAAAGAAAAAAATTGGCTATGAAGGTTCAAAAAAAATCTAGGTGGTTGATGTTTAATAGAATTTCATTTCACTCTTTGTACATGTGTAAGCTCCCTTAATTTTTATTATTATTATTTTTGGCTTAATGCGTAAGCTATGCGCCTCATCTCTCATCTTTATTAGGTTTTTTTTTTTTTTTTTTTTTTTTTTTTCTCTACCTTAGTAGCTTTGTGTGGCTGAGGATAGGGATACCATTTTCTTGGAGGACCTCAACAATGAAGTTGACTCATGGAGGACGAGGTGGAGCTTTCTTCTAGCTCTTGTAGGCAACAACGACAAGATTGACCTCCTCAATTCCTCAATAATATGACGTCTCATCATGGTCTTCGAACCGCCTCGGTGAGGACGAGACAAGGCAATGAGCTCCTAGTCCTAGGTTTCTTGATTATGTAAATTTATTTCAATAGATGTGTAAAATTGGTAGTAGATTTGTGCTTTTCAGTCAATGTAAATTTGTGTCAATTTTGGCCTTTTGATGAGATTTATAAATTTAGATGTCTTTTTTTGGTTAAGAGTAAATTTTGTAGAGAAGTGAAAGAAAGCTTACTAGATACATTGATGTTTTTTTTTTTTTTTTTTTTTTTTTTGAAACCGGAACCAATATCATTAATTAAGAAAAGAAGAATCCAAATACAAAGCATCCACAGCAGGTGGAGGATCCTCCTCCACCAAACAATTTCATTATCAAGTAATCTAGCAAACCTAGCCAAAGAATGAGCAACACCATTAGCACTACGCCTAATACAATTATAAGAGATGGACTGAACCCCGCAGCCAAACACCGGATATCTTCGTAGATTAAGCCAAGACGTGAAAGGTCCGGTTGGGCCTGAGTAATCATCTTCATCACCAAAGCATTATCGCCTTCCAAAGACTATCTCTGTGAAACCCGCATCAATGGCAAACTCAAGCGCTTTACGGCACGCCATCACTTCCACCTCCTCACATCACGCACGCACGCCTCCTCGAACCGCTAAAGCGACCATGACGTCACCCTTTTCATTCCTAATCACTCGCCCCATAACCTCGATGCAGCACCCTCATCAAAGCAAGCACCGTCAAGTTCGACTTGAAAAACGTTTACGTGGAGGCTGCCATGTCTGCTCAGATCGGACCATGATTCGTGATAGGCACATGCAAAGAGTCTTGTGCAATCGAATACTCCTTCAAATAATCAATCGCACGTTGGGCTGATCTTGAGGATCTTTGAAAACCCCTCCATGAATAACCGTATTCCTCTGGTGCCATATTAGCCAACAAGTAACCTGAGACAGATTCCATTCCTCATCGGAAAGCTTCATCAAGACCTGTGACCAACCGCAAAAAAATCGCTTACGTGTCTGTGTGCAGTTAAAGTCTACCCAAGCTCCCAGCCCAAACATCTTGCGCCGCGCCACAACTCCAAAGAACATGCAGAACCGTTTCAGTTTCTTGATGACAGAGACAACAACGTGCATTCTCCATCACCCTTCTTCGAATAAGATTATCTTGTGTGGGCAGAATATTAAGACAAGCCCTCCATGAAAAGATCTTTATCTTGCTAGGAACAGCTGCTTTCCATAGACGTGACCAAAGGGACCCAAGTGCTCTGTGCTCTGAAGACTCCCCATCATTTAACTCATCCTTCCTTAATTGTTTTGCCACAAAATACCCAGACCGGACAAGATATCCGCCTCTTTTTGTAAAAGACCAAACCAACCCATCCCGAACAACCCGCCTACTTAAAGGAACTTGAAAAATCGCTCGCATCAAACTGATGAAACATGGCCATTATTCTTTCTCTATCCCACCGATGAGTCTCGCCAATCAACTAAATCGATACTCTCCATTCCCAAATTTCCTCCTCTGGTGGAAACAATATTTTTTTTGTTGGATGGTTTGGTAGCCAAAGAATCTTTAAGCACACGAATTGAAGCCCCATTTCCTACTCTCCAATAACACCCTTTCTTCAATATTGGTTGAGCTGCTAACAAACTTTTCCAAACATAAGAGCTATTTTGGCAATCCATAGCATCAAGAAAATCACACCGCGGAAAATATTTGGCTTTAAAACACCTATACAACAAAGAGCCTTTATCCTGTAACAACCTCCAACCCTGTTTTGCTAGCATAGCTAAATTAAATGATTTTAAATCTCTGAATCCCATTCCGCCCTCTTTTTTTTTTTGGTCAGTTAAAAACTCCAACTTTTCCAAGGAATTTTCCTTTCCTCCCCAACCTGGCCCCACCAAAACCTAGCACACATGGAGTCCAACTCATCACATAATTTCCCGAATCGAAACACCCCCATGGTATACGTGGGAATGGATTGAGCCACTTTGCTTTTATAAGAACTTCCTTGCCACCTTGAAAGCATTTTCCCCTTCCAGCCCTGCAATTTCCTCCCAAACCCCTCCTTCAGAAAGCAAAAGTTTCATATTTTCTTCTTCCTATCAAAGTAGGCAGCCCCGGATAATTATCAAACCTCACCACTTCCTTAACCTTTAATTTGTCAACGATCCATGTTTTCTGCTCCACGGACACATTACTACTGAAATAAGCAGAGGACTTCTCAAGATTTATACATTGGCCCGAGGCTTCAAAGATATACAACCGTAGGGTATCGGACACCACCGCACTTCATTGTTATTAGCTTGACAAAAAATCAAAGAATCATCAGCAAAGAGCAAATTAGAGATCGACGGTGCATTTCGACATAAAGCCACCCCATGTAAACGTCCTTCAAGCTCTTTCCTATCAAGAAGTGAAGTAAAACCTTCAAGACATAACAGAAACAGATAAGGGGATAGCGGATCTCCTTGTCGAATACCCCTAGAAGGAGTGATATTCCCATAAGCTTTTCCATTTATTCGGACAGAAAAGGAAGGTGTAGTGACACAACACATGACCCTGTCAACCCAAAACTCCGGAAAACCCAATTTTAGCATCATGCCTTTAAGGAAACCCCACTCCACCCTATCATAGGCCTTACTTACATCCAGTTTAAGAGCTAATGCCCCTTCTTCCCCTTCTTTCGACTATGCATGGCATGCAAAGTCTCATAGGCAACCAGCACATTATCGGTGATAAGGCGTCCAGGTACAAAAGCACTCTGAGTAGGGGAAATTAATCGTGGCAAAATCGCTTTCAACCTCGTTAGCCAAAACCTTAGAAATAATTTTATAAATCACATTGCAAAGGCTAATAGGTCCGAAATCGCCATTTTCTCCAGTTTCTTAACTTTAGGAATTAAAACTATATGAGTATAGTTAATATCGGGTACCATATGACCAAAGTATGCAAAAAATCTAACACAACCTCGGTCACCTCGGGACCAACAATATGCCAAAATTTTTGATAGAAAAGGGCATTCATACCATCGGGTCCAGGAGCCTTTGTTGGTCCCATCTGAAACAACGCTGTTCTAACTTCCTCATCATTGTACGGCCTGGATAGCACCTCCAACATATCAGCCAGACATCTTCCAATCAACCGCATCAAGACATTCCTCCAATTTGTCACAAGTACCGCTTTAAAAATATTCATAAAATAGTTAGAAGCTACCGCTGCTACCTCATCCACTTCTTCCACCCAAACCCCATCAGCATTCTTTATTCCCTCAATAAAATTCCTACGCCTTCGTTGAGAAGCCTTGGAGTGAAAAATTTAGTATTCCCCGTCTCCATACTTTAACCAGACACCCCCTGGATCTTTGACGCCAAAAAAAACCTCTTGCTTTAATAATAAATCATCCAACTGTTTACTCAGTAAAAGAAATTCATTCCTGCTTTCTTGAGTCATTTCACTAGCATTCAAAAGCTCCAGCTTCTTCTGTAATCTTTTAATCTCTTCTGTTTCAGGTTTAGTTTTAGAAGAACCCCATGCATACAACTCAGCCCCACAACTTTGGATTTGGTCCCTCAAACCACTCAACCCCATGCTACCATGTCCTCCTTTAGTCCAAGCCTCCAAAACGGCCTCCTCACAATCATCCCACATTAACCAAAGATTCCTCAAACTTAAAACCACTAGCCCCCTACCCCTTACCCGCCTATCATTCATGGTTGCTAATAGAATAGGAATGTGATCAGAAGCATGGCTAAATAAATGGGAAACCAAACTTGCAGGAAACTTTTCAAACCAGCTTTCATTAGCCGTGGCTCTATCCAACCGTTGCTTTGTATGAGCTGAACCTGGCCGTCTGTTTGTCCATGTGAACTTATGCCCAGTGAAGCCCAAATCTTTCAACTCACAAGTGTCCAACGCAACTCGAAAATCCTCCATCCGATTAAAGTAAGGCGCATTAACACTCTGTTTCTCTGAAGCATGAAGTATTGCATTGAAATCCCCAATGCAACACCAAAGACCTTCAACAAAAGTCTTTAAATGAGATAAAAGAGCCCATGACTTCCTCTTTTCATTCGCTTCAGGCCACCCATAAAATCCAGTCAAATGCCACATAAAACCATCAGATTCCACCACTTTAGCCAAAATATGATTGTCGGTAAAATTAACCACATCCAAATTCACTTCCTCCTTCCACATCAATGCCAAACCTCCACCCGAATTTGGCTTTTTCACTATCAACTTATTTTTAAAAGGCACGTCACCACAATGTTGCTCAAAACCACTTCGATCTAACCTTGTTTCCATTAAGAAACAAATATCGAGAGCTTGTTCCCTCACTAATTTGTGAAGGCTTTGAACTGTCCAAAGGTTCCCAAGCCCTTGACAGTTCCAGCTTAAAATCCTCATTGCTCTCGGCAAGGGTGTTGCAACACCCCCGCCGCTCCAACAATTTCAGAATCATCCCAACCCTTTACTTTCTTCCCTTCACGCTCATCACTTTTGTCATGCAAATCCAGCTGCATTCCCCGACCGCCTCTCTTCCCCAAGATAGTCTTTGCCCCTTTTTTAAATAAATCCACAGGGCCCACCTCCATACGTGTAAGCCTTGTCCACTTGCTATGTTTCTCCATTCTTTGAGGCCCACAATCTTTATCCTGCTGCCTATTTCCTTGAACATCCACATGGTCCATAAGCCCCTTAATATCAACCTTGTCCGTAGGCCCAAAGGACTCCCCAAGCCCCTCCATACTTGGGCTTTGATCATCACCCCCATCCGTAGGCCCAACCATCCCTTCCAGCGCCATACTCTCCGTAAACTTTTCTCCATGAATCACGGACTTTGGCAGCGAATTTTCTCGAAAAAACCCGTGTTTCCCGGCCAAACCAGCAGCAAGTTGTGTCATGTAAACCCTACCACCAACGCCCCCGCCGCCGCCATCATCCGCATTCCGTGCCTTACCATTCTCCTGCTGTGAACTGACTGGTTCACTCTCCGTCGCACGCTCTGTTTCATCCCGATACCGTGCACGGCTATTTGGTGAACGTGCTCTGCTCCCGGTAGCCTTCATCCAATCCCCATATTGACAATCTGCCTTCTCACCATTCTTTGTTGCACTAAAATGTTGGGCGCAATGTCGAAGGTCATGCCCAAGCAATCCGCAAGAATGGCAAAACAGAGCAAGTCGCTCATATTTGAAAGTAACCCAATACTTCTGCCCCTTCGAATCTGCTAAAAAAGCCCCTCTCCGAAGAGGTTTCGTTAAAGGAAGAGCAACTTTGACGCGCATGAAAAAGTTTGGGACGCCCACCGCCGTCGCTTTTCCACATCCTCCACAACACCTAGCCGTCCACCCACCGCCTCGGCCCGGCCGACGGAGAAGCCATGTCAAACGGCGCTCCCCATATTTGCACCCAAAGGGATGCCGTCTCAAACCTCACGTTGGCGGCAGTCATCCCTGGTTTCCACCGAACCAGTAATAATACTTGGTTATCAAAGGTCCATGGCCCTCCTTTTAAAACCCTATTCATGTCAAACTCTGAAATAAACTTGAACTGGAAGAGATTTGCCCCAACCTCGACCACCTGAACCCGATTCTCCAAACCCCATGCCCGCTTGATAGTTCCTTGAGCAGCCCTTTTATTAAAGGACCTACACGTGAGGAACTTCCCCAAAGAAACTCTCGAGAGCAACTTTCAATCTCTCGCTATCCGTCCTTCATCCGATATAGGAATAACCTCTTCCTCGTCGTAGAGTCGACTTCATGTTTTCCAGAATACTACTCACATCGTCCTCCATGATTCAAACGTAGATGGCACCAAAAAAGAAAAAAAGAAAAAGCAAACCCTTAGAGGAACTAAGGGAGAAAGAAACCTCGTACGGGAACGAGAGGGAGCGCTCCTACCCTAGAGGAGAAAATTTTTACCACAAATGATAAATTTCTTTATATAGACATATGATGTTAAATAGACATATGAATATCATAAAAATCATCAATTTTCATCTTTATGTTGTCAAGCCTAAAGTGCTCAAACTAGTCCAGCCCATCCCGAGATTGGTAAATTATGCCAAACCTTTTTTTTTTTAATTATTCCTTCTGTTGAATATGAATTTCTATATATAATATAACTTTTGGGTTTATGTTCAATCCAAATTCTTATTATGATTTAAGAATTTCAAGGGGCAAAAAAATTCATATATGCCTGTCTTGGCTAGAGATTTTATAGATAGTGTTGATTACATGTGCATCAAAAAATTTGTAAAAGGTTACATGAATGCCTATCATAGATTCAACGACCAAAGAATGTAGATTTTCGATTCCTTTTTCTTAGTTTGGGTTAGAATAACAAGTTATCAATAGGAGATTGCTTCGCCTAGCCCAATTGAAAAAAAGGTAAGGTAAGGGCTGGTTGGCCCATATTGGTAACAATTTTATGGGCCGAAAGTGTCCTATCATGATTGACATAACATTGATACTTGACTTGCCTCTTTCAATGTACTGGAGGATAATATTAGATGGGCTACTACTGGTTCGAGGGAAGTATTTTCATTATAATTAAGATTAAAATTGTAAATTTTTATTGTTTAAATTGAAAAATACATCACATAAAAAAAAAATGATAAAATGCAAAATTTATCGTCTAAGTTTCACTAGAATTCATTTCATTCTTTTAATTTTGTTTTCATTCATTTTAGTCCACTAAATTTCAAGTTTATTTAATTAAGATCTCTTCATTAGATTTTGTTAAAGGTTGTAGTTAATTGTGCAAATTTTTAATTTTTTTCAAATTAAAAAAAAAACCAATTAATGATTAAAAAATATATTCCATAATTCTTTTAAAAAAATTTAACAGAAGTTGAGAAAGAGGCCTTAATTGAATACATTTTAAATTTAGAGAACTGAAATAAATTCTATTGGCACTTCCTCTTGTGCTTCGTCTGGGAGGAAAATTGTGAACTTTTCATTTTAGCCTAAAAAAAAAAATTTGAAAAATACATATAACCCTAATTCATGATGGTTTCTACAATTAATCTATTTGCTATTTTTTTATAGGATTAATCCAATTGTTATGTGACAGACTCACAAAGTCTATTACTAGTCTACCTTGAATTATTGCTTTCAAGATTTTTTTTTTTTTTTTTTTTTTGGATAGAGATTTCAAGATAAGTTGATATGGCTTTTGCAAAAGCATTTGATACTGTGTATGTTTCTTTTGCCAGCCAAGTCAACGAACCTGTCATTCTTTGGAAATCTTAGTTCTGAAGAATGGGAAAAATATACATAAAAACAAATTAATAGTAGGTGAATACAGCGAGTCGTGTTAGGGACACAATGGCCCCCACAAGCAGAAAACTAAATGAAACTTTAATGTCGGCGAGTCATGTTAGGGACACAATGGCCCCCACACATAGAAAACTAAATAAAACTTTAATGTCGGCAAATTGGGTTCAAAATCTGCTTTCTTTAAAAATCTATTGGTGTATGATAATTATAAATGCGTTTATCATAAAACAGACATGAGAAGTTCAAATCCTATCTTATGTAAAAATAAATAAATAAATAAATAAAACTAATAATAGCATCTTCACTGCAATAGGGGAAAAAATTATCCCAAAGAAATGTATGTTAATGGTGAATACCGTGAATTGGTAGTTTACTTGGCACATACAAAGACTTCTTTCTTTTTTTTCTTTTCTTTTTTTATAATGTGCATGTTGCACAATATGGTATTTATTTTAGAGGGATGCAGAAAAACATTTATTGAATTTTTTGATGTTGTAACCATTTTTATAATATGATTTTTGTCAATAATATGATTTATAATTTTAATTCTTTTGGCTAAATAGTTTGTTAGGATTTTTTGCATATGATATATGTAATGAATCAATTTGATTATACATATAACATATCATTGAGTTATAACTTCAACTCTAAATCAATTTGAAATTATAGTAATAGAAAATAAGAATATTTGTATTATAGATTATTGAGTGACTGACTTATTTTTCTATAAAAAGAAAAGAGTGATTGACTTATTTGGAAGGTAAATTTATAAGATGGCTTAGAGCATTAGCATTAAGAGCATTCTCATCAAAAGTTTCAAATGCTAAATATGCTATTTTTTAACATCTGATTCTAAAAAAGCATACTACATTAAAGGTGCTATACTTAAAAGTTTTAACATCTTAGCTATGGTAGAATGTCATCTGACATCCTACTATAGCTGAAATCTTTTAAAAAAAAAAAAAATCTTAAAAATATATTTCAAAAAAAATCTAAAAAATAAAAATAAAAATAAAAATTTATTATCACTTCAATTAAAATAAGAATTTCTCTCTCATACTCTTTCTCTTTCCTTCTCTCTCTCTTTTCTTCTAATGTTGACACAAGTTTTTGAAAGTCCATTTTTTTATACATCATTATTTTAATATATATTTATAATTAGGCTAAATTTCAAATTACACTCTTTAAGTTTTTGGGTAACTCCTAAAGTATAAAAATTTAGATAGTTGCATTATATTTTGATAACAAGGACCTTTAAATTTTAAATGCACATTTTTCTTACAATTATACTCTAACTTTATGTCAATTATATTTAGGGTAAATTGTAAATTACACCTCTAAAATTTTATAGTGTTTGAATTTTACCCCCTAAAGTTTTAGAATTTGAATTTTACCTCTTGAAGTTTTGGGGTGTTTGGATTTTACATCCTAATGTTTCATAATTTAGATTTTACCACTAAATTTGGAAGTATTTGGATTTTATGCATTATATATTACCTTTAAATATTGATTTATTGCCATAATCATATGCAAAATCCTAACAAATTATTTAAATAATTAAAATATTAAAAGTAAAAAATCATAATACCGAAAAAAAAAATCATTTTATAAAAATTGTTGTGGCGTCAAACGATTCTATAAATCTTTTCTTTTTTTGGTCAGTCTAAAAAATTTCTTTTGGATAAATACGTTTTTTTTTTAATTGATTAATAACTATTATGTTGTGCAACATTAAATTAAAAAAATAAAAACTTTGTATGTGACTAGGGGCCAAGTAAACCGCCAACCACTTTTTTCTTCTTTTCCCTTTTGCTTTGAAGATGCCATGAGTACACCGAGAATTTCATTCCTTTTAGAGTGTTTCGTGTTAAGCGGGTAGTACAAAACGCGGACATTGTTTTATGAGTGTGGGCCGTTGTTGTGGAAAAAGCAATCTGATTTCGAAAGGAAATGACATCTTGGAATTGTCCCATGTAAGATTCGGTATGTTCAAAGCTATAATTCATTTGGACAAGTAAAACAATTTGCGCCATGACAAATATGATGGACCCCCTGAAACTTTGAGAAAGGTCTTCAAAATTTCTTTTGGATTCGTACGTGGGCTCGGATTATATTGAGGTTGTGTCGATGTATGTTGAATTCACACCAGGTCAGGTGTTTATTAGAATGTTTTGGTTTCTCAAAAAAAGAAGAAAGAAAATTCTAACTTACTCCTTTCAAAGTATAATAAAAAAATTCTAACTTACTACTTCCAAAGTATAATAAATACATAGTTATTAAATCCGGTCCGTAAACTAGTGACTTGTCACTTAGACCGGTTTTATTGTTTAAAAAGACTGTTTGTGCATAAGACCCAATGAAGTCCAGTTAAATCTGACAGGTTTGTGGTGACCTATGTAAACTAGATGAATTTTTATCACTTGGTTGGGCTTGTGAAATTTGTAAAATTACATATGTAAGTCCACTTTATTGACTTTTACATTGTTTTATGAATTATAATATGGTAAAATAAAGAGGAGAGAACCTAGTTTTATTATTATTATTATCAAACAAATGCACTTCTTTGTTTTTATGCCTACCTCCAAGAATTCTATCTCATCAAAAGACTACTTTATTATTGTGAAACCTTAATTTTGAATTATAATAATAAGTTTAATTTAGCCATTTGTCTATTTTTTAATTTAAATATTTATATTATGATTTCTATGTGTGTATACGTACATATATTCTTTTCAAAAAAAAAAAAAAAAATTATACGTACATATATAATTTTTTTTATTTGACTGATGACTCACTAGTTAAACTAGTAACCAAGTGACCTGACTCATAGGCCGGTCAATATTTGGGCAAGTTTAATAACTATAATGTTTGCAATTGTTGAAAAGTATATTTCACTTTCTATGTGAATGAAGAGCAAATCAAGATTTTTATTACATTTATATGTGATATTTTATTACTGATTGATTGCCTTAATCATTTGCAAAATTGAAAATCCTAAAAAATTTATTTGATAGCCAAAAGATTAAAAGTAAAAATAATCTTACCGACAAAAATCATTTTATAAAAAATTGTTATAGCGTCAAAAAAATTCTATAAATCTATTTGGGGATCAGTCTAAATAATTTCTTTTGGATACATTTTTTTATTTATTAATATTAAAAAAAGATTTTGTATGTGCCAAATGCCAATAAAGTAAAACCCACTAATTCATCATTGTCTTAATTACCCTTTTTTTTCTTCTTTTCCATTTGCTTTGAAGATGCCATGAATTCATCGAGTTTCATTCCTTTTGGAGTGTTCGTGTCAAGCAGGTAGTGTGAAACGCGGAAATTGTTTTGTGCTTGTGGGCCGTTGTTGTGGAAAAAGCTTGTCTTAATTGTAGTATTATTTTTATTACCATATTTTTTCATTCTTTATGTTCAAGTTTCTAGAGGATGACAGCTATGTTGATTGTTGACATGTTGGGATAAGAAACGCAATCTGCAAATAAATTACAGGAAAAAAAAAAAAAAAAAAAAAGCAATCAGCTTTCAAAAGGAAATGGCCTCTTGGAAAGAAAATGTAAGCATTCACATCAAAGGTGTGAAAATTCTTATATTATCATTTTAGCACCAAAACCAAGAAAAAAAAAATCATCTTTATCAAAGTAGCCAAACTTAAAAGTTTTTAGCAACTTCCTAAAATTTGAACAAAAACACTGTAGCTTAACAAAATTGATTAAACTTGAAACTTTTGAGATAATCAAAAGTTTTATTTGTGAGGAGTGTGAAAACAAACACACGGAGAAAGAAAGCAAAGAGTCCATTTCTTTATTAAACAGTATCTGATAATATTACATGCAGGAAATAGTTTTTGAATAGCAGATGATAAATATATATCAACAAGAGATGAAGAAGGAAGTAGAAGTAGAGACATTTTCGAACGACTTTTTGTTTGTACTTTTTAAGTTTTAATAGTATCAAGTATTGGGAAAAGTTTAATAATAATTTTTATATTTTACCATAAATTGCTAAATAAATTTTTTTTTTTTCAATTCTCTAAACAAGGAGACTAGGTGTAAGTTTGGATCCACGTTTACTTTTGCGTTTTGCGTTTTGCTTTTTTTTTTTTTTTTTTCTTTTCTTTTCTTTTCTTTTCTTTTCTACACGCGTTTCAGACTTTCAGGAGACAGTAGAGTACTGTTTAGTACTGTTTGGCCCTGATTTTTTGACTTTTCTGTCCATCAGTGGGTCCGTGCACTGTTCATGGACCCACAAATTTCATTTTTTATCAATTTTTTCATTAAAAATGGGTCCCACAAAGACTATTCACACATTTAAAAATTATTTTGCTACAGTGTTTTCAATTTTCAGTTTTCAATTTCAAAGAAAATAAGTTCTATCCAAACACACCCTAGAGAGGAAACTTTCTTGTTAACGGAAATATCTCATACTTGGTACGCCCCACCACATCTGAAAATGTCTATTTCACACACACGATTCACACACCCACCACTTTTTCACAAAAAAGCATAATTTTCAACTATTTAACGTCATAATTTTAGTTTAAAAAATTGAATGCGTAGGTAAATGAGTGTGTGAAATAGACGAATTTCTTAAAGAAATTTTAGCAGCTTCGTTTTAGTCCTAGCTGATAGCTGTTTACCACTAAACTACCATGTCCTCCACCATCGAATTTTTTAAAAAAAAAAAAAAAAAAAAAAAAGCAATAAAAGGAGAGGAGTGAAAGTGGGGGACTGGTAATCAATAAATCGTGCCACGCAAAAGCTCTGAAAAAAAGTAATGGGAAAAGAAATAAATTTCCTTGAGGGTGGCCCAGGAAAAGTTGTTGACTTGACTGAGAACAGATGATTTGAAATTGTGAACACACACGGAAAAAGAAAAAACAGAGTACAATCAATTATTTAACAGGCAGAGTTTTAGAAGAAGTATATTAGTATATAATTAAAATATTTAAGGCTAAATGATAATTTATTTTAGTAAAAAAATTAAAATGAAAATTAATCCAATCTACCTCTGAGATTGGGGTTCTCATAAGCTATCAAGAATTTTTTTTTTTTTTTTTTTTAATATTCAATTTGCTCTCTATACTCAGAACAATTTACACCATTAAAAAAAAAAAAAAATTCATGCTCTTCTAAGTCCTTGCTTCTTTTCAATATCTTGTTTTAACTGCATATATCTCACATTGTAGCAATTATATATGCAAAAGAATTTCTAGTAGCCAATGTAGATAAATTATTGTTAGAAATGGAGGACACAAATTAGGTTATGCCAATTATATGCGTGAAAGAGTAACTAGTGGCTAGTGATAGATAAATAAAAGTTTAAGATGGAGAAGGAAGAGCAATAGAATTTTCAAATTGTATTAAATGGTGTTTGTTTATGCTTATAGAGTAAATTGAATATTAAATTTTTTTTTTTGATAATATCTGACAATTAACCCAAATATCAAGACAGTTTGAGTAGTGACACTTTAACAAATGTGTTGTGCTCTCTATGATAGCTTCATCAAGGCTCCAATGATACTTGTGGTGTTACTCTTATCATCACATGATGAGAGGTCAACGACGATGAGTCCACACTCCACACTAAAAACCTCATTTTTTACTAAAAAAGAAAAATGAGGTAACTTTGTCCACCTCTATTGATGATGATAATAATAATAATAATAAAGCAACAAACAATAAAGCAAAGGAGTAAGAAACTGGGGGACTGGATAAAGTGCTAAACTAACCACTACAAAAGTATAGGGTAAAAGTGTGGTTGATTGACTAAAAGATATATGTAAAATTTTGTACAGTGAAAACACACATGAATAGGAGATATAACATATTCCAATTGATGATTGAAATATAATATAAAGTACACCATTTAATTTAAAAACTTAAGTTTACGAGTTTGGGTCAAATTATATTATAACTAACCTCACTACATGTGCTTTGCACATGCGATGAGGCTTTTATTTTTTATTTTTTTGGTTAAGTATCATAATTTTCTCCAAAAAAAAAATTGTATAAATTTGTTTTGAAAACATAGATTAGTAGAAGAATGTCCTATTTTGTAGGCATTTTAAATAAAGTTGGAGATATATTTTTACCGGGTTATCCTTAAGTTTTTTCCCTGCTAAACCTAAGGTTTAGAATATTTATAAACCACATAAAAGTCTAGTCCAAAAAAGATAATCATCTTTGGGGGTGTAATTTTAATTTACCTTTATATTTATATACAAATTTATGCATTATTTATTACCTTTGAATATTGATTCATCGCCATAGTCATATGCAAAATCCTAACAAATTATTTAATTAACCAAAATTTTTTTTTTGAGGAACAATTAACCAAAATATTAAAAGTAAAGAATCACCATACCAAAAAAAAAAAAAAAATAATAATAATATAAAAATTGTTGTGGCGTTAAATGATTCTATAAATCTTTTTTTTTTTTTTTTGGTCAGTCTAAACAATTTCTTTTGGATACATACGTTTTTTTTTTTTAATTGATTAATAATTATCATGTTGTGCAACATAAATAAAAAATAAAAACTTTGTATGTGACGAGGGGCCAAGTAAACCACCAACCAATTTTTTTTTTCTTTTCCCTTTTGCTTTGAAGATGCCATGAATACACTGAGAATTTCATTCCTCTTAGAGCGTTTCGTGTTAAGTGGGTAGTGCAAAAGGCGGACATTGTTTTATGAGTGTGGGCTGTTGTTGTAGAAAAAACTCAGAGAAAGGTTTTCGAATTTTTTTTGGATTCGTTCGTGGATTCGGCTTATATTGATGTTGTGCCGGTGTATGTTGAATTCACACAGGTGTTTATTAGAATGTTTTGGTTTCTTTGGAAAAAAAAAATTATATATTCTAACTTACTAATCTTTTCAAAGTACAATAAATGCATAGTTATTAAACCCGGATCGAAAACCGATGACCTGTCACCTAGACTAGTTTTGTTGTTTAAATAGACTGTTTGTGCACAAGACCCAGTCAAGTCCAGTTACATCTGATGGGTTTGTGGCGACCTATGTAACCTAGATGAGTTTTTATCACTTGGTTGGGTTTGTAAAATTTGTAAAATTACATATATAAGTCCATTTTATTGACTTCTTTACTGTTTTATGAATTATAATATGGTAATATAAAGAGGAGATAACCTAATTTTTATTATTATTATTATCATCAAAAGACTACTCTATTATTGTGAAACCTTAATTTTAAATTATAATGATCAGTTTAATTTAGCTATTTGTCTATTTTTTAATTTAAATATTTATATTATAATTTCTCAAACTTTTTTGTATATGTATGTGTGTGTGTATATAGATGTACATATATTCTTTAAAATATATATATATATATATATATATATATAACATATATAATTTTTTTATTTGACCTTGCAGTTTGACTGATGACTTACTAGTTAAACTGGTAACCTAGTGATCTAACTCATAGGCCGGTCAATGTTTGGGTGGGTTTAATAACTATAATGATTGCAATTGTTGAAAAGTACATTTCACATATTTTTCTTGTCTATCAAGTTTTACAAAGTCCTTAAATAGGCCTCTAAGTCTGTAAACGTTTTTGATAGACTATTATTAATAAAATACAGACTTTTTGTTGAATTCTTTCTCTAGTGGATTCTAGTTTATCACTTTGTGGATTTAAAGAACCTCTCGTGGATTCGAGGTTCACTACCCAAAAACTAACAATTTATTTTCTGTCTATCAAAGAGGGCATCGTGTGTGCTTTCTTCAGTTTACGTGACATCAATTGGTATTAGAGCCTTGACTTATCCTGGCCTAGTGGTCGACATATGAGACAAGAGCAATTCCGGTGACAGAAAACTTAGCAAGTATTACATGACATACAACTAGCACTCACAAATATCTTTGCTAGGATACCGTTGTTGGAACATGGAAACAATAGGGATAATCAGAAGCGGAGACATAACTCACAGGCAACTTATTGGTAAGTAAATTTCATATAAACCTTATAGAAGAATTGCAAGTTTTAATGGTTATTTTTATAAAGAATATTTTCTTAATTAGTTACTGAATCTAGAGGATTTATTTGACTATGAGAATATTTGTGATGAGAAAAAAGTTAAACTTGCTTTGTATAAACTTAGTGGGTATGCCTTACATTGGTGGGAACAATTACAATCTAATAGAACCCAACAAGGTGAAGACAAAATTCGTTCATGGCCAAAGATGAAAAAGATGCTTGCTATCAACTTTTATCCTTTGGATTGTGATGAACTTTTGTCATATATAAAACAAGATTATTATTGGCCAAAACTTTCATACTTGAATTGTTTTGAAGAGCCATATATTCCACTATTAAAGGAAGAATTGCATGTTGAAGAAATTATTGTTCTTGAAGATTATGTAGAAGTCAAAGAACAAAATATAGAGATTTCTGAAGAAATTAATGAAGGTCTTGTTATGGAAGAAGATCCTAAAATCAAGAAAATACCAAAATATAGAGATTTTTATGTAATTTATTATTTTTGGTATTTTTATGTAATTTGTTATGGAAGAAGATCCTAAAATACTCAAAATAATAAATTACAATAATTAAATAGTAAATTGTATCCTATATCAACTGAGAGAAATGATGTGACATAAGGGAGGGAGAGAGAAAAAGTGATTTCGGCAATGATATTGTCAAAGCTCCCTAACTGAACTGACCTAACCAACTGACTTGATTGAAACAAGGAGAAAAGAAAAAGAAAAAAATTGAATTGTGCCAATCTCATTGCCACAATTGAAATTTATATATATTTTTTTTCTCTCATCATATTTTCACACAAGAAATAAGAATCTCTTCAACTTTTCATTTTAACATATTTTTATGTACCTCTCTGTGTTGCAACTGTATTTTTTTTTTTTGGCAACTGTGTTGAGATAGGGAGAATGAGAACTAAAAATATAAGAGGCGGGGGGGTGGTCATCATATGCAGAGGAGTCACACACTCACACCTATTCTTCATGGACGATGGTCCCTTTTTTTTTAGGCTATAGAAGGGGAATGTATTTACTTCTGATTAATACAAAATTTGTTAAAATTTAATCTAAAATGTTTTTTAGATAATAACAATTTATTGAGTGCTATAACATTAATAAATATTTGAAGGGTTAATTATAATTTTAATAATGGGATTTTTATTTTTATTTTTAATTTTTTTTGCCTGAGTAAAAGTTGAGGGGATTTGACCACCACATTTCTAACAAAACATATAGGTGAAATGGCATTGGACTAGATGGCTATTAGTTTTTATGGCAACACCTTCATTTACCTCTTTTAATTTTCCTTAAGATTAAGGTAAGTGGCTCAAGAGAATTTATTTATTATTTTTTATAAAGTTCAATGACAAAAAGTTTAATGTTTTCAATGATTATGGGAAAAAAAACGTTTTTAAAAAAAAAAAAAAAAAAAAGCTTAGGAGTTAGGAACAAAAATTGAATGTCATTCAAACTTTAAGAACGAAAACACCATTTAAGCATAATATGTGTAATTTTTTTTAATAAGTGCTTAAGAGTATTCACATCTGAAGGGCTAAAAACTTAGCATTTAACACCCACAAAAAGCTACAAGTGTTTTGGCTAAATATTGCTTAAACATGAGTTTATGGGCTTTATGTGTTTAAATATTGAAATATCTCCTAATTTTAGCTGTCTACTGGTTGTTTCTTAAGGTGAAGAACTTTTCCTTTAAAGGGGAGCCTTTTAGATTTAGTATTTGGAGTTTGGAATTTCGGTAATGAATTTGGTGTTCAATCACCAAAAATGCTATATTACCATTCCAAACACTAAAAAAATAGCGTTTGCCCAAAAAAAAAAAAAAAAAAAGGTGCCAAATATATTTAGATTTAGTATATGGGATAAAGCAAGTTTTTTTTTGGTGTTTGGAATGCTAATATAGCATTTTTGGTAATTTTTGAGACTATTAAGTATTTTTAACACACATATGGGGAGAGGAGAGAAAGTTTTTTTAAAATACTTACAGTGATGTATATCTAAAAGGACCTAATGTGAGTGCTCTTATTATATTCATTATAATATTATATTTTATGCAAACTTTTCAACATATTGCATTGTGTTTGTGGCTAACTGAGGATATTCCTATCATATATCTTTATGCCAAACTTTTCATACATATTGCATGTGTTTGTGACTTATTGAGGATGATATTTACTCAATGCATTAATTTTACGCAAATCCCTAATAAATCAACTGCAAAACAAGACATGAAAGGTGAATTTATTGATCAAAATCACATTATACAAATTGTTATAATGTAAATTGTATGGCACCAAGGTACCCGGACCCAATAGCACGGCCCCATTTTTCAAATCTCTGCTTTAAACTACCTTCATAAACTGCGAGTTTTAATCTCGTCCCCTAACCGGTGCTCGGCATAAATTTCCCGAACAACTAAGAAAGTCTTTTATCCAGACGTACCATAAGGTGCTTGGCGCTTCCCAGAAACATCACTACCGGGCATATTAGCTTGAGTTGGAATCAAGTTCCAAAACCATAATCTCAGCATTCCACTCTCACCTAAATACCCACTTACAACAGATAATATTGGACCTTTAATTGTACTAACAATGGCAGTAATCATGACTTCCCCACTAACTTAGAGCTATAAATAGTAGAAGTTGGGGAAGAAAAGGGGGTTCAGAAAAAGGAGAAAAAAACAAGAGAGAGAGAGAGAGAGAAAGAAGGAATATCACTTTGAGTCTCTGTGCCGAGAACGACCCAAAGTAGGAAATCCTAAAACCCACCTCATAAATAAGTTGTGAGCCCAAGTGAAGTTAGGCCCTATAATTTCATTTCCGGCACGCACATAAACAATGAATAAGAATCTTGTGCGACATATAAAAAAGAAAAAAAAAATTGTACTTGCTAAGTAGATAGCATTATTCATTTAAAAAAAAGTAGATAATATTATTGACCCTATAAATTAAGCACAATCAATCAAAAAAACAAAAAGAAAAAAGAAAAGAAGCAAAGGCACTCGAATAACTTGAAAGGAGCCTCATAATATATTAACTTGAAAAGAAGATAAAAAAGAACGGTTATAATACGAATATCCTCCTTTTTTTTAAAGAACAATACGAATATCCTTTCTTTTTCTATTACTATAATGTCATATTGATTCATTGCATCTAATCATATGCATGATCCTAACAAATCATTTAACCAAAAGAATCAAAAGTAGAAATCATTATAATGATACAAATCATTTAACCAAAAGAATCAAAAGTAGAAATTATCATGTTGTGCAACATGCACATAAAATAAAAATAAAAAACTTTGTATGTGGCAACTTCCAAGTAAACCACCATTATTCTTCTCAAAAATGAAAAAGAAAAAGTAAACCACCATTATCGTGGAGTTTCATTCCTTTTTAGCCTGTGGGCCATTGTGGCAGAAAAGACTTGTCATTTCGGACTGGAGTTTCTTAGAATTTCTCTGTTACGTTCACCAAGTATTTATTTTTAATAGTTATTATTAAGGTAAATTGTAAATTACACTCTTAAAGTTTAGAGATGGTCAGATTTTACACCTTGAAATGTTAGAATTTATATTTCACCTTCTGATATTTTGGGGTGTTTGGATTTTACACCATGACATTTCAGAATTTGGATTTTATCCCTTATATTTTAGGAGTGCACTCTAAAGTTTCAGAATTTAAAGGTATAAAATCTAAACATTCCCTAACTTTATGGGGCAAAATTCAAATTCTGAAATATTAAGGTGTAAAATCCAAACACCCCAAACTGTAGGGGATAAAGTTCAAAGTTTGAAACTTCAGAATGTAAAATCTAAATACCCTCAAACTTGAGGGGTGTAATTTGTAATTTATCCTTATTATTATTATTATTATTATTATTATTATTATTATTATCTATATATATATAAATATATATAAAACCGAAGCCTCTGAACCTCTCACAATTTTCCATGTCAGCATAGTATTAAAAAAAAACATGAACCCAAAAAAAAAATTTTTGAACTAAAAAAAAAAAAATCATAAACATAAGGGGCTTTCTAAAACACCCAAAAAAAAAAAACTTTTTAAACTAAAAAAAAAAAAATCATAAACGCAAGGGGCTTTCTAAAACACCCAAAAAAAAAACATTTTTAAACTAAAAAAAAAAAAAAAAATCATAAACGTAAGGGGCTTTCTAAAACACCCCAAAAAAAAAAAAAAAACCTTTTTTAAACTAAAAAAAAAAAAAAAAATCATAAACGCAAGGGGCTTTCTAAAACACCCAAAAAAAAAAAACCTTTTTTAAACTAAAAAAAAAAAAAAAAAAAAATCATAAACGCAAGGGGTTTTCTAAAACCCAAACCCGTACACTCTGCCTTCTCCTCTTTGCCTCTTCCGTTCTCTCCGCCTCTCTCGTGCTGGCCTCCCACTCCTTTAGTGGCTAGAAGTTTTTGATCTTGAGACTTTACCATCAAACTAGATTCTCTCCGCAAACATTACCTGTAAGTTTTTTATTATGTTCTATAATTTTGGTACATTAAATATGATTTAGGGTTTTGTTTTTGGTTCTTTGCCTCTTTCGTTCTCTCTGCCTCTCTTAATTCTCAAACCCCTAAATTATAGTCCACGGGCGCCAACCTCCCACTCCTTTAGTGGCAGAAATTTTTTGATTTTGAGAATTTACCATTAGACCGTATTCTCTCCGCAAACATTACCGGTAAGTTTTTTTTTTTTTTATTTTGTTCTATAATTTAGGGTTTCGTTTTTGATTATTAAATATGATTTAGGGTTTCGTTTGGGAGTGTTTTTTTTTTTTTTTTGAATGATTAGCTTAGATTGATGGGTTTGGAGCCTGTAGTGGGTTTTATTAATTTCAATTATTGGCCGTGAGAAAATCCATCCGGGATTTTAGATTGAATTTTTATATGTGTAGATTGAAAATTGCATCAAGTTTGTGAGTTCAGGGTTACTTAGTGTAATTAATAAGATTTATTTGGGCATTCTCGGATGTTTTACTTAACGGTGAATTCAGCTAAGCTTTTGGCTAAAGGAATGAAGCCGAGAATCAAAAGCTAAATTGAGTGAGCAAGATGCGGTAAGTCAGAGTTAGCAATTCTTTATTTCCCCCTTTGTTGTGTTTTGTGTAAGGAGTTTTGCACCCAAAAAAAGGTGATGGCTTGAATGAATAATACAAGTTAAGGTTTATATTATAATTGATGCTCATCTTTTGGGACAAGAATGATATTTCCTATCCTTTTATTAGACGAGCATCCTTGGGATGCTCTTGATGTTTTTGTGAGTCGTTTGTGTTTGGATTTAATTTAAGTTTTTGGGTTATGGTCAAGCTTGGTTTTATGTTTAGTTTAATTATTATTTCATCTCAAGTTTACCATTGTTTTTATTACTTCTTTATCTAATTTTTATGGGTATGTAGAATAGTACTGTGAAAAATACATGCATACACACATGAATTGATATTAAATCTCTTCTTTAGATAAAATAATTTTTATTAACCTATAAAATCCAGACAGGGTCAAATTTTGCTACCAAAATCCAAAAATAAGGAAGAAAAATATCATCTTGAAATTTCTCATTTAAAACTAACTACAAGCGATTTTGTTTCAATGAAGGTTTAATCCATCAAATGCTGAATTTAGTTTGAAATTGCCATATAACCTACCTATAATGTCATTCATGTAATATGAAGCAAAGTTCTCTCAATCTGTACCTTAAAATCACTTTAGAATTTGCATAATATCATGAAAATTGGAGGAAAATAATGAAGCTAGAGTCTACTACATAATCCAATTCTCCCTACTTTATTAGTTCCATGTTACAATTCAAATCCAAAATAACTTGAAAATATTTAGAAGCCTATAATTGAACCTATTGAACTCAAATAATACCATATTCTCTCTGATTCATCAATTTAGAACCAAAAAAGAAAAAAAAAACAGAGAAAAAATAATGGATTTGTCACAATTTGAGCTATTTTATGTTTTAGAGACTATATATGTCTTTACTTCGAACATAGTGAAATAATGGATTTGATAAACAATTCAATAAGGTGATTTGCATTATGATGGAAATGTGTTAGCAATCCGACACTGACCCAAAAAAAAAAAATTTGTAATAAATATGACTCTAGGCTTACTTTGTCTTAAAGATTATCCGTTTGTCTTTTTAAGAAATTTCAATGAGTAATATAATATTTTTTTATAAATCCATTCCTATTCAAGAATTATAGGAGCTTTAAAGAAACAAGCAGATTATTTGCAAGGTATTACTGTTACCTTTATATTTTATTACTTTGGTAGTGTGCTTAGCATTTTGTATATCATTTTTTCAGGTATCATGGTGACATTGCTTCTCTTTTTGCTATTGTAACATTGTCATTTTTTAGAACTTTTAGAAGTTAACATGAATGATTATCGTTAGGTTCTGAATTTGTTGATGAAAGTTTTATTTGAGTGCTTTCAATTTGTCAATGGAATGTTTATTAAGTAAAAAAAAAAAAAAAAAAGTTAATGTATGATAGTCTATCATCCTAATATGATGCCACTCAATTTATTTGGTAGTTTAGACTTTAGAGCTCATTCATGATAAAAGTCTTTCTAATTATGACTGAGATTATGCTTCGACAAGTTTCCAATTATTTGAAGTATGTATAGTTTCACTCTCAAAGGTTCTTGCTTCATCGTATTCAACTTGACCTGTTTGTGTTTTGAAATTAACTTGAACTCTTATTAAAAGCTTGGTTTTGTATATACTTTATGTGAAACACTATAAAGAAGTAAACTTTGACTTTTTAGTTTTAAATTGTAATTTTTAACTTCTGTAGTCAAACTAAGGAGGGTGAAGGAAAATTTTTCTAAAAAAAAGGAAAAAGGCTTATGGATTTTATGAGATCGATGTATACATGTTGATTGTGATTTTTATGTTGTAGATGATGAAAAGAACTGAGAAGGAAAAAAGGACTTTGTCTAAGATCCACTTGAAAAAGGGCGGAAGCCTAAAGGTTGCTTCTAATGTTGCTGCACTTGGATGATTCAAAAGCTATGTAGACATGTGCTTATGCATTATATGTGATGTTTTGTTTAGCAAAATTTACATTTTTGAGGTTCTTCAATAAATGATTATTATTATTTTTTTTTGGAGTTATGTGGATATGTGTAATTGTTATTTATCTTAATTCTTACCTATCAAAAACATATTCTCTATCCCGATACTGGAATATCAAGATGAAGGATTTGCACTTGATCCATTAAGACCAAATTCGAACATGCAAGTGATTTTGCTACCAATAAAAAGTTGGATGGTTTGTAACATGCAATTGATTCTTTTACCCAATTTTGTAGTCTAATTTGCAAATGATTCTTATTGTAAAGCTTGACAATTTGTAACTTGCTTTCGATCCAATATATATATATATATATATATATATATATATATATATATATATATATATACATATTTATATTTTGAGTTGATCTCATTTTAGTAGCTTTCCCGTGCATCGCACGGGTTAGCGACTAGTTATTATTATTATTATTATTCGGAGTTAAGTATTCTATGGAATGAGCTTTGTTGACTTGACCGGTGAAAGAAACAGAAAAAATAGTATTAATCGTATTAATCGTATGAAACACACCCTGAATTAGGGGTATTTGTATTTTGCAATCAAAACTATGAAAATTTGCAATTAAATTTTATTTATTTATTTTTTTTTTTTTATGAATGAAATTTGCAATTATCACCTTAATTTTATAATAATAAATCATATAAATAATACCCTATATCATCCTTTTAAAAAAAAATTATTTATTATAGATAAAATGAGATTTTAATTTATGACATCCATTATATAATAATTTATTCCCTACTATCAAATTAAGGCACAAATTAAGTCGTTTTTATGATTTTTGTTGTTGTTGTTGTACGTAAGATTCAATCCAGGTCCCTCATTTGATAAATAAATAAAAACTTTGATAGCTTTTTACTTTATGCTTACTAAGTCTAATATATTAGTTTGCTTGTTTCAAAAAAAAAAAAAAAATATATATATATATATATATATATATAGAGAGAGAGAGAGAGAGAGAGAGAGAGAGAGAGAGAGAGAGAGAGGCCAAAATTGGGAATTAACCTTGTTTGCCAAACAATATAATTAGTAAGTACTGTTTTCAAACTATATTTCTTATTAACATCTCGAGTCTAAGAGGCTCAATTTTGGGCTTATAAACCGAGTCTTTGAGGCTTGGTTTTCATGTTTTCATCCGTTTGATTTGGCATTTCTTCCATGTGGTATCCACCTAGAAATCGAGTCTCTAAGACTCGATTTATAAGCCAAAAAAATTTTAAGTCTAAGTCTCTCATGTACAAGTCATTTCTAGAAATACCCAAAAAAAAATTTAAGAAATCCCAAAAACACAACAATCCCAGCACAATGAACTTGAAGAGAGAAAGAATTAGATCGGATCAAATCAGAGACCTAAAACTGAACTTGAAAGAGGTAGGCGGAATGGCGGCAAAAGAGGTAGTCCTTCTCGATCTTTGACTAATCTGGGTCTAAAATGGGGATTTATGTTTCTGGTTTCTCTCTCTCTCTCTCTCTCTCTCTCTCTCTCTCTCTCTCTCTCTCTCTCTCTCTCTCTCTCTCTCTCTCTCTCTCTATGTGTGAAGAGAAGGTGTAAAAGGCGTGCTTAAAACATTATACTTGTTTATAAATCGAGTCTCTAAGACTCGATTTCCAGTGGGTCGCCACGTGGAAAAAACGTCACATCAGACGTGATTAGACCATGGAAACCGAGTCTTTGAGACTCGATTTATAGGCCTAAATCGAGTCTTTTATACTCAAGATGTTAGTAAAAAATATAGTTTTGTAACAGTGCCTACTAATTATATTGTTTGGCAAGAAGGGTTAATTCCCAATTTTGGCCGAGATACGTATACCTTTTTTAGGTTTAGAGATAAGTATGGCATATTATAAATAGGAGATAGTAAATGAGATTCTAATCAAAATATCAGCATTAATGACTATCTTTTTTTGACCGTTGGATATACTTAAATCCAATGGTTTAGAAAATGTGTAACTCTTTAGAGTTGTACCTAGTGTATCTTGACCCATATATGTGTATACATATATATTGAAAGCTCAATTAGTATGAAAACACTAATGCTTGTTTAGACCCCCAATTTTAAATTACAGCTTAATTGCTTTTACTCTAACAAAAGTAAATAAGGGCTTGTTTGGCAAGAGTATTTTGAGTTACTTGTGGTTTGGCCGAAATTTAAGTTATTTACCCGTGGTTTGGAATTTTACACTTTATCTACTTGAGGTTAGTTCAGTTAGAGTTCCATAACCCACATTGTTAAAAACAAAGCTAAATGTATAATTTTACTCAACTTTTATTTCTTTCTCTTCCAAAAATATAAAAATATATAAAAATACAAGATCAAATAAGATAAAAAATAATTTAGTGGAACACTTGCATCATGGAATTTCAAAGCACAATTAGACAACTTAAATTTGGTGGATAAAGTATCAAATTTCAAATCACAGGTAGAAAATTTAAATTTCGGCCAAACTATAGATGAATAAGTTGTAATTTGTCGTAAAAGAAATGAAACTCATCACTCCAGTCATGGCATTGGCAACTTCCATGAAAATGGGGAACGGAAAATGTAAGGTTGAATTTAATCAACCATGTGTTGGCTTTATTCCATGACAAATTTGCTTGTAATATAGCACTTAGAAACCTTGTATTTAGGTGAGAATCATGTAAGGGTAGTGTGTGAGAGAGTGTGAAGAAATGCTCAAGACAAAGTGCAAAGAAGCGGAGACTCGTGGCTAGGACTTGCGGGTGGCTCGCGGCTTGCAAGCCGCCAAAAGTTGCTCACGTGCAGAGCATGCAGGGGAGCTGAACAGTCACACCACCTGGAGCACTACACGACAAAAATCCAAACTGGCCATTAAGTTAGCTCGCGACTTAAACTCGCGACTCGACAAGTCGCGAGGTCAAGTCGCCACCAGCCCTGTTTTTTTGGAAAAACTCGACTCTTCGTATTCCATTCTCACACCAAAGTATAAATACCCCTCATTCCCACAAGATATTGGTGGCTATTCAAAAAGAAAAACCCTAAGAGAGGTTTCTTCAAAACACCCACCCAATTAGAGAGAGCTACTCATTCTTAGAGAGAAATCTTTGTAGTCTCTTCTCATTCCCTCTCTCATTGACATACCTATTGAGAGGAGATTTCTGTCAAACACTACCCACACCCATTTAGAGTGTTGAGTGTTCTTGGAGTTTTGGGAAGCATTGGAAGATGCCAAAGATGGCGGATGCTATGGTTTAGTAGCGGAATCCGGTAAGCTAGAAAAGAAAAAGGTTTGGCGCAACCTCGTTGGAGCAAGAAGCTTGGAGGGCTTAGGTACATCGGGTAGATTAGGCTTGGAGGGTCTATTGCTGTTCATGTATCCCAACTACATTTTCTAGTGGATTATTGACCGCTTGGAGGGCGGCGGAGAGGTTTTACGCCGAGGGCTTCGGTTTCCTCTTCGATAACACATCGTGTGTTGTCCTTGTGTTTGCATCTCTCTTCCCTTTATCTTTGCCTTTTATTTTCTGCTGTGGATGTGATTATGTTATGGCTTAGATAGTGTTCAATCTATTTCACATTATAGCATATGTTAAATTTCCGCACACTTGTTGTTTAACATATTGCTTGTGTTGGTTAAGTTTATTTTTGGGGGTCTAAACGTTCAAAAGTGTTTTATACACGTTTTTGAACTTTCAATTGGTATCAGAGCGGGTACACTTGTTGTGGTTTAAATACCTAAGTATACTCTAGAGAATATACCGGAGTATTTTGTCATTTTTATATGACTCTTGTGCACATCCTTAGGGGGAGAAATTCTATTTCTCATGCACATTTGTAGGGGGAGAGATATTCCATAGGGGAGATGCATATACCAAGGGGGAGAAGACATTGTGTTAACAATAAAACTTTATTGTGTTTGTTTTCTTGTATTGCATTGTGTTTGTGTTTTGGACATGCATATATCCCTATGCTATTGTGCTTCATTGAATGCATGTTCGAATGATCATTTGCTTTGCTATGTGATCATTGTAGTCATTTCTATATGATCTGTTTTTGGTGTATGATCAAGTTGCTCACATGTTTCACATCATGTTTACTTGATCGTAATTTGCTTGTTACATTATACTTGTCCTTTTATTACTTGCTTTACCTTGAGGATCTAATGTGTTTTATGCAAGTGTTTCAAAGTTACAAGTATATATGTTCCAAGTGCATCACAGACTTCTCATCACTTTGAAGGGGAGAAACTTTATGCACTTTTAGTTTATATTGTTTAAGTTTTTATTCAATATAATGTGTTTGTACCCATGTGCTTTTGTAAGCTTTTAGGGTTATGTTTTTATGCATATTTGTAGGCTTTATGGTTTGTACCATGCTTTATGTAGCCTTTTATGCTTTGTTTAAATCAGTACTTCTATATAAATGTATTGCATTTTCTTTTAAGTACTCACACTCTTGTGCCCTTGTAGGATTGTTCCTAGATGCATATACCTTGTGTGTTATGCATTGGTTGAGTGTTGAGCATACAAGTATCTTGCCTTGTGCTTGTTAACTTGTATGTCCTTGTGTACATTCCAAGTGTGAATGAGCACTCGTGATCACTACCTTGTGGTGTTCACTTGGTTGATCAAGCCATGATTTGTTTCTTAACTCCATCTTTGCTTGATCACATATTGCCTGTTTCATATGCATTTTATGATTTTCTGCTTACAATGATCATGGTGTATTGTTGTGTTTCAGGAGATTCATGTTCATATGATTCAAGAGTTGCACAGCTTCTAGATTTAGGTGTGAGTGAGTTTTGCCATTGTTCCCAAACTCACGTTTAAGTCTAGAGTCTGTTTTAGGGTGTTTTGTCATGGAATAGGCAAAGGGGGAGATTGTAAGGTTGAATTTAATCAACCATGTGTTGGCTTTATTCCATGACAAATTTGCTTGTAATATAGCACTTAGAAACCTTGTATTTAGGTGGGAATCATGTAAGGGTAGTGTGTGAAGAAATGCTCAAGACAGTGCAGTGAAGCGGAGACTCGCGGCTAGGACTCGCGGATGGCTCGCGGCTTGCAAGCCGCCAAAAGTTGCTCACGTGCAGAGCATGCGGGGAGCCGAACAGTCACACCACCGGAGCACTACACGACAAAAATCCAAACTGGCCATTAAGTTAGCTCGCGACTTAAACTCGCGACTCGACAAGTCGCGAGGTCAAGTCGCCACCAGCTGCTTTTGGAAAAACTGACTCTTCGTATTCCATTCTCACACCAAGATAAATACCCCTCATTCCCACAAGATATTGGTGGCTATTCAGAAAGAAAAACCCTAAGAGAGGTTTCTTCAAAACACCCACCCAATTAGAGAGAGCTACTCATTCTTAGAGAGAAATCTTTGTAGTCTTTTCTCATTCCCTCTCTCATTGACATACCTATTGAGAGGAGATTTCTGTCAAACACTACCCACACCCATTTAGAGTGTTGAGTGTTCTTGGAGTTTTGGGAAGCATTGGAAGATGCCAAAGATGGCGGATGCTATGGTTTAGTAGCGGAATCCGGTAAGCTAGAAAAGAAAAAGGTTTGGCGCAACCTCGTTGGAGCAAGAAGCTTGGAGGGCTTAGGTACATCGGGTAGATTAGGCTTGGAGGGTCTATTGCTGTTCATGTATCCCAACTACATTTTCTAGTGGATTATTGACCGCTTGGAGGGCGGCGGAGAGGTTTTACGCCGAGGGCTTCGGTTTCTTCTTCGATAACACATCGTGTGTTGTCCTTGTGTTTGCATCTCTCTTCCCTTTATCTTTGCCTTTTATTTTCTGCTGTGGATGTGATTATGTTATGGCTTAGATAGTGTTTAATCTATTTCACATTATAGCATATGTTAAGTTTCCGCACACTTGTTGTTTAACATATTGCTTGTGTTGGTTAAGTTTATTTTTGGGGGTCTAAACGTTCAAAAGTGTTTTATACACGTTTTTGAACTTTCAAAAAAAAGAAAAGGAAAAAGAAGACCATTTTTCAAAGAAAAGACATGCCAATGATGAATTGTATAAATATTTTAAACGGACCAAAGATAAGATCTTTTTTTTTTTTTTTTTTTTTTTTTTGGAGAGAACCAAAGGAAAGATCTTTAGAATTGTTTAATGCTACAGAAAATTTTAAAGATACTTATATGATTTTTGTCACTAAGTTTATTTTTACTTCTAATCTAATTAACAAATTGGACTTAAAACTGGTTAATAGATGTTTTAACAAGGAACTAAAAACCAAAAAAATACATTGCATAATCGATCTTATTAAACACGTTAGTAATTTGGCTAATTAAAATCAACTACGTGCTTCTTCTCCAAAAAAAAAAAAAACTCAACTGCGTGCTATATTTTTTTTACTAATTGCCACCACTTCTCAGATGATTAAGTAAATGAGGATATACAAGAAAGATAAATATACTTATCGGCAATTTCAATATACCAGGTTCTTTATTCTCACATCATTCCTTTGTAAAGTTATTTTGGATGGTTAATTATGGAGGACTGCTTTCCTTATTTTTAATTTTATTTTTTGGTTGTAGTTAATGGCAGATGTGATTCTCATAATGTGATTAATTCATGGCTTAACTAGTGTATATAACACTACTAAGGCATGGGAGAATGCGTGAATGGTTGAATCTGGACCTTACACGTGTAGCGACTATGAGGGAAGGGATAGTAGGCATTGGCTAAGAGATTTTGTCTTGGTCAGTGCTAAAGGTGTGGCTGCCTTGGAAAGGTAGTGAGATTTACACCGACACAAGATTTAAGCACTCACCAAAAAGGGACAAAGTGACTTTTCAAGGTTAGAGGCTATGAGGACACCCTTATTGGTTGAATGCACAATGAGTCACCTCGGGGACACGTGTACCAATCACGAGACTCTTGATGTCCATCTCAATGTCTAAGACTTGTCTCCCAAGCAGTGGCAAAAGTACCTACCTACGAGTCCCAGTGCCACGATGGCACAGTTCTTATTCCTTAGTTAGCTGATAATATCACAATTGTGAAAAGATCCAAAAGAGAGAATATGATGACTTGACACATGTCCTTTGTTCGTAGCCATATTCCTCAAAGTATGGGAGGAATATGTAGTTGTGCTATTAGGGCAAGAACCCAAGTAGATATTTTGAGATAAAGGTAGAGAGTTGATAGGAGAGAAAGGCAACTTCAATGTAAACTGATTTCTTATTCACACATAATATAAGTTGAGCCGAGCAAGAATGTTATGTTCTTGCTCAAATCGTGGTTTTTTTAATCCCTTTTCTAGGGTTTTCCACGAACATCTTGTATTGTTTTGATAATCGGTTTCTTCGTTTTGTTTAAATGTGCATCTTTTTCATGTCCTATCATCACTTTCTTTATTTCTTGTTTGAGTGTCATGTCAAAGCTTGCATTTTTCAAGCTTTTTCATGTAGATGTACTGTTAGATAACTGATTTCACTCTCATAAATAGGCTCAAATCTAACTTGCACGTATATATATAAATTATATTATGCATCTTATTATATATCTTTAAGTGTATCAATGCATATGCATGTGATTACAAGCTAGTTAATGACACATTAACAATTATGGCAAATTTAGAGGCAAAATCGATAAAAATTGAAAGTCTAGGCATCAAAATAATAACAGTCTAAAATGAACTTTTAGTGTGTGTTTGGATACCAATGAAAAATTAAAATTATTTTACTATTCAGCTTATTTTTGCAATTATTTATGGGTTCTCTTGTACTTTTTGGTACTATTTATGGGTCCCACTATACTATTTCAACTAATATTTACCTTTATCTACAAAAGATTTCAAAGAATAAGTTTTCAATTTTAACAAAATAAACGGTATCCAAACAGACTCTTAATCTATTTTGAAAGTGTTCGGTGAGTGCGTTTTTGGTCTGTTCCCACTTAAGCACCTATAAATGCTTCTCCCACGTCGCCAAGAATTTAATACCACGAATGATTCTGAAACCTTGATACAGAAAGTAGAAGTTCTGATAAAGCTTTTCTCAACTTCCATTCTCTTTTTTCCTAAACCCAAAAAAAAAAAAAAAAAAAAAAAAAAAAAATCCATTCTCTTTTAGCACTCCCTTTTCCATAATCAAGCTATAGGCTGAGTTTCCAATGGCTTCCATGAGCACTCAAAAAGCCTGTACATCCTTGTCATCGACATTTTCTTCTAATCCTCTATGGAAATATGATGTTTTTCTTAGTTTTTATGGTGAGGACACCCGTAAGAATTTTACAGACCATTTATATGCTACTTTGAAACAAAAAGGGATTAACACTTATAGAGATAATGAAAATCTTGAGCAAGGAAAATCCATTGCTTCAGGGCTCATGAAAGCAATAGAAGAATCCAAGTATGCAATTATCATTCTCTCAAAAAACTATGCCTTTTCAAAGTGGTGCTTGAATGAACTTGTTAAAATTCTTGAATGCATGAAAGACAAGGAGCTGAAAGTTCTGCCCGTTTTCTACCACGTAAATCCCTCTGATGTTGGGAATCAGAGGGAGACTTTTGGGAAAGCATTTCTCAAGCATGAAGAAGATCGCAAGGTTAGCATAGAACAGATACAAAAGTGGAGAACTGCACTAAAAGAAGTGAGCAAGATCCGCGGATGGCATTTGTTGGATAGGTAAGATTCTACCTTTTCTTCTGGACATATCATCAATGATTTGGATAACTTCTGAAAAATTATTTTAGTTTTGTTCTAATCATTTGAAAAATTATTTGAAAAAACAAACACGTGTACTAGAAGCGTCAATTAGACAGACTAATAAACGATAGATTTTTATTTTTATTTTTTATTGAAATATTTTTTTTTCTTATCTAATTGTGTTGAAATATCTCCATAGTATACAAGAATTTTCTCCTTTTATTTTCTTATAATTTTCTGAACTAATCTCACCATTCACAATCACAACTCTCAAAACCCATTCAAATTCAACGGGCCGCAACCCATCCCACAGCCAAACCCACAATCTCCACCACGCTGATCTCCACTAGCAAACCAACGCCAATCTCCACGAAAATATCTAATGCCGATCTCCACAAGTAAACCAGTAAACAAGAGAGAGAGGGGGAAGAGAGAAAGAAAGGCCTGAGAGATTGAAGAGAGAAGAGAGTATTTTAAGAGACGAGCGAGGTGAGACATATTGAGAAACAGAGAGGAGAGAGAGAAGAGAGCTTTCTAAGAGAGGAGAGATATTGAGAGACAGAGGAGAGAAATAGTCAGCACTCAGCACAGAGGAGAGTATTGAATAAAAAAAAGTAATTAGTTTTAGAATTTGACTCTACGCTTCTGTCACGGTTAAATTTTTTGGTATTCTACACATTTGATGTACAGCCATTTTTCATGTTTGGTGTGCCTAATGTTAAAATTTTGATACTTAGTAGAAGAGTCATCAGTTGTGCTAAATGGAAAATTTTTAGTGTTTTGCACAAATTGATGTTAGTACTCTATGAGTATTTACCATTACATTAAGTAGCTAAAAATTTAGCTTTTAGCACTTTAAAAAACTATTTCCTCTATTTTAATGTACCGCTTTACAATACACACTATATTAAATACTCTATTTTTACATATAACCCATTAAAATAATATAAACAACTAGGGGTGTTTGCAGACGGGTGTGGTGTGGTTTTGTGCCATTTTTAGCACCGTACTTTGTAGTGCGGTTTAGCTAAAACCATAACTACACCTTATCTTATTTTTATGGTCACATGTGCAGTGCGGTTTAAAGTTTAGTTAAAACCATAACTGTACCGCACTTTATTTTTGCGATCACATGTGTGGTGTGGCATA
Source organism: Quercus dentata (assembly GCA_028216015.1). NCBI lineage: Eukaryota > Viridiplantae > Streptophyta > Magnoliopsida > Fagales > Fagaceae > Quercus > Quercus dentata. Next base: position 3,925,720 of record CP116452.1, on the reverse strand, counting down.
TAAAATGCGGTTTGAATGGTTTGAAGTTGGAATATTTTTCAAATTTTGGGTTTTTCCTACCTAGGTCAAAACTAATTTTTCTCTTTGTTTTTGGTCAAGTTTTAAACTATTGAGCAAGTTTTTCTTTATTTTGGTTTGGCTTTCTTAGTCAACACTTACTAGGGTTATCAAACATTTTTTTTTTTTTTTTGAAAACTAGGATTATTAAACTATTAATAATATATTTAATATTAAAAATAAATAAATATATTAATATATAGATAGGATATGGTGCGGTGCGGTTTGTGCGGTTTTCTTATTACAAAACCGTAAATCGCAAACTACACCGCACCATGTGGTGTGGTGCAGTGCATTGTTACTTGCGGTGTGGTGCGGTTATGCCATTTTGTAGGCGGTTTTGGTGTGGTTTGGTAAACATCCCTATAAACAACCAAACATATTAATTTATTTATAACCTCTCTCTCTCTTTTTTCTCTTTTCCTCTCCAACCTTTGAAAATAAATGAATTAAATAATTGTAGTATCATGCTATAGTGGTTTGGTACTAGTAATAGATCACTGTAGCGTGTTGCTAATTTTATTTAGCTTTTGCATCTTTGATATAGTATGTATTTTGGTGTTTGAAGTGCCAAAAATAGTTTTTTAGTTGTTTTACAACTACCACTCTGAATGCTCTAACATGGTTAAGACATAATTTGTTTTTCTAAATTTTATTCTAGGATTCAATCCAATAACAATAAAACAAAATTAATTAACAAACACACACACACACACATAAAGAATACAAAAATTTACGCGGTTTAGCAATATGCTTACCTTTGTGGGTGACAATAAACATAAGCATATTATTTCATGGGTCTTTATATGGAGGGAGAGTCTATTCATGGGTAATATTTTATTTCATGAATTAGACAATGTACAAAGTGTCATGTCACTTAAAATTCTAAATGACATGGCACTTGATATACCTTTTGTTGTGAAAATGTTTACATAAGATTAAAGAGGAGAGAGCAGAGAAATCAATACAAAGAATTTATGTAGTTCGGCAGTTGTCCTTTGTCCACGATAGTGAGTGACTAATGATCCATTATATGAGGACTACAACAATGTTTAAAAAATATATAAAAACCCTACCAGGTTCAAATTCCCAAAATACCCTTAATAATTAAAATAGGGCTCACTTTGTTCCACTCCACTTGCACCACCTTTGAGGCCCCCAATCTAGTGGCCTAGAACCAAATAGAAGCCGACATTCATGGGCAATGACAAGCACTCTACCAATAATTATAAAGACAAAATTATTTGACAAGAAAACAAACAAAGAACACTAAAATCACGCGATAGTATTTCTCTATTCATGAGTAATTGCAAAGACAAAGTTTCACTATAAAATTAGAGAGATTACAACATTGGCACAAGAACTCTCTCATAGAAATCAAAACCCCAAATACACCCTAAGCCCCTAAGAGCTCTCTCTCTCAAAAAAAATAGTGAAATTCTCTCTTTGTGCCAAAGTTACACAACATGTCACTCACTCACACAAAACAATTAAATAAGCATTCATAAATTTTGAGTGGAGATTTGGGGTTTTTTTTTTTTGGGTGTCAAAACCCTATTCCCTTTCCCATGTGTGTAGGACTGTTCGCGGGTCGAGTTTGTGCCCAACCCGGACTTGACCCGAATTATTCGAATGGATAAAAATATGACCCGAAACCGACCTGGATGATCTAGTTGGATTTTTCAGTTTGGGTCTCGTCGGTTTCGAGTTGTATCAGTCGGGTCTCGGTTTTATCATCGGGGCCAATATTTGGCCGGATCTGGTTGAAATCTAGCCAGATATGTTGAGATCAGACCAAAATCTGGTCAGATCCATCAAGATCTAGCCTAGATTTTGTTGGATAACAGCAAGATCTTGCTAGAACTTGAAAGATATGGACCAAATCTCGACGAGATCTCATCGGATTTGGTCCGGAATGTTTAATATTTCACCGGAAAGTTTAAAGCTTTGGGTTCGGATGGGTTTCAAGGGTTTTGAAATGGAAAATCAAAACCGACCCACTCGGGTCAGGTTAGAGAGTTAGGAACCCATGTTCAATTGTCAAAGTCATCGAATTGAATGATGGTGGGTCAGGTGCGGGCGGGTTGGCAACCTGCTTGGACACCCCTACATGTGTGTGTATGTGTGTGCTTGTTTCTATAAAAAAAAAAAAAAATATATATATATATATATATATATATATATATATATATATATGTAATTTTCCCACGTTACTTAAGAGAGTGTGTTGTATATAGTCTAACTTGCCTTATCCTTACTTAAAATTTACAATGACTTTTGAGTAGAGTTTGTGGTTGTATTAGAATCCCGTTCCTTTTCCTTTGCATGTGTGTGTGTGTGTGTGTTTCTTTAAAAAAAAAGATGGGTAATTGTCCCACATTATTTAAGAGTGTTTATAAATAAGTGTTGTCCACAATAAGTATCTAATAGGCCCTTGTGAAGTGGAAGAGCTTTTTTTTTTTTTTGGCCAATATCACACGGTATGCAAAATGTATCATATTGTATACGAAAAGTTTCATATCATAAGTGCATATTGGAAGTGCTCATTGAAAGCTCAAATAGTGTGAAACACTATAGCCAATTTAAACCCCCAATTTTAAATTACGGCTTGGTTACTTTTACTCTAACTTAACCAAGTGTGGAACAAGAGTAAATGAGTCGTAATAAAACTGGAACACTGCTCTAAGGCATAACCATGTACAATAAAAAATAAATGTAAAGTTTAAAGAGTAGGGAAGTGAGATGCAAACACAATATAACACCAAGATGTGTTATCGAAGAAGAACCGAAGAACTCAGCAAAAAACCTCTCCGCAACCCTCAAAGTTGAAATTGATCGACTAGTGAATCATTAGAGTGCACAAATATCAAAAAGACGCTCCAAGCCTAATCTACCCAATGTACTTGAGCTCTTCAAGCTTTAGCTACCAACGGACTTCTCGGAGTCTTATCTTCACTAATTATCCAATCCCGCACATCTTTGTCCGATTGCATTCACCAAGCCTCACCGGTTTCTGTTAGCAAATCCTAAATGCTTCCCAAGCTCCAAAACACTCTCTACACTCTGAATAAGTATGAGTTGTGTTTGGGTATAAATCTCTTCTCATGGTATAACAATGGGGGAGTGAAGTGAGAAGAGACTACAAATGAATTCTCACTTAAGGATGAGTAGCTCTCTCTCTCTCTAAAATGATGGGTGTTGTAGAAACCTTTCTAGGGTTTTCTTCTGAATAGCCTCCTTATTATTTTTTGGATAATGAGAGTATATATAGTAAGGGTGAAGAGTATAAGAGTCACACTTAAAATCATCTAGGCAGAGAGTTTCACAGGTCACCCGCGACCTAGCTTGAGTCGCGAAGTGACTCGCGAAATACAACTTAACACTTGACTCTTCAACTTCTAGCATGTGCTTCTCATGTGACTTTCATGGGTTGCACCACTCGCAAGTCGAGTTATGACTTCTTGAGCAATCTTCACGAACTTAATACTAAACCCAATACAATAAAACCCCACAAAATATAAGGAAATAAATTAATGCAATTACAACATTTTTTGTCATGGAATAAGTCAACATAAATGTTATGTGAAAAACCATAACTTAACACTCATGAATCGTACGATATATAAGTGTGTATTGTATGAATCATATTATATCATAAAATTGTATGTATCATATGATATATAGACATGTGGGTTTAAAATTATTTTTTTGGTTAAAATTTGTGCTTTTATTTGAGGACAACAAGTTGTTAGACTTGTTTTTAACACAAAATTATTGGGCTATTTAATTGAAGCCAATAAAATAACATGAAAGCTCGAAATTGAGTGAAAACACAAGAGCTGTTTAGACCCCTAAATTAAAATTACGGTTCGGTTGATTTTACTCTAACTTAAACTAAGTGCGGAATAGAGTAAATGCGAGCGAACAAACAATAAAACTATTCTAAACCATATTCATCAAATCACAACAGTAAAATGAAAGTTAAAAGAGTAGGGAAGAAGATTGCAAACACAAGATAACACGCCGATGTGTTATTGAAGAGGAAATCGAAGAACTCGGTGAAAAATCTCTCCATCGCCCTCCAAGCGGTAAATCGATCTATTAGAGAATAAAGTTGGAGTACACAAATAACAAAAGACCCTCCAAGTTTAGTCTAGTCCATGTACTTGAGCCCTCCAAACTCCTGCTACCAACCGACTTGACGAAACCCTATCTTCTCTAGCTCTATGGATCATGCAATTCAGCCCGATTGCATCCACCAAACAAATGGTTTCTTCCAATGCTTCCTAGCAACACCAAAACCTCACTTTGCACTCAAGATGAGTGTGGTAAGTGTTTGGGTTATCAACCTCTCAAGGATTTGGATACGGAGAGGTAAGAGTTGAGGAAAACCACAATAGATTGTGTAGAAGATTGTGGGTATGACAATCTCTCACTCTCAAGAGTAATGGCTAGGGTTTTCTCTTTGAAAAGCACTCCTATCAATATGTGGGTAATGTTGGTATATATAGTGTGGGTAGAGATAAGGTGTATCGGACATGACAAAATAGCAAAACAGAATGTTTCGCAGGTATCTCGCAGGAAGGCCTTACCCGCAAAACACTCACGAAAACCAGCTGTCACCATTTGCCATGACTCTTCACATTCCAGTCATGTGTTGAGCACATGCTTCACTTCGCGGGAAGGTTACTCGCGAGCTACCCGTGAAAACTTCTTTGATCTTCAATTTGCCTTGAGTCTTCACACTCTTTCTCACACATGACCCTTACAATGAAATCCCACCTAAAATATAAGGTACATAAGATTGAATAGAATTACAATCGAATTTGGCACGAAATTAAAGCCAACACAAAATAGTTGTAAATCACAACTTTACATAACATGTCCATGAGGTAGTTTTTGTTTTGGTTTTTTATTTTTTTTATTTTCTCTCCTCTCTTTTTCCCACAAAATTTGGCCTACACACTTGACACCACACTTTCATATTTGCAAATTTATTTTATATACTATGAATAAGGTAATCAGAATATAATTAATTTTTCTTTTTTTCTTTATTCTTAGAAGTCTAAGAAGCTAGAAAGCCAAAAAGATATAAAAAAATTAAATTATTAAAATAAAATATCAAGAAGAGATAATGAATACTAATGATGATGCATGAAGAAAATATCAATAAAGAAATAAATTTGCAAAATGATGTATGTGATGATAATATTGACTTTGAAGTTGATTAGACAAGAATATATAATTCATACACAAACACAATCATAATAATGACCAATTAAATAGCTATCTTAATGATTTAATTACATATTTATAAAAAATAAAAGAAGAAAGAAAAACATATTATGTTACTTTCCCGTGCATTGCATGGGTTATTGACTAGTTTGTGTGTATATATATATATATATATATATATATATATATATATATATAAAAGTTATTATCTCCTATTAAATTTTCTCCAAAAAAAAAAAAAAAACTCCAATATATTAAAGTTATGTTCATAGAATAAAATTCATCTATTATCATCTCTATACTCTATAGTGAAATTCTTAGAAAAATTTATTTGCTATAAATAATACTAGATTACCTACTAGATTAAATAAAAAATTCCGGTGAAACCTAAAAAAATGTTCAAAAGATAGGTTTTTCTTTAAAATCACTAGGCCACTTAGCCTTATTTATTTATTTTAATTTTAAGACTATTGAGTGAGCCTACTCAAATCATGGTGGGGCTGGAACTGTTATTTTCGTGGGGGTATAGAGTGTCTCAAATACATATTTATATTCAATGAGAAACTTGTAAATTTATTAAGAAAAATATAAATTTAGTATATCATGAGGAACAGCTGGCTTAATCAGCGATGGATTTCCTCTATCCATGTTACATAACTTTTAATATGATCTATTTCTTTGGCATGCTTTGCCAAAAGATGAGCAGATTTGTTACCTTGTCGCTTCACATGGGAGATTTGAACTGATCGAAAATCCTGAAGCTTAAGAGCTACACTTGTCAGAATATTAGAAACAACCATAGGAGAAATATATAAACCCAGTAGAGTATCAGCTACTACCTTGGAATTACTCTCAATTACCACATCCCTTATACCAATATCCCATGCAAAAGACATCTTCATTTCCATAGCTTTGGCCTCAATCTTCAGTGGACCCAAAGGTTGAAACAACTTCCTACTCACTGCTGTCGTAACCCTTCCTTAATGGTCACGGATCACCACCCCAACCCTAGACCCATGAGAAAAAATGCTACATCCACGTTTACCTTATAGTTTGGAAACATCGACAGTGACCATGAATCATTCATCTCTATTCTCAACGGAGCAATAATGTGGTTTTCAACTTGGAAGTCAGCAAGCATGGTCCGAGCTTCTTGGCCCACCATTTTTGCCGATTGGAGAATACTCCCATGTTTGATTGCATTTCTATTATACCTCATGCACCAGGCTACCATAAAAATTATCTAGATCGTGTCATCTCCAACGTGTTGGATGAAAAGAAAGTACTACACCAGGTCCACAAATTCTCAATATTGGAATCCTTGAGTTTCAAAGGCAATACCCATTATACCCCACACTTCCTGGGATTTCCCACACTCCCAGAAAACATGGTCGCTAGTTTCTGCACCCAGACCGCAAGCTTCACACCTATCTTCGTCAATGACATGTCGATGACGCAAATTCACTTTTGTAGGGATGATATTATGACACAATCTCTAGGTGAAAGACTTAATTTTATTTGGCAGATTTAAGTCCCACAGTCTATTCCAAAACATCTTGTGTGTATCAGCATCTGAAGCTCCCACCGTACCCATCACCAGATTCTCAACCACTAAGAGTTTGTAGGCACTACGAACTGTAAACTGTCCCTTTAGTGTATAAGCCCACACTAGCCTATCGTGTGGTAGACGAACACTTAAAGGAATATTGAAAATGGAGTGGACATCTGTTGGAATAAAAATTTAGCGTACTAGCTCCTTATGCCATGCACTCGTTTGGGGATCAATGAGAGCACTCACGGTTGATTGAGCGGATATAGTGTTTGGTCGGGATAACACTCTTAGAGAGGCTGGATCATTAAGTCATTTATCAGTCCAAATTCCTATTGATTTCCCATCACCAACCTGCCACTTACACCCTTTTTGGAAAATATTTTGTGCCGCAATAATGCTACATCATGCAAAGGATGGTTGAAAGCCCAATTTATCCCTAAGAAAATCACTATTTGGGAAATACCTCGCCTTTAAGACTCTATAGACAAGAGATGATGTATTTTTTTGGAGCCGCCACCCTTGTTTGGCTAATAATGCAAGATTAAAAGATATAAGATCACGAAAGCCTAAACAACCCTCTTCCTATGGAGTACAAACTTTGTTACAACTAAGCCATGCTATCTTAGTTTTTTTCATTAGATCATAGTTTGCCCCCACCAAATTTTTGGACCATGCCTATCAACTCATCATATAATGTGTTTGGTAGTTTAAAGACACTCATAGTGTACATTGGTATTGCCTATTCAACTGCCAATCTCCTTTCCAGCCTGTGGTAGCATCTTTTCCTTCCAACGTGATATTTTATTATCTAGCCTTTCCTTTAGTTGACGAAAGGTATTGCATTTAGATTTACCTACCAAAGATGGTAATCCCAAATATGTCTCGTGTTGTTTAATAACTTCAACTCCAAAGCGGAATTTAATATCATCCTGAATGTCCTGTGGTGTATTACTACTAAAACAAAGAAGTCTTGTCCCTATTTAGTTGCTAACCGGACGCTTGCTCATAGGTTTCTAAAAGATTTTCCAGGCTAGAGCAATCTTCCCTCATGGATCGGCAGAAAATAAGGTTGTCATTTGCAAAAAACAAGTGTGATATTGCTTGTCCCCTTGGGCATGTTGCTACACCTCTCAGTAAGCAATCCTCCATAGATTTCTTTAAAAGAGCAGATAGATCCTCCGCACAAATTAAAAATGAATAGGGAGAGAGGGGTTCCCTTGGCGCAATCCCCATGTAGGGGTAATGTGGCCTTGAGGTCTCCCGTTAATTTTGATAGAGTAGGAGACAGAGCTTATACATCTCATCATAATATTAATCCACTTCACATGGAAACCCATTTTAATCATAATTTTTTCCAAACAACCCAATTCAACCTGATCATAAGCCTTACTCATATCAAAATTCACCGCCATCTCTCTAACCTTCCCTGATTTCTTGTGCTTGAAATAATGCATTATTTCAAAAGCAACTAGTACATTATCAGTAATAAGATGTTCGGACATAAAAGCACTTTGATTCTCACTAATAACGTGTGGAAATAGACATTTTAACCTATTGGCTAGAACCTTATAGGCTAATTTGGAGACTACATTATTGAGGCTAATGGGTCCAAATTTGGTGATCTTTGTGTGGTTTTTATTTTTAGGTATGTGTACCATATGAGTTTCATTGAATTTTGGAGGACAAATACCATAATTCAAAAAGTCAAGGATTGTCTTAGTTACATGGTTACCAACTAAAGACCAATAATGTTAATAAAATAAAGGGGGTATACTGTCAGGACCCAAAGCTTTTTTAGGATACATTTGTTTCAAATCCTTGATCACCTTTGCAACTTGGAACTCTTGAATTAAATCAGTATTCATAGAATCAGTCACCATAGGCTGGATAGCATTCCCCATAGTTGAGGCATCTGCTGGCCCATTGGATTTAAATATGCTAGTAAAGTAATCCACCACAATGCTTTCAACCTTCTGATCATCCTCCTACTAGGCATCATCTGCATCACATAGACCTAACACTGAATTTCTTTGATGACGATGGGAAGCCTTTCCATGGAAAAAACTAATATTTTGATCCCCATCCACCAACCACATGTTTCTAGTTTGCTTATTCCATATTATTGATTCTGTGTCCAACCACCCGTTTAGTGCACGTGGGACCTCTTCTATTTCCCCATTCACAGTGTCTCCATTTTGAAGTTCCAACCATTGTAGCCATCTTTGTAGTTTGGCTATCTTCCTTCCAACATGGCCAAATTCCAATTTATTCCAAGAGACATGTCTATCTCGACAACTCACAATACAGTTCTCTAATTGACAACCACCTACTTTAAACCATCATGCCATGCTTCTTGGACAACTTCATCACACCTAGGGTCTTGAAGTCACATTGCCTCAAAGCGAAATAGCTTAATCCCCTTCCTCAGTTGTTGCCTTACCTGTGGAAAACGCAAAACAAGTAGAGAATGGTCAGAAGAAGACATGGAGATATGGGGCAGTTTGGCACTTGGGAATTTTACTATCCATTCATTATTAGCTAGTGCACGATCCAAGTGAACCTGTATTCTCCCTTCCTCCCCATTGTTTTTCAACCAAGTAAATGGTGAACCCACAAAACCTAAATCATGAAAAGCACATAGATTTATAACCATTTTGAATCTATTCATCTATCTAGCAGGTCTAGGATTACCCCTTTTCTTCTCAGTACTACTAGTTATCTCATTAAAATCTCCAATGCAAAGCCATGAATGCTAATTATGCTTTCCAAATGTTTCTAGAATTGACCAGGTCTCCTTTCTTTTCCTTTTGTCAAGTAGGCCATAGAAACTTGTTAGCCTCTAGACCTCCCCCATGTTGTCATAATGTACCACCATGAAAGGCCCCTGACCTCCACCTTTGATTCCAGCTTCCACAATAGAGCCAACCCCCCACTTTGTCCATTACTTGATATCGCTAGTCCTTGAGTATAACCCAACTCATGCTTTAAAAAATTCATCCTTTCTTGTGGTAACTTTGCCTCCATGAGAAAGATGATTTTGGGAGCATTATCTTGTAATGCCTTTTTGAGGGCATGAACTGTTTGGTGGTTCCCAAGCCCTCGTTAGTTCCAATATAGGATACTTATTGGACCTAATGGTGTTACTTAGCAGCCAATGTTGATCCTTAGTGTTGGGCCATAAGCTTGCCTAGAGCCTTTTTATTTTACCTCCAATTGCTGCTTTTTCACCACATTATTTTCCTCCATTACCATCTCTATACCGCCCTTCCTTTTCTGTTGCAGTATTCCACCCTCTGTTTCCATTGTGTCTCTGTTCCTTTGAGGTGTGCCTATTCTCTTCCACTTACCATGTTGCTGTGTTGAGATGGGTAGGGCTGTAGTTTATGCAAAACACTTATTTTCCTTAGGTCCCACACCCTCCTTACCTATTAAAACATCCATATTACCATTTTGTACTGCGTAGTTATAGCTTCTATTCCAAAACTACTTTCCTATACTTGAACCATTTGACTTGCATGGAATTAGAAAATGTAAAGTTGTAATTTACAACTATTTTATGTTGACTTTAATTCCATTCCAAATTTTATTGTAATTTCTTCAATCATATTTCTCGTATGTATGTGGGTTTTTAATTGTAAGGGATGAGTGTGAGAGAGTGTGAAGACTCAAGCTTGAAAGGATGTACAAGTGGATTTCGCGAGTGTCTCGCGAGAAGTTTACCCACGAAAGAGCCACGTGTAGAGCATATGACTGAAAGATGAAGAGTCATGCTAGGCTAGAGATTTTCACGAGTGTCTCAAGGGAAAGGCCATCTTACTAAGTACTTGCAAAACATTCTGTTTGGCAAAAGTTATGTTTTGCTTACCAAGTCTTTACCCACACTATATATACCTTCATTACCCATAAATTGTATGGAGTTTTTTTCAGAGAAAAAATCTTTGAAAATACACTTGAGAGTTAGAGATTGTTATACCCATAATCATTTACATATTTCTTTATGGTTTTTCTTAACTCCTACCTCTCCATCTCTATATCCTTGAGAGGTTGATAGCCCAAATAGTTATCACACCTATTCTGAGTGTAAAGTGAGATTTTGGTGCTGTTAGAAAGTATTGAAATGAGCCATTCATTGGCGGATGTAATTGGGCTAAATTGTGGGATTCGGAAATTTAGAGAAGACAAGGTTTTAAGAAGCCGGTTGGTAGCAGAAGCTTGGAGAGCTCAAGTACTTGGGATAGACTAGGCTTGGAGGGTCTTTTATTATTCATGTATTCCAACTTTATTCTCTAGTGGATTGATTTTGACTTGGAGGGTCGTGGAGAGGTTTTTTGTCGAGTTTTTCGGTTTCCTCTTTAATAACACGTCTCGGTGTTATCTTGTGTTTGCATCTCTCTTCTCAACTCTTAAGCTTTATTTTATATTGTTGTTGGTGGATGAATATGGCTTAGGGTAGTGATAACGTTTGTTTGCGCTTTTTACTCTTGTTCCACACTTGATATAAATTAGAGTAAAAGCTATTTAACTGTAATTTTTATTTGGGAGTCTAAACAAACTCTTATGTATTTACACAAATCCGAGCTTTCAGAAAACATCCTTCACTGTAGCATATTCCCCATCAGACTTGGCTGATTGAACCACATAATCTCAATCTACACCTTCCATATTTGTACCTGCCTCCCTCTATTCCATGTTACCAGCCGATCCTATATTCTCATTCTCTGAAATCTTAGTAATTTCCCTATCAATGTTCACCAAATGTGCACCAAACATCTCCGAGTTAGCCAATATTTCTTTTGCGGAGTGTGTATATTGAATTCTAGAATTGCCGTGGACCTTGACTGGAAGTGCTTCACTGTATTCATTAATCTTCTCATTCCTCACTCCCTTCCGCAGTGACTTCCAATAGACGGGATGTTGGCCGCTGTGTCTGGTGTTACGCTGCCACCGTATTTGGGCTTTGAGTCGGCCTATTCTTCACAAAATGGGTCAATTGAAACCTCTCTTACTAGGTAGCCCGTAACTAAGCCCCATACTGCTGATCCTCCTCCTTCAAAGCCCCTTGACTGCTTACCCACATCCGACAACTCATCGTGATCCATAACACCATACCAATAGCAGAAAATTGCCATACGCTCATACTTAAAAGATATCCACTGTGACTGGGAGTCCCCAACGTTGGCTAGCCGTACTCGCCATAAAGGTTGGTTAATGTGGATATTAACTCTAACCTGCATGTAGCGCCCTCGGCAGTCCCTCTTATTGGCCGATTCCTCAACGCACTCGACTCTACCCAGTGTACTTTTTTTCGCATCCTCCACTGTCGCAACTTCATCTGGGTGAAAAAGACCAATAAAATATTTATCAAAGGAGCAAGGCCCTTGCATTAGTATCTGTTTGGGGCATCATCAAAAATCAGCATATAGCAGAGTGTCTCATTTAGTTTGTACCGGATGCAATTATTATAAAGAAAAGTAATTCATTTATTTTTTCCTGGCTTTAGTAATGTAAGATGTTTTAGCATCGAAAGACAAGGAAAGAAAATAAGTTCTACGCCTGCTGGTTGCTTAATTTTGCTAAAGTTTAAAAGGTTCTTGGAATTTAAAAAAAATAAAATAAAATAAAATCCTACAAGTCTATATATATAATTGTGTCAATTTAAACTCCACACTTTCATTAGTGGGACAATCAAAATCCCTATTCCCACTTCCTTAAACTCTGTCTTAATGACATAAATTTGGCATCAATACAACATTTTTTGTAAAGACAAGTGTGATGTTTTCTATTGAACTCTAATGCTATGTTTGGATGGAGTGATTTTGGAGAGGATGAAAAAAAAAAAAAAAAAAATAGGAGAGAAAATAGATGGGAAGGGTGTTTGGTTGGAAAGGGGAGGAGGAGAGAAAATAGGTGGGGCCTAGCAGTTTTCAATTCTCCTACTTTTCCATCATTTTACTATTTTTTATTCTCCCACTTTTTAATCTCTTCAACCAAATGAACCTTAAGAGTCTGTTTGGTTGGAATGAAAACATGAAGGATGGAAAATAGGGTAAAAAAATGGTTAGTGTGTGTTTGGTTGGAGGGATAGAAAATGAGGGAGAAAAAATTTTCTCGCAAGGCCTACATTTGCCATTCTTCATCTTCAATGTTGGTTTCCTTTTTTTTTTTTTTTTTTTGGTAAATATTTTTTTTCCTTCTTTTTATAAACTATTAATTTTTTCATGTAATAGGGGTATTAGAGTAAATTTATACAAATACTATTTCCTATCCTCTCATTTTACTTCTGAACCAAACAAAAAGTTTTTCATTCTTCCATTTTTTCATCCCTAACTAAACACACATGAGATAAAACTAACGATATATTTGGTAACTATTTTTTTCCCTTATTTTTTGTTTCCAAAAACAATTTTTTTAATTTTGAGACGAAAAAACTTGTTTGGCAACCCAAAATGCACAAAAACAAAAACTATTCACAAAATTCAATTTGTGAAGGAAACTAAAAACTTGCAAAAAGCCGTTTTCAGTTTCTAATTTTCAAAAACCAATGAAAATACGCATTTAATTTAATGAATTTATTTCATTTAATGAGTTAGTATTAGAGTTCAAATCCTAGTAACAACATATTTTAGTATTTTCTCTTTTTTTTTTCCCAAAAAACTATCTTTTTATTTTCAACTAATCAAACATGTTTTTGATTTCAAAAATACAAGAATTTTTTTTTTCTTTATATTCCCAAAAACAAGTTTTTGAAAATAGAAAATAAAAATTTTTGCCAAACACAACCTAAAATCTTTTCTATTCTCCCACTTTCCATCGCCATAATTTTTTTTATCCTTTCACTTTTTCATTCTCTAACCAAATGGAACTTGAGAGAGAGAGAGAGAGAGAGAGAGAGAGAGAGAGAGAGAGAGAGAGGTAATGTTTTCATAATGTGTTTTTCCTTTTTGGTAAAGACTCTCTCTCCCTCTCTCTCCATTTATTGATGTTCTGTCTCTTTATAAATTGCTCAACTATCTCATCAAAATTATTGTCACATCTCTTTTTTTTACGCTTATGAATCAGAAGATATCCAGAAAATCACAAAAAGCATATTTGATGAATTGAATCGTGAATTCCCAGATGTATCTGAGAACCTTGTTGGAATAAACTCACGTTTGGAAGAAATAATGAACTTATTTGATACAACGTCAAATGATGTTCACTTTATTGGGATTTGGGGAATGCCTGGGATTGGTAAAACCACTCTAGCTTATGTCACTTATAATCGAATTCGTCGTCAATTTGAAGCTAGCAGTTTTATTTATAATGTTAGAGAAACATTTGAAAAAGATGGTCTAGTTAAATTACAAGAACAACTTCTTTCTGATACTCTTAATGAAAAAATAAAAGATATAAGGAACCCTTATAAAGGGATTGAAATGATAAAGAGGAGACTACCCAATAAAAAGGTTCTTATTGTTATTGACGATGTTGATAAAGATGAACAACTACAGGCATTAGCAGGGGGTTGTAATTGGTTTGGTCGAGGGAGTTGCATCATTATAACGAGTAACGATAAGCACTTGCTAGAAAGACCTTACTTGGGTATCACTATACATAGGGTTAATGGATTGGATAATGATGAAGCCATGGAACTCTTTAGTAGGACTGTGTTTAACCAAACCTATCCTAAAAAAGATTTTGAAGATTTGTCCAATTGTTTTGTAATATATGCTAAAGGGCTTCCTATAGCTCTCAAAGTTCTAGGTTCCTCCTTGAAAAATAAACCAAGAAAGATATGGGAAGATTACCTACATCAATTAGATGAAATCCCTGAAGGAAAGATTCTTGATGCACTTGAAATAAGTTATAGGGAATTGGATGAAATAGAGCAAAATCTATTTTTGGATATTGCATGTTTCTTCAAAGGGGAGGATAAAAATCGAGTGGCACATATAGAAGGTTTTGGTAGCTACAAGAATATGGAAACTCTCAAGGACAAATCTCTCATTACCATTTTAGGGAAAAAATTATGGATGCATAATTTAATACAAGAGATGGCTTGGAGAGTTGTTTGTCGTGAATCACCTCAAGAGCCTGGAAGACGCAGTAGGTTGTGGCTTTGTAAGGATGTGTTTCATGTGCTAAAGGAAAATGCTGTAAGTGGATTAGTATATAGACATAAACTTAGAGGGCTGTATATTTGTATAATTCTAGCAATTCTTTTTGCTATATCTTTCCCAACCTTAATTTCATTGTTCTTGGTTACCAGGGAACGGAATTTGTAGAAGGCATGGTGCTAAACTCGCCTCCACATAACGAAAGTTTGAATGACAAAGCCTTCTCAAATATGAAAAGTCTAAGGTTGCTTAAAATTTCTAACGTACACCTTCCCAAAGGCCTCAATTTTATTTCTAATAAGTTACGGATGATGGAATGGCATGATTATCCTTTGAAATTCATGCCAATCAGTTTTCAACCAAACAATGTTGTTGAACTCATCATGCCCCGCAGCCACATTGAGCAATTCCCAGAGGGATTTAGTGTAAGTTTTCCACTAATGCATGCTAGTGTTGGTTCTTTTATTTTTATTTTAATGCAGATTAAGTTCTTGATTACTTTATTTTCCAAATCTATTTATTATCACAGAACTTGGCGAAGTTAAGACTCCTGGATCTTAGCGACTCTAAAGTCTTAGTCAAGACTCCTAACTTCATCGGATGCCCAAATCTAGAGAGGCTGATTTTTCAAGGATGTACAAGTTTGTATGAGCTTCACCCATCTGTCGGAGCTCTCAATAAGCTTACTTTGTTAAATCTGAAAGATTGCAGAAGTCTTACTGGCCTCCCTTGTGAAATAAACTTGAATTCTCTTGAAATTTTTATTCTATCTGGCTGTTCAAGTCTCAAGAAGTTTTCAGAGATTGGAACAAATATGACATGCTTGTCAGAGCTGTATTTAGATGGGACTGCTGTGGAAAAATTGCCATCATCACTCGAGCGTTTGACTGGCTTGACGATCTTGAGTCTTCAAGGTTGCAAAAACCTTTCAACTTTTCCAAGTGTCAATTTTCCGTCTCTGAAAACTCTCAATCTATCAGGATGTAAGGTTCAACCACCTAAATCCTGGCTTTCGCACGGATCCTCCTTCGTCCGTGCTGCACATGTTTTTTTCCAAGGTTTCTTCCCTATCCGAGAGGCCATCAACCTGTTGTTGCCTAGGTTAAGATTTATTGTATCTCTAAATCTAGGTGACCGCAATTTATGGGACGGAGGACTCCCCGATGATCTTAGTGGCTTATCCTCGTTGCAGGAACTGGATTTGAGCAAAAACAACTTTACACGCCTGCCTGATAGTATTTCTCGGCTTTCTAAGCTTAAATCTCTTACGTTGAATGATTGTAGCAGACTTCAATCATTGCCAGATCTTCCGTTAAGTGTAGGGTTTGTAATAGCACGAAGATGTCCTTTATTGGAAAAATATTCAAATCAGTTTGTTCTATGGACTTCGGGTGAAATAGGGCTCACTTTGGTTGATTGTGAAAACCAAACGGATGAGAACCCAATTGCACCCATCCCCGTTCCGAGCTTTGCATTTTTTGAAAGATTTGTGGAGGTATCTCTCTCTCTCCCAACACAATGTCACAAACACGCGCGTTGAACATCTTTTTTATGCTTATGCATTTTAATATTTTACAGGGTGCAACTCATCTAAATAAGATCTTGTTAATGGTATCAAATTCAACTGAAACTCCAAAGTGGTTCAGCCATCAGAGCCCTGGGTCATCTGTAACAATCCCGCTACCATCTAATCTGAGTGGTGATAGTAATTGGATAGGGATTGCTTTGTTTACTAGGGTTGTATTCCTTGAAAATTTGAACAATGTTTCTTCTGGTCAGGATGATGATGTTTCTATTGACTTTATTTGTGGATCAGACATAATTGAAGGTCCATGTATAAGCTGTTGTCCCATGAACATCTCCAAAGCGCTATTGAATTTTTATAAAGGACCCTTATTCCATGCTAGTTCATATGGATTGCAGGTACTTATTCCAGCCGGGAAACTTAAAGACCATTTAGAGGATTGCAGTTGCATTAGGGCTGTTATTAGGAGCAAGAACACTTATTTGGAGATCAAAATGTGTGGTGCGCGTGTACTGTACAATCAAGATCTGATAAAGTTTATTCATGCTACTGGAGAGATGAAGCAAATATCCAAATGCATCCTTGATGAGATGGAATTTTCTAGATTGTATCAGGTCTCCCCTAGTCCTTCACTTAACTTCATATTTCTGTATCTCTTTTTATCTCTCTCACACAACACAAACACGTGCGTTGAACATCATTGTAATTATGTATTTTAATATTTTACAGGAAGTAGTTCATCAAAATAAAAGCTTTTACCAGTTTTCATATTCAACTGAAATTCCAGAGGGGTTCAGCCATCAGAACCTTGGGTCATCTATAAGAATGCCACTACCTTTGGATCTGCATGATAATAGTAGTTGGATAGGGATTGCTCTGTTTGCTGTTGTTTTAGTCAAGAAAAATTTGAACGGTCAAGATTATAAACTTTTTATCAAATTTAATTGTAGATCCGACATGGTTCAAGGTCCTGTAGATAGACGTCCCTTTGTCATTGACATCTCTGAATACCTACCTGAACCCCTTCGCCATGCTAGTTCATTTAGTTTTAAGTTCCTTTTCCAAGCTGCGCAACTTAGAGACCGTCTAAAGGAATGCAGTTGGATTAGCACTTTGATTACGAGTGACAGCCCTTATATCCAGATCAAGATGTGTGGTGCCCGTGTAGTTTACAAGCAAGATCTGGAAAAGTTTGTACAAGCCGAAGGCAAGATCAAGCAAAGATCCAAATGCCAGATGGATAAGGTGGAATCTAGTCAGTCCAATGACAGGCTTAAAGGAAAGCTAATGTCATTGCTTTTAAGAGTGTATCAGGTCTCCCCTATTCTTCACTGAACACTATATTTCTATATATATATATATATATATATATATATATATTTTTTGTCACACTCATTTGAACTATTTTTTAATTCATTTTATTTTACAGGGAGACTTGGCTCGAAACCATAAATATGATTATCTCTTTCCTCATACGACAGTTCCAGACTGGTTCAGTAATCGAAGCTTTTGTTCCGACATAGGAATTAAACTGCCCACCAATTTGCAACGTGATGGGAGATGGATGGGAATCGCTGTCTGTGCTTATTATACTGTCCAAGAGCGACCAGCAATTTCTGGTGACAATAAGGATTTAACAAGTTTTCTCAACTTCTATAATCCTTTAATTAGTCATCGAGTTTGCCTCACTCGTCACAAGGTCTTTCAGGAATCTAAAGACATTTTTGTTGACTCATCCCATCGAATTTTGGTATTTTATATACCACAGGTGTTACTTCGGCTGGAAGAGTGTCGACATATCGGGGCTTCATTTGAACACAATAAACCAGATGTGCAGGTTAAAGAGTGTGGACTCCGCCTTGTATACGAGCAAGATGTTGAAGAGTTTGTGCAAACATTAGCCCAGTGCATGTTAGAAAGTCCAGATGCCAAGTGTTTTTATCAAAATTTGTTACATCAAGTTGAGGAAAGGGTGGCAAGCAAAGATTTTGGTTTCTCTTCCTCACTCCAAAGGTTTTTTAACTGGAACCAATTTTTTATTAACCTGAATGAGACATTTATCAAATTTTTTATGTCAGTATGTTGAATTTGTAAGATATGTCTTTGATACCTGCAGGATGCCTCAACCCATGCCCGTCCTTCAACCTAGTATTGAAAATATAGCAGATGGTTGTACCTCTTCGGCAACAAGTCCGAGCTCTTTTACTGGTTTTCTCGCAACAACTAGGAAAGAGCAATATGCAAGTATTATGTCAAGTGAATCTTTGATCAAAGCACGATTAGAGGTTCCCTCTGTTTCTCTCTCTCAAGAAAGTTAACCCTAGTATCATAACATACATACAGAGGATAAACAAGACAATTTAGTCTTTTCTGCTCACAACTAAAATAACTTGAGTTGCTAATAGTAAAATACATAATAAGCTTAGAATTCATAGATACATTTAAAACATTGATATGGGTAATTTAGTCAACATCAATTTGTCATTTTTACATTGCCTCCTTCAAATTAATTTTTTAATGAAAATACTATATGCAGATGCCATCATTTTGAAGTTGTCATCATAGTTGAATAGTGATGTCACAGAAGCCTGAAGAAAACACACTTGATACTTTCTTTGATAGAACAAAAACTGATAGTTTTTAGACCCCTTAAAAACAATTGATTTAACATAGATAATTAGTCAAGTTGTTACTTAGTCTAATTTAGCAAGTCTAGGTTATCACAATAACAAAGATCATATCATGCAAAGCAGCGGAAAATAAATAACACAAGATATGATCACCCAGAAAACCAAACCGGTAAAAACCTCAAGAAGATTTGACCTAGCTATTCTCAAGGTAAACTTGAATCCACTATCTTGAAAGAATCGAAGTTCATACAATAAGACTTACAAGCCCCCACGCTTGACTTCTTCCTGCTACCAACCAGTAGAACTTATTAACACGACCACGTGCAAGCTCCGAATCCACGAACTCCTTCTTTTTTGGATTCACCACCGGATACAAGCACACCCGCTTGTGTTTTCTTTAAACTTCAAAGTGGCAAAGAATCGAGTTGATCATTAAGGTGTAGATAAATCTTCTTCTTGAAAACCCTAAGTTTGTGTAAAGGAAAACTCCTCTAGATCTCACAAGAGATTTACACAAACCACAATATGAGCAACACTAAAACGTGACTAGGGTTTGCCTTTTATACTTAGGACAAATTAGAAACCCTAAAAACGTTTTAAAACAACTAGGGCTGAGTTGGAAATTCTGCAGAAAAAAAACATTCTACCCGAGATATGATCGATCGAGCCAGGCCGAAATGCATTAATCTTTTCTGCATTAAGCTCGATTCTAACTTTACATAAATGCACAACTTTGAGCAAGACTAAAACACTTCTAAACACATTGTTTTGATCATAGTTTGCCAACAATATAAATTAGAGTTCTAAATACATAAATACTAAGTCTTTAGAACCTAACAAACTCCCCCTTTGACAATCTGTGACAAAACACAACTAGAAGCTCAAAGTTTACAAAATAAAAGCCCTTTACAAAAATAATGCTCATAAAACAAATTCAATCCTAGCTACTATCCATCATTTACAAGTGTAGACAATGACTCAATTGAATCAATCAGTATATTTCCTGAAACACTAAACAAAATGCATAACCGTATGTGTGGAAACAATACAAGTAAACAAAATAAATTCTTGATTTCAAACAACACACAATAAAGACATATATCAATGAATAACTCATAAATATAAATCAATAAACAGTTTGAAACAAGAAACATATAAAGTACCAACAAAAATACTCCCACTAACATGAATATCCCATCAAAAATATGGCAAGAGCTAAAAAGGTAAAATACAATGTGAAGCACCTAGATACAATCTAAACTCCATAAGCTCCAACCAAAGAAATACTCTTACTCAGAAAACAAAAAATCTACAAAGTACTCCCCCTTTTTGTGACGGAATGCCAAAGGGCAAACAAACTTCATCATCAAAAGGGAAGTGGTCTAAACTATGCCAACTCTGCACGCAAGGCACGGATCTCATCGAGCACGTCCACCAAAATCTGTCCATGAGCCGCCTAAATGGCCAAGACATGATCCAACATACGTCGAATGTCCGAATCATCCGAAGTAGTCGGTGGAAGAATATCGGCATCGATCATCAGAGTG
Source organism: Quercus dentata (assembly GCA_028216015.1). Lineage (NCBI taxonomy): Eukaryota > Viridiplantae > Streptophyta > Magnoliopsida > Fagales > Fagaceae > Quercus > Quercus dentata. Next base: position 3,905,078 of record CP116452.1, on the reverse strand, counting down.
AGCAAGACTTTGATGTCTCGGCAGAGAATCAAAGACTGTAGAAGAGGGAGGAGGAGGAACGGCACTAGATGACGCACCCCTAGGACGCCAAGGAACAACTCGCAAGTGAACAGCCCTCTGTCTAAGAAAGGTGGCACCTATGGGAGCAACGACATGAACAGGCTCACCGGACGGGAAACCATCTAGACCTAAAAAGAGCAAAATTCTATGAATGAAAATAGGATGAATAAGCGCATGCCCTATGGTAGAACACTTATGAACCTTGTTCAAAGAACGAAGGAACAGATGAGGAAAACTGATCGACGCACTTTAAAACAAAAGCATACAAAAACACACATCGCTCTAGAGGGATGGTGTGGAAATGAGAAATAGGCCACAACGAATGACACGCTATCCTACGAAAAAGATAGGCGGTCTCGGTAAGTTCAAAAAACGTGATCCGAGGATTAAAACCCCACTAGATAGATGACCCAATAATGTATAATATGACAACATCTAAAGAGGGTGACTCATCATAGAGATAGTCAGGCTCCCGAACAAACGAAACCCCAAGAGCCTCAGCCACTACCCGAGGGGTAATGGTGAACTCAACATCTCATATCCAACTCCTAACAAGGGTGTTGGAATCATAGACGTGGCAAGAGAGGTTCGAGAAGAACTCTCTAATCGGGGTGGTCAAGGGTGGATGATCTATCTCTAAGAGCGGCAACCAACCTCTAGACTCAAAGTTAGCCCTAATGGCCGGATCAATCTCATCTAAAACCACAGCACACTCAGCCCAAATCTTACGCTTCTTGTTCAAAGTATCAAAGGCCTCTCTGCACTTATCATTCCTAAACACCTCACTCCTAAAGGGAGACTCGGAGGAAGTGGAAGGGGTCCTATGGGCTCTAGTTTTCTTAGGCATGGTGCCGGGATAAGGACCAAAACACAGAGCAAAGGAACAAAACACAAAAGAAAAAAAAAGAAGGGCAGATCGCAAGTTAGCATATAAAAAATATAGAACAAAAATCTATATGATGCATGAACAAATTAAATGGCATGATGCATGTCCTAATGTAGTACAACTAAGTCCAAAAAAAAAGTTCAAATTCACAAAATTGGCTTGAACATAGAGGTATTAACACAAAAACCCCAAAATTTGGAAAACCACTTGATCAATTTGAAAGATATTGACTAATTGATCATCTTACAAGATAGATTTTAGAAAATAATGACCAATTACATCAATTTAACAAGCCAATTTCATCAATTTAACCTAATTTGAACAAAATCCCCAATTCGGATCAATTACAAACCCTAGAATTTTCAATTTTTCACAAATCCCCAAATTGATCAAATTAACCAACATATATCATGAATATAACAATATAGAGACAAAACCCAATGATCAAATTCAGAAAAAGAGGATTGAAACATCAAAAACCCCAATCATTAATAGTTCAGAAAAAAACCCAATGAAATGCATGAAAAATGCATGAAAACATGAAATAAAATGCAAAAGGAGGGGCATAAAGGACTTACCAGCTTAGAGAGAGGAAAACCTTGCAAAATTTTCGAAGGAAAACGGCAAAAAATCCTTAATGGAGCCTAGCCAAGTCGGAGAGAGAGAGGAAAGTTTGAAAAGTTTTGAAAAAGTCCAATCTGACTTTTAAAAAAGACATGATTCATGAGTTTCGATCGATCGAAAAACAGCCTCGATCGATTGAAACAGACAGAGACTTTAACAAAACAATTTTAAAAGAGTTCGATCGATCAAAAATCAGTTTCGATCGATCGAAACAGTCAGGCTCTCTCTCAAACATATTTAAAAATTTTCGATTAATCGAAAAATAGAATGGATCGATTGAAATGGGCAGAGGCTCACTAAATTTGAGGAAAAACACAGTTTTTGGAAAAAAAATTCAGAATCAACTCAAAGCATTGAAATTTAAGAGCAATATGCATGAGTATGTGATGATGTGATTTTCAAAAACAAGAATTTTAAGCCCAAATTTCCCAAAAATAAAATTTCTTACATTCTCCATAAATTTTCAAGTAACAAATTAATTTTGCACAAAATTCAAAGTATTTGCAAAACATGGTTGGTCGGACCATAAACGCACACAATAACATGTACAAAGTTTAGCAAAGAGTAACTCGTGTAGTGTGTGCAACTAGTAAAAACTTGAGATACATGTGAGGTGATATGTGAATAAAAATCAATTACAAAGTCTACAAAATTCATCACAAAGAATTTAAAAGAGACTATCACCTAAAGAGTTACATCATATAACTCCCACATCTCCTAGATCATAAGCTTGCAATCATATAAGTTTCTTGAATTATGCCTCATAATATACACACCAATTTTAAGTCATGTGATTTTGGCATCAAGCCTAATAGTACACACCAATTTTAAGTATTAAGCAATTTTAAACCGAGGCTTCACTTTATGTTCTTTTTTGTATATGTGCTACACTTTCTTGAGCATAAAATCTTATGATATGCACTAAGGTGTTCATGATTGGCTAGTGAATAGTGGTGAGATGATTATTTATGCCTTTCTCTAAAAGTTCAAGTCCAATAGTCAAAAACATGTGACTTCAAGATTAAGACAGAGTAATCAAAAATCATAAACATCTTTCCCACACAATATGCACTACAAAGCTTCAACTAGTAAAGTGCAATAAGTAAGTTCATCAAAACTAAACAAGGTACAAACGACATGTTATGTGAAAATAAATTGACCAACCTTGTTCTTCAAAAATCAAGAAGAATAGTACAAAACATAATTTGTATCCTTTTTCTTCCCCCCCCCCCCCTTTTTTTTTATTTAAAAAAAAACCACCTAGAATGAAATGTATGAATGTTATGCAATGCAAATCCTAGAAAACAAAAAACAAAACAAAACCAAAGAACAATGGTCACAAAGGGTAGAGTAATGAAGCACAAGGACCATGTCAAAAAGACTCAGTTAGTTCGAGTCTTTTGCATCCAAAACCTTTTAGATGCACCATGAGCATTGGAGTTCTTATTCATATGGGAATGATTACCAACTCTAGAATTGGAATAAAGGTTTAAAACCTTTACCAATTTACCAATAAGTACCATAGGATCTTGTGCTTGAGGCACAGGTACTTTTAGTTTGTTTGCTCTCTTTACAGACTTGCGACTTGTAACAGTTAGGACGTATGTGTCCAAACTTTCCACAAAAGTGACAAACCCATGCAAGCTTATCATGTGTCTTGTCCTTAGATAGGGTAGGCTTCTTAGACTTAGACTGTTTTAGATCAACCCTAATCTTCCTAGATGATGAAACTTCTACGGGTTTGACAACCTCACTCATAGGGGGTTTAATAGTTTCACTCACTATCTCACTCATAGAAGGTTCAGAAAAAAATGAAAGAACAAACTTTGTGGAATGAGAAGCGGATACACGTAGATGCTTTCAACATAACCTAATCCAGTTTTGTCAGAAGAAAACTTTTGAACACTCAAAGATTTGATCAAGTTTAGAACTAGCAGATCTAGCAACAGATAAATCAAGTTCCAAAGATTTAACTTTATCAAGCAAAAGCATATTCTCGCTTTTCACATTGTTCAAAAGTTCAGTAGCATCAAACAGTTTAACAAGCAAATTCTTCTTATCAAGCTCAAGAGATTCAATTTTCTTCAGGCCAAGTTCAACATTCATAGCATCCTTTGCAGCAACTTTGCAAAGTTTATTGCAGGCCTCTTAAAGATCTGCATCTTCAGAGAGTTCCCCATCAGAAGAGTTCTCTTCAACAGATATGCTCTCATCGACTACAGCGATGGCGGTGAAAGCAATGAAGTTTCCATCCTCATCACAATCGGACTCATTATCAGAAACTTCACCATCACTAAGGGTTACAGCCATAATCTTACCCTTAGACTTCAAATAGGTAGGACATTCAGATTTCATGTGACCATACCCTTGACATCCAAAACACCGAGAACCCAAAGAATTATTAGAAGATTTACCTACTTTTTCTTTAGGTTTATCATTATTGTTCACCTTAGTTGGATCATACTTCCTAAAGTTTCTAGGTTCAACAGTGTTCATGCCTCTTGCCTTTCTCACTATTCCCGAGAAAGTTTCTAAAATTCTTGGTAAGGTAAGCAATCTAGAACAAAGAGCTCATCATCAAATCCACCACCTTCAACATCATCAACTGACTTAAGAGCCATTGATTTGGATTTGGTAGTTTTGGGTAGATCCAACTCATAAGATTGAAGAGATCCTACAAGTTCATCAACAGGGATGGAGTCCACATCCTTACTTTCGAGAATGGCAAAGTCACCTTGGGTCTAAAGTCTTGAGTTAAAGATCTAAGAATCTTCCTAACAATTTTAGGTTGATCATAGATTTCACCCAAATTAAAGGCAGAATTAACAATATCATTCAATTTAGCATAGAATTCATCAAAAGATTCATCATCAGACATCCTAATGCTTTCAAATTTAGAAGTCAATTGCTGCAATTTATTAATTTTGACAACTTTTGTGCCTTCATGCACAGTCTGGAGGATATTCCAAGCAGTATGAGCAATCTCAACATTAGAGATTCTCTTAAATTCCTCCATAGAAATAGCGTTAAAGATAGCATTCATAGCTTTGCTATTAAACGCAGCTGCTTCTTTTTGAGAAGTTTCCCACTCACTAACAGGAGTAGTGGGCTTCTCCCATCCGTATTCCACAGAGTTCCACACTTTTTCATCAATAGATTTCAGGAATGCTTTCGTCCTTACTTTCCAATAAGCATAATTATTCCCATCAAAGTGAGGAGGAATAACTAGAGAGTGTCCGTGTTCCATGACAACAGGGGTCAAGGATCACCTCGATGATCAAAAGATCAACAACAAAAGAGCAATCCGCTCTAATACCACCGGATAGTTTTTAGACTCCTTAAAAACAATTTATTTAACCTAGGTAATTAGCCAAGTTGTTACTTAGTCTAATTTAACAAGTCTAGGTTATCACAATAACAAAGATCATATCATGCAAAGTAGCGGAAAATAAATAACATAAGATATGATCACCTAGGAAATCAAACTGGTAAAAACCTGGGGAGGATTTGACTTAGCTATCCTCAAGGTAAACTTGAATCCACTATCTTGAAAGAATCGAAATCCATACAATAAGACTTACAAGCCCCCACGCTCGACTTCTTATTGCTACCAACCAGTAGAACTAACACGACCACCTACAAGCTCCGAATCCACGGACTCATTCTTTCTTGGATTTACCACCGGATACAAGCACACCCGCTTGTGTTTTCTTTAAGCTTCAATGGCAGCAATCGAGTTGATCATCAAGGTGTAGATAAATTTTCTCCTTGAAAACCCTAAGTTTGTGTAAAGGAAAGCTCCTCTAGATCTCATAAGAGATTTACACAAACCACAACATGAGCAACACTAAAACGTGACTAGGGTTTGCCTTTTATACTTAGGACAAATTTGAAACCCTAAAAACATTTTAAAACAACTAGGGCTGAGTTGGAAATTCTGCAGAAAAAAAACATTCTGCCCGAGCTTCAATCAATCGAGCCTAAGCTTCGATCGATCGAGCCAGGCCAGCAAAATGCATTAATCTTTTTTGCATTAAGCTTGATTCCAACTTTACATAAATGCACAACTTTGAGCAAGACAAAAATACTTCTAAACACATTGTTTTGATCATGGTTTGCCAACAATACAAATCAGAGTTCTAAATACATAAATACTAAGTCTTTAGAACCTAACAAAAACTAAATTGTTAGTTTCTGGTAGTAAATCTCGGATCCACGAGGAGTTTCTTGAATATACAAGGCAATAGGTTTGGAATCAACCAGAGAAAAACAATCGACGAAAATCTGAATTTTTATTAATCTGAAAACTCCATTGCCTTTGGAGGCTAAAATGCGTTTAAATAGTAAAAAGAAAACCCAAGGTAACTTGAAAACCTAAAGTAGCTAGAAAACCCTAAGACAACTAGGAAAACGTATAAAACCCTAATTGACTAAACAACATTAAAAGCACCTAAAAACAAGGAAATAAATAACTTAAACCTAAAATAACGAAAATTACATAAAAATACCAAAATTAAATAGTAGATTCTGTCTTATATCGGACCCCTCCACTTGAAACAAACTCATCCTCGAATTGATGGTTGGGATCTGAAATCTTCCATGCCAAGAGAACAAATACTTTGAATACTTCATCTTGTTTGTCTTCTTGCCAAACTTGGAAGTCATCAATTAGGCAACTTGAACTTCTTGTCCATTGATCTTCATGCAATTGACAATAATCACCAAATATGAGTCAATGATCAAATCAAATCTTTCCACTCCAATAAAATCAATAAACTTTGTTTCAGTGTCTCCCACTAAAATAATAAGAGCTTGAACGTTGCAATCATTTAACTTGACTTCATTGAGATTGTTGACAACTTCCTCTATAATTTCTTCTTTAATGGTATCTACTATCTCGAATTTAAGATCTTTATGTATACTAGGATCTTCATTAATCTCCTTCACATTAATCTTGATGTCATGATCTTTTTCTACAATAAGGCCTTCATGAAATTCCTCAAAAATCTCTAAATTTTCTTCTTTGACTTATACATATTCTTCAACATGCAATTCCTCCATTTATGGTGGAATATATGGCTCTTCACAATATTTCTTGTATGAAGTACTTCTTGGCCAATAATAATCTTGTTTTGTGTACAAAATATTTTTTCACAATCCAAAGGATAAAAGTTGATAGCAAGTATCTTTTTCATCCATGGCCATGAGCGAATTTTGTCTTTACCTTGTCGGATTCTATTAGATTGTAATCGTTCCCACTAACATAAGGCGTGTTCACTAAGTTTATACAAAGTAAGTTTAACTTTTCTCTCATAAAAAATATTCTCATTGTCAAATAAATCCTCTAGATCAAGTAACCAATATAAAAATAACCCTTAAAACTTGCAATTCTTTTATAAGGCCTATATGAAATTCGCTTACTAATATTAATAGGTTGTCCGTGAGTTACATCTTCATGGCGTTTATCCCTATTGTTTCTATGCTCCAATGAAGCCATCATATCAAAGATATTTGTGAGTGCTTGTTGTACGTCACGTAATACTTGCTAAGTTATTTGTTGTTGTTATTGTGGTGGTTACCGTCTCTCTAGTTAGCAATCGCACCAGGGTAAGTCAAGGCTCTGATACCAACCGATGTTGCGGAAGTCTAAATTTACATAAAAACACAGGCTCTGATACCGACTTTCGATCAATCAAGCCAGGCAGATTTACACAATAAATCTTGCAGAAACTCAATTCCAAATTTACATAAAAACACATACTTTGAGCAAGTCTAAACAAGACTAAAACGTTTTGATCATAGTTTGCCAACATTAAAAAATGAAGTTCTAATACGTTAGTTCCTAATTCCTTAGAACCTAACAATAGGATATATAGTACGTGTTGTATTATTCTCCCTCTAAAACTCTCTACTTTCAGAATATCTTTTTAGCTAAACGGTCACAAATATTCTTTTCAATATTTTTCATAATTATTAATGTGCTAAGTTGTGATTAAAATTGTAGGGTCATAATTTGAGGTCTAAGCCCAAAATGTATAGAGTCTTGGTCCAACGAGCCCAATATAATGAATTTGTAGAGAAATGGGTCAAAGAGCTAGGTCTTCATGAATTGGACAACAACTAGTATTGAATTGCATGTCGTTCAAACACGAACCAAGGGTGTTGATATCAATAAACTTTCAATCTGATGAGGTTAAATCTGAATACAATGATCACTCCAGAATATCAAAATGGTTTAGATTGCTTTTCTATCTTTTTCTCCCTCCTTTTGCGATGCCCTTTCATGAAAGAGTCCTTCACCTTATATATCCTCCTTTGAATAATCTTCACCCTCCACTTATTGATCATCCGAAGCTCTAGTTGAGTGCTTGTCCTATCGAACACCCTCTCTAGTTCTCTGTGAGTTGCGGTAGCAAAGGTAATACTTGTTCGTAGGTCTTCTCCACATAAATGCGGTCAGAAAAGTAGTCTGCGATTGCATTTAATGTGGTGGTGACAGCCTTCTCTTAGATATTTTCAGGTTTTCTTTCTTCTCATGTGTCCGTGAAGTACATCTATGTCATTGAAGCTTCCCGGACGATCATCTTAATTGTGGGATTATATGTTTTGAACCCCATCCATTAAGTCCAAGGAGGAGGTACTCCTCGGATGACCCTTCATTTGCTTTGTGCTAATGGGACCTGATCCGGGAATATCTCATAATTATTTGCTTCTCCTCGCACCCATTTATGCCCTCGGATAAAGCCCAATGCCCAATATACGATCCTAGACCCTTGCCCCCACAAAAATAACATCCATTTCACATAGGTATAACTCCCATCATAACATACCATCTTATCGTTGATGAAAAGGATTTTAATTTTTTTTTTTTTTTTTGTGTATTTAGACCTTTTGTTAAATTACCAATATATTAGTATGTTTTAATTAGCTTAAGCTATTCAATTGGTAATATTTCTTGTTGTTAAATAAAAGAAATGAGTTCAAAATTAGCCTACAACAAATGGTAACTCATTGGTGTCTTTGCTTAAAGAATAATAATAATTTACAGATTTCAAATACTATTGTATCTTTAAAAAAAAAAAAACAAAACTTTGATCACGCTTGATATAAACTTCCGCCTTGTTTTCCAGAAAAACTTCGATGAGGGTGAAATATTCAATTGCTGTTTTGCTGAGCGTGAAATCCCACTGTGGTTTTATTGCGAAAATAAGCCGTCGATGAAAATCCCGCTAGCTCCAGAATTTGTTAATGATCCTGATTGGATGGGATTTGCACTATGTGGTCTTTTCTCATATAATAAGCATCCAACTGCTGTTCGTCAGAGTCTGGGTTCAATAGGAATTGAATCGATCCAATTCCATTGTCTTTTGCGGACCAGCTCTTGTTATCGGCGTTTAGTATGCTATGGATTATTGACTACGGACAACGAATTAGTTACGTTAAATCAACGTGCATTCATTTGGGTAATATTCATCCCACGTACAACGCATGCACATTTATGGAGTCAAAGCGCATGGGCTGAATTCCAGCTTAAAAGCTCAATTCCAGATTTGTCAGCAAAGAGTTTTGGGATCAGTCTTGTATTCAGGCATAACATGGAAGAGTTAACGCAATTACTGGTGCAATGCTCTGCCCCGTTTGATAGCCTCCTTGACTCCTGCGATCCCCGGGTATTCTACAATATATGGGAAAATCATCCTGAGGTATTCATTGGAACTAAGAACTCTTACGAGGACCTACACCCCCAAAGGTCATTCATTTCTCAGGAGGAGAATAGTGCAACTGCCCAATATTCTTATAAGGAGTACTTATACCCTCACAATCATTTCCGGGTAACAAGTCATAACTATTTCTGCAAATTTAATAAGAAGTATATATATATCATACACACATGTACCTTTATATATTTACATTTTATTTGCTATGTAAACTTATATTATAGACATAAAAATGGTAAATATTGTACACTTTTTGCAAATGTGTACAATATATGCCACTTTATATTAGTTTATAATGTAAGTTTACATTGCAAGTAAATATAAACATAGAATTTGCAAATGTAGACATAGAATTTTCTGATATGCATGCATTGTTGTCTATGTTGGAAGTTGGTTGAATTTTCCACTATGTATAGTCGTCTATGTTGGAAGTTGGAGGGCCTTCATGAACTCTCACTTCCAAACACTAACGTCAAGGATCCTGGATTGTAAATTTCTATTATTAAGCAGTATATATTAATTTATCATATTTGAAACTTTTTATTGAAAAAAAGAAAAGAAAATCATGTATAGCCTCCCTCCAAAATTGAAAATGAGCCCTAAAGAATTAGGGATTTGGATGTTGCCATATTCAATGTCTACCCGCCCCTAAAAAATTCTTACGGTAGTCTTTTCTTTAACCATTAGCAGGATGACTTTACAATTAATCAAGTATCATTATTAACTCCTTCTAAAAAAAAGTATCATTATTAACTAAATATTTTCTATATTAATGCAGAAAATTTTCAATTACAATAATTGATGGATTTAGTGAGCATGTAGTTACCTATTATTATCTCATCTTTGGATTCTCAAGAGGCATATAAATATTTTTAGAATTGATTATATTTGTTCATTAGTAAACAATTTTTATTAGTAAGACTTCACAAATCATAAAAAGATACTCTTCAAAATGAAAATTCACCATTATGAGCATAATGTAGTTTTTTTTTTGAGGGGGGAGCATAATGTAGTTAAACATTTAAACTTCCAAAAATTGTTAATTTTTTTAATCCTGTCAATGGCCAATATGGACTATGAAATTAATAGCCTAATAATTTGCTTATAAAGTGGGTATACTTACACAAACTCTCTTCCAGATTCTATCGCAACTTTGGAGTTGTAGACACCCCATAAGGAGGCATGTACATTTTCAATAATGAATATTGTCTTTTGCAACAAAATGGAAAATAATTTTCTAATATATTCTTTGATATTGTATATTAAAATAAAAATTGCTACAAAATTTAAAACAAAATTAATATCGTACATGCCTTTTGAGATATAAAAAAGATTGAGTTCCCTTTTAATAGATCATATATGATTAAGAATAGATCATATATGATTGAGTTGAAATATTAAAAAACACTTATTTTGTATCTTTTATTTTGTTAATTCTGAATAAATGATAGTTTTATTTTTCATATATTAATTTAACTTGGAACTTTAGTGTATTTTTTATATTCTTAAATGGTCAAAAGAATGTTTTCCCCACACATTGATAAAATCTTGGTTTTTTTTTTTTTTTTTTTTTTATCGGGTTTGTCCCTATTCACATCTATATATTACTAAAAGTCAAAACGTAGCGTTTAATGTTGCTGCGCTCATGTTGAGCCACATCAGCATCCACGTCATTATCTTTTTTTCTTTCCATTTTCTTATAATTATTTTTAATATTTTTTTATTTCATATTTACACTTCTCCAACCTTTCTCCATCCCTTACCTTTTCATCTCCCCACTACTTCTCCAACCTTTCTCCTTCCCTCACCTTCTCATCTCCCTACTACCTTCTACATTAATATCATTCTTCATATTTCCCTTCATCTTCTTATATTTTTGTCTCTTCTTATTCACATCCTCTTCCTATAAATTTGTCACTATGTCTTTTATTCTATGCATAGTTTTCCCTTACTAAAAAAAGGTTCTCTCTCTCTCTCTCTCTCTCAATTTTTGGGTGGATTTTTATTTTTTATTTTTCTTGCATCTTCACTTTAGGTTAATAATTTTATATATTCTTTAATCTACTTTAGGTTATTGCGATTCAGTTTTTTTTTTTTTTAAAATTGTTGTGGTTTTTTTTTTCTCTCTCTCTTTTTGATTGTTAAATGTTATCCTATTGCATTATAAAGGATTAAATATAGTATATAAAAATATAATATTATTCTACTACATAGCATGATTTGGATAATTTAATTTGGTAGTTATTGTAATTTGATAGCATGATTTTTATAGTCTTCAATTTAGATGTTAAACTATGAGATTTTAATCATTTTTGTTTATTTTTTAATCCTTTGTGGTGAACAAAGTAATCTTAATAATTGTATTAGAAGTACTTTATAATGCCATTTATTTAGAGAAAAGCAAAGGTTGGCTAAACAAAAATTATTGGATGAGAGACAAATTTTATCTTTCGCAATTTTACTTTAATTATTATTATCATTATTTTATAACAATGCATATATAGAAATTTAATTCTTAGGTTTTGCTAATAATTGTTTATTTGATAATATGTTTTGGGTGGATGAAATTACAATTTTTGCAAAGAAAATAACCTTAGTAGATTATAAACAACAAATTGTTTTCCTAATTGGTCCAATTAATCATAGTTAAGTTTTATTAATTTTTTTAGTTACTTTTTTCAATGTTTTGGATTGTAGGCAGAAAAAATAAGTTTGAGAAAGTTTGCTTAAAACTAAAAGAATAATTTCCAAATTTTATAATTTTTTTTAATGATTCACAAAATGTTATAACTTTTATAAAAATAAATAAATATTTTCGTTAGCTTGCCTTTTGAATTTCTGAGAAAAATTGTATTTTTTTCATTTTAGTACAACAAAAATTATTAAATTTATGATTTATGATTGTTCCTATATTACATTTATGATTATTCTTAAAATAAATAAAAATATAATTACAAAATGCATTACTCTTTATTGAATTAGTTTAAATTGTATAAAAAAAATTTAATAAAACCACTATAAAAATAATTATCATGCGCAACGCGCAGGTCCGCGACTAGTAACACTAAATGGAAGAAACTCACATTCACACAGAACGTACACATAGAGAGTGAGAATGGAGAGGAAAGAGGAAGAAAACACTTCACTTTTTTTTTTCTTTTTTTTTCTTTTTTTTTCACTTTTGGTTTGGAATAAAATTATGTATGGGATATATATACTACACCATGCGACCTTTATCTCAATTACATTTATTACATAATCTCCCCACATTTATAAGTATTTTTTTTTAGAGTGTTTCAACCTATGGCGTCCGCTACTCTTCATTATTTACAATGAATCAATTTCATGTTATAGACTTCTCAAAAACGAATTTCATGTTATTGATTGAATATTACAAATATAAAGGTACACCCAATTCCACATTTAGAATTTTACATGGCATAACATTTTGTACACTATCTATTCAAGGCATAAAATTTTAACTTGAAAAATGACTCTTTGCTCCCATTTATAAACTCTCCACATGACTTCAACAAACTCCTCACATGAATTCACTAAAATATTGTCAAATATTAAAAAGCTTAATTAAACAATTTTAACTTCTAAAAGTCTTCTCTCTCTCCCTCTAATTGGACAATGTATTTCTGTTCTATATCTATTTTGTAGTGCTTTCATCCGTCCACTTTATATAATTCTTGTTTTCCAACAAGAAGAACTCCAAGGTGGTTTAATTATCATTGTCATCTTGGGCACTCGGTGACAATTGAGATACCCCCTAACTTGTACGAAGACAACAATTGGTTGGGACTCGCTCTATATGCTTCTATTTTAATCCCCAGGGATCGAGAAAATGCAATTTCAGCAAATTCATCTCACTTTCTGTATTGTCAATTCCAAACGAGTAAAGCTAGTCTAGATAATCAAATCCTTGTTTGTCGCACCACTGATGAAGAACACAACTGGTTACATCAACTATTTGGACTCATTTGGATATCTTACATACCTAGTGAGGCATTGAAGGATATGCTGCATCAATGTGGCCACATTAAGGCTTCATTTGTAAGTGATTGGCCAAGCGTGACAGTGCAAAAATGTGGGCTTCGTCTTTTGTACCAGCACGATCGGTTACAGTTTGAGCAACAACTAAAACATTGCAATGTCTTCATTTCTGCACTACGGGATTTCAGATGTAAATATAGCCGTCATGGCACGAGGTTAGAACGAATGGAGGAAATTAAGCAAGTGGTTGACAATGTTAGACCTCTACTCAATAAATATGACCAGCGGGTAAGAAATTAAGAGTATTTTCTTTGTTTCAAATACACCATTAACTTCCACTCTATGTCCTTTAATTTTATTTATTTTGCAGGGCTTTGATGGGCGCTCTAAATATTCGCATTTTTTCCCCCCAGTGGAAATTTTACATTATTTTAAGTATCAGAGTAATGAGCCCTCTGTAAAAATCGATATATCCAATGTTTTTTTCAATGACAGCAAATGGATGGGACTTGTTATATGTGCTTATTTTTCAAGCCACGAGCATCAAACTGCAATTATTGAAAATTCCAATTCATCAATTTCTCACCACCTTATTTGTATTTTGGAAACGGATGTAGCTGGTCCAGAGCTGAGAATCCATGTCCATCGCACCATTAAAGAAGAATTTACGTGGCTAGATATTGAGAGTGGATTTCTTTGGCTGTACTATATTCCGTGTTGGGCGTTTCTACATAGGTTCAATCAATGCAGTTGCATCAAGGCTTCAATTATAAGCAATTGGCCAGGTATCATTGTGAAAAAATGTGGGCTTAGTTTCTACCATATACGTGATAATTGGTTTCAGGAAATAAGAAATCATTGCAATGAGCAATATGCGTGTCAAGATTTCTATGATCAATTAACAGCTAGTTATATAGCGAAAACTAGAAGAGCTAAGAATCAGCTCTCCGAAAGCCACTTGCCGGTAATTAATAAACTATGACTTTGCTTTGCCTCAAACATAATATTTCCTCCACCTCCCTTTAACTTCTCACTCTCACTTATTAAACACAATATTTCTGTTTTACAGGGCTCTGATCCATCCTGTGACTACAATTCTTGTTGCCCTCCAATTGAAATTCCGCGTTGGTTCCACATTCAAAGTGATGAATCTCACGTGACACTCAGTCTAACTCGAAAAATGAATAATAGAAGTACTTCGATGGGAGTAGCTCTATGTGCAGTTTTTTCAATTGATACGGTTGTGGCTGACCTCAATGACGTTATGGATTCAAAATCTTCTTACAAACTTATTTGTCACTTGAAAACAAGTAATGGCCTGAGTGTGAAACCTCGCCATATCTATTGGCCAACAAAAGAAGACCTCATGATGTCACTGCTAGGTGGATTCACTTGGCTGACCTATATACCACGTGGGTCGCTTCCTGATTGGCTATATGATTGTGCCTCCATTAAGTTTTCATTTAAGACAAATTGCTTTGGCTTGAAGGTGCAGAAGTGTGGCCTTTATCTATTGTTGTGCCAGAATTCTATGGAAAAGTTCAAGAACTGGATGAACTCCAAGTCTGATATTTCGGCCATCCTTAATAAAAAGAAGATTGAGAATAGAAATAGAAAAATGAGGTCTTTGATTCGGAATGAACTCAGTAAAAATGGCACACTGGTAATTAGTAACTATGTTGTTTTTCTGTCTCAAACAGGATATTCCATCTCCCTCTCTTTAATTTCACTCACTCTCACCCATAAAACACAATATTTCTGTTTCACAGGGCTTTGATCGATGCATTTTCTATAATCCCCGCTTGCCTTCAAGTGAAATTTTGGAGTGGTTCAATCATCGGAGCGATGAGCCCTGGTTGACAATCCCTCTACCTCCAAATTTGTACAATGATAGTACTTGGATGGGTTTGGTTCTATGTGCTTATTTTGCTATAGATGTGAATCCAACTGCCCAATTTGACATTCTGGATTCAGATACTCATTATCACCTTATTCATCATTTCGACACCAATGTTGGTAGTGTGAAACCTTTTGATCGTTATTGCCTGACTAAAGAAGATCTCGTGATGCTACAGGAAGGTGGATGCATTTTGCTATCCTATATTGGGCGTGGGTCGTTTCAAAATTGTCCGAATCAAATCAGCGGCATTAAGGCTTCATTTACAACTGACTGCCCAGGTTTGAAGGTGGAGAAATGTGGCCTTCGTCTCTTGTACCATTATGATTTGGAAGAGTTTGAGGAAACAATAAGCCATAGCATGAACTCCTCGTCTGATGATTGGGATCTCATCCATCAATTGACAACTGATGATGTAAATAGGGATAAGCAAAAGCATGATGGTGAAGGAACATCTAGTAGAACCTCCAGCTCTAGGAGAGAGTCTAATTTTGGAAGTCAGAGGGGACCCATTGATCCTAAAGACAAGAGCAAGCGAGTTCTAGAAGAATAATTTCTCTTATGGGGCTCTTCCTTCTGAAATTATTGGTAAGTCATCCTCCCTCTAATTTTCAATTTTAACCTTATACCAAAGAACTGATAATCTTTACTGCAGTGCACAGAATGATAAGATGGAAATCATATGGGTGGTTGTTTTCCAAGATAGGAAGTCCAAAAATATATATATATATATAAATTATAAAAAAATTTCACACCAATTAATGTGTTAGTGATAGTTTAAAAAATTGATGTCATGATTGGTACAGATAAAAATCAGCAATAACTTGCTAACTTAATTGTTGTAAAAAATATTGTGAAATTTTTTGTTTCTTTAACACTGCTGCTCTCAAACCATGAATTGCTTGGACTCTGCAAAAACTGTGTTTTTTTGACTTATTTCCTTTTGATTATGTGAAGATATAATTTTACTATGTTTTAAGTTGGACTTACCTCAACCTTTTCTTTTTTTCTTTTTTTATAAATTAGATTTCAAACCCTATTGTTTAGGAGTAATTTTAACTTATCCTACACTTTTCAAAAATTTCAATTTAAACTGTGCTTGTTCAAAAGGTTTTCAAATAAGCCATCGATTATTTTCCTAACATCATTGATGAAAAAGGACATTTTGATATGTAATTCAGAGAACTGGATGGGCTTATTTGAAACCTTTTAAAATGATAGGGTTTAATTTTGTCTACTTGTACAGGGTTGAGCTTGGAGTGGAAGGGACTGTCCTAAGTCTAATCTATTCGACCCATCTGACCCGAAGCATGAAGGATTGTTTTGAATGAATGGGTCAGTTGAAATCGGGTATGAAGGGTCAAAAAAAAATTCTGGGTGGTTGGGCAGGTGGCAAGTTTAATAGAGTTTCTAGTTTCTTGATTATGTAAATTTGTTGGTAGATGTGTAACATTGGTAGTATATTTATGTTTTCAGTTGTTGATGTAAATTTGTGTAATTTTATGGCTTTTTGATGAGATTTATAAATTTGAATGTCTTTTTCTGTTAAGAGTAAATTTGCAGAAAAGTGAAGGTGAGCTTTCTAGAAGCATTGATATTAAATAGACCTGTTAATATCATAAAAAGCCTCAATTTTTTATCTTTATGTTGTCGAGCTTAAAGTGCACAACCTAGCCCATTAGGTTATGCCAATTATTTATTTATTTTTTTAATCGTTCTGTTCAATTTGAATTTCTATTATATAACATTTGGGTTTTATTTATGTTCAATCAATTTCAAATTGTGATTAAGAAATGGCAGAGTGGAAATTTTATATAAGCTGAAATTGAGCATTACCCACTGCAATCAGGAGTACTTGTCCACCCTGTCTTGGTTAGTAATCAATCCTCCATGTCTTGGCCTGAGATTTTAATTTTGTAGATATTGTTGATTGCAAGTGCATAACAAACTGTTACAGATTCAATGAGCTTAGTATTCATGCTTTGCAGTTTCTATAGTAATTATTGTAATTGGTTAATCCCTTCCCAATTTCGGACAGTGACACCAATACTACTTACATAAAGAGAATTATTGAATATGGCTTCTTCCATGTTCATTGAGCTTATCTGGAATGTGTTCTCTTGCAGATTTTCCCAATTCATGTGAAGGGGGCTGCTAGTAGCTTGATGGTGCTGGTAAACTGGTTTAGTGCTTAGGCAGTTTCCTTTACATTCAATTTTCTTACGAAATGGAGTTCCTCTTGTAAGGAAAAATTTTCCCTTAGCACCAAACGAATGTATTGTCAGTCTGCATTTTTTTACAACTGACACTGTCACTCCTATGTTTGATTTTCTTTTCCAGACTTTTTTCATCTACCCTGCATATCCTAGAGGGGGAGAAGGCTACAAATATTTGAACCGACAATAGCTGGAAATACTAGACCATTGGATTTTATTTTGGCTCAAGTATCATCTTCATTTGGTGCTGAGAATTCAAATTCAAACACGGCAAGAAGAATTTAAACCATCTGTTTTATTAACAAGTTCTTTGGGCACCAAGTAGATTAAATTTATGGGCAAAAGAAGGGAAGATGAAATGAAAATTATTTGTGGGTTGGACAATAGACAGCAGAGACAATTTTTAACAAGCATAATATGTATACTTTCGCATTGCAAGTCTAATATAATAGTTTGCTAAATGCTATGACCACCTGATGCATGAGTTGCTAGCTTTGAAAGTTTAACGGAAAGTTGAAATTAAAAGAAATTCAATTAAATAATAATGTAGGTTTTTTGGTCATAGTAAATTAGCAATGTACAAAACCAGTTCTAATATTCAAGAACTAGTATGGTTTGGTCGTTGATTGAGGCTTTGGGTGGAAAAAAGGCAGGGGAATATACAGGGACACAGGGTTCAACAGTTGATTGTGGCTTTGGAAAGCAAACTAGAGAGCTTTGGCTCCATTCTTTCTGGCTAAAGGCACATGACTTGCGGCTGCGGGTGATCAGGTGTATAATCAGATCAAAATAAAGTTTTTATTTCATGTAAATAATATTAGTAAGTAATTGTTTGAGCAAACCAAATTTTATTAAGTTTGGTCTCTTATATGTTCCGCATGTGGCTTGAAGTGAAACTCGAGGAATTATAATTCGAAATCTGACTTCATGGATTAAATGGCTCACCTAAGAGGACTTTATGTCGTAACGCAAGTAACAATTAAAAATGAAAAATATAGACACTACAACTGTGACAAAGTGCTGAGATATTTAATCCAAGTTATTTCAAAATTCTATTGCCATTGATTCAAAAATTCATGCAACAGTACAAGGCTTTTATCAAAAGCCTAAGGGCTATTCATTTGTACTATGTTTTTATCGAGGGGGGTCCTAAAAATAGAATATGAACACATTTCTCTCCCAAATTTCTGGCCTGTACAGACAAAATAGGCTTCCATCTGTTTATCATGGTAATCTTGAATGTCTCCCAGTTAAAAGTTTCTGAATAGTTTTGCTACTAATAATTTAGGTTTCCTCCAACTCTCAACCCATCCTTGATTAACCTTTAGATACCTAGTTCAAATCCTCAAAAGAGAGTGGGTCTCTAAGACCTCACCTTAGGAGGTATTAGGTTTTCAACTAAGTTTATGATTACTAAATATTCTAGAAAAATGTAAACAGAGGAAAATGCCAAAAAGGACAAGAAAAATGTCTCATAGTATAGGTTTTTATTTTTCAAGAAAAAAAAAATTGCCATATCAAAAATGTTTTGTTTGGACTTTGGATTAGATTATTTTAAAAAAAAATCAAGGGATTTTGAAGAATGACTATTAGTATAAATTACTTTATATAAATTTAACAACACGTTTTATACAAAATAAAAAACCAATATATGTATATGATGAAGTGGATTTTGGATATTTACTCAAATAAAAACACACGATAATTAGTTAAATCAATGCTACATTTTCATAAAGCTCAAATATTTCCATAATTTTTCATTAATTAAAATAATTGAAATTTCATTCTCTATTCAAATTATATTTCAATCTAAATTTAAAAACTAAAATTTTCTAATTTATTTAAATTAATCACATGAATTGAATATTAAACAAGTTAGGACAAGAATAACAGACAAAAAATCTTGTATTTCAATGACATTTCTTGATCTCCTTAAGAGAACAAAGGCTAAATTATTAAAAAAAAAAAAAAAAAAAAAAAAAAAAACACAGAAAGAGGGGGCCAGGAGTACAGGACCAGTTAAAACAATACCAAACGCACCAGACTTCAAGGCCCACTTTCTTAGGCTTCATAGGCTTCATGTAAAGAAAAGAATTCTCTGGAAACTAACAGAACTTCAAAGAAGCTTAGAGGGAGTAAAGAAGACTCTGATTGAAAATTGTATATTGATTATGAAGAATGAGTTTACATAAATAACTACTTTTCCTTTATATACAAAAACAGAGAAAGCAAAGAAGCGGGAAATTAGGAATTCCCTAACTAATTTCCTAACTAATTACAATGTCTAACTGCTTAAGGCTTCAACCAATAGATGAGTGACAACTGGCTCTTTGAGTAACTGAATCTGCCTCGCTTCTTCTCACGTGTGAGCTATGTGGGCTGCGTGTCTTCATTAAACTAAACGCTGCCGTTTCCTTAACTGCCTTATTTCTAACTGCAAGGCTACTTGGTGTCGTTTTCTTCTCATCTTGTTCAGCCTCTTTGTCGTTTAACCTCTGAATACCTTGCTGCTGTGTTACTTCAACACTTCTCTAGAGGCCCAACTAAAACGGCAGTGAGTGAATCTCTTGTTATTTGTGTAGCAACTATAACAACTGGTCTCCGAGCATAGCTTCATTGAAGGAAGGACTAATGGGAAAATCAATTTCTTTCTTTTTTTTCTTTTTCAATGGGCAAAGACAGTAATAATAAGAGGCATAACAGAATGGTTCAGAAAATGTTTTACTCAATATTGTTAATACTTAATACAGTTATTACCAATAATATGCTATAATAAACCACCTTAGAAAGGTGCAATTCATTACTTTCTATGATCAGAAACAAAAACAAAAGTACAGCGAAAATATTTTGAAATGCAGGTTGTCTTCTGGACAAAACTTTGCTTCCGGGCAACATTTAGAGAGTTGGTTGCGTTCTAGAAAATGCCATGAAAAATATATTTTTTACTACTTTCTCACATTTCTCTCAAGAACATATATAATAAAAATAAGAAATTTTTAGATATAAAAAAAAAAATCGTGATCGTTATCAATGGTGGCGGTGGCCGGTGGCCACCTATCACCTACGGTAGTTGGCCATTGGAGACCGGGGACGTTAGTGGGGGTAGTGGTTGGGTGGTAGACATGTGAGGTGTGGTGTGGGGGGTGGAGGTTCGGTTGATAAGTTTTAAGTGAGACAGAAAATAGTTTACGGAAAATTAAACATTAAACCAATTTTCATTATAAGTGCTTTTATTTTACAATCAATCGGAAAAACAATTTCCGGTTGATCAACATTTTTTGTCACCCCCAAACACTTGTAAATGTAGAAAATATTTTCAAGAAATCAATTTCAATAAAACCAAACACAGCCTTACACTTAAATCTATAATCTATTGGTATTTTGCACTTCAAGTTACTTTTGAGATAGGCTTATTTGATCTATAATCTATTGGTAATTTTTGGTATTTTGCTATCTTGAAATTGAATTGTGGGGCCAGAGAATTTGTGGTCCCTACCCACTTTACATTAGGGCTCAAGGCCCACGCCGAGGAGAAGCGTTGCCAAAGATGTGCAACGGAAGTTCAAATGGCCTAGAGATATAGCCGATGACACTTCTGTCCTCGGCATCCCAAAGCGCTCCTAGAAGAAAGGGCGAGTACGGTATAGGAGCGGTTCAAGGAAAAGCTAAACACCTCCGCATTGATGGGGAAAAGACCCTGAACAAGATGACGACAAAGGACAAGGGAAAGGTCACATTATCGCAATTAAGTACTCTGCCTGAAGCAATACTTTTCAGCTTTTACAACCACCCCTAACCACTTTGGGTATGGGCCGATAAGACAGCCCTAGAAAGTTGAACCTACACGTGGAAGTTGGAGGGAGGGTAAAAGCTAGTATAAAAGGAGAAGGAAGTAATCCAGAAAAGGAGGAGGCCGGGACCAGGACCAAGAACCAGAGCCTCCCCGACCGTGCCGAGGAGAAAGTCTTCTTGGGCAAGCACACTTCACCTCTGTGCAAACATCACGAAAACCACGACTAACCACTGTCCGGCGACCAAGGCCTAGCCTTTTAGCCCATTCTCTATAAATTTTATTGTTTGGGCCTTCAACGTTCAACCCAATACACCAATTTGGGGTCGTTACAAATCGAGTCCTTACAATTGGCGCCGTCTGTGGGAAAGGCTTGTGCGTTGGCACAAGCGGCGATTAGTCGTGGTAGGAGCAAGCTCATGTCAAACAAGGGTTTGCGGAAGCTCCTCCATCATTTCCAGTAGCACGGGGTTGTCGTCCTAACTCGGCTCCCACTCAAGGCTGCACTTCGAAGTGCCGGTGGCGTGGGCGGTTCTAAGGGCTTCCAACATCAAGTTTATGCCCCCTACACCTTTGTCAATGGGCTAATCCCCTCGGGTCCAGTAGCCCAATTCACCGAATTCCTATAAGTTTTGGACAGAACCAAGGTCTTGTATGGTCCTCGGACTCAAACCTATGGGGAAACCAACTACTTCAAAAAATACAAGTTTTGGACAAAACCAAGGTCTTGTATGGTCCTCGGACTCAAACCTATAGGGAAACCAACTACTTCAAAAAATATAAGTTTCAGATAGAACCAAGGTCTTGCATGGTCCTCGGACTCAAACCTATGGGGAAACTAACTACTTTAAGGAAACTAACACAACCGAGTGTTTAGACCCGGTATAGTCGTATCTCGGTCCTCGGGCCGGATGCCAAAAAACAAGTTAAGGCTATGAAAGTTGTCAGAAACGTGGCAAAGCACCCTAGGGCCTGGCGACCCTCTCAGATAGTTCATTTTAGGTTACCCATCCTCGTGTGATCACCCCATATGCAATACAAAGCATTCAGCTATTATCTCGGTTAGTCTCATATGGTTAACCTACTTCAAGTCGGCATTATTATGCCCGTCAATTTTAATAAGCTCAAAGTGTTAGCTCTTTGTTAACAAGGGTTTCGGTCCTAAGCACTGTTCAAAAGAAAAGGACACCAGCACATCCATTCACAAAATGATTATTGTAGAGAAGAAAGAACACGCAAAATGGGATAAAGTCATCTTTTATTAAACAAAGAAGTAGTACAACAGACAATAAGGGGCTTAAACAAGCCTATACTAGAAGCCAACTACAGAAGCAAAAAGAAAAACAAAAAGGAAAAGATACAGGGAAATGATAAATCCTTCAATTATGCTCTAGCAAATACTAAACACGTCGGGATGGCACCAATGATGGAAGAGAAGAAGAAGCAGAGGCACCTAGGAGGCATTAGTGATGGAAGAGAAGAATCAGCGGAGGCACCTAGGTGGCACCAATGATGGAAGAGAGGAAGAAGCGGGGATGCCTAATCCTCGTATTACTCGACCGCAATTGAGCCAGTATCATATTAGCAGCAATTGAGTGAGAACGGATGGTATCGACGATGAGAAACCTCAGTGCTGTCGCACCAAAAATCTGATGTGACCTCCACCTGCTTCGGATTTTGGCTGAAGGAAGAAGAGGCTCCTTTCTTGCCTTATTAAGGGGAAGAAGTGTCTTGAGTCTTTGTCTCCTTTGCCCCAATCGGGCCATCTTGAGTTTCGGGGAAACCCAATGCTTCTGGAGAGGGTGTGGTCCCTTTGCCCTCATCCTGGACTTGACCATATCACTCCCTAGGGCTTAGTCACCCCGGTAGTGGGGACTTTGAGCACAACCGGAGGGTTAGGGATTTGAAAAGCTTAAAGGGTCTGTACATAAAGGAAATGACCCCCCACCGTGCTTCTTATATGGAGGGCAAGCATGGCGGCATTTAATCTGTACAAATCTCCAAGAAAAACTACAAACGAGATAAGTCTCGCTCAATTTCCAAAGCAGTCTTGGTAGTTGGATTTGCGTCGCCTCGTAAAGAGACCCTATTAAAGGCGCGCCTCGTGTACCGAAACGGCAGGAGCACGGCGTGGGTAAACCAAAAGAATGTCTCACAACTAAGGGCATGTCCCGGGCAAACGACGAAGCTCCGGCATTGATGAAGGACAAGTCTTGACAAAACATGACATAGGCCCGACGTCATCAAAACCATCCTCTTCGTCATCAGCATTTTAATCTTTGGATTTTATACTAGAATTTGAGATGCAAAGTTTGTCTTTTGTTATGTGGTTTCAGTTACAGCATTGTCACCTCCACTAAGTACATTTCTAGAGCCAATTTTTTCTTCATCAACATATTTACAGGATAGCACTCCGAGTACTTTTATTCTATCTCTGAAATCCAGTGCTTTTAAAATTTCGTTCGGGCTAAACAGGGGTTTTAGACTACTCACAGCATTGAATTAAAATTAGTGTTAGAGGGTCAAAACTTTTTTCCCTACATTTTTCATAGCTACCTGATAAGTTTTGATTAGAATAATATTATTTTCACATGGATACACTATTGAAAATACTATTATTAGTACCAATTATAGCATGCCATCTGGGTGGTGAAATTATTTTGAAAATTTTGGGGATATTACAATTTTAAATATATAAAGCTTACAAATTAATATGACAATGAATGTAATTAGTGTGCTTTAACCATTTAATAAATGAATGTCTGAATTATTGTTTTTGGTAATTAGCAACATGTTAGTTGTAAATTCTATGTAGCAAAAATAATATAATGTAGTATTTTAGCATCACTCATTTTGTATTTTTAAACTTTTTGTTAAAATTACCAATATCATACTGTGTTATAGTTATTTCAACTAGTTAATTTTCTTACTATTGAATAAAGGACCTAAGTTTGAATTCTACTTGCACAAAAATAATAATTATAATCATTAGTGTCTAGAGTTGAAGCTAAAGAATATCATCATCGAGCATTCATCATAGATTTCAACTCTAATTTTCTATATATATATAGTAAACTTAAAGAAGTTAATTAATAGAAAGAAAGAAAGGATAAAAAAAAAAAAAATGGAATACCTTGATCACCCCTGATATACATTTCTAGTTTTCTACCATGTTTTCCAGAAGAACTTTGATGAGGGTGAAATATTCAATTGCTGTTTTGCTGAGCGTGAAATCCCACGGTGGTTTTGCTATCGAAGTACGCAGTCAGTGAAACTGCAGCTATATCAACATATTTGTAATAATCCAGATTGGATGGGATTTGCACTATGTGGTCTTTTCTTTTTTAATATGCATCCAACTGTTGTTCGTACGAATCTGGATTTCAAACGTTCTGAAGTAGCCCAATTCCGTTGTAAAATGAGTACCGCCTCTTGTCCTCAGCGTTTAGTATGTTATGGATTATTATCTACGGGCAACGAATTATTTTCGTTAAATCAACGGGCATTCATTAATTGGGTAATGTTCATCCGACGTACAGCGCATGCATATTTATGGAGTCAAAGCACTCGGGTGGAGTTCTGGCTTGAAAGCTCTATTCCAGATTTGTCTGTTCAAAATTTTGGGATCAATCTTGTATATCAGGAAAACGTGGACGAGTTAACGCGTATAATGGTACAATGCTCTGCCCCATTTGATAGCTTCCTTGACTCTTGCTCTCCGCAGAGTTTCTATGACATATGGGACTCTCATCCTGAGGTATTCGTTGGAACAAAGAGCTCTTTTGAGAACCTGCACCCTCAAAGGTTATTCATTTCTCAAGAGAAGAGTAGTGGAACTGCCAAATATTCTTATGACGAGGACCCATACCCTCACAATCATTTCCGGGTAAGAATTCTTAACTATTTGTGCTACTAATAAGAAATACAATCTTCTCTCTCCCACTCATTGGACACTTATTTCTATTTTGCAGTACTTTCATCCGTCAACTGCATATAATTCATGTTTCCCAACAAGACAAATTCCAAAGTGGTTCAATCATCAAAGTCGTGGGCAGTTGGTCACAATTGACATTCCCCCAAATTTGTACAATGACTGTAATTGGCTGGGACTCACTCTATGTGCTTCTTTTTTAATCCGTAGGGATCAAGCAGTAGTTTTAGTAAATTCATCTCACTTCCTATACTGTCGGTTCCAAATGAGTAAAGCTGGTCTGGGCGATCAAATCCTTGTTTGCCGCACCGCTGATGAAGAAAACCAGTGGTTAATACGTCGTTTGAAAGGACACATTTGGATATCCTACATACCGGGTGAGGCATTCAAACATATGTTGCACCAGGGCAGCCACATTGAGGCTTCATTTGTATGTAATTGGCCAGGTGTGACAGTGCAAAAATGTGGGTTTCGTTTTTTGTACAAGTGTGATCGGTTACAGTTTGAGCAAGAACTAAAACATTGCAATGCCTTCATTTCTGCACATCGGGATTTCACATGTCAAGTTAAAATGCGAGCCACGGAGTTAGGAAGATATGAAGAATTTGTGCAAGTGGAAAAAAAAGTTAAGACTCTACTCAATAAAAATGACCTGCTGGTAAGAACTTATGAGTAATTGCTTTGTTTCAAATACACCATTAATTCTCCCTCTCTGCGTCCCATAATCTTATTTATTATACAGGGCTTTGATGGGCGCTCTAAATATTCTTATTGCTTCCCCCCAGTAGAAATTTTACATTGGTTCAATCATAACAGTAATGGACCCTCAGTGACAATGGATATTTACGGTGAATGGATGGGATTTGTTTTATGTGCTTATTTTTCAATAGGTGAGCATCAAATTGCAATCATTGAAAATCTCCATTCGGCAATTCTTCACCACTTGATTTGTCTTTTGGAAACCGATGTAGCCGGTTCAGAGCAAGTACTCCATGTCCATCACACCACTAAAGAAGAATTCATTTGGTTAGATACTGAAGATGGATTTCTTTGGCTGTCCTATATTCCACGTGGGTCATTTCCAGATCGGTTCAATCAATGCACTTGGATTAAGGCTTCAATTATAAGTGATTGGCCAGGTGTGCTGGTGCAAAAATGTGGGCTAAGTTTCTACCACATGCGTGATAATTGGTTTCAGCAAATAAGATTATATTGCAACAGCGAATACAAGGATCAAGATCTCTCTAATCAAGTAATGGCTAGTTATATAGAGAAAACCAGTAGAGCTAAGAGTCAACTATGCAAAAATGACCCACAACCTAAGAACCAACAAAGCAACCTGCTGGTACGTAATTAATAAACTATGACTGTTTGCTTTGCCTCGAACATATATAATGTTTACTCTCAATCTATTTAATTTCTCACTCTCTTCACTTACTAAACACAATATATTTCTGTTTCACAGGGCTTTGATCGATCCTGCGACTATAACTTTTGTTTCCCTGCAATTCAAATTCCGCGTTGCTTCCCCACTCAAAGTGATGGGTCCCACATGACATTAAATCGAAAATTGTATAATGGAAGTGCTTGGATAGGAGTTGTTCTATGTGCTCTTTTTGCAGTCAGAAGGGATGTGGCTGAAGTCTAAGACATAATGGATACAAAAACTTCTTACAACTTTATTTGTCACTGGGAAACAAATATTGGCAGCGTGAAACCTCGCCATATCTATCGGCCAACTAAAGAAGATCTCACTTTGTCACTGCTAGGTGGATTTATTTGGCTATCCTATATACCACGTGAGTCTTTTCCTGATTGGCTATCTGATTGTGCATACACTAACGTTTCATTCCGAACAAATTGCCTTGGCTTGACGGTGCAGAAGTGTGGCCTTCGTCTCTTGTACCAGCATTCCGAGGTAGAGTTTAAGAAAATAATAACGGACTGCATGAACTCCTTGTCTGATTTTTCAAGTTTCCTTAATCAAATGAAGATTAAGAATAGAAATAGAAAAATGAGGTCTTGGATTGAGAGTCAACGTGGCGAAATTGACCCACATCATAAGGATCAAAGCTGCAAAAGCAACCTACTGGTAATTAATAACTATGATTATTTGCTTTGTCTTAAACATGATATTCCACCTCCCTCTTTTTAATTTCTCTCACCAGCTCATTAAGCACAATATTTCTGTTTCATAGGGGTTTGATCGATGTCTTTTCTATAATCCCTCTTTCCCTCCAAGTGAAATTTTGGAGTGGTTCAGTCATCGGAACGATGAACGCTGGGTGACGATTCCTCTACCTCCAAATTTGTACAATGATAGTGCTTGGATGGGACTGGTTCTATGTGCTTCTTTTGCTGTCGACGTGAATCTGACTGCTCACCTCGACATTCTGTTTCCGGAATATTCTTTTCACCTTGCTTATCAATTGGAAACCAATGTTGCTACTGCAAGACCTCTCGATGGCTATCACCTGACTAAAGAAAATCTCAAAATGTTACAGCAAGGTAGATTCATTTGGCTCTCCTATATATCACGAGGGTCGATTCGAAATTATCCGAATCAATGCAGCTACATTAAGGCTTCAATTACAACCAACTGCCCAGGCTTGAAGGTGGAGCAATGTCGCCTTCGTCTCGTGTACAGTCATGATGGGGAAGAGTTTAAGCAAACAATAGGTGACCCCATGAAATCCTCGTCTGATGATTCGGATCTCATCCCTCAATTGACAACTGATAATGGAAATAGATATAAGCAAAAGGATGATGTAAAGAAACAGAGAGACTAAATAGAATTGGGAGAATTTCATTGATTGAGAATGAATTACAATGAAATGAATTGAATGAATAAACATCTACACATTACTCTGTTTATATACACAGAAAAATAACTAACTCAACTATTGGCGCCAAAATCAGTTATTTGAACTTTCTGGTGGCTGTACACGTGGCAAGCCTAAGTAACTAACTCCTAGATTTGTGGAACTAACTTCTTCAATGATCCTGGATGAAGAACTCATGATGTGGCATGGACTCAACCATTTCCAAGATTGCTGAGTTAATCTTGTCCTTTGATGCTAGCTTGGTAGTCCGATCGGTGCGCACCTCATCAGCAAATGCTGCATTGATCGCTGCTCTTGTGGCTGAGCTAGTGCTTCCTTCATCAGTACCAGCTACACCACTAGCTAGCTGTGTGGCTTGAGATATGCAACACTTCTTTGCATTCTTAATAGATGATGATATAGGAACATCTAGTAAAACCTCCAGCTCTATGGAGGAGTCAAATTTTGAAAGTCAGAGGGGACCCATTGATCCTAAAGACAAAGGCAAGGGAGTTCTAAAAGAATAATCACTCTAATTTATTGGTTTGCTGCTTTTTTTACCATAAGGCTCTTCCTTCTGAACTTATTGTTAGTAACCGGTAAGTCATCCCCCTCTAATTTTCAATTTTTAGTTTATACAAAAGAAATCGTAATCTTTACTGCACAGATAAATCAGATGGAAAAAATTCTTTGTCATGAATCTCATGATATAGGACTTTTTATTTTTATTGGACATGATATAAGACTTTGATTGGGTGATGAAACCATGAGTTCCTTGGACTGCCAATTATAGTGTAATTTATTTATTTCTTACTGGTTATGTGATTATAATGGCTTAACTTGGACATACCTCAACCTTTAAAAAATAATAATAACAATAAATCGTGTTTTAAACAAGATGGAATAGTAGTAGTTTTTGTAAGGTTGAATTTATTCAACCATCTAATTGGCTTTATTCCGTGCCAAATTTGCTTATAATTCAGCATTTAGTAACCTTGTATTTAGGTGGGTTTGTTGTAAGGGTAGTGAGTGAGATAGAGTGAAGATTGCTCAAGAGTGTGCAAGAAAAACAGAGACTCGCTGGGGACTCATGGTTGCAAGTCGCCCGTAAAAAAGATACGTGCCAAGCATCTTTGAAGATGAACAAATCATGCTAGCCGGAGCACTACAGACAAAACAGGACAATCGCCATACGGTTAACTTATGATCGATCTCGCAACTTAGTCAAGCCGCGAGGTCAAGCCGCGAGTCACCCCCTGTTTTGTAAAACCCCGACGTTTCACATTCCTCTCCCACTCCAATAAATACCCCTTTTACCCACGATTGAAAGAGAGCTTCCAGAGAGAATTTTGAGAGAGAAACCCTAAAGAAAAACAAGATTGTTTCACCCACAATCTATACCTTAGAGTCTCTTCAAATTCCTCTACTCTCTTCCTCTCCATTGTCAAATCCTTGAGAGGCATTATACCAAACCTGGTTCTCACCATCATCATCACCGTGAGACAGTTGTTTGGATTTACGAAAGCGATTAGGAAGGAACCAATCTTCATTGGTTGATACTACGGTCTAGTAGCGAATCCGGGAAGCTAGAAAAGAAAAAGGTTCGGCACAACCTCGTTGGAGCAAGAAGCTTGGAGGGCTTAGGTGCACTTTGGGTAGATTAGGCTTGGAGGGTCTATTGCTGTCCTTGTATCCCAACTGTATTTTCTAGTGGATTGATTACCGCTTGGAGGGCGGCAGAGAGGTTTTACGCCGAGGACTTCGGTTTCCTCTTCGATAACACATCGCGTGTTGTCTTTGTGTTTGCATCTTCCTTCCTCTCTATCTTTGCCTTTTTATTATCTCTTTGTGGTTTTATTTTGTTATGGCTTAGATAGTCTTTAACCAATTTCGTATTATAGCATGTGTTAAGTTTCCGCACACTAGTTGTTTGACATATTGCTTGTATTGGTTAAGTTGTAATTTGGAGGTCTAAACGTTCAAAGGTGTTTTGTACACGTTTTTGAACTTTCAGTTTTAAACTAATCATATTTTTTTTTTAATTTCAATTTAAATCCTATATTTTTTCAAATGGTTTTCAATTAAACCTTTCATTAATTTCCGTAACATCGTTGACATAAATGTGCCGTTTTAAATTTGTAGTTCAGTAAAATGGTGCCGTTTTCTATCAACGGCGTTACCTCATAACATACAGGATTTTTCTCCTTTGAATTTTACAATAGGCCAAATTTTCAAAAGTGGCATATATTTTCCAGTATTTTTTTTTTCCGAGTATTGAAATAAGAAAAAGTTGAGGTCAACTACTGCATTCAATTTTGTGTGATATATTTGAAACCATCGGACTGGAAGCATGGAGGATGGTTTTGAAAGAGTGGAGAGTTAAATTCCTATCCTCCATTGTAATTATTGAATTATCAAAAGAAAAATTTGGATATAAAAGTTCAAAAAAAATCTAGGTGGTTGAACCAGTTATAGGTTTAATAGAATTTCATTTCACTCTTTGTAAATGTGTAAGCTCCCTAAATATTTTTTTTGGCTGAATGTGTAAGATACTTGTTATGCCCCAAATCCAAAAGAGTCCAAAGTATGAGAAAACATCTCAAAGGTACTTGTAGATTTTTCCCTTTTAAACAATTTAATCCAAATAATTCATATCAAGTACCAACATCAATAATTATCTTAATAATATCATTAACAATACTCCCAAAATAAATCAGAGCTCTATGCAATAATTACAAAGACCATTGGCTACAAAAGAATAGATGTCCGAATAAACATAATTACATGTCATTAACTTATCCCATCAATAGAAATAAAGTCATAATCACTATAATATACAAAAGAATGAGGCAAGCCTACTCTATGATGTACATCTAAATATCTCCATCAAAAAAGTTCAGCCTCTATCGGTGGTTAGTCTAACTACTACCAACTATCAAAAACCTGTCTTAAAACGATCGTTGCCTATTCTGAAAAAGTTTGTAAAATAACGGGATGGGACAGAGCCTAGTAAGTAGCATAATTAATAAGAGTGGGGGAAATGCAAGTTGATGATGAACAATTTACAAAGCATGTTTTAGTTTAGGAAATTCTAACCGAGAACTACAAGATCATTTTCAATAATAATATGACAAGAATGATTAAATAATGAATGCAATGTTTCTCAAAATAAATACTATGAAACTATTTACTATAATCTGTGAGCACTAACAATATAATTCCAAAGCCATAAAATCTAACATAAGGTAATTTATCACAAATATACCATACTACCACATAGACCGGTCAGGGGATCCACCCATTCACAATTGGCATGATATTGTCCACTCTGGTATACAATCTCTTGGCCCCATGGCAAAAACCTCACTCATACCCTCAAGGTTTTGTCTCTCCCCCCATGGGTAGCAGGAAGAACGCATCAATTAGGACCTCTTTTGCATGTGATCTTTTGGCCCCATGGGCAGCAATCTCACCCACACACAATTAAGGAATTTCTTCCCCCATGGGTAGTAGGGAAGAATGCATCATCTAAAGTGAAAAGGCACTGATTTAGATTTGACACCATTGTCATAAAGACTACGGAAATCAAAATCGTGTGATCACCGAGAAATCACACATGGCATAGGGTTAAAACCACATAAAGCTCACAGGTTATATGTACTTTGAAACACATAGTTTATATCTAGGTAGTATTAGAAAAACCTTAAATAACCAAAATTTCCACAAAATTTGTAAGGTTTCCAAATTCATTCTTTGTCAACAAAATTTTCTATCAGTTCTCAAATAATACAAGACAAGATAAGCACCTTTAAATTTTCTAATATACCATAAAATCCATGAATTCATTATCAAAGATGCTCATATTTTTCATGTCAACAATTCATGCATTTCCCCAAATGTAATACCAAATATGATGCATTTTTCTATATAATAATATATAATAGGATCACAACACAACACTTTTAAGAAAACATAGATCCATATATAATTTTCCAAAATATGTTTGACCAAAAAAAAAAAAAAACATTTATGTAACATGGTTATTTTCCAAAAAAAATCCCATTAAAAAACTACTTACTTGGCAACCCGCAAAAGGCCTAATTCTCCAAGCTCCGAAAAAGATTATCTAGAACCTAAACAATATCAAGCAAACCTATCACAATATGCATAAAGCTTTAAATTGTATCTAGCTACAAATTAGAAATTGCCAAATAAGCACTTAATTAGGCAAGCCTAGTATTTAACCTCATCAATAATGTATTCCACTTCCAAAGTTTCGCAACAAATTAATTACAAGTCATAGACTCCAACTTATTCTCATAAATCATTCTAGGTATTATCTCTAACATCAAAACTTTAACACTTAATAAGTAGTTCCCACAAGATTTACACCACATCAACAAGAGACCCATGTAACGTCACAGCTTTTTGAAAAAACAAAAAAAACAAAAAAAATAAGGTAATTGTCAGATTTTATTTGGACCACACATGCCCACCTACCCCATTTAACCCTCACCACTCATCTCACAAATATCTCTACTCTCTTTTGGCTAGCCATGCTTTTTCTTCTTTTTGTTTTCTTTCTTTTCTCTTCACTTAAACACACACACACACACACACACTCATCTCCCTCATCCTCTCCCACCGGGTTCCACTCCAAACCACCATCTCCACCATCTTTTTTTGGCAAGATTACCATAAAATTTTTAAGAACCTATAGGCACCTTCACATCTTTTTTTTTTTTTTTTTTTTTTTTTGAGGTAAAAATTTCTAATCTTTTTAGTGGGTTTTACAGTTTTACTTGAGGTTATTTTTATCTAAGCTTTAATAATGATACTCATGTGATTAATGAGCATTGGAAGTGATATTTATGTGTTTTTATGTATTGGTTTTGTAATGGTGGAATTATTTGATAAGTGTATTTATGGTTTGTGCTAATGATGACTATCTAAGATTTATTTATGGTGGAAATTTAGGGGTTTTGAGTTATAACATATGATAGTTGGTAAATCTAATTTTTCCGTTGCTATTGGGTTTATTTGAAGTTAGTTGAAGTTTTAAATTTCTTGTCTTGGAGGATATTTTTATTTTGCTTTCATGGATCTCTTGATGAAGTTGTGTAAATCTTATGGAAGCTAGTCATAAAGTTGGAGATGATATTGAATGGGTTAACTTTATAAATTGGACTCTATGCCTTGTGAATTAATTTATTGAGAAACTTTGGAAGTGGAATATATTGTTGATGAGGTTAAATACTAGGCTTGCTTAATAAAGTGCTTATTTGGAAATTCTTACATTGTAGTTAGATACAATTTCAAGCTCCATGCTTATTGTAATAGGTTTGCTTGATATTGTTTAGGTTCTAGCTAATCTCATTTGGAGTTTGGAGAATTAGGCTTTTGTGGGTTGCGAGGTAAGTAGCTTTTTAATAGTATTTTTGAAAATAACCATGTTACATAAATGTTGTTTTTGGGTTAGACACGCTTTTGGAAACTACCTATGAAAACTATATTTTCCTAAAAACTATTGTGTCGTAATCTTAATATATATATATATATATATATATATATATATATATATATATATATATATTACATATATATGATTATATATGAAAATGCATCATATTTGGTATTGCATTTGGGAAAATGCATGAATTGTTGATATGGAAAAATGAGCATCTTTTCTTTAATCTTTGATAAGGAATTTATGGATTTTATGGTATATTAGAAATTTTAAAAATGCTTATCTTGTCTTGTTATTTGGGAAATTGATAGAAAATCAGTTGACAAGAATGAAGTTGAAAACCTTACAAACTTTATGGAAGTTAGATTATTCTAAGGTTTTTCCGAAACTACCTGGATATAAACTATGTATTTGAAAGTAATGTAACCTGTGAGCTTTATGTGGTTTTAACCTTACGCCATGTGTGATTTCTCGGTGATCACCCAATTTGGTTTCCGTAGTTTTTGTGACAAGGGAATCATATCTAGGTCACTGCCCTTTTACTTTGGATGACACGTTCTTCCCTACTGCCCATAGGGGGGAAAAGGTTCCTTAATTGTATGAGGGTGAGGTTGCTGCCCATGGCACCAAAAGACCACATGCAAAAGAGGTCCTATTTGATGCGCTCTCCTTGCTACCCATGGGGAGAGAGAAAAACCTTAAGGGTATGGGTGAGGTCATTGTCCATAGGGCTAAGAGACTACATACCGTAGAGGAAAATATAATGTCAGTTGTGAATGGGTGGATCCCCTGACTGGTCTATGTGGTATTGTGGATATATTTGTGATAAATTACCATATGTTAGATTTTATGGCTTTGAAAATTATATTATTAGTACTCACAGGTTATAATATATAGTTTTAAAGTATTTACTTTGAGAAACTTTGTGTTCCATCATTTAATCATTCTTGTCATATTATTATTGAAAATGATATTGTAGTATTCATTTAGAAATTTCCCAAATTAAACATACTTTGTAAACTGTTCATCATCATGAAACTTGCATTTCCCCCACCTCCATTAATTATGCTACTTACTACGTTTTAGTTAATCTCACCATCTAACAGTTTTTCGGATCAATTAGCTATAACTTGGATATGAAGCTTACTTCATTGGTGATGATTGGAGTGCTATGTTAAATTTGGAGACTTTTGTTGTAAATGGTTGGTGACTTGATCTTGCTATGTTCAATGAGACCTTAATTAATTCTATTAGAGGTTGGTCGCTTGAGGTTTGTTAGCCTTTGTCGTGGTAGGCCTAGAATCAATGTTAAGGTTTCCTATTCCTGAAAAGAGTGCGACTTTGTGTAATCTGATTGGAGTTTTGTAATATATTCATGTATTATGTGGAAGCACATGATTTCTAGTTATTGTTCGTAAATGTGTTTTAGAGCTTTGACTTGTAATGTGGAGATCTTAGTGTAGTTATATATTCTTGTCTTATGAAAAAGAAAGAAAAAGAAAGATCTCCTACAATTTGAATTTGCCAAAAAGGAGAAATATATCTTTGAGATGCATTTCTCATGCTTTGGACCCTTTTGGGTTTGGGGTGTGACAACCCATGATACTAAAAATCATAATATCTCTCCGGACAAACAATTTGAATCTTTAACTAGCTCCAAATAATTAATAAAATTATATTCACCATTTATTTCACATTAAAAATCTAAAACCCCCAAATCTTCACCATTTTGATAGTCACCATTGTAAAAACTATAAACTCATCAAATAATTCCACCAATACAAAACCCATACATATAAACGCATGAATATCACTTCGAAAGCTCATAAATCACATAAATATCATTATCAAAACTTAGATAAAAAATAACCTCAAGCAAAAGTACAAAATCCACCATAAAGATTAAAATTTTTTACCTCAAATAAAATGTGTGAACGTGCTTAGAGGTCATTAAAGATTTTTCGGTGATCTTGTCGAAAAAATGATGGTAGAGATGATGGTGTGGAGCGTATTGGTGGGAGAGAATGAGGAAGTGAGAGGAGTTCTTGAGAGAAAATGAAAAAAAGAAAAGAGAGAAAATGAGTGAACCGGCCAAGAGATAAGGTGATAGCGTGAAATGTGTGGTGGGATTTAAGTGGGGGTAGGTGGGAGCATGTCTAGCCTAAAAACTCTGACCTTTTTATTTTTTATTTTTTATTTATTTTTTATTTATGACTAGGACATTACAATACCTATTATTATCTTTGTATTCCAGTTGCACCTCATCTCTCATCTTTATTAGTTTTTTTTTTCCCTCTCACTCACTTAGAGTCTATTTGGGATCCGCTTATTTTACTAAAATTGAAAACTTTTTTTTGAAAGTACTGTAGATAAATGTAAAAATTAACTGAGATAGTACAAGATGACTTATGAATAGTACTAAAAAGTGCAATAAATCCCATGAATAGTAGCAAAAATAAATTGAATAGTAAAATAAGCTGAATTTTTAAGCTCGAACCAAACGCACACTTAGTACCCGTTTGGGTACAACTCAAATGCAGTGCACCTCTTGCACTATTCATGGGACATGAATAGTGCATTAAGGCAAAGTTACAATGTTTTCAATAGTGAACAAGAACCTAAAAATTATTTTTTAATTGTTTTCAGCAATAAGTTTTCGATTTTTCAAGAAACAAGTAGTATCTAAATGGACCCTTAGTAGCTTTGTGTGGTTGAGGATAGGGATACCATTTTCATGGAGGACCTCAACAATGAAGTCGGCTCATAGTGGACGAGATGGAGCTTTCTTCTAGCCCTTGTAGGCAATAACGACAAGATTTACCTCCTCAATTCCTCGATAATATGATGTCTCATCATGGTCTTCCAACAACCTCAACAAGGATGACATTGACTAGACAAGGCAAAGGGATTTATGTAAATTTGTGTATTTCAGTTGATGTGTAAAATTGGTAGTAGATTTGTGTTTTTCAGTTGTCGATGTAAATTTGTGTAATCTTTTGCCTTTTTTATGAGATTTATAAATTTAGATGTCTTTTTTCTGTTAAGAGTAAATTTTGTAGAGAAGTGAAGGTAAGCTTACTAGAAGCATTGATGTCTCCTAGTATAGTTTTATTTATTTTTTCTTTTTCAAGGGAAAAAAAATTGTTAATAAAAAATGTTTTGTTTGGATTAGATGATTTAAAAAATCAAGGGATTTTGAAGAATTACTATTAGTATAAATTACTTTATATAAATTTAGCAACACATTTTATCCAAAATGAAAGTCAACATATCAATGCGATGAAGTGAATTTTGGAGATTTACTCAAATAAAAACACATGATATTAGTTGTAGGGTCACGTTTTGTAGCCCAAGCCTAGGATGTATGGGATCTTGGACTAGT
This sequence comes from Quercus dentata, assembly GCA_028216015.1. Taxonomy (NCBI): domain Eukaryota; kingdom Viridiplantae; phylum Streptophyta; class Magnoliopsida; order Fagales; family Fagaceae; genus Quercus; species Quercus dentata. Next base: position 3,868,286 of record CP116452.1, on the reverse strand, counting down.
GAGCCCGGTACAATAAATTTGTAGAGAGTGGGTCAAAGAGCTAGGCTTTAGTGCATGGATAATAGTTAACATGGTGTTCATGACAATCAAACAGAGATGAACTGAATTTATCAAAGAAGGTTGGTCCTCGGCACAATCGGAGGAGTTTTTTCTAGTACGTCCTGGGTGGTCGCCTCCCCCTTTCTAGATTGCCTTCTTCCCCCCATTTTATACTAACTTCCATCCTCTCCCCAACGACCACGTGTAGATTTAGATTCATAGTGCTGATATTTGTTCCATCACCCCATCCCTAGAGTTGTTGGGAGTGGTTGTAAAGGGTGAAAGGCATGGCTTTGTTAGGTACAGAGCGCTTAACGCAATAATTGCTGCTTTCCCTTAGATATTTCCATTCTTCTGTTGTCCTTTTCTGTCATAGTACTTATCCTATTCCATGGAATGACCCGGGGTGTCACTCTCGGTAGTAGGTCGTTCTCTTTGTCCTCGGCCACACCAGGCCGAGGAGGGGTTCTTCCTATGGCCAAGGAGGGGTTCTTCCCAAGGACTAGGCCCTTGGCCCAACGTATATATTGGTATGGGCTCCCTGGTCTATTACCCCTACAATAGTCCCTCGGGATTCTTCTTTTCTTCCCCATGGGAGGAAAGGAGGATCTCGATGTGATGATAGTTCTTTCGCGCCTATTTTACACTATGTCCGATTGTAAGATATTCTTTTAGTTCATCCAAGTCGTGCTTCCGCCGTTTCGGTACATGAGGTGCGCTTTTATTAAGGTCATTTACGAGGTGACGCAAACCCAACGGTTGAAGACCGCTTTGGAAATTGAGTGAGATATATCTCACTTGTAATTCTTTCTTTGAGATTCGAACGAATTAATTGCCACCGGATTTGCCTTCTCTATAAGACACATGGGGGGGTCATTCTTCCTCATTTATAGATCTTTTAAGTTCTGTGAGAGTTTCAAGCTCTTAACTCTTCGGACGCTCCCCAGGGCCCCACCAAAGTGGTGTTTTGAGGTTTAGGGAATGAAGTGGCCAAGGGTAAAGGTGAAGGTGAGGGAACCAATCCCTCTTCAGAAGCCAAAGACGTCGCCAAGATTCGTGGATGGCACGATTAAGGCAAGGGAAGCAAAGGCCAAAGACACTTCCTTCTTTCAACTGTGCAAGAAAGAAGTCTCTCTTCCTTTAGCCAAAACCCAAAGCAGGTATAGATCATATCAGATTTTTGGTGCAACAAAATTTGGGTTTTACCCGATGCCATGTGTCACGTGTGTGCGGATGTGGAGACAAGCCAAGGTTGATCAAGCAAACCAACAAGAACAAGGGTAGGCAGGTGTTCTGTCTCCCGGCTTTGATAGTAGAACATCTTGCAACTAGGAGAAGAGGGGTCCATCAAACTCTCCTGCTCCTTCTTTTAAGTGGGCCTGTAGTGCTTCTTTGCCTTTGGCTTTGAATTTTGCTTCACCTGATGCCGTGTGTCATGTGTGCGCAAATGTGGAGACAGGCCAAGGTTGATCAAGCAAACCAACAAGAACATGGGTAGGCGGGTGTTCTGTCTCCCGGCTTTAATAGTGTTAGGTTCTAAAGACTTAGGATTGTATGTATTTAGAACTCTAATTTGTATTGTTGGCAAATCATGATCAAAACAATGTGTTTAGAAGTATTTTAGTCTAGCTCAAAGTTGTGCATTTATGTAAAGTTGGAATCGAGTTAAATTAAGAAAGCATTGTGTCTTTCGGCCTGGCTCGATTGATCGAAGCTTAGGCTCGATCAATCGAAGCTCGGGCAGAATAATTTTCTGTAGATTTTTCCAACTCAGCCCTAGGTGTTTTAAAATGTTTTTAGGGTTTCTTATTTATCCTAAGTATAAAAGGCAAATCCTAGCCATGTTTTAATGTTGCTCATATTGCGCTTTGTGTAAATCTCTTATGAGATCTAGAGGAGCTTTCCTTTATACAAACTTAGGGTTTTTAAGGAGAAGTTTTATCTACACCTTGATGATCAACTCAGTTGCTGCGATTGAAGTTTAAAGAAAACACAAGCGGGTGTGCTTGTATCCGGTGGTGAATCCAAGAAAGAAAGAGTTCATGGATTCAGAGCTTACACGTGGTCGTATCGGTAAGTTCTCTTGGTTCGTAGCAATAAGAAGTCGAGCGTGAGGGCTTGTAAGTCTTATTGTATGAACTATGATTCTTTCAAGATATTGGATTCAAGTTTACCTTGAGGATAGCTAGGTCAAATCCTCCCCAGGTTTTTACCAGTTTGGTTTCCTAGGTGATCATATCTTGTATTATTTATTTTCCGTTGCTTTGCTTGATTTGATCATTGTTATTGTGATAACGTAGACTTGTTAAATTGGATTAAGTAACAACTTGGCTAATTACCTAGGTTAAATCAATTGGTTTTAAGGGGTCTAAAAACTATCAAGTGGTATCAGAGCGGGTTGCTTTTTTGTTGTTGCTCTTTTGTTGTTGATCTTTTGATCACCGAGGTGATCCTTGACCCCTGTTGTCATAGAACACGGATACTCTTTAATTATTCCTCCTCACTTTGATGGGAATAATTATGCTTATTGGAAAGTAAGGATGAAAGTATTCCTGAAATCTATTGATGAGAGAGTGTGAAACTTCATTGAATACGGATGGGAGAAGCCCACTACTCCTGTTAGTGAGTGGTAAACTTCTCAAAAAGAAGCAACTTCGTTTAATAGCAAGGCTATGAATGCGATCTTTAACGCTGTTTCTATGGAGAAATTTAAGAGAATCTCTAATATTGAGGTTGCTCATATTGCTTGGAATATCCTCCGGACTATGCATGAAGGCACAAAGGTCACAAAATCAATAAATTGCAGCAATTGACTTCTAAATTTGAAAGCATTAGGATGTCCGATGATGAATCGTTTGATGAATTCTATGCTAAATTGAATGATATTGTTAATTCTACTTTTAACTTCAGTGAAATTTATGATCAACCTAAAATTGTTAGGAAGATTCTTAGATCTTTAACTAAAGACTTTAGACCTAAGGTGATTGTCATTACTGAAAGCAAGGATGTGGACTCCATCCCTATTGATGAACTTGTAGGATCTCTTCAATCTTATGAGTTGGATCTATCCAAAACTACCAAATCCAAATCAATGGCTCTTAAGTCAGTTGATGATGTTAAAGGTGGTGGATTTGATGATAAGCTCTCTGCTATATTGCCTACCTTGCCAAGAACTTTAGAAACTTTCTCAGGAATAGTAATAGAAAGGCAAGAGGCATAAACACTGCTGAGCCTAGAAACTTTAGGAAGCATGATCCCACTAAGGTTAACAATAATGATAAACTTAGAGAAAAAGTAGGTTAATCTTCCAATAATTCTTTGGGCTCTCGTTGTTTTGGATGTCAAGGGTATGAACACATGAAATCTGAATGTCCTACCTATTTGAAGTCTAAGGGTAAGGCTATAGCAGTAACCCTTAGTGATGGTGAAGTTTCTAATAATGAGTCTGATTGTGATGAGGATGGAAACTTCAATGCTTTCACCGCTATTGCTATAGTCGATGAGAGCATATCTGTTGAAGAGAACCCTTCTGATGGGGAACTCTCTCAAGATGCAGATCTTCAAAAGGCCTATAATAAACTTTGCAAAGTTGCTACAAAGGACGCTATGAATGTTGAACTTAGCTTGAAGAAAATTGAATCTCTTAAGCTTGATAAGAAGAATTTGCTTGTTAAACTGTTTGATGCTAATGAACTTTTGAACAATGTGAAAACTGAGAATATGCTTTTGCTTGATAAAGTTAAATCTTTGGAACTTGATTTATCGGTTGCTAGATCTGCTAGTTCTAAACTTGATCAAATGTTGAATATTCAAAAGTCTTCTTCTAACAAAACTGGATTAGGTTATATTGATAGCATCTCTCGTATGCCGCTCCCCTTTCCACAAAGTTTGTTCCTTCATCTTCTTCTTCTTCAACCTTCCTCGTGAGTGAGATAGTGAGTGAAACTGTCAACCCCCCTGTAAGTGAGGTTGTTAAACCCATAGAAGTTTCATCATCTAGGAAGATTAGGGTTGATTTGAAAGAGTCTAAGTCTAAGAAGCCTACCCTATCTAAGGACAAGATACATGATAAGCCCGCATGGGTTTATCACTTTTGTGGAAAGTCCGGACACATTCGTCCAAACTCTTACAAGCTACAAGCTGCAAAGAGAGCAAACAAACTAAAAGTACTTATGCCTCAAGTACAAGATCCTATGGTACTCATTGGTGAATTGGTAAAGGTTTTAAACTTTTATTCCAATCCTGGAATTGGTAATCATTCCCATGTGAATAAGAATTCCAATACTCATGGTGCATCTAAAAGGTTTTGGATGCAAAAGACTAGAACTAATCGAGTCTTTCTGACATGGTCCTTGTGCTTCATTGCTCTCCCTTCTGTGACCATTGTTCTTTGGTTTTGTTGTGTTTTTTTTTTTTTTTTTTTTTTTTTTTTTTTTTTTTTTTTTTTTTTTTTTTTTGTTTTCTAGGATTTGCATTACATAACATTCATGCATTTCATTCTAGGTGTTTTTTTTAATAATTAAAAAAAAAAGGAAGCAAATTTTGTTTTGTACTATTCTTCTTGGTTTTTGAGAACAAGGTTGGTCAATTTATTTTCACATAACATGTCATTTGTACTTTTTTTAGCCTTGATGAGCTTACTTATTGTACTTTACTAGTTGAAGCTTTGTAGTGCATGTTGTGTGGGAAAGATGTTTATGGTTTTTGATTACTTTGTCTTAATCTTGAAGTGACATGTTTTTGAATGTTGGATTTGAACTTTTAGAGAAAGGCATAAATAACCATCTCACCACTGTTCACTAGCCAATCATGAACACCTTAATGCATATCATAAGATTTTGTACTCAAGAAAGTGTAGCACATGCACAGAAAGAACATAAGGTGAAGCCTCGGTTTAAATTGCTTAATACTTAAAATTGGTGTGTACTATTAGGCTTGATGCCAAACTCACATGACTAAAAATTGATATGTATATTATGAGGCATAAATTCAAGAAACTTACATGATTGCAAGCTTATGATCTAGAAGATGTGGGAGTTATATGATATAACTCTTTAGGTGATAGTCTCTTTTAAATTTTTTGTGATGAATTTTGTAGACTTTGTGATTGATTGCTATTCACATATCACCTCACATGTATCTCAAGTTTTTGCTAGTTACACACACTACATGAGTTACTTTTTGCTAAACTTTGTACATGTTATTGTGTGTGTTTATGGTCCGACCAACCAAGTTTTGCAAATACTTTGAATTTTGTGCAAAATTAATTTGTTGCTTGAAAATTTTTGGAGAATGCAAGAAATTTTATTTTTGGGGAATTTGGGCTTAAAATTCTTGTTTTTGAAAATCACATCATCTCATACTCATATATTTTGTTCTTAAATTTCAATGCTTTGAGTTGATTCTAAATGTTTTGCAAAAAAAAAAAAAAAAAAAAAAAAAAAAAAAAAAAAAAAAAAAAAGTTTTTTTCTCAAATTTAGTGAGCCTCTACCCATTTCGATCGATCCATTTTGTTATCAATCTAAAATTTTTAAAAATGTTAGAGAGAGTTTCTGTCTGTTTCGATCAATCGAAACTGTTTTTCGATCGGTCGAATTCTTTTCAAAATGTTTTGATAGAGTCTCTGTCTGTTTCAATCGATCGAGACTGTTTTTCGATCGATCGAAACTCGTGAAACATGTTTTTTTTAAAAGGTCCAAATGTCTTTTTCAAAAGGTACTTTTTCAAAAATTTTCAACCTTTCCTCTCTCTCCGACTTGGCTAAGGCTCCACCAAATATTTTTTGTCGTTTTCTTCCGAGATTTTTCCAAGGTTTTCGTCTTTCAAGGCCAGTAAGTCCTTTTTAACCTTCCTTTTGCATTTTATTTCATGATTTCATGCATTTTTCATGCATTGTATTGGGTATTTTCGGGGTTTTTGATGATTCAAACCTTTTTTGGTGAAATTGATCAATGGGTTTTTGTTCTAGGATGCTATTATCATGATTCTTGTAGTTTAATTTGATCAATTTTGTGGTTTTTGAAAAATTGAAAATTCTACGGTTTGAAATTGTTCCGAATTGGGGATTTTGTTCAATTTGGGTTAAATTGATGAAATTGGCTTGTTAAATTGATGTATTTGGTCATTAATTTTTTAACTCTATCATGTCTAATGATCAATTCATCAATATCTTTCAAATTGATCAAGTGCTTTTCCAAATTTTGGGGTTTTTGTGTTAATACCTCTATGTTCAAGCCAATTTTGTAAATTTGAACCTTTTGGACTTAATTGGACTGCATTAGAACATGCATCATGTCATTTAAATTGTTCATGCATTATATAGATTTTTATTTTGTATTTTTTTGTGCTAACTTGCAGCTTGCCCTTGGTTTTGTCTTTTGTGTTTTTGTTCTTTTACTCTATGTTTTGGTCCTTATCCTAGCATCATGCCTAGGAAAACTAGAGCCCATAGGACTCTTTCCACTTCCTCCGAGTCTCCCTCTAGGAGTAAGGTGTTTAGGAATGATAGAGCCGAGAAGCCTTTGAGACCTTGAACAAGTGGCGTAAGATATGGGCCGAGCGAGCTGTTGTGTTAGATGAGCTTGATCCGGCCATTAGGGCTAATTTTGAGTCTAGAGGTTGGTTGTCTCTCTTAGAGATAGATCATCCACCCTTGACCGCCCCGATTAAAGAGTTCTTCTCGAACCTCTCTTGCCACGTCTATGATTCCAACACCCTTGTTAGGAGTTGGATACGAGGTGTTGAGTTCACCATTACTCCTTGGGTAGTGGCTGAGGCTCTTGGGGTTCCGATTGTTCGGGAGCCTGACTATCCCTATGATGAGTCACCCTCATTAGATGTTGTCATGTCATACCTCACTGGGTCATCTATCCAAAGGTGGGGTTACATTCCTCGAATCATGTCCGCCGAGCTTATCGAGACCGCCTATCTTTTCTTTAGGATAGCGTGTCATTCGTTGTGGCCTATTTCTCATTTCCAAACCATCTCTCTAGGGCAATGTGTGTTTTTGTATGCGTTTTTTTCTGGAGCGTCTATCGCTTTTCCTCATTTGTTCCTTCGTTCTTTGAACGAAGTTCATCGGAGTTCTGCCGTAGGGCATGCGCTTATTCATCCTATTTTCATTCATAGGATTTTGCTTTTTTTAGGTCTAAATGGTTTCCCGTCAAGTGAGCCTGTGCATGCTATTGCTCTCATAGGTGCCACCTTTCTTAGACAGAGGGCTGCTCACTTGAGAGTTGCTCCTTTGCGTCCTAGGGGTGCGTCGTCTAGTGCTGTTCCCCCTCATCCCTTTTCTACAAGTACTTGATCTTTGTTGAGACATCGGGTGTTGCTGCACGATGTTGATGTTCCTCCACCGATTGCTTCGAATGATTCGGACATTCGACGTACGTTGGATCATGTCTTGATCGTTCGAGCGACTCATGGATAGATTTTGGTGGACGTGCTCGATGAGATCCGTGTCTTGCGTGCGGAGTTGGCGCAGTTTAGACCACCTCTCTTTTGATGATGGATTTTTGTTGCCCTCCGGCATTCCATCACAAAAGGGGGGAGTACTTTGTAGAGTTTTTGCTTTCAGGGGGAGTATATTTTTTTTTGGTTAGAGTTGTGGAGTTTAGATTATATCTTGGTGCTTCACTTTGTCTTTTACCTTTTTAACTCTTGCTATGTTTTTGATGGGATATTCATGTTAGGGGGAGTATTATGTTTTGTTGGTACTTTATATGTTTCTTGTTTCAAACTGTTTATTGATTTATATTTATGAGTTATTCACTGATATATGTCTTTATTGTGTGTTGTTTGAAATCAAGAAGTTAATTTGTTCACTTGTATTGTTTCCACACATGCGGTTATGCATTTTGTTTAGTTTTTCAGGAAATATACAAGTTGATTCAATTGAGTTGCTGTCTACACTTGCAACTGATTGATAGTAGTTAGGATTGAATTTGTTTGTAAAGGGCTTTTTATTTTGTAAACTTTGAGCTTTTAGTTGTGTTTTGTCACGGATTGCCAAAGGGGGAGTTTGTTAAGTTCTAAAGACTTAAGATTGTATGTATTTAGAACTCTAATTTGTATTGTTGGCAAATCATAATCAAAACAATGTGTTTAGAAGTGTTTTAGTCTAGCTCAAAGTTATGCATTTATGTAAAGTTGGAATCGAGTTAAAGTAGGAAAGCTTTGTGTCTTTTGGCCTGGCTCGATCGATCAAAGCTTAGGCTCAATCGATCGAAACTCGGGCATAATGATTTTTTGCAGATTTTTCCAACTCAGTCCTAGGTGTTTTAAAACGTTTTTAGGGTTTCTTATTTGTCCTAAGTATAAAAGGCAAACTCTAGCCACGTTTTAGTGTTGCTCATATTGCGGTTTGTGTAAATCTCTTGTGTGAGATATAGAGGAGCTTTCCTTTACACAAACTTAGGGTTTTCAAGGAGAAGTTTCATCTACACCTTGATGATCAACTCGATTGCTGCCATTGAAGCTTAAAGAAAATACAAGTGGGTGTGCTTGTATCTCGTGGTGAATCCAAGAAAGAAGGAGTCCGTGGATTCGAAGCTTGCATGTAGTCGTGTTAGTAAGTTCTACTGGTTGGTAGCAATAAGAAGTTGAGCGTGGGGGCTTATAAGTCTTATTGTATGAATTTCGATTCTTTCAAGATAGTGGATTCAAGTTTACCTTGAGGATAGCTAAGTCAAATCCTCCCCAAGTTTTTACCGGTTTGGTTTCCTAGGTGATCATATCTTGTGTTATTTATTTTCCACCGCTTTGCTTGATTTGATCATTGTTATTGTGATAAACTAGATTTGTTAAATTGGACTAAGTAACAACTTGGCTAATTACCTAGGTTAAATCAATTGGTTTTAAGGGGTCTAAAAACTATTAAATAGCAAAACATCTTGCAGCTAGGAGAAGAGGGGTCCATCAAACTCTCCCACTCCTTCTTCTTTCTGGTAAGCCTGTAGTGCTTCTTTGGCTTTGGCTTTGAATTTTGCTTCGGCTTTGAATCGGGTTTCACCATTGTTTTCACAATGAATCGGGCTTCTTCTTTCTCATCGTCAAGATCATCCATGTTGGCTCGATTGCTACTAGAACAAGATTGCGGATTTACTATTCCTATGGACTGCATTTTATAGTTAGCTTTTGAAATAGGCTTGCCTAAGCCCTTTTGTACACGATGTACTTTTCCTTTATTTAATAAAAAGATAACTGCATTTTACTTTATGAACCTTTCCTTTTCTGCAATAATGGTTTCACGAATGGGTGTGTTGGTAGTTTTCTTTCAAATAGTACTTTATAATTGATGTCGTTGATGGTAATGAAAAGTTGTCACCTTGAGTTTATCAAAACGGACGGGCACCCGACCGCTTACTTTAAATAAGTTAACCATGTAGGACTAATCAAGAAAATAACTGTGTGCTCTATATTGCGAATAGTACAACTATCAAAGAATGTGTAATTTAAAGCAAGCGGTCCGAGGGGACCACCATGTACTAAGGTTCTTTTTAATGTTTACGATGATGTTATAGCGTTAACTTCCCTTAAGCGTCTGGTCCGAGGACTCAAGCATGTGCTAGGTTTGGTTTAAGCACTTTGTCATGGATTATTAACCTTCTCACATTATCTGGTCCGAGGACCGAGGCATGATTGAGTTCAACTTAAACATTTAGAAAGTTACCAGTGCATGTTGATCTCCACAAAGCGGAAGTCCAAGACCCGACATAGTTCAAATGACTCTAGTGCTTGTTAACTTCTCCAAAGCGGGAGGTCCGAGGACCCGACATAGCTAAGGTTCTGTTTAACTACTTTAAAAGATTTTCGTACATGTTAATTTCCCCAAAGCAAGGGGTCCGAGGACCCGACATAGCTAAGGTTCTGTTTAACCGTCTCAAGAGATTTCCGTGTGTGTTAATTTCCCCAAAGCAAGAGGTCCAAGGACCCAACATAGCTATGGTTCTGTTTATCCGCTTCAAATGACTCCGGTGCGTGCTAATTTCCCCAAAGCAGGAGGTCCGAGAACTCGATATAGCTAAGGTTCTGTTTAACCACTTTAAAAGATTTCAATGCGTGTTAATTTCCCCAAAGCGGGAGGTTTGAGGACCTGACATAGCTAAGGTTATGTTTAACCGTTTCAAATGACTCCAGTGCGTGTTAATTTTCCCATAGCGGGAGGTCCGAGGATCTGACATAGCTAAGATTCTGTTTAACCGCTTCAAAAGATTTCGGTGCGTGTTAATTTCCCCAAAGCGGGAGGTCCAAGAACAGGACATAGCTAAGGTTTTGTATAACCGCTTCAAATGACTCGGTCGTGTTAATTTCCCCAAAGCAGAAAGTCCAAGGACCCAACATAGCTAAAGTTTTATTTAACCACTTCAAGAGATTTCCGTGCATGTTAATTTCCCCAAAGTAGGAGGTTCGAGGACCTGACATAGCTAAGGTTCTGTTTAACCGCTTCAAATGACTCCGGTGCGTGTTAATTTCCCCAAAGTAGGAGGTCCGAGGACCCGACATAGCTAAGGTTCTGTTTAACCGCTTCAAGAGATTTTCGTGCGTGTTAATTTCCCCAAAACAGAAGGTCCGAGGACCTGACATAGCTAAGGTTCCGTTTAACCACTTCAAGAGATTTCCGTGCATGTTAATTTCCCCAAAGCAGAAGGTCCGAGGACCCGACATAGCTAAGGTTACTTTTAATGACTTCAAATGATTTTCGTGCTTTGATTCTCGGCTTCTTTCTCTCGGCGAATTGGTTTACTAGACCCGTGAGAACTAGCCCCTTGACAAGTGAACAGGGCATGTACTTGATGTTAGAAACCCCTAGAACCGTGCCCCCTTTTAGCAATCCTCCCCACATAATTAGTACTTCGAAGTGTAGACCTGAGTGGAAGGCGAGTTACGACAATAACTATGTGTTATTGGAAATAATGGGGAATTTTTCGTGTAGCATGCGCCACCACTAAAATGGTCTTTTCGAGGGACACTTGCTGATAGGAGCTTGATCCCACCATGATTAACCGTTGCACTCACTAACGCACAAGCTCTTCCCACAGGCGGTGCCAATTGTAGGGTCACATTTTGCAACCCAAACCCAGGATGTATGGGATCTTGGACTAGTGAGCCCGGTACAATAAATTTGTAGAGAATGGGTCAAAGAGTTAGGTTTTAGTGCATGGATAATAGTTAACATGGTGTTCATGACAATCAAACAGAGATGAACTGAATTTATCAAAGAAGGTTGGTCCTCGACACAATCGGAGGAGCTTTCTTTTCTAGTACGTCTTGGGTGGTTACCTCCCCCTTTTTAGATTGCCTTTTCGCCCCATTTTATACTAACTTCCATCCTCTCCCCAACGTCCACGTGTAAATTTAGATTCATAGTGCTGATACTTGTCCCATCAGCCCATCCCCGCAGTTGTTGGGAGTGGTTGTAAAGGGTGAAAGATATGGCTCAGTTAGGTACAGAGCGCTTAACGCAATAATTGTTGCTTTCCCTTAGATATTTCCATTCTTCTGTTGTCATTTTTTGTCTTAGTACTTATCATATTCCATGGAATGACCCGGGATGTCACTCTCGGTAGTAGGCCATTCCCTTTGTCCTCGGCCACACCAGGCCAAGGAGGGGTTCTTCCCATGGCCGAGGAGGGGTTCTTCCCATGGACGCCTTTAACCCAACGTATATATTGGTATGAGCTCCTGTGCATTACCCCCACATTAGTTAATTCAAAGCTAGATTTAATAAATCTCAAATCTTTCCATAAATTTTTATCAATTAAAATAATTGACGTTTCATTCTCTATTCAAATTATTTAATCTAAATTTAAAATCTAAAATTTTCTAATTTATTTAAACCAACCACATGAATTGAATACTACATGACAAAAGTTAGGACTAGAATGACATATCAAAAATCTTTTAATTCAATGACATTGTCTGATCTTGAATTTCTTTGTCTAAATTGTTGTAACAATTATTAAAAAATTTAAAAAGAAAAAAAGAAAAAGAAAAAAGGGAAGTGGGGCTAGAGCCTAGAGGACATGACCAGTTAAAACAACACAAAACACAGCCGATTCAAGGCCCACTTGCTGCAGGAATGGGCTGCGTCATACTTTTCTCTAGTGGCCCAACTAAAACTGCACTGAGAGAATCTCTGATAGTAACTGTAGCAACTATTCATCGAAGGAAGGACTAATGGGAAAACCAATTTTCTTCCTTTTTCAATAGCAAAGGAAGGTAATAAACAGAGGCATAAAAGAATGGTTCAGAAAATGTTTTCTTAATATATAGTTAATACCAGCAATCTGCTATATGATAAACCATATTAGAAATGTGCAATTCATTACTTTCTATGATCAGAACAATAAAACAAAACTACAATGAAAATATTTTGAATGCAGGTTGTTTTCTGGACAAAACTTTTGCTTCCCCGCAACATTCACGTACTGGTCTGAGCAGCGCAATATGAAGATTACTGCATTCATTCTTCCATGGTTGATTCTCTGCTTGTGCTTGAGATGTAATACCTTGAACTTGATCTTCAGAAGAGTGTTTTCTATGAGATTCGTGTCAAACTGGCCTGAAAAATATGGAAACAGGAAATGGGAAAACAGATAAGCACCCAATCTTTTCTTGTTCACAGTCAATAATGGTGATCTCGTTACTCTAGTGATGAGAAATAAAATGAAGCTAGATAAAATATATGACGTTAAAAGCTTTACTATCTTCACGAGGGTTCCTCTTCATCTTAAATTTCTTGTGGCATTTGGATCAACACGATCCAAATATCCGCAGAAAGTTCTTGTGCGTGTGGGCGCTCTATTCTTGAATTTACAGGATTTTTTTTTTTTTTTTCCTTATTGCTTATTCGATAAAGATTTTAGCTGAAATCTATGATTTTAAAAGCTTACTTAAACAGAAACTTGAGAGAGTGTAATCTCTGTATATTGATGAGAGAATTATATTTACACAAGGTTCTGCTATTTATACTAAGAACAGAGAGATTATATTAAGGACTGAAACTAATCTATAAAACTTCTAAACTAGCCGTTAGAGAATGAATACAGAAATAACTAACTGATTTACACTACTAGAAATCACGTGCATGTCTCGTGCTCCATTAATAAACTCTCTTATAACTCTGTCGTTTAGTAGCTTGCACAACCTGTAGCTTATACAGCGATTGAGGCAAGCTTCATCTTGAGCTTTCCTCTTAACAATTGAAAGTTAATTCCTTAGGTGAATGAGTTGATTTTCATTTGTGTTTCTTAATAATTGTCCATGTCAACCTCTCCTTGTCTTGGCTAGAGATACAGCTGATTCCATGTGCATTAAAATTGTAAATGTTTGCATTTATAATTATTCTTCTAAAAATAGTTTTAACATACTGTTATAGATTCAATGAGTTTGGTATTTCATGCTTTGCAATTTTTATAATCATGATTGTGATAGGTTCCGCTTCCCAATCTCGCGCGATGACACCAATACTTGGATAAACCTGTTCTCTTGCAGATTTTCCCAATTCATGTGAAGGGGTTGCTAGGAGCTTGGTGGTGCTGGTAAACTTGTTTAGTGCTTGGGCAGTTTCCTTTACATTTGAACTTTGTAATGACTTGAGTTCCTCAGGTAAAGAAAAATCCCCATAGCACAAAATGAGAGCATGGTCAGTTTGATTTTCTTTTACAGACTTTTTTCGTACACTCTGCATAAACTCCTAGAGGGGGAGAAGGATACAACATTAATGAATGGACAATAGCTGGAGATCCTAGACATTTTGATTTTATATTGGCTAAGTATCATCTTTTTATTTTTATGGTGCTGAGAATTTAAAAATATCCAAAAAATAAAACCCAAAATATGATGAAGTGAATTTTGGAGATTTACTCAAATAAAAACACAACATTATGGGTTTGTAATGACATCTTAGATTTAGTAATTTTAAAGTTCCATTATAATAAAGCTCAAATCATAACATAAATTTTCTCAATAAAAATAATTGACATTTCATTCTCTATTCAAATTAGCCACACAGAAATTGAACATTAATTACGCAATTTTTTTTTAGGGTGATTAATTACGCAATTTGGGACTAGAATATTGTAATTTAATAATATTGAGTCTCTCCGCCCCATTTATTGTAACAAAAAAAAAAAAAAAAAAAAAAAAAAAAAAAAGAGAGGACTAGGTGAACTGCCATGCCCAAACAATTTCACAACAAATTTTAAGTGACATGTTGTTACTAGTGGGGAAAAAAAGTAATTTCATTTGTAGATTCAAATTAGAACCAGTAACAATTTAGCACATAAAATTTGTTGTGAAAATGTATAATGTACATAAAATCAAAGGTGTTCGACTTTTTATTGATTTCTTCTAATGTTGACACATAAGTTTTTGAAAGTCCATTTTTTTATGCATCATTATTTTAATATATATTTATAATTAAGCTAAATTTCAAATTACACTCTTCAACTTTTGGGTAACTCCTAAAGTATAAAAATTTAGATAGTTGCATTATATTTTGATAACAAGGACCTTTAAATTTTAAATGCACATTTTTCTTCCAATTATACTCTAACTTTATGTCAATTATATTTAGGGTAAATTGTAAATTACACCTCTAAAGTTTTGGAGTGTTAGATTTTACATCTTGAAGTTTTAGAATTTAAATTTTATCTCCTGAAGTTTTGGGGTGTTTGGATTTTACGTCCTGATATTTCATAATTTAGATTTTACCTCCTAAAGTTCAGGGGTGTTTGGATTTTATGCATTATATATTACTTTTAAATATTGATTCATTGCCATGATCATATGCAAAATCCTAACAAATTATTTAATTAATTAAAATATTAAAAGTAAAAAATCATAATACCGAAAAAAAAAATCATTTTATAAAAATTGTTGTGGCGTCAAACTATTCTATAAATCCTTTTTTTATTTTTTATTTTTTGGTCAGTCTAAAAAATTTCTTTTGGATACATACGTTTTTTTTTTTTTTTAAATGATTAATAACTATCATGTTGTGCAACATAAAATAAAATAAAAAATAAAAACTTTGTATGTGACTAGGGGTCAAGTAAACCATCAACCATTTTTTTTTCTTTTCCCTTTTGCTTTGAAGATGCCATGAGTACGCTAAGAATTTCATTCCTTTTAGAGTGTTCCGTGTTCCGTGGAAAAAGCAATATGATTTCGAAAAGAAATGACATCTTGGAACTGTCCCATGTAAAACAATTTGTGCCATGACAAATATGATGGACCCCCTGAAATTTTGAGAAAGGTCTTCGATTTTTTTTTTTTTTTTTTTTTTTTTTGGATTTGTACGTGGATTCGGATTATATTGAGGTTGTGCTAGTGTATGTTGAATTCACACCAAGTGTTTATTAGAATGTTTTGGTTTCTCAAAAAAAGAAAGAAAAAAAAATTCTAACTTACTCCTTTCAAAGTATAATAAATGCATAGTTATTAAACCCAGTCCGTAAACTAGTGACCTGTCATTTAGGCCAGTTTTATTATTTAAATAGACTGTTTGTGCATAAGACTTAGTCAAGTCCATTAAATCAACGGTTTGTGGCGACCTGCGTAAACTAGATGAGTTTTTATCACTTGGTTGGGTTTGTGAAATTTGTAAAATAACATATGTTAAGTCCACCTTATTGACTTCTATACTATTTTATGAATTATAATATGGTAATATAAAGAGGAGAGAACCTAATTTTATTATTATTATTATCAAACAAATGCACTTCTTTGTTTGTATGCCTACCTCCAAGAATTCTATCTCATCAAAAGACTACTCTATTATTGTGAAACCTTAATTTTGAATTATAATAATAAGTTTAATTTAGCCATTTGACTATTTTTTTAATTTAAACATTTATATTATGATTTCTCAAACTTTTTTGTATATGTATGTTTGTGTGTATACATGCATATATTCTTTTAAAAAAAATATATGTACATATATAATTTTTTTTTTTGAGTAATCAATAATACTTATTACAATACACACGAAAATAGTAATATTAGTGTTTTAAACCAAGTTTATAATACATTACATAATCAGAATACAACTACAAAAGGGCCTATAATTTTTTTTATTTGACTTACGGTTTGACCAATGACTCACTAGTTAAACTGGTAACCAAGTGACTCAGCTTATAGACTAGTCAATGTTCAGACTGGTTTAATAAGTATAATGTTTGCAATTGTTGAAAAGTATATTTCACTCTCTATGTGAATGAAGAGCAAATCAAGATATTTATTACCTTTATATGTATTACTCATTCCATTCTACTTTGTTTGTCCTGTTTGAAAAATCAAACTTTTTAAGAGAACATCATTTATTGTCTTGTCTACCTTTTAAAAATGTATAAGTTTCCAATAAATTTATCAAAAAATTGAATTATTAATAAAATAGGGGTATAATAGGAACATTAGTAAATTAAAGACTTTTATTTTTAGAAACAGGACAATATTTTGAGACATTCCAAAATGGAATAGAGGATAAACAAAGTGAGATTGCCTTAATCATGTGCAAAATTGAAACTCCTTAAAAGTTTATTTGATAGCCAAAAGATTAAAAGTAAAAATCATCTTACCGACAAAAATCATTTTATAAAAAATTGTTATAGCGTCAAAAAATTCTATAAATCTATTTGGGGATCAGTCTAAATAATTTCTTTTGGATATATACTTTTTTTTTTTGATTAATAATTATCATGTCGTGCAAGATTGCAAGTTGCAAAAAAAAAAAAAAAAAAAAAAAGACTTTGTATGTGCCAAATGCCAATAAAGTAAAACCCACTAATTCATCACCTTTTTTTTTTTTCTTCTTTTCCATGAATACATCGAGTGTCATTCCTTTTGGAGTGTTGGTGTGATCGTGTCAAGCAGTTAGTGGGAAACGCGGAAATTGTTTTGTGCTTGTGGGCCGTTGTTGTGGAAAAAGCTTGGCCTAATTGTAGTGTCATTTTCATTACTATATTTTTTCATTCCTTATGTTCAAGTTTCTAGAGGATGACAGCTTTGTTGACTTGTCGGCATAAGAAATGCAATTTGCAATTAAATTACAAGGAAAAGGAAATGGCCTCTTGGAAAGAAAATGTTACCATTCACGTGAAATGTGTAAAAATTGCTATATTGCCATTTTAGAACCAATACTTAAAAATAAAAAAAAATAAAATAAAAAATAAAATAAAAATCATATTTATCAAAGTTGCCAAACCTAAAAGTTTTTAGCAACTTGCTACAGTAAAGTTACCATAGCTCCAAAGTTATAAAAAAAATTATTTTAATGTGTTGATGGTTGAGGTTGTTATTTATTGTATTGGATATATTATTTTATTGTGTTATTTATATTATTTTAATGTGTTGAATGCTAAAATAAAACCTTTGATGTTTGGGTATATTATAAAGTGAGGTGTTAAATAGATAAGATAGTATTTTGAGTTACTAAAAACTAATATGTTTCTAGCAATCTTTTTGTAAATGCTCAGAATTTGTGCCAAAAAAAAAAAAAAAATAGAATTTGTGATTTGAATGCTCTATACGGTATCTTCAAAGCTAAAATACATTATGACTAGCGACAGAATCTGTTAAGATTGTGGGATCATAAAGATATAATAATTAATAAGAGATTGATACTTTAGTTTTGGTTTCATGCTTTCTCAAAAAAAAAAAGTTTTGGTTTCTATAAAAATCAAATTTTCAAAAATGCTATATTAGCATTCCAACACCAAAAAGAAAAAAAGAAAAAAAAATGATTTGCCAAAAAAAAAAAAAAAAAAAAAGGTGCCAAATATATTTAGATTTAGTATATGGGATGAAACAAGTTTTTTTTTTTTTTTTTGGTGTTTGGAATACTAATATAGCATTTTTGGTGATTGAGCACCTTCAATGTGAATGCTCTTATTATATACACTAGTATGTAAACGTTACATACGGAAATGATGAATTTTAGCGGTGCAATTGATGTTAGCTTAGGTTATAAAACATATAGGATATTAGTCCAATCAGGACATTTGGAGGTACTAAAATAGTTTTTTCTTGCAATTTTCATGATATTGATTACGCTAAGTTTCTCATTATTTTGCTATTATGTATATAATTTTGAAAATCACTATTAGATACTACATATACAATATCAATTCACAATCACTATCCGTGAAAGTTTACTAAATACAACACAAAATAAAAGAAAAATTGATCCAATAGTATCTCCTAAATTGAATGAGAATAGGTGCATGAGATCGTTCGGTTCAATTACGCTTTGTTATGTTTAAGATCCCACCATACAAAAGATCTCAATAGAAATAGTATAAAAAATATGCTAATTAGTTCAAAGAAAAAAATAATGGCAAAAATCTAAACAATTTAATTTGTATGGAAAGTTAACAAAAGCAAAATTCAATTTTGAATCTAATTAAATTTTTTCTAAGCATTGATTATATATATATATGAATAGGTTTTTTATGGTTTATTTATATTGAACTCCTAGTTTTCTACATTGAATTAACTCGCTTGGTATAAAAATTTAAAAACTTACATTATTATATTAGACACATGGTACAAAATTAAACTATAATTGAATTCCAATTTGAAATTTAATTGAATTTTCTCTCAATTTTGCTCATAAATATATATATATATATATATATATATATATATATATATATATATATATATATATATATATATATATATATATATCTATAGATAGATTATAATATTATATTTTACGCGAAACTTTTCAATCATATTGCATGTGTTTATGACTAACTGAGGATATTCCTATCATATATGTGTTATATCTTTATGCCAAACTTTTCATACATATTGCATGTGTCTGTGACTTATTGAGGATGATATTTATTCAATGCACTAATTTGACGTAGATCCCTAACAAATCAACTGCAAAACAAGACATGAAAGTTGAATTTATTGATCAAAATCACATTATACAAATTGTTATTGATGATGTTGAAAATCGTCAGTAGGCTACACGATCCTTGCATGCTTTAGACAAGACCTACATAATAAAGAAGAAGAAAAAGACCTTACAGAGAGTACCGGTGTAGTACCGGCCAAATACCATCTGAAGGTTAAGTTAGAGAACTTTCACAACTCTAGAGTGCCGGAGCTAGGATAAATTATGCGTACATTGATTTCTAAGGGTCTTGGGTTTTTATAGTAGTGTAGAACCGACTTTTGTTTCTTGGTGAGGAAGATGTTTCCTTATAGGGAAGATCCTCATAAATATATGTGTTTCACGGGATCTTTTCAATATAGGGATTTTGTTGATTTAGGGTTAGTCGTGGGACCAAGACATTTCCATTTGAAGTGCCATGAAGACTACTTAAGCCAAGTGGATGCCACGTGGCTTTTGTCACCCGTCCACCTTGCATCCGTCTACTTTCTCATCCGTCCATCAGGGAGAGTCCGTCCTCCTTGGACAGATCTGTTGTCTTCTTCTTACGTTTTGATCATCCACTTTTAGAATACTGTCGCCCACGGCAAGTTCTTGTAGAACAAGTTCGTCTATCTTAATTTTATCCTCTTCAAATGCCCCTTCACTCTATGGGTCCGTCGCTCTATTTCTATGGACGGACCCATAGAGTGACGGTCTAAATCAATCCTTGGGAGATGCGTTCTAATTGATAGGCTAGCCTAGAGCCATTAATGCAGTAGAGGCACGTGTCATGTTCTTAGTGGTTGATTACTTGGATCGAAGCGTCCCATCATCTCCTATGTTGTTCCCTTTATATATATGTTGCTTCATTTTTACTTTCCACAACAAATTTCTAGTTTCAGAGCGCTACCGTCTTCTTCTAGAAATCGTCATACCGTCCATTTGACGCAACCGTTTGCCATACCATGTCTGCTACCTCTTCGTATTGTTCAATTGGTACGTATTTGTTGCCTTGCAACGAGTTCTCTTTTTGTTATATACTTCAAATATTGCATGCCCATCGCCTATGTAGACCTGTAGAGTCTTAGGGGTTTATCCGTCACGTGTAAGTGATAGATGTCTAGTGAGGTGTCGAGTGAATAGTCATGTGTCCGTGAAGGTGTATCCGTCAGGTCGGGGTGACCCCGATGCCTGTTGTGATGAAAGGGTTCCATCTGCCGAAAAGGACGAGGACTAGAACGTGGTTGGATCAAAGGGTGGTTTGAGTGACAACTCAAACAGCGAAGGTGTTACGTTGGCCCTCGCATCCGATCTGTCGTAGGTCCCGATGGCCTTAGGGAGTTTATCCTCCTCCCTTTATGGACAAGAAATGACTTCAATTCTACCGTCAAGCAAAAACACTTGGAGACCCTTAAAGAGAGATACCAGATTCCCATCGACATCCCTATCCATCTAACTTTCAAGTCTAAAAAGTGTTACTATAAGGGCGTCGAGGACGTTGGGGTGTATGAGCAGATGTTTAAAGCGGGACTTAGGTTCCTTCTAAGTGCTCTTCACCACCATCTACTTCAGTACCTAGGGCTTGTCATCACCTAAATCTCTTCGAAAGCCTGGAGAGTCTTCCTTGGAGTGGAATTTTTTTATGGAGTGTTGAGTGACGGGGAGCGTAGGATGACGGTGTAGGAGTTCTTCCACTGCTACTGTTCATTAGAAATCAACCAGTCTAAGGGTATGTACGCTTTTCTACCAAGGAAGCCTGTACTTAGGCTAGTGTGTGACACTCCCGATTCCAACAGATACTAGAAGAGCCGGTACTTCTTCATTTAGGGTGACAACTAGATGTGTCACCTTGACAATCATGAGTACATGCCCGTAGACAAAACTTGGGGTATAATGCCTCCGTCTGGTAGGTGTCTGTCTGGTCTAAATTTTGTTTTTTAATGTTTATCATTGTTGGTCTAACTATCCCCTTTTTGTAGCTTGATACCATCCGGAGGTAACCTTGGAGCAGTGGAGCTTTTTGGAGAAAATCTTTAGTATTAAATTGAAAAAGAGGACGTGGGTGAAGCTTGTTACCTTGGACACGATCCATTGGTATTGCGACGGTCCTGAACCCACCGGAGTTACCCATCACTACGATAGTCAAGCACGCAGATGTAAGTCCGTCGTTCTTTATTTTCTCCTATATTTTTCCAATGATCTGCCTAACTTTTTCTCTCCATCCAATTTGGTGCAGAAATGGAGGGTAAGAGAAGGGCTTTTATCAAGTAGTAGCCTGCTGCTACAAAGAAGAAGCAAGAGGGAAGCCTGCCCCCCCAAGGAATGGGTCCAACCAACCCGTCCACGAAGAGGAAGCCATCAGAGAAGATTGACCGTCCCCCAAGAAACCCAAGGTTACAGTAGGGTCGGCTGTCGGGGTGACTCCTAATGCAAAGAAGCCTCCTTTGCTTGGTCCAGGGAAAGGTAAAGGCCTTATGACGAGTCAAGTTCCTATCACTAAAAACCCCCCGTCCTCCTCCGTGAGGATCCTAGGTATGCATTTAAGTTACTTTCGTCCATTATTAAAGCCAACGACTACGAGGACTTAAGCAATTATGCAAACGAAGCTATGGGGGAGACATGTCTTTCTATCATTACACAGGTAAATACGTCCGTCCCTTTATTTTTTTTGTTAGGTTGTCTCCCCCTTCTTTTTTCTAACCCTTTTTTGGTTCTGCAAGGGATGCTTATGATGAAGGGCTTAATGGACCATTGTCTATCCCAAGAGATGATGTTAGATCGAGTAAGGGCGAAAGCAAAGGCGACGAGGGTGAAGTTGGAGGAACTAAAGGCCTGGAAGGTGGTCCAGGAGAAAAAGCTTGCTGCATCAGAGCAACTCTGAGGTGAATTGGAGAAGCGGAGGCAGAAGGTATTGAAGAAGGTCCTTAAGGACAAGGAGGGACAGATCAAGGATGCCAAGGATTAGTTCCGTTAGGCTAAGGAAGACGCGATACGCGAGTATCGTGACTCCAACGCCCTCCTAGCGAAGCTTGGTGGCTCTTTTGCTAACGGCTTCGACGATTGCTTCTATCAAGTCAAGGATTCTTTCCTAGACCTGGACCTGTCCCATATTTCTATTAATGCCTGGACCGGACTCATTTCAGCCCATCTACTCCGAAAGCACCGACGAGTTATTTGCTGATGACACCATCGGTGACAAGTTAAATCATCCCTTGATATGAGCCCGTCCACTTGTGGACTAAATAAATATAAGTCACTCGTTAGGATGAACTTGTCCACATATGGACCTCATGGATCAAAATCATCCTTTGGCGTGTACTCGTTTACTTGGGGATTTATAATATTTCAAATCATCATTTGGGATGATTCCGTCCACTTGTGGACTTGGCAATATAAATCATCCATTAGGATGAACCCGTCCACTTGTGGACTTAATATGTTTAAATCATCTCATCGGATGAACCCGTCCACTTGTGGACTTAATATATTTAAATCATCCCTTGGGATGAACCTGTCCACTTGTGGACTTGATAAATGTAAGTCATCCTTAGGATGGACCCATCCACTTGTGGACTTTATAAATTTAAATCTCTTGTGATGAACTCGTCCACTTGTAGACTTAATAAATATAAGTAATCCCATAAGATGAACTTGTCCACTTATGAACTTAATAAATATTTCAGTAGACAACACATGACATTTTTGAATAGCTTCTCTTATTGTGATAAATATGCATGTAAAAACTGTTCTCAAAGAATAAAAAAACTACCCTTTGGGCTTAAAAAGTACTGCAAATAGTAAAAATTAATTAAAAGGAAATAAACTGGAAATGAGGAGTGTTGTTGTTCGCGCCCTGTTTACTAGTAGTACTTCTTCGGGTGCTCCGTGTTCCATGGGTGGTGTAACTTTTGCCCATCTAGCGTCTCCAGGTGGTAGGTACCTTTTCTTTGCCATGGCGCGATTCTGTAGGGTCCTTCCCAATTAGGTCCAAGCTTTCCTTGGGCAGAATCTCTAGTGGCACCTGTCACATTCCTCAAGACGAGATCTCCAACTTGAAAGTCCCTACGTCTAACTTTGGAGTTGTCGTGCTTGGCCATGAGGTCCTGGTACCATGCTAACCTTTGGTCGGTCGTTGCCCTGACTTCGTCCACCAAATCAAGCTCAAGGCGCATAGCTTCATTATTCCTATTCTCATCATGGTTCTCAACTCTGTAGCTTGTGAGTTTGACCTCAGTTGGGATGACCGCCTTGCTTCCGTATGTTAGTTGGAATAGATTCTCTCCTGTAGTTGTCCCGTAGGCCCATAAAACGCTAGGCAGTTTCTCCGGACACATTCCCTTTGCCCCTTCGAGCCAAGTCTTGATGATTTTGAGTAAGGATCGGTTCGTGACTTCAACTTGTCCGTTAGCTTGAGGATGGGTAGGTGATGAGTAGTGATTCTTGATCCTCAACTGTAAGTAGAAATCCCTGAACGAATCATTGTCTGACCGCTTCCCGTTGTCCAAAACCAGTACTTTAGGTATAGATGATGTTCCTCCATACAAAGCTTCGCACATTCTTCTCTATGATGGTGGCTAGGGCTTCGGCTTCTACCCACTTGGTGAAGTAATCTATACCGACTACTAGGAATTTCAACTGTCTAATTGTTGTTGGGAACGGGCCCATGATATCCAACCCCTATTGAGTGAAAGGCCAGGGTGCCATCATTGGAGTGAGCTCCTTTATTGGTTGTTTGATGAGGTTACCAAACCTTTGACACTTGTCGCAAGTTTTGATGTACACATGGGCATCCTTCTGCATAGTGGGTCAATAGTACCCTACTCGGATTAGTTTATGCACTAAAGACCGCGATCCCGAATGGTTCCCACAGATTCCTTCGTAAATTTCCCTCATGACATAATCTGCCTCCTCGAAGTTAAGACACCTTAGGTACGGACGGGAGAAACCCCTTTTTTACAAGATGCCTTTCATTAGTACAAACCGTGCTGCTTGAACCTTTAACTTCCTAGCGGCCTCCTTGTTGTCTAGTAGCATGCCATCCTTTAAGTAGGAGGTTATTGGCGTGCTCTAATTGTTTTCGGAACCTACCTCCTGCATATCGACGTCGTTTATTAATGGTGAATTTTGAACAAAGGATAGTAAATGACTATGGGTGAGTATGTGTTCTATTGATGCAGCCTTGGCAAGATGGTCGACTTGCCCGTTCTCCTCCCTTGGGATTTGAATAAATTTCGCTTGGAGGTCATTCACTCGACTCTTCATTTGCTCCATGTACTTCTTCATCCATTCGCCCTTGCACTCGTAGTCACCGTTTACATGACTTGTGACTACCTGAGAATTGTAGTATACGACCACATTTGTAACTCCTGCTACTTTAGCTAGATCAAGTCCTGTTATCGTGGCTTCGTACTCCGCCTTGTTGTTTGCCATAGGGAAGTCAAGTCGGATCATGCATTTGATCTCGTCACCTTCTGGAGGATGGAGTACTTCATTGCGGTTGTTTGTTGGACGATCCATTCGTACTCCGCCTTGTTGTTTGTTGGACGATCCATCTGTGTGGATACTTCATTGCGATTGCATTCCTACCCCCTGGCCTTCTGCATTGGTGAATTCTGCGATGAAATTAGTGACAACTTGCCCTTTTATGGCTGTTTGTGGGCGATATTGTATATTGAACTCACTTAACTCAATTGCCCATAGCGTCATCCGTCCAGTTGCTTCAGGGCTGCTCATTGCTCTCCACATAGGTTTGTCTGTTAAGACAACCACAGTGTGGGCCTAAAGGTATGGCTTAAGTTTACAAGTGCATAAAGAACTAGCGTGAAGGTGAGCTTCTCCATCGGGGGGTACCTTTCTTCTATGCCTCGGAGCGCCCTACTAGTGTAGTACATATGCTTTTGTACCCTGTCTTCTTCCCTAACTAAGGCTATGCTAACAAATGCCGGGGAGATGGCTAGATAAAGGAACAATTCCTCCCTTGGTTTGGAGGGACTCGGCAACGGTGGGGAGGAGAGGTATGCTTTCAGGTCTTCGAACGCTTGTTGATATTCAGCCGTCCATTTAAATGACTTCTTCAATGTACAGAAGTAAGGCAGGCACTTGTCTATTGCTCTTGAGACAAACCTATTTAGCGCGGCTACTTTGCCGTTGTGGCTTTGTACTTCCTTGTTGGCGGCGTCATCTCCATTATTGCCCTTATATTGTCTAGGAAGACCTCAATACCTCTCTGGGATACCATAAACCCCAAGAATTTTATGGTCGTCACCCTAAATGAGCACTTGTTTGGATTCAGCTTCATGTTGCACAAATGAAGGGTATCAAAGGTTTCCATGAGGTCCTCCAAATGGTTGTCTTCTAGTTGGCTCTTTACCAACATGTCGGCGATGTAGACTTGAACGTTTCTCCCAATCTGATGTTCAAACTTCTTGTTCATTAGCTTTTGATACGTGGCGCCCGCGTTCTTGAATCTGAACGACATTACTTTGTAGCAGAAGAGACCCTAGCCGGTGACAAATGAAGTCTTCTCCTGATCAACTTTGTCCAACTTGATTTGGTTGTAACCAGAAAATGTGTCCATGAAGCTCAGCAACTAATGTCTTGCAATCGAATCCACCAAGATGTCAATCCGCAGAAGTGGGTAGCTGTCCTTGGGGCATGCCCTGTTCAAGTTCGTGAAGTCTACACACATCCTCTACTTTCCGTTGGCCTTTTTTGACCATCACCACATTGGCCAACCAATTGGGGTAATATACTTCTCGTATGAATTCTGCTTCCCGTAATTTGCGAACCTCTTCTGCTATGGCCTTGTCCCCCTTCTCCGCGAACACCTGTTTCTTCCGACGGATAGGAGAAAACGAGGGCGATACATTCAATTTGTGGACTATAACCGAAGGATCAATTTCAAGCATGTTTTCATGGCTCTAGGTGAAGACATCCTAGTTCTCCCTTAGAAATGCCGTGAGTGCCCAACAGACCGGTAGGCTAGCAAGAGTACCGATTCTAGTCGTTCGCTCGTGCCTAGAGTCATTAAGTTGTACCTTTTCCAACCCTTACACTAGTTCTGCCACCGTCCGTTGTTCTTCTATGCACATGGTTTATAAATGGTCGTCCATCTCCAGTATGGCAATGTAGCACTCGCACGTCGCTACTTGATCCCCTCGTACCTCCCCCACTCCATATTCGGTGGGGAACTTGATTATCAGGTGGTAAGTTGAAGTTACGGCCTTCCACAAATTAAGGGTAGGACGGCCCAGGATGGCGTTCTAAGTGGACAAACAGTCTACAACCAAGAATATGACATCCTTGGTGATCTGTTGAGGGTAATCTCTGACCATGACCGGAAAAGTGACTGCACCGAGGGGGTATACTCTTGTCCCTCTGAATCCAACGAGTGGCGCATTAGTTGGAACCAGCCATTCTTTCTCAATCCTCATTTGCTGGAATGCCGGGTAGTAGAGTATATCACCTGAGCTCCCATTATCCATAAGGACCCGGTGAGTGTTGTAGTCCCCAACTCATATGCTAACTACAAGCGCATTGTTATGTGGGTGGTGGAGACATTGAGCATCCTCCTCTATGAACCCAATTATAGGGTTATCAATGTGTGCCATCTTTAGCACCAAGCCCTTGAGTTGGACATTTTGAACTATCCTAAGGTAGGTCTTGCATGCCTTCCTTGTTGAGCCGTTGGTTGCGGTGCCTCCTACAATCATCCTTATGTCTCCTAATGGTGGCCTAAGATGCTCGTTTTCCTTCCGGGCGGCTTACTCTTGTGGTTGGTCCGTCCTTTCCTTGTTGATGAACCTTTGCAACTTTCCTTGTTTAATAAGGGATTATATTTGCTGCTTCAAGTCGTAACAATCAGATGTATCATGATCGTGATCACGGTGGAAGCGGCAATACTTGTCTCTAGACCTCTTGTTAGGGTCTCCTTGACTTGCCAGAAATTTCAAGGCTCCTTCATCCTTAATCTGTATTAAGACTTGATCAATTGAGGTATTCAGTTGGGTGAAACTCGCGAACCTTTTAGGGGGGTTCTGGAGCGCCTATCCTCTCGTCTGTCTCTAGTCTTTGTTGTCTTTCGCCCCCTATCCTGTTGTGCTTCTTCTAGTCTTTCCCTCTTCTTGGGTTCTCTTCTCGGACAAGCAACACATCTTCCACGTTCATGTATTTAGTAGCCCCGTAAAGCACATCTGACATGGTTTTTGGATCATTTTTGTATAGGGAAATAAGAATTTCCCCTTTCGTAATCCATTGGTGAATGCTGCCAAGAGTATCTTGTCGTCCAGTTCATCAATTGAAAGGACCTCCTTGTTGAAGCAGGTGATATAAGACCTCGATGTCTCATCTTCCCGTTGCTTGATGTTCATCAGGTATGCAATGAACTTCTTGTACCTGTGCCTCCCGATAAATTGCAAGGCAAACTAGGAGCTTAACTCCTTGAAGGTACTGATGGATTTAGGCGTCAACTCTCTTGAACCATACCTTTACAGGGCCCTTTAACACAGTAGGAAAGGCCCGGCACATGATCTCATCTACCATGCCTTACAAGTGCATGAGGGTTTTGAACGATTCCAAATGGTCCAAAGGATCTCTTGACCCATCATAGGTCTCTACTTGTGGCATACTGAACTTCGGTGATAGAGGGAATGTCGTGACGGATGCGGTGAAGGGTGAGTCTGTCTGATGGACCAGCTCGTCGAGGTCGTTTGATACCCGTCCCTTCAGGGCATTCATCATGAAATCCATCCGTTCTTTCATCATTTGCATCTTTACGACCAGGCATGGCGTAACCGTGTCTATGGCGGATAGACAACTTATGTCTTGTCACTCTAGTCCGCTTGGGGTGTTGCTCCCTTCCAGCCCTTCTTGATCCCTTCGCTCAACGCTGGTATCTTCTTGGTCTTCCTCCCGAGTATTAAGCCTTGTGTTCTTTTGGCGTAGCTACTCCTCTAGGTTGTGGTTTTACTCGGTAAGGCGTTCAACAGCTGCGGCAAAAGTCTGAACCTGTCTCTTGAAGGTGGTGGTACGTGGTTCGTCTCCCTAGTTATTGTTGGTGGTTGCCATCGAGCGAGTAAGTACCATGCAACTTTTTGTTTGGGAAGCGGTAGTATGGCTTACAACAATTGTTATTGATACCGTTCCGTTCCGATCGGAATGGCCGGAATTTTTCGTGTCGGTATGCAACCGGTACCGAATACCCCATGTTCCACCTCGGGTCAGATTTCGGGACATTTTAGGCCATTCCGGACAATTTCGGCCAATTTCGGCCGAGATGTAAATTCCGGCCGGTGCAGGATTTAGCCTGTTAAAAAAAAAAAAAACAAACAAAAAAAACAGTAAAGGTTCAAACGACACCAACCCGCCATTTGTCCGAATGAACCCAGCGTCCCAGCCCACTTCTTCATCTTCTTCTTCTTCTTTATCTTCTTCTCCGTTTTGTATCCATTGGTTAGTGGACTAGTTTTTTTTTTTTTTTATTTTCTTTTGCCTTGAGTGTCTTCTAGAGTCTTTTATGGATTTCAAGTTTCAACTTTTCTGAGCCCATCACGTGAGTGACTTTGGAAATGACAAAAAAAAGAGTTAAAAAATTCAAAAGCAAATGTCAATCAGAGCCTCAAAGGTACTATTTTTATTTTCCTCATTGTGTACAATGGTTTATAACTTTATATTAATATTAATTTTTTTTTTAAAAATATTATTATTAGAAAAATATTATATTGATAACATTTTCACAATACTTACACAATAAATTGTAAATAATAGGTTATATACGTGTGTGTTCATATACATATATATATATATATATATATATATTTTTTTTTTTTAAGGAACCCCGAAACACCCTGAAATGGTACCCCGAAATAGGCCGATACCGAAATATTCCGTTCCACTGGACAAACCGAAACGGGCTCCGAAACGGAATTAATAACATTGCTTACAACTTTCCCATAGACGGTGCCAACCGATAATGCCGAAAATCGTCGGTAAGCTATACGATCCTTGCATGCTCTAGATAAGACCTACACAACAAAGAAGAAGAAGAAGACCTTACAGAGAGTACCAGTGTGGTATCGACCAAATACCCTCAGAATGTTAAGTTAGAGAACTTTCATAACTCTAGAGTGCTAGAGCTTGGATAAATTATATGTACCTTGATTTTTAAGGGTCTTGGGTTTTTATAGTAGTGTAGAATCGACTTTTGTTTCTTAGTGAGGAAGATGTTTCCTTGTAGGGAAGATTCTCATAAATATATGTGTTTTATGAGATCTTTTCCATATAGGGATTTTGTTGATTTAGGGTTAGTCATAGGGCCCAAGACATTTCCATTTGAAGTGCCTTGAAGACCACTTAAGCCAAGTGGATGGCACGTGGCTTTTGTCACCCGTCCACCTTGCATCCGTCTACTTTCTCATCCGTCCATCAGGGAGAGTTCTTCCTCCTTGGACAAATTTGTTGTCTTCTTCTTACGTTTTGATCATCCACTTTTCTAGTACCGTCTCCCATGGCAGGTTTCTATTGAACAAGTCCTTCTACCTTAATTTTATCCTCTTTAGTTATAATGTAACCAATGAACAAGAATCCTGTGCGACATATAAAAAGGAAAAAAATTTGTACTTGCTAAGTAGATAGCCTTATATATATATATATATATATATATATATATATATATATATATATATATATATATTTTATATTTATTATAAAAAAGTATATAACATTATTGACCCTATAAATTAAGCACAATCAATTAAAAAAATAATAATAAAGAAAAGAAAATAAGCAAAAGTACTCGATATCCTTGTTTTCGTAATACGAATATCCTCCTTTTTTTTTATTTTTTTTATGAACATTACGAATATCCTTTCTTTTTCTATTACTATAATTAATGTCATTTTCTTTTTTGGTAAACCTACTATAATGTCATATTGATTCATTGCATTTAATCATATGCATAATCCTAACAAATCATTTAACCAAAAGAATCAAAAGTAGAAATCATCTTAATGATTGTTATAAAAAAAAAAAAAAAAAGAAAAAAAGAAAAAGAAATCATCTCAATGATACAAATCATATTATAGCACACGCACACAAACAAATCATATTAAAAAAAATGGTTATGGAATCAACAAATTCTATAAATCTATGTGTGGGTCCGTCTAAATTAATTATCATTATCATGTTGTGCAACATGCACGTAAAATTAAAAAAAAAAAAAAAAAAAAAAAAAAAAAAAAAAAAACACCATTATTCTTCTCAAAAAAGAAAAAGAAAAAGTAAACCACCATTATCGTGGTGTTTCATTCCTTTTTAGCCTGTGGGCCGTTGTGGCGGAAAAGACTTGTAAACGTTTCATACTAGAGTTTCGTAGAATGCCTCTGCTACGTTGACCAAGTATTTATTTTTAATCATTATTATTATTTTTATTATTATTCCCATTCTTCGGAGTTAAGTTTTCTCAGGCATGAGTTGAATTAGCACCTCCTCATGCACAAAGTGTTTGAGGGTTTAGGGGAAAAGGGTTTGAGCTGCGGAGTTAGTAGCATATTGTAATTATCTCTTAAAAAAAAAAAAAAAAAAACGGAAGTTTTCTAAGGAATGAGCTTTGTTGACTTGGCCGGTGAAAGAAACATAAAGTATCAACTGCTTTTGCAAAAGCCATATTATCTTGAAAGCATTATATATAATAGAATTTGCAAATAGGATTAATTGTAATAGAAGTTGTGAGTATGTGATTATGATAGAACAGAACAAATAGGATTAATTTAATCGTATAAAACACACCCTGAATTAGGGGTATTTGTTTTTTGCAATCAAAACTATGAAAATTTGCAATTTTTAAAAAAAAATTTATGAATGAAATTTGCAATTATCACCTTAATTATATATATTATAATAAATCATATAAATAATACCCTATATCATCCTTTTTTAAAAATAATAAAATGAGATTTTAATTTATGACATCCATTATATAATAATTTACTCTCTACTATCAAATTAAGGCACCAATTATGGGTTACATGCCAATATAATTAGTCAAATTATTAAAAAAAAAAAAAAAAAAAAAAAGAGAGTATGTAACACATGTATATGTAAAAATACATTTAAAAGTAAACACAATTTTTATAATAAAAATATAAATCATTAGTCAAATTATTTTTTTGAAAAAATAAACGTAATTAGTTACGAATTAAAATTTTTACCTAAATTTAATACTATGATCATTTTTTTTAATCTTCAATAAGATAGAACATGTAGTGATCTATCTTTGTTGTGTGGTGATTTTTATTCACTATATGTGATCGGTTTTTTTTTTTTTTTTAATAATTTTATTGTTCATTAATATTAGATTCTTAGTATTTTGCACTTATTAACTCATTTAGCACAAAAATTAAAAAACTTATGTGGATACATGGTACAAACTTAAGTGGATAATTATGGTGTGGTCCTCTAATAAATTTAGACATATGGCGCAAAATTGGATTCTATTTTTAAATTCTAATTGAACTCTCTCTCTCTCTCTCTCTCTCTCTCTCTCTCTCTCTCTCTCTCTATATATATATATATATATGTGTGTGTGTGTGTGTGTGTGTGTGAATTCTTCTCTTTGAACTGAACTTTTATGTATTTCAGAAGTACCTCTAGACCCTAGGTTTAATAGGGACAAGACTTGAGGATAACCTAGTAAAATTATATCTCCAACCCCATGTAAAATGCCTACAAAATAGGACACTCTTCGACTAATCTATGTCTTCAAAACAAACTTATCCAAAAATTTAAAAAAAAAAAAAAAAAAACTTCTCAGTCCAATTTGATATTTCCCTTAATACCACTTTCCAATTTTTTTTTTTTGAACTTTATCAAGACTTACTGGTTTCTTTTATTTATTTATTTTTGAATTTCTAGTTTCCTTAATTCTTAATCTCATGTGCACTATACCAAAAAAGAAAAAGAAAAAAAGCCTCATCTCCTGCGCAAAGCACATGTGATGAGGCTAGTGTGTATGTGTGTCTATATATATATATATATATATATATATATATATATATATATATATATATATATATATACATATATATTCACAAACACCAAAAGATTAAAACTAAAAATAATTTTATTAACCAAACGACTTTGTAATGTATACTACTAATAAAAGTATTCTCTGTTTGGGTTTCATCATTTTACTTATTAAAATATCTAAAATAACATACCCTTTAGTTTAATTTTTTACCTATAAAAAAGCAAAAAAGGTTTAAAGAGTAATTTTGCATTTTTAAAATTACTGAAAATTTTGCTAACAATAAAAAACATTCCACTAAAAACCCACTACCTCACATAAAAAAGAAAAAGAAAAATTTAATGCACTATCTCACGTACAAAAGCAAAAAAAAAAAAAAAAAAAAAAAAAAAAACCTACTATTCTCACCACCTATTATTGTATTCAAATGTTTGATTTCTATTTGTATTTGCTATATATTTGAATTTAAATACTTATTCTTATCCCATTTCATACAAGTATCACATTAGATTGGTTTAACAATAAATTAAAAAAAAAAAATTATCATTTTGAATACAGGGAAAAAAAAAAAGGTTTCTAAACAATTACATATAATGAAGAAAAACTCCTATCAAAATAAAATTACTATCTCTAAAAATAAATAATAGATACTATTTTTTAAAATTTTATTGAAACATAGGGTAGTTGTAATTTTTCTTTAGTGGAATATTTATAATTTATTTTTTTTGAAAACAGAATATTTACAATTTGAAACTATAACCCCTTATCTATATCCCTTAAAATTTAGGCACTTTCATATTTCCTTAATCCTTTTGTATAGTTGCCAAAATCAAGCATAAATAAATACCTCTCATCCTACTGTTTAAACTTTAAAAAAAAAAAAAAAAAAAAAAAAAAAAAGCCCCTCTCTTTCTCTCTAAGGAGTAGTCCTTCCTTTCAAGGAAATTCTCTTAATTCTCTATCTCCTCTTTTTTTTTTTTTTTTTTTTTTCTCATTTATTGATCATATGATTTTGATTGTTGTACGAGATTTTGATTTATTTGTTAAGAAAATTGTAGGAAAAATATTTGGAATAAAATGATCAAGGGATGACACCATTTTCTTATCCTATTTGTTTTATTTATTTATTTTTTTTCCTTTTGATTCTCATTAGAAGTTTTTTTTTTTTTTGATAGATAACTTGAAAACTTGTATTAAACAAAAGAAAACGTTACATCATGCGATGGAGAGCTTGTTACAAAAAACAAGGATTCTCTTCCATCCAAACCTTAAAGTCAACGATACTAATAGCATGTTTTGCCAAGATATGGGCAGATCTATTTCCTTGTCTACATACATGAGAAAACAACACTTTCCTAACATCATTACAAGAGCTTTGAATCCCATAAATGATAGACATCACCGAAACCGATGGAGGCGACAAACCTTGAAGGGCACGAACCATATTAAGTGAATCCCCTTCCAAAATAAACTCCTGTAATCCTACATCTTTGGCAAATTGCCAACTAGATTCAAAAGCCTTGGCTTCCACCTCCAAAGGAGCATAGAATTTTCTTTCATCCTATTTTTGACCCCACCAAAAGTTACGAATCATACTCGTCAAGTCCTCACAGAGAGTATCGGGAAGTTTTAAACAACTCATAGTATAAGCTGGTCTTGCCTGAGCCACCACCTTGATTAAGATTTCCTTACCTGCCTTAGAAAGCAATTTTTCCTTCCATCTAGTTAGCCTCTTCGCAAGTTTTTCCTTAATGTCATCAGAAGTTATTATTCGCTGTATATATCCATTTTATGAGCAAAGGCACGTGTCAAATAGTTTTTTTTTTTTCTTTTTCTTTTTCTTTGGCATTCTTTTTGTAATTTTTTAACTGTGAACTATAGAATTTCAACTAAAAATAGTGTAATTATTTACTTTATCTTATACGAATTGGTTTGTCC
The DNA here is from genome assembly GCA_028216015.1 of Quercus dentata. NCBI lineage: Eukaryota > Viridiplantae > Streptophyta > Magnoliopsida > Fagales > Fagaceae > Quercus > Quercus dentata. Next base: position 3,834,398 of record CP116452.1, on the reverse strand, counting down.
ATGAAAGACATGAAAATAAGAGAGTCAAGGGGGAGGGATTTCTCATTAAAAACAAGTTCATTAGTAAATTTTTATTGTTTGAATCTCTATGATTAATATTTGCTTCAATTTTTATTTACTTACAAATTTTTTGGCCTCAAATGTCCATCCTAAATTGCTAGTTTTTTATTATTGGATATTCTTTGATTGACAAGCCTCTAAAATTTATGACTCTAGAAGAGATGAATGAATAAAAAATTATAATACTAAACTCAAAAATTAAAAAAAAAAAAAAAAAAAGAGCCTGTAATACAGATTCATCTTTTGCGTATGAATGAATAAAAAATTATAATACTAAACTCAAAAATTAAAAAAAAAAAAAAAAAAAAAAAAAAAAAAAGCCTGTGATACAGATTCATCTTTTGCGTATATATATATATATATATATATATATATATATATATAAATACTTTTTTTGTTGTTGTTATTTTGGATTAATAATCATCATGCTGTGCAACATTAAAAAAGACTTTGTATGTGCCAAGTGAACCACCAACCGCACAAAAATAAAATAAACTACAGGTCATTTTCTATTTTAATATTTTCCCTGGCCTTTGGCTTTGAAGATGCCAAGAAAACGATTTTCATGCATCTCTTTTTGAGCATTTCGTGTCGAGCGAGAAGTGTGAAATGCGGACATTGTTTTGTGCTTGTGGGCCATTGTGGCAAAAGCTTGGGGCCGTTGTGGCAAAAGCTTGGCTTGGTGTTTCGTAGAAAGACTCTAGACCCAAGAGTGTTCACATAATTTTTCATTCTTAATGCTTTAATTTTTCACGAGGAAGACCGCTTTGTTGACTGTCTGGTAAAAGAAACTTTAGTTGCAAATGAAATATAAGAAAGAATAAAAAAGCAATCTGGTTTCCAAAGGAAATGCCTCTTGGAAAAAAAAAAGGTTATCATCCAGTGAGATACGGAATCTTCAAAACTATTATTCAGGGAAAGGTTTCTTGTCCTTTTCATTATTATGACCAGAAATAGAATTTGTATAATAAAAAAAATATGATGGACACCTTTTGTACGATAGTATAATTTAACAGAGATCATATAAGAGATAGATATTTTTGTTGTTCCATTTAATCTTTGTTTTATTCCTAATCAAATTATAAGCACTGGTAGTCCCACTTCCTTCTCCTTTGAGGGGAGAGAGAGAGAGGGAGAGACTAAATCAGCTAGAGAGAAATTGGATCAAGATCCTTTAGGGCCTGTTTGATGGGGGGATTTGTTTTCAAAATAATATAAAAATAATTTTCAAAAAATTAAATTACGTACCAATCTATTGCATTTCTCTCCAGCTAGCTTGATATAAGTTGTACCTTGAAATCTTTAGGGAACTTTGCATGAGCAATTTAATCTTCGAGATCTAAGATCTAATCTATGAAGTCTTGTGGGCTACGATTACAGTCTTAGGAACATATCTATCATCATCACGATTGCTTTGGCTTTAAAACCAAGATTGATGAGCATGTTATAAATCTCATGGAATCCACTAGTTGTCCTCTCATCATAAGCTTAAATTGCCACTGTGAAAGGCTGAAAGCTTTCACCTTACGATTGGGTTAGAGCTTGTTCTAGTTTCACAAAGCGATTAAATCCATAAGGGATCTAAATCCAAAAGGAAGAATTTTGAAATCCACATTTAAAAAATGAAAACCTCTGTGAAAAATTTCAAGCAAAAATATTCCTATACATATAGTACTAATTGACATATTAACAAATTTTTTTACAAATTATTGATATGGTAAATGATTATTTGTAAATGAAAAAAATGATGTTAATGGTAGGTCTAGATGAAAACCAATAAGAAGTTGGATACATTAACAATTTGTAAAAATATTATAAAATAATTTATATCTGTAGCATTACTCATAAATTAAACCCCATATTTTTTCTTATATCACATTTTAATAATTAGTTTTTCTAAGAGTGGGAGCTCTAATTAAAAAAAGAAAAAGAATAAGGGAATGACTTTGCACGCTGGGGGGTGTTGGGTGGGTGGGGTGTTGTTCCAGCTTTCTCTAGAATCTATGATTTCATGCCGAAAGATTGGATATACTTTTCTTTTGGATATATTTTGTTTGCAAAAGCCAACATCAACTTTTTATAAAGCTGTTTCTAAAAATAATTCAAAGCAATAACTTAGACTAGTAACAGAATTCTTCCATCACATTTATGATTTGACATTTGAAACTTCTAAGAAGGGTCATAAATCGGATTTTTTTTTTTTTTTTTTTTTTTTTTGCAATTTAACACCATTTTACTAACAATTTCGTTAGTTAATATGTCTCCGAAATTATTTAAGAAACTAGTATCTCAAGTCTCTTAGACTCAAGTTCACTGTAGCAACTTGAATCTCACAAATTCGAGTTTTATGTGCTGGCAACACTGATGTGAAATTTTAATCCACGTGGAACTCAAGTCTTAGAAATTGACATGCTTGCACCTTCTAAAAAGAACACATCACTTAGGTTATTGGTCGCTAATGGCACATTTAGTACATTGAATGAAAATTATATTAGGAATAGTATCTAGGATTAGAAGATATTGTAATGGAATAACTTGAGAAAATTACATTTTACTTTCTTAAACTATACCTCATGTTATACTTACCCCATAAACTATGAGAATACACGCTTAACTCTCCTAAAATATTATCTCCTGCACACTTTGCACCCCACCTTTATTTAGCCGTTAATTTAGATGAAAAATCAAGAAATTTAGAGTCATGTAACTTGCACATGACATCTACAATAATTAAAAAAGACCGAATTTCCCTCGTTTTAATTTCTATAAAAATCACAAGATCTTCTCATTTTCTCTTTAGAAGTTCTATAAAAATCACAAGATCTTCTCATTTTCTCTTTAGAAGTTCACTCCCCTCAGGTATAATATTTTGTTCCTCTCCTTCCCTCGCTTACTCTGTCCTAGATCAGTTTCTCACCTAAAGACGCAGCAAAAAAAGTGCTACACGTAATACAATACAACATTCGTCACAAAACAATTGTCCATACAAGCAATATTCTTACCCTGTCCCAGACCAATTGAACACATTATTCCAGCCTACAACTGACTTTGTCAATAGAAGTTAATAAATCTACCCAAAAAAATTCACTACGAAATACATCGTACGAAATTCGTTGCATAGCCTGCTACACCATGCCATGTAAATAGTTATCACCCAATGTACTGAAATAACATCATTTCAGATAGATTTCCAATGGTTCATGTTTTTCAATTTGGCATAATTTCGGTCATAGGGATTTTTTGGGGCTAGGATTGAGAGGAAGTGAGAATAGCTATTCTCAATTAAAGAATAGTTTTTTTTTTTTTTTTTTTTGTTTTCTTTTTTAATTGTAAAGAATACTTATTGTTATTTATTCCCTTGTAGATTTTTTTTTAGAGATAATTACAACATACAACTAATTCCGCAACTTAAACCCTTTCCCCCCTTAGAGCCCCAAGCACTTTGTGCATGAGGAGGTGTCAATTCAGCTGCAAGGCCTTTGGCTATTCCTTTGTAGATTTAATAACTAATCAATATAATAAAGATGCAACTATATGACAGAATTGCTATTATACATGAATAACTGTTTCATTTAGGGGTGTTTATCAAACTGCTCAAATTGCACGACTATATCTAAACCAATCAAAATGGCCCGTAAAATTGAGTAGACACACCACACCGCAAGTGGTAGTGAACCGCATTGCATTACATCAGAGCAAGTGCGGTGTGCGATTTTATGATAAGAAAACTGCACAAAACCACACCACACCACACCCACCCATATATATTTATTTATTTTATATTAAACATATATTAATAATTTAATATTATATGAAATAAGTGGCCAACCCAACCATAGTGCTTTCTAGTTTCACATTAACAGCAACTTCATTTCAGTTAAATACAAATTCAAAAGTTCAAAACCTCATTCACTTTTCCATTTTTCATGCACTCACTCTCACAAAGTCAAAAGTTCAAAATTTTAATATATATATTTTTTTCGTTTTGAATATATTTGTATTATTTTTAGTTTACTATCAATCTGTCATGAATTTTTTGTATTGTATATATTTCTATTACTTTTTTTTTGTCACACATGTTATTATTATTATTTTTTTTTGAAACTTATTATCATATTTTCATGGTTATTGATAGTAAACTAGTAATTGGCCATGGCATCTTGAAAAATATATCATCCTAAAACCGACCAAATCGCACCTTGTATACCACACCAAACCGCATTGCACTGCACATGTGACGGCGAAATTGAGGTGCAATGTGGTGATGGTTTTGACCAAACTGCACCACAAAGTGCGGTGCTTATTAAAGTGATCCAAAACCACACCAAACTAGCATGCAAACACCCCTAATTTCATTATAGTATGTAGCTATTACCACATGTCAAACATACCCTAAGGTTCAATGTGTAAATGTGGTTCAAGTTTGTTAGGACATATGTGAGTCACTTGTTAGGAATATATGTCACTATTTTATGTAATTGGCTTATCCTTTAACAAAACACACTTATATTTGAGTAGATCTAGGATGTGCTTAATACTTCAAGAAACTGTGTTTCAAGATCAAGTGTTGAAGACATGCAAGTATGTCCAAGATTCAAGCTGAAGAAGTGTTGTTCAATAAAGCTCGATAGCTAGCTATCCATCGAACTTAAGAAGTCGTTTCTAGCCCTATGGCTTGACAACTGCTCGACAACATCTTGACAGACAAGTATTTGTCGAGCTTTATGAAAAACAGAATTCCAGTTCTGTTTTGACTTTAATCTGTGATTATGTATTAGAGCTTTCTTTTCTTCTAACCCTAGACATATAAAAGGATTATTTTTAAGGGCTGTCAAAGTGTACACAAGTTACACAAGTGTTGAACAAAGTTTGTTCAAGCAATTTGTAACTGGAGACAAAGTTTTGCCCTAGTTTATCATTCTTGTGAAGAAGTTGTTGTGTATGTCCACCATAGGGTTTTGTGACTAGGCATCTTCTTGATCTTCTCTAGTTGATGATTGAAGTCGCGTACTAGGATCCGGGTATTGGTTAGTCACGTGCTTGAGAGCCATGCATCAAAAGGGGAAATTATCACTACAAAACAAGTCCAATTAGGTATTGGGGTAAGGGTTCAACTGTAAGTTGATATAAGGTACTGGGATTCCTTTATTTGTAACTGCTTGTTGTGATAATAGTGGAATTTCATGAGTGGTTACCTGAAAATCACCGATGGGGTTTTTGCCATTAGGTTTTCCCCATTCGTAAACAAATCACCTGCGTCAAATTTAATTTCCATTGCATTTAGTTATTTGGTGATTTATTTGCGCTACCACACGTTTTGCATGTTAATTTGATTAATTAATAAACTTGGCTAATTAATCAATAAATTTGTCACAAGGGGTTAATTTGTTTTTGGCCTATCAAGTGATATCAGAGCGGACACACTCCAATTAGGGTTTAATCTTTGTTGTGTTGATCCATTGACCCCTGTTGTCATGGCTGCAACCGGCTTAAAAAGATCTTTTAATTCAAATATATCTTGTTTTTCTAATCTTTACTTGTTTAAGTGTTTCAAAAAATACAAGTCTAAAAGTTATTTGAATTCACTTGTGACGACCATTGTAAAAGATCTCGGTTTGCCTAAGAAGAAACTAGACTATCTCAGAATGAAAATGTGTAGAGTTAAATCTGAGAAGATTGAAAATTAAAGGTTTAGCTCGTAAAAGGCACATGAGAGAAAGTACTATTTATATTGATCTATCATCTAAGCATGAAGTGTGTTTTATGATGAAATTCGCATTTAAAGTGATGGACACGTGTTTGTGGTACCTTGACAGTGGTTGCTCAAGACACATGATTGGAGACCGATCTCTTTTCAAGGTTTTCAAGTCTAAGAAAGGTGGCAATGTCACTTTTGGTAATGGTATCAAGTCACAGATTAAAGGAAAAGGAATCATCTCTCTACCTGGACTTTCGGATATTGCAAATGTTTTATATGTGGAAGGTCCGAGGGTGAACCTGTTGAGCATAAGTCAAATATGTATCAAGACTTTATGGTGCTATTTTCAAAAGGAAAGTGTATTGTCATGGATAAGTTTGGAAAGAAACTCATAAGTGGTGTTCGCACTCTAGACAACTGTTATTGATTGGATCCTCGATCATCGATATTGTGTGCAATAGCATTCGTTTGCCAAATGAAGATCTATGGCATCAACGGATGGGACATGCTAGTTACAAACATCTCTCTATTGTATCTAAGCATGAATCAGTCTTGGGGATACCAAAGCTTAGTAGAATAAGCAATGTAGTGTGTGGACCATGTCGACTTAGGAAACAGATGAAAGCTAAGCATCCAGGCACTCGGATATCTGCTACATCTAGACCGTTGGAGCTTTTACATCTAGATCTTGTGAGTCCAACTAGAACCGAATCTCTTCGTGGTAAGAGATACATCATGGTTGTGGTAGACGATTTCACTAGGTATACTTGGGTCATTCTCCTACGATCCAAGTCTGATGCTCCCGAGCACATTGAAACTTTGTGCACAAGACTCGAGAATAAAAAAAGTCCGAAGATTGAACAAATTCAAAGTGACCATGCTAAAGAATTCGATAACTCATATATGGAGTCCTTTTGCACAAGATTAGGTATATCTCAAGAATTCTCTACTCATATTACTCCTTAGTAGAATGGTGTAGTAGAAAGGAAGAACAGGGTTATTTAGGAGATGGCCAGAGCCATGTTACACAATAAGGACGTGGCTAGAAACTTGTGAGGAGAAGCCATTAACACCGCCTCTCATACGGTTAATAGAGTGTACTTCAGACCCAGTACCAAGAAGACTCCATATGAGTTATGGAAAGGAAGGAAGCCGAATGTGAAGTATTTGAGAATCTTTGGAAGTACTTGTTTCATCCTCAAGGATAGAGAGAATGTGGGAAAGTTTGATTCCCGGAGTGATGAAGGTATATTTATGGGCTACTCCTCCACAAGCAAAGCTTATCGGGTATACAACAAAAGAACCATGAAGGATGGAGATAGTGAATGTTGTTATTGATGAGTCCGGTTCTAAGAAAGGTATTGAGGAATTCCCCAAATAAATTCTTCCTCCTAAGCCTAAGGAAGTTCAAGAAATTGTTGAACAAGAACGTGCATCTCTAAGTACTCCTGGTACTCCCAGTGTTGTGGAAAATTCTGCAGATATACCCACTTCACCAAATTCTGAATCTCATAAAGATAAAGGACCTTCATCCAGGGTTAAATTAAATCATCCTCCGGAAGTTATTATAGGAAATATGAATAAACTCACATTAAGGAAACGGACAATTGATAAATGTGTTGCTAACATTGTGTCTTATTCTTGTTATCTATCACAAGTTGAACCCACAAAGTTGAGGAAGCTCTTCAGGATGAAAATTGGGTCGAAGCAATGCATGATGAATTGCTTGAGTTTCAGAGGAATGATGTCTGGACCTTAGTACCTAGATCGGAGGGCGAGCACATCATCGACACAAAGTGGATATTCCGCAATAAGACTGATGAGGAGGGCAATGTGATTCGCAAAAAGGCTTGGCTTGTAGCTCAAGGATACTCACAAATGGAAGGGATAGACTATGATGAGACATTTGGCCCAGTTGCACGTATGGAGTCCATCAGAATTCTCCTTGCACTAGCATGTCAATTGAAGTTCAAACTTTACCGGATGGATGTAAAGACTGCTTTCTTGAATGGGCTACTTAAAGAAGATGTCTATATAGCTTAACCAAAAGGATTTATTGATCCACACTTTCCAAATCATGTGTTGTACCTCAAGAAGGAACTTTATGGCTTAAAGCAAGACCCTAGAGCTTGGTATGATCGACTCACTCAATACTTGGTATCACATGAGTTCACAAGAGGAAAAGGCGATCAAACTCTCTTCATCAAAAAGAAAGATGGCGAGTTGATAGTTGCTCAAGTCTATATAGATGATATCATCTTTGGGTCAATTAAGGATGAATTTGCTCATGGCTTCTCAAATCTCATGCAAGCAGAGTTCGAGATGAGCATGATTGGAGAGTTGACTCACTTCCTTGGATTGCAGATTCGTCAACAAATTTCAGGTATATTCCTCTCTTAATCAAAATATGTCAAGAATCTTGTGAAAAAGTTTGGTTTGGAATCTGCTAGTTCTGTTAGAACCCCTATAAGCCAAAATGTTAAACTCATTGTGGACTTGTTAAGCAAAAGTGTAGACTCTTCTCTATATAGAAGCATGATAGGTAGTCTTCTTTACCTTACTACTAGTAGACCTGACATTAGTTGAAGTGTGTACTAGATATCAGGCTAATCCCAAAGAATCCCATATGACTGCTTTAAAAAGAATTATAAAGTATGTCAAAACCACTGTTGAGTTCGATGTGTGGTACAACAAGGACACAAATGATGTCTTAGCCGGTTATTCGATCTTGATTGGGTTGAGAATGCTGATGATAGAAAGAGTACATCAGGGGGTTGTTTTTATATGGGTAACAATCTTGTCTCTTGGATGAGCAAAAAGCAGAACTCCATCTCGTTATCCACTTTGCAAAAAGCCGAGTACATCGTTCTTTGGTAGTTGTTGCACCCAACTCTTATGGATGCAAAAACTCCTCCATGATTATGGTATTTATCAAGAGCATCTCACCATCTATTGTGACAATACCATTGCCATCAACATCTCTAAGAATCTGGTTCAACATTCTCGAACCAAACACATAGAGATTCGACATCACTTCATTAGGGAGCTTGTCGAAGATGGTAATCTCACTCTTAAGTTTATTCACACCAATGATCAGAAGGCTAACTTGTTCACCAAACCTCTTGACAACAAACATTTTGAATTCCTTCGTCAAAACATTGGTGTTATCTCCATGGATTGATCTCTTTCTTTCCTCCTTCTTCCTCATGCATTTGCATCTAGTTTTTATACTTTGCATTGTTTAATATGTTTTTGTTTGTTTTCAGTTTTTGTTTATTTTGTTTTTAATATAAAAATAAAAAAATTGAAAAATCAGAAAAATACAAAAACAGTGTGTGTTTTGTGTACTTGTGTACCTAGGATGGCCACTAAGACAAAGTTTTCTAAACTTTGTATCTCTTGTAGTTTAGATGAGCATCTCTATGCATAACTAAGCAAGTGAGCTTTGTGGCTCGTGTTTGTGACGAGTATGATTAAGTGATCTCTTGTACTTAACACTTGTATCACTCTTTTTGATGAGAAGGACTAGAAAAATCCTAAGAGAAAAGCATAAATAACCATCTCACCACTATTGCCCACCAATCATAATATGACATCTGTATGCTTCAGCATAGCAAAAGTGCGATGTCAATGACATTTGTGTGCTTCGGCATAGCAAAATTGGAATGTCAAATGCTTACCATCATTGGGTATTTTTTTTTTCTCTTTCTTATATGTCCATACATGATTTGCTTAAAAAGAAAAATATGCAAAGAAAAATAAAAAGCAAAAAGATCAAAATACTTTAAATATGATTGCAAGCATGTATTTTAGGAGATGTGGGAGTTATAGGATGTACCTCGAAGGTGATAGTCCCTATCAGACAGTTATGATTGTGTGTGAGTTAAAATGATTTTCTCATATCTCAAATCGTTATAACATGTATACACTTATGCAATCTTGCGATATTTTTCACACACAACTCGCAATATTCTTTGCTACTTTTGATATATGTGCAAATACAATGTGATTTAGCTGTCACAAAGTTGTACATGTGTTAATGTATGCTCACTAAACAGTCTTAATTTGTTTTTGAAATATAAAATTGGTTAGACTTGTTGTGTGTGTGTGTGTGTGTTTTTGGGATCATTATGCTTAAAATTTTTGTTTAGAGATGATTTTGAGAGCTTAAAATGTTGATTGGATCTTTGGTTGAGTTGTATGCTCGATTGCATTCATATCTGTGTTTTTCCCTTCTTGAAAAATGGTTTTTAAGCAATCTCGACACCTCTTCGATACCTTCTTGACACCTAGCTATTTATCGAGCTCTTAAGGTCTTTTCTTATCGCAATCTCGATAGATCCTCGACATTTAGTGGATCGAACGAAAAAAGTTCCCCGGACCCTTGATAGCTTCTCAACAGCTGGTGGATCAATTGAGCTTCTTTTCTTGTGTCTTTACTTTGTTTCTCGACACCTTCTCGACAAATGTATCTGTAGACGTTGTTTTTCTCAACACCTTCCTTGATAGATGGCTCAACACCTCTCGACACCTCTATCTGTCAAGAATTACTGAGGATCTATATATTCGTTCTTCGTGATCCGGTTCTCATTTCTTCAATCTCTCTCGATCTGTCTGTACCTATTCATCTCCCAAACCTCTCTCACTCACTCCAAACTTCTTCCTCAAGGTTTCTTCAAGCTTTTTCAAGTTTTTCTTCACTTGGTAAGCTTCGAATCTCTCATTTACATGCATTTTCATGTTTTGAAACCTAGGTTTTGGGGTTTTTGAAAAATTTTGGGGTTTTTCAAAATTGGTGAGTTATTGTTGAAATTTTGGGATGGGTTTTGCTTACATGATTCTAAAACTTCATGCATTGCATCACATAAAATAATAATAGTATTATCATGCATTTTAGATGTGTGCAATTAATTGTGTGCTGGTAGGATTGGATTGTCCATGATGCAATTTACTTTGCATGTCACATGTTCATGCATTCCCTATGCATGCATACTCTCTTTTCAATATACTTATTATATTGGAATTGCTTTGGGACTTTTCTGATTGCCTCTTTTTCTCTCCCTCTCTTTCTATTTATGTTAGTCGTGTCTATGGCACCCAAGTGTAAGTCAGCTCCGTCCTAGAACCCTTTGCATTCTAGGGCATCGTCTTCTTCTGATCCTACCCCTTCTCATATTCGGTTCCGTGATAAGGATGCCCGAAAGGACTTCTCGGAGAACTTTTCTCGACAAGGTGTTCATTCGGAATGCCAAGTCATTTTGGCGGACTTCGCCGACACTAACCTTCCCACTGTCATTCACAATCGGGGATGGGAGTCACCGTGTGAAGTCCCTGTCACTTGTCCATCTGTGTTGATCCAGGAGTTTTACTCCAACATGCATGGATTAAATTTTTTAGTACCGCTCTTTTCTACTCACATTTGAGGTACGCGCATTGTAGTCACACCACGACTTTCTTACGGATGTGCTTCATGTTCCGAGGGTTAAGTATCCCGACTACCTCGGTTGTGAGCATTTGAGAACGGTGTCCAAAGACGAGATGATTTCCGCTTTTTGTGAGCATCCTGTAGATTGGAGTGATCTTCGATTTACACCATGTAAGGCCTTTGCTAAAGGTCCTACATTCATGAACATTGTGATGACTTTTGCTTTGCATCCACTCTCTCACTATAACTCTATTACAGAGCCTAGTGCTCGATTTTTGCTTTCTTTGTTAGAGCACCTCAGTATAGATTTTCCTTCACATTTTATTTTTTCTATCTTAGATGTGTATAAGGATATGGCTACCCGTGATAAGCTCATTTTTCCTTTGGCTATCACGCGGATTCTATGCCATTTTTCTGTTCCTTTTCCCTTTTTCGACCACTTTTCTGTCATGTGTGCCATAGACTACGCTACCGTTAAACGTAGCGAGGCACGCTTTAGGTCTCGATAGCCGGATTCAGCAGCTCCTCCCTCCCGTTCTGCTCCATCTCGTTCTGCTCCATCCATATTCGCTCCCTCCTCTTCTACGAGTGATGTGACTCTAGGAGACATCATGGCGCAGCTGCAGCGCATGGATGCTCACCTTGATACACTCTCTACAGAGTTGCATCGGGTGAACGTTCGTGTCGGTCGTATTGCACGGCTACAGAAGACCATGGGTGGTTATGCTCCCGAGGCTTCTACTCCACCACCTCCTCTAGTGGCTTCTGATTCTAAGGATGAGGATGATGATGATGGTGATGACGATGATTCTTCGAATGATGATGATAGAGATGCTAGCTCTACCGATGAGATGTCTACTTGACACTTTTACCCTTTGTCACTCGTGACAAAAGGGGGAGTAGTTTTGGATATGAGAGTAGTCATTCTTAAGGGGGAGTGTTGATATCCGAGGGATGTAATGAGGATTACTTGTATCTTTTTCTTTTCTCTATTTTGGATACATTTGTTCTTGTACATGGGTCTTGTGACCATTTTTGACATACATTGTACTTATCTTCTTTATATATGTTGATGTATGTTTCTTTCACCTACCCTTATATGTGTTATTTCTTTCCTCTCTTTATACACATGTTTTTTATTACGTGTATACAATCATTATTTCTGTTTCACATAAAGATGCCTTGATGAGTTTTGTTTAAAATATTTCAGAGATACAAGTTATCAAAGTTTACTTGCCATAAACTCTTTTCTTGCAAAATTTTTTAAGAGTTTGTGTTATGATAGATTTTATTGTATTCAACAAGTGAATATGAGTTGAGTGATTTATGACTTCTCTCATACGTTCATTTATTTGTTGTGGTTTTATCACGGATTGCCAAAGGGGGAGATTGTTAGGACATATGTGAGTCACTTGTTAGGAACATATGTCACTATTTTATGTAATTGGCTTATCCTTTAACAAAACGCACTTTACTTATATTTGGGTAGATCTATGATATGCTTAATACTTCAAGAAACTGTGTTTCAAGATCAAGTATTGAAGACATGTAAGTCTATCCAAGATTTAAGTTGAAGAAGTGTTGTTCATTAAAGTTCGACAGCTAGCCATCCATCAAGCTTAAGAAGCTGTTCCAATCCTGTGGCTCGACAACGGCTCGATAGCATCTCGACAGACAAGTATCTGTCGAGCTTTATGAAAAACAGAATTCCAGATCTGTTTTAACTCTAATCTGTGATTATGTGTTTGGGTTTTCTTTTCTTCTAACTCTAGACATATAAAAGGATTATTTTTAAGGGTCGTCAAGGTGTACACAAGTTGCACAAGTGTTGAGCAAAGTTTGTTCAAGCAATTTGTAACCGGAGACAAAGTTTTGCCCTAGTTTATCATTATTGCGAAGAAGTTATTGTGTATGTGCACCATAGGGTTTTGTGACCAAGCATCTTCTTGATCTTCATCGTTAAGATGAACTGAAAAACTTTGCAGCCAACAACCTTTTCTAGTTAGTGATTGAAATCGCGTACTGGGATTCGTGCATTGGTTAGTCACGTACTTAGGAGCCGTGCATCAAAAAGGGGAAATTGTCACTACAGAACAAGTCCAATTAGGTATTGGGGTAAGGGTTCAACTGTAGGTTGGTATGAGGTATTGAGATTCCTTTATTTGTAATCGCTTGTTATGATAATAGTTGAATTTTGGGAGTGGTGACTTGAAAATCACCCGATGGGGTTTTTTTTGTTAGGGTTTTCCCCATTCGTAAACATATCACCTGTGTCAAATTTAATTTCCGCTGCATTTAGTTGTTTGATGATTTGTTTGTGCTACCACGCACTTTGAATGTTAATTTGATTAATTAATAAGTTTGGCTAATTAATCAATTAATTTGTCAGAAGGGGTCAATTCGTTTTTGGCTTATCAAAGTTCAAACTACATGCTCGGAATGTCTAACAAACGTCCACGAAACTTTTTTGGGCCGGTAAGGAGACAGAATTAAAAATTTTTGAAGGATCAAGTGTGTGGGATCATTATAAAGAAAATTTAGAGTACACTATTTTCCACAAGAAATACTAAAATGCGCAATTATAAAAAAAGAAAAAGAAAAGAAGATTGGCCATTCCCAGATAGGTGGATGGAGATGTGAAAGTAAGAAAATCATAGGTTCTATTTGATCTTTTGACCGAATCAGCACCACTAGTAGAATGTAAAAAAATATATATTAAAAATAAAAATAAAAAGACCTATAACGTATGCTGTTTTGGTGGCGTTAAGGGCAAATTCATTAATGATAATAGACGGAAGGATCACATTAGCAATTACTACAAACTTAAAAGACGAAATTGATAAAAATTGAGAGTCTAGGTATCAAAATAAAAACTGTCTAAAATGAACTTCTAATCTATTTTCAATGTGTTCCCACTTAAGCACCTATAAATGCTTCTCCCAAGTCGCCAGGAATTTAATACCGTGAATGATAACTGAAACCTCTACAGAAAGTTGAAGTTCTCATAAAGCTTTGCTTAAGTTCCATTCTCTTCCATCAAAAAAAAAAAAAAAAAAAAAAAATTTCTCTTATTTTCCTAAGGAGAAAAAAAAAAAAAAAAAAAAAAATCCATTCTCTTTTAGTACCCCGTTTTCCATAAGCAAGCTATAGGTTGTGAGTTCCTAATGGCTTCCTTCAGCACTCAAAAAGCCTGTACATCCTTGTCTTCCTCATCATCTTCTTCTATGTCTCGATGGAAACACGATGTTTTTCTTAGTTTCTATGGTGAGGACACCCGTAAAAATTTTACAGATCATCTATACGCTGCTTTGATACAGAGAGGAATTAATGTTTATAGAGATAATGAAAATCTCAAAGAAGGAGAACCCATTGCTACAGAACTCATGAAAGCAATAGAAGAATCCAAGTATGCAATTATTGTTCTCTCAAAAAATTATGCCTTTTCAAAGTGGTGCTTGAATGAACTTGTCAAAATTCTTAAATGCATGAAAGAGAATAGGCTAAAAATTTGGCCCATTTTCTACCATGTATATCCCTCTGATGCTGGGAATCAGAGGGAGACTTTTGAGAAAGCATTTCTCAAGCATGAAGAAGATGGCAAGGTTAGCACAGAACAGATGAAAGAGTGGAGAACGGCACTGACAGAAGTAAGCAAGATCAGCGGGACGCATTTATTGCATAGGTAAGGTTCTTCTAGCTTATCTTCTGGTCATATCATCAATGATTTGGATAACTTTCGAATTGGTTTTGTTGTAATTATCTAAAAAATAATATGAAAAAACAAATTGTTGAACTTGTCCAATAAAATTATACAAGTAAAGTAAAACCCAACAAATTCAATTTGGTACCAAAAAAAAAACCCCAAAAAATTGTATTTGATACCAAAAATTTATATTTCCTTTGTCAAAAAAAAAAAAAAAAAATTATATTTCCTTCTCAACCCGCGGTCCTCCAAACACGCTGACAAAACCCCAGTTTTCCATTTAATAAATTCCAAATCACCAATTGAAAAAATATATTAAAAACTAATAAACAAATTGCCTGCTGTGAGTCTGTGACTTCCGTACGGATGGAGTGACTGGTACCTCTCTTGCTCTCTAGTGTATGTACTGGTATAATTTTTTTGATTGTTTTGTTTGATAGAACTCTCTGTTCTGTGGCTGAGAATTGAGATGTTTCCGTGGCTAACTTTTCACTCTAAGTTGCTTTTTTTTCTTCAAAAAAAAAAAAAACTTTAAGTTGCTTTAATTAGCAAAGATAGCCAAGAGGGTTGTGGCTCAAATGGGGCATTTCCATTAGAAATGTCTAGTTTTTATTTTAAATCCCTCATTTTCCATTGTATCTTTTGAATAATTAAAAAAATAATAAAAACTTTAAGGTGCATCTTTAACTAAAAAAATATATTACAATAGATGATAAATAATAGTGTGATTGAGTTTAATGTCATATGATAATATATAATACTTATCAAAACTCATTAAAAAAAAATGCTTATAAAAAAATATTGTAGTATATAATACACATTAATGTTGTTTATAATTATTTATTTATATTTGGTATTTTAAAAAAATTGTATATATTGGATAGTAAATGGGCTGAGGTATAGAATATCTTGCAAATTATATATTTATGTATGATAATTGTAGCTGTTTTTTAAGATAAAGACAATCAATTGTTTAACTTATCTTCTGGTCATATCATCAATGATTTGGATAACTTTTGAATTTGTTTTGTTCTAATTATCTGAAAAATAATATGAAAAGACAAATTAAAACAAATAAACAAATTGCCTGCTGTGAGTCCGTGACTTCCGTACGGCTGGAATGACTGGTATCTCTCTCTCTCTAGTGTATGTAATGGTATAATTTTTTTGTTTTGATAGAACTCTGTGTTCTGTGGCTGAGAATTGAGATGTTTCCATAGCTAACTTTTAACTTTAAGTTGCTCTTTTCCTCAAAAAAAAAAAAAAAAAAAAGTTGCTTTAATTAACAACGGCAAATTACAATTTATTTACTTGTATTTTGATCGAAATTTAAGTTGTCTATCTGTAATTTGAAATTTGATACTTTATCTACATGAAGTTAGTTTAGTTAGATTTTCTTAACCCATCTCTGTTAAAAACATGACTAAATATATGATTTTGCTTTACTTTTATGTTTCTCTCCTCCAAAAATACAAAAAACATAAATTTATAGTAAAAAGAGGGAAATAAGAATAGCAAAAAATAAAGAAAAATAAAGGGAGAGAGGAAAAATTATATTAAGGTAGAGAGTAGTGTGGAGAAGAAAAGGTAAAAAGGAGGGGAAAAGTTAGAAAAAGTAAAATAAAAAGTTGGAAAATTAATAAGAAAAAAAAAACTTAAAAAAGGAAAGAATGTTAAAAATGGGTGGATGATGTGGCTCAATAGGAGCATAACAACAATAAATGTTACCATTTTGCTTTTAGATATATATAGATATAGATTGGTGTTAAATTTCTCATAAAAAATTTAATGGACTGGGACAAGGGTTTTGATTGTCATGGTAATGAAAGTGTAGTTTTTAAATTGACACAATTAAACCACAGCCCATATTTGGCTAAGTGGTATCTCCTCTTGCCATGAGGGCTTGGGGAAACATCTTAAGTTTAATGATGTTTTGTCTTTTTATGGCTAGAACAATTGCTTCATCAAAATTATTGTCATATTTTTTATTTACAGTTATGAATCAGAAGTTATCCAAGAAATCACAAAAAGCATATTTGATAAATTGATTCGTGAATGCCAAGATGTGTCTGAGCATTTTGTTGGAATAAACTCACGTGTGAATGAAATGATGAACTTATTTGGTACAATGTCAGATGATGTTCACTTTATAGGGATTTGGGGGATGCCTGGAATTGGTAAAACCACTCTAGCACGTGTCATTTATAACAGCATTTTTGATCAATTTGAAGCTAGTAGCTTTATTTGTAATGTTAGAGAAATGGTTGAAAAACATGATCTAGTTTATTTACAAAAACAGCTTCTTCTTGAGACCTTGAAGGTGAAAGAAGTAAACATATGGAATCATTTTAAGGGGATTGAAGTCATAAAGAAGGGACTGGTCACTAAGAGGGTTCTTGTTGTTATTGATGATGTTGACAAAGACGAACAATTACAGGCATTAGCAGGGAGCTGTGATTGGTTTGGTCGAGGGAGT
This sequence comes from Quercus dentata, assembly GCA_028216015.1. Classification (NCBI taxonomy): domain Eukaryota; kingdom Viridiplantae; phylum Streptophyta; class Magnoliopsida; order Fagales; family Fagaceae; genus Quercus; species Quercus dentata. Next base: position 3,817,036 of record CP116452.1, on the reverse strand, counting down.
AGGATCATTGTCACGAGTAAAGATAAGCACTTGCTAGAAAGGCATCGCGTGGATACTATACATAGGGCTAATGGATTAGATAGTGATGAAGCCCTAGAGCTCTTCAGTTGGACTGTGTTCAACCAATCCTATCCTAAAGAAGATTTTGTGGACTTGTCTAATGGTTTTGTAAAGTATGCTAAAGGGCTTCCTTTAGCTCTTAAAGTTCTGGGTTCCTCCTTGATTGGTAAACCAAGAAAGGTATGGGAATGTTACCTACATCAATTAGAAGAAATCCCTGAGGGAAAAATTCTTGATAAACTTGAAATAAGTTATAGGGGATTGAATGATAGAGAGCAAAATCTATTTTTGGATATTGCATGTTTCTTCAAAGGGGAGGACGAAAATCGAGTGGCACATATAGAAGATTTTGGTTTCTACAAGAATATAGAAACTCTCAAGGACAAATCTCTCATTACCATTCTAGGGGGAAAATTATGGATGCATGATTTAATACAAGAGATGGCTTGGAGAATTGTTCATCGTGAATCACCTCAAGAGCCGTGAAGACGCAGTAGATTGTGGCTTTGTAAAGATGTATTTCATGTTCTAAAGGAACATACTGTAAGTGGATTAGTATATAGACATAAACTTAATGAAGTGTATACTTTTATAATTCTAGCAATTTTTTGCTATATCTTTCCTAAACCTAATTTCATTATTCTTGGTTACTAGGGAACGGAGTCTGTAGAAGGTATGATGCTAAACTCGCCCCCACATAAAGAAAACTTGAATGCCAAAGCCTTTTCAAATATGAAAAGTCTAAGGTTGATTAAAATTTGTAATGTGCAACTTCCTGAAGGCCTCAATTTTGTTTCTAATAAGTTACGAATGATGGAATGGCATGATTATCCTTTGAAATTCATGCCAATCAATTTTCAACCCAACAACCTTGTTGAACTCATCATGCCTTGCAGCCACATTAAGCAATTACCAGAGGGATTTAGTGTAAGTTTACTTTTCCATTAAGGCATGCCAATGCTTTTTTTTTTTTTTTTTTTTTAATCAATTAAGTTCTTGATTACTTAATTTGTCCATATCTATTTATTATCACAGAATTTGGCCAAGTTAAGACTCCTGGATCTTAGTGACTCTAAAGACTTAGTTAAGACCCCCAACTTTAATGGACTCCCAATTCTTGAAAGGTTGATTTTTCAAGGCTGTACAAGATTGGATAAGCTTGACCTACCTGTTGGATCTCTGAAACGGCTTACTTTGTTAAATTTGAAAGCTTGCAAGAGTATGAAAAGCCTCCCCTACGAGATCAACTTGGAAAGCCTTGAGATTTTTATTTTATCTGGCTGTTCAAGTCTCAAGAAGATTTCAGAGATTGGAACAAAAATGACACGCTTGTCAGAGTTTTATTTAGATGGGACTGCTGTAGAAGAATTGCCATCATCAATCGAGAACTTGACTGGCTTGACTATTTTAAGTCTTCAGGATTGCAAAAACCTTTCAAGTTTTCCAAATGTCAGTTTGCCGTCTTTAAAAACTCTCAATCTATCGGAATGTATGGTTCGACCACCTAAATCCTGGCTTTCTCATGGATTATCCCTCATTGGTGCCCCACTTGTTTTATGGACAAATTATTTTTTCTCTATTCGAAAGGCCATCAATACGTTGTTGCCTATGTTAAGATTTATATTCTCTCTAAATCTAAGTGACCGCAATTTATGGGACGGAGGACTCCCCGATGATCTTAGCGGCTTATCCTTGTTGCAGGATCTGGATTTGAGCGAAAACAATTTTACACGCCTGCCGGATAGTATTTCTCAGCTTTCTAAGCTTAAATATCTTAAGATGAATGATTGTACCAGGCTCCAATCATTGCCAGAACTTCCTTTAAGTATAAAAAGTGTAAAAGCAAGAAGATGTCCTGCATTGGAAAAGTATTCAAATCAATGTGTTGCGTGGACTTCAGGTGAAACAGGATTCACTCTGATTGATTGTGAATGTAAGGATGGCGATCTTGCATCTATCCCCCTTCCGAGTTTACCATATGATGGCATCGACCCATTCTGGGAAAGATTTGTGGAGGTCACTCTCTTTCTCTCACATACACATGCACACACAACACAAACACACGTGAGTTTTACATCTTTATACTTATGCATTGTAATGTTTTGCAGGATGCTATTGTTCATCAAAATAAAATTTTTTATCATTTTTCATTTTCAACTGAAATTCCAGAGTGGTTCTGCCATCGGAATCTCAGCTCATCTGTAACAATTCCACTAGCTTCTGATCTGCACGATAATAGTAGTTGGATAGGGATTGCTCTATTTACTGTTGTTGTAATCCATAAAAATTTGAACAGCGTTTCTTCTGTTGAGGATTGTAAACCCCTAATTAACTTTATTTGTAAATCAGACATGGTTGAAGGTCTTGTAGATTGTCCCCTAGACTTAGAGTTTAACATCTTTGAAGTCCTACCTGAAATCATATCCCATGAAAGTTCATTTGGATTGAAGATACTTATTCCAGCTGGGAAACTTAGAGACCATTTAAAGGAATGCAGTTGCGTTACCGCTTTGATTAGGACCGGCTGCCCTTATATTGAGATCAAAAGTAGTAGTGGGCGTATACTGTACAGGCAAGATCTAGTAAAGTGTGTACAAGCTGGAAAAAAGATCAATCAAATATACGAATTCCAGGTTGATAAGGTGGAATCTAGTCTGTCAACTGGCCAAAGTGACTTGAATGTTGGGCAGAAAGGAAAGCTCAAGTCATTGCTTTTAAGATTGTATCAGGTCTCCCTATTCTTCCCTTAACACCATATTTATGTCTCTCTTTTTGTTTCAATCATTGAACACTATTTTAATTCATTTTTACAGGGAGACTTAGCTCTAAACCATAAATATGATTATGTCTTTCCTCATAAGAGAGTTCCAAACTGGTTCACTAATCGAAGTTTTTGTTCTGAGATAAGAATTAATCTGCCTAGAAATTTGCAGTATGATGAGAGATGGATGGGAATCGCTGTGTTTGCTTGTTATGCTGTCCACAAGCAACCAACTCTTTCTGGTGACAATCAGGATCTAACAAGTTTTCTCAACTTTTATAATCCTTTAGTTAGAGATCGAGTTCGCCTTACACGTCACAGAGTCTTTCAAGAATCTAAAGACATTTTTATTGAGTCATCACATCGAATTTTGGTATTTTATATACCCCAATTGTTATTTCGGCTGGAAGAGTGTTGTCACATTGGGGCTTCATTCGAAGCCAAAAACCCAGGTGTGCTGGTTAAAGTGTGCGGAATTGAGCTTGTATACAAGCAAAATGTTGAAGAGTTTGTGCAAACATTAGTCCAGTGCATGTTAAGAAGTCCGGATGCCTATCATGAATTTTTTTATCAAAATCTGTCACATCAAGTTGAGGAAAGGGGGAAAGGAGAAGATTTTGGTCGCTATTCCTCACTGAAAAGGTATTGTTTACCTGAATTACCTGGAATTGATTTTTGTTCTTTTTTTTTTGAATGCATGAGTTATTAAATTCCTATGTTGAATTAACGATATGTTCTTTGATACTTGCAGGATGCCTCAACCCTTGCCCAAGCTTCTACCCAGTATTGAAAATATAACAGAGGGTTGCTTCTGTTCAGAAACGAGGCCGAGCTCTTTTGTTGGTTTTCTCGAACCACCTACGAAAGGGAAATATGAAAGTATTATGTCAAGTGAATCTCTGATCAAAGCATGTTTACAGGTCGGTTGTTCTCTCTCTTCTTGAAAGTCTCTCTCAACTCTCAAGTATCATAGCATACATATATAAGATAAACAAGACACAATTAATCTTTTTTTGCTCACAGCTAAAATTATTATGGTTGCTCAATAATACTTAATACATTTAAAAAATAAAACATCGATATGGACAATCTAGTCAAGGTTAATTTGTCATTTTCACATTACCTTCAAAATAAGGTTTATTCATTTCTTAATTTATTATTTTAAAAATTATTTTATTTATTTATTTTAATACTAGAAACAGATGCCATCATTTTGAAGTTGTCGTTATAATTCAATAGTTCATGTAGAAGTAGAAATGTAGAATAGCCATATTGTAAGTGGAAGGACTGAAGCTATCACGGAAAATGTAAAAGATAGAGAAGAGCACTGTGCAACGGTCACAGAATTCAAACGGTAATATGAGTTAAAAAACGGTGGCTTTTTGTTTAATGACAAACGGCATCCCTAAGCTTGTGTTTTATGTTCAAAACTGAAGACGACACCGTTTTCCTTACTCTTCTCTTTCCAGCCAAATTCTGGAATTGCCCTGCCCTGCCCTTCCTCATTTTTTGTAAAAGTTGTGTCACACTTAGTCTTTCTGTTAAGAGTTTGTTAGATATTTTGTTGAGAGGTTGTATCACACTTAGTCTTCTAGAATTAGTTCTAATGTGTCTCAGGGTATGTATTTTGACTTACAAAGCTGGAATACTCAATACAATTTTAGCAGTATTCAGAAATTACTCTCTCTCTCACTTTGTTTTCCGCCATTGTTAAACACCTTCAAGCTCATAATCTTTCACATATTACCCCCTTTAAGTAGAATCACCTTTTTGAATTAAAAAGAAAGAAATTTATAGCAGCAACAACAACAACAATAACAAAGCCTTTGGGAGGGGTCAACTATGGATATTCAATAGATTAGTTAGGGTCGATCACATGTATTCTTTTCCTTTATTCTATTCTATCTTGTTGGGTTAAGATAGCTTAACTCCGGTTAATTAATTCAATTACTTAAATTGATTAATTAAGTTCAATTGCTTGCAAATTGTGAAGGCACCAACAAATCAACAAAAATACTAAGTGCAGCGGAAAATAAATTGAACATGGTGATTTTTTACAAATGGGAAAAACCTCATAAGGCAAAAAACCTCATCGGATGATTTTAAGGTCACCACTTCTAAGAATCCACTAATCAACAATCAAGCAATTACAAGTATACGAAATTTTACCAACTACCCTAGCCTATCCTAAAATACCAACCTATAGTTGAACCTTTGCTCCAATACCCAATTAGACTTGATCTTGTTGTAATCTTCCTTTGATGCATAAACTTCCAATTTGTGACTAACCCTTTGCACAGATCCTAGTACACGACTAACTCCTTTGCATGAATCTTAGCACATGACAAACTTCATAGCAACCCTTTGATTGTTGTAGTTGGTTTGCAACAACTTCACATAGAAACACCAATAAGATCGTCAATGCTGGTGCTAGAGAATTTGCTTGGTTGCATAACCTAGAGGCGTACAAGAAACGCAACAAGAACTCTTTCTTTTGTAGGAGGAGGCTAGGGTTTCAAAAGGAAAACCTTATGAAGCTTTTTAGGTTTGGGTGAAATAGAGAAAACTAGGTTACAAAACCCTAGCCGCATAAACAAATTGTTTCTCTCTCCAAAAAACCTCCTAATAGATGGCTTATGATGTCCTTTAAATACTAGTTTAAACAGATCTCAATTCGGGTTTCAAACAAATAAGTTATGGGCTTTTTCGCGTTGCTGATTTTTGCTGATCCGCGAAGCACGATCTATCAAGCTACTATTAAGACTTCTATCGAGAACAAAATCTTGATCTATCGGGCTGCTATTGAGGAGACAGTAAGTTTCAACTTCTATCGAGAGGTATTGAGAGGTATCGAGACTTCTATCTAGGTACATGCTGAAAAAGTGCTGAAAATGTGTTCTTCTTGAACTTTTCTTAAGCAAACTTTGTGTCTTCAACTTGGTCTTCAATTACAACTTTAAGACACATCAAAACTCAATAAAAGACACATACTTTGGCATGGTTGACAATACCAAAACCATGACCCTAAAAATCTCCCCCTTTGTCAATCCATAACCCCGGTTAATTAATTCAATTACCCAAGTTGATTAATTAGGTTCAATTGCATGCAAATCATGGAGGCACCAACAAATCACCAAAAAAACTAAATGCAACGGAAAATAAATTTGACACGGTGATTTGTTGACAAATAGGAAAAACCTTGCTAACTACTCTAGCCTACCCCGAAATACCAACCTATAGTTGAATCTTTACTCTAATACCCAATTAGACTTGATCTTGTAGTAGCTTTCTTTCCCTTGATGCACAAATATCCAATCACAATCACAATTGGAACCTCCAATTGACTTAAAGAACCTCTTGAAGATTTTCCTCATAGTAGCAAGTCCGTGGTGGTTGCTATGACTTCAGCGTTTTCACTAATGGAATCTTTAGATCTACTTTGAAACTCTTTGGTTTGGTGAAATCCTAGCCACATAAACGGAGTGTTTCTCTCATTTAAAAAACCTCTAATAGATGGCCTATGATGTCCTTTAAATACTGGTTCAAACGGATCTCATTTCGGGATTCAAACGAATAAGTTATGGGCTTTTTTACATTGCTAATTTTTGCTGGTCCACGAAACTTGATCTATTGAGGAGGTATCGAGACTTCTATCGAGAACAAAATCTCGATTTATCGAGCTGCTATTGAGCTACAATTGAGGAGACAATAAGTTTCAGCTTCTATCGAGATACATGCTAAAAAAGTGCTGAAAATGTATTTTTCTTGAGCAAACTTTGTGTCTTCAATTTGTTCTTTAATTACAACTTTAAGACACATCAAAACTCAATAAAAGACACATAATTTGGCATAATTGGCAATACCAAAACACATGAACCTAACAATCTTCCCCTTTGTCAATCCATGATAAAACCTTAAGTACAAAAGTAAGCTCAATACAATGAATGAACCCATATTCAAATACACTAGCCTATCCAAAAACAAACAATCCTAAGAAACTATAGCACAAACTAGGATTGACTGTTTTGATTGGCTTTATGGAAAACAATGACAGATAATAAATAAGTAAATTGCATTTTGTCATAGGATATGCAAATTACATAAAAATATGAACCTAACAATCTCCTCCTTCGGCTATCCGTGACAAAACCACAAGAGTACAATGAATGGCCTAGAATACATTCTACTCAAGGTTACTAAATAAGCCTAGTCTAAAATATCTGAACCTTGGAAGTTGCTGCAAGAAGAAGGCTTGGAATCTTGACTTGGCTTTAACTTGTCTTTCCCGAAAGGCACTAAACAAGATGCATTAAGGTATCATGTGGAAAACAATGATAAATTAAATAAAAAGTTACATGTGTAAAAAAAAAAAAAAAAAAAAAAAAAAAAAAAAAAAAACAACAACAACAACAACAACAACAACAACAACAACACTTGTGAGATAAAGAGTGAACATATACATCATCATCATTTATAGAAACAACACATGATGTATGTAAATGGTTACAAAATCAAAAGATACATAACACAAAATATATCAATATCAATGTTTATCAAACTAACTCTCCCCCTAAGTTAGTTACATCAAAGATTTTCTTTTCTTTAACATGAAGTTCTGCCCCTAAATCTATTACTCCCCCTGAGGAATGATATTCAAATCTCAAAATTCTCCTCCTTTTTGACATAATTGTCAAAGGGCATAGAAAGCCAAAAAACTTGACCGAAGACAAATAGAAAACTGACATGGAGGGAACAAGGAGAATAAGGAACCACAAACCTACCCAAAAAAAATGAAAACAAGATGCTATAGATACAAAGGGAATAAAAATGCAAAACTTAAAACTCAAAAAGACTTTTTAAAGCAAAAACACAAAATTTTTTTTAAAAAAAAGCTCACACTAGTACAAGAGTAACTTTATATAGCCAAATCACATTGTACTTGTACATTGTATCAAGGGTAGCAAAGAATATGCATGTTGTGTATGAAACTTTTTCAAAAGAACATAAGCACATCATTATATGAAAAGTCATGATATACGAGGATCAAATATATTCACAACAATCATAACCGTTTGATGGGGACTATCACCCTCAAGTTACATCATATAACTCCTACATCTCTTAGAAACACGCTTGCAACCATATTAAAAGCATTTTGATTCTTTTTGATTTTCACGTTCTTTGCATGTTTTTCTTCTAAGCATATTATGCATGGGCATATAGGAGAGAGAAAAGAAAATACCCAATTATGTAAGCTTGAACATCCTTATTTTGCTATGCAAGTACCTTACAGAGCACGACTTTTATGAATTGCATACGGATGTTTTATGATTGATGAGTTTTAGTGGTGAGATGGTTATTTATGCCTTTTTCTTAGGATTTTCTAGTCCTTCCCATCAAAAAGAGTGATTTAAGATATGAAAGATAAGAGATCAATCAAATCATACAAATCACAGAAAACAAGCCACAAAGCTCACATTGCTTAATTATGCATGAAGATGCTCATCTAAGCTATAAGAGATACAAAGTTGGGAAACTTTGTTTCAAAGGCCATCAAAGGTACATAAGTACCAGTATATACAAACACACACTGTTTTTATTTTTATTTTTTAATTTTGATTTTTTCTTTTCTTTTTTTGAAAGCAATCAAAGAAATAAAAAATGCATATGCAAAAATAAAGAAATACAAAAACAATATAATACATGAAAGCATGATTCCAAAAACAGATAAGAAATCAAGCATGAAAGTCCTACTTTAGATAGAAAGAATTAAAGAAAAGGACAAATAGAAAGACAATTAAGTCTTAGGATCCTTCATCACCACATAGCATGAGCCTTTGGCCATGAAGATGAAATGGCATATGTTCTAGTATGACTACCAAAGGACATAAAGGAATTAGAATTCCCCTTAAATTGAGTTAAAAAGCTCAAAGATTTTAATAACTCATCAAGAATAGGTACAAACCCTTTAGACAATGGATGAGACCTATTAGACACTCGCTTATGAGGGAACAACTTGAAACAACTAGGGCGAGTGTGACCGGAAGCACCATAGTGGTGGCAAACATGAATATTTTAGAACTACTAGGCTTCCTAGAAGGATGTCTAACCTTGGAGGTTGACAGAGACCTTAATCGATGGGAATATGTATGAAATTCATAGACTTGTGAGATGCAAAAATAGTGAAAAATATACGCCAAAGAAAAATAATTACACACAAGACAAAATTTTTATGTGATTCGGTAATTTGTCTACATAAATCTTCCATTAAAAAACCGTAACAACATTATTTCGGGTCGGGTCATAATCCAAATCAAACACAACTAGGCTCCATAAAGCCCAAAAAATCTCCCACTTGGAGACTAGTTCAATCACCAACATCAACCGCAATCCTCCAAAGGCAATCCCTTATCACCGCAACTCATCCTTCTGTCCTCAAGCTAGAAGACCAATTGAAGTTGCACACAACTTCAACTTCTCATTAGTAACACCCTTAATCAACATATCTGTTGGGTTCTTAGATCTACTAATCTTCTCAAGTATTACCAGTTTATCTTTAACAAGGTAATAAATAAAGTGGTATCTCATCCGTATATGCTTCGACTTTGAATGAAAAGCAGAATTTTTAGAAAGAAAAATTGCACTCTGACTATCACTGTGTAGAATGCCCAACTCCTTCTTCTTACCCAATTCATCCAAGAAGCTATGTAGCCAAATCATCTTCTTTCCAACTTCAGTTGCTACAACATACTTAGCTTCAGAAGCGCACAAAGCAACAATCTTTTGTAGATTTGAAACCCAAGATATAGTTGTACCACCTAGAGTAAATACAAACCTAGTAGTATTTTTTCTACTATCAATATCACCTGCTAAATCAACATCTATATAACCCTACAATTTCAAACTTACACCTGTGAAGCAAAGACATGAATCTGTTGATCCTCTCAAATACCTCAGAATCCACTTGATTGCCTCCCAATACTGCTTTCCTGGCCTACTCATGTTTCTACTCATAATTCCCACTGCATGTGCAATGTCTAGCCTTGTACACATCATAGCATACATCAAGTCGCCAATGAGTTGAGGCATAGAGCACCTTGCTCATATGGTCCCTTTTTTCTTTTGTCTTCAGTGAATGTTCTTTACTTGGTCTCAAAATGACCGCCTAAGGGTGTGCCCACCGGTTTAACTTCATTCATGTTGAACCCGCTAAGAATCTTCTTCGCATATTTGCCTGTGAAAGCTTCAATGTACTGTTAGCATTATCTATAATGATTCTCATACCAAGGATTTATTTTGCATCTCCCAAATCTTTCATTGCAAACTGTTTTGACAATTGTTTCTTTAGATTATTAATCTCCTCAATACTAGACCACGCAATGAGCATATCATCCACATACAACGGTAAAATGATATAAGAATTGCTAAAGACTTAACATAGCAATAGTGATTAGCTTCACATCTCTTGAACCCAGTTCTATTTATAAAACTATCGAATTTCTTGTACCACTATCTTGGAGCTTGCTTTAGGCCATACAAGCTCTTTCTCGGTTTGCTGAGACCGGACTCTCTTGTCCCCTGAACAATAAACCCTTCTAACTAACTCATGTAAATGTCTTCCTCCAAGTCACCATGAAGGAATGTTGTCTTCACCTCTAATTGCTCAAGATGTAGATTCTTTGTAGCCACCATTCCCAGTACCAATCTAATTGTTGACATCTTCACAATTGAAGAAAATATTTCTGAGTAGTCAATGCCCTTCTTCTATTGGAACCATTTGACAACTAATCTGGTGTTGTAACGTTTGCTATCATCATGCTTATTCTTTATTTTGTATACCCATTTATTGTGCAAAACCTTCTTTCCTTCCGGCAATTCAGTTAGTTCCCATGTCTGATTCCCCAATAAAAAATCCATCTCATTCTTTATGACTAACTCCCACTTGCTTGAATTTTCATCTTGCAAGGCTTCATCATAAAACTCTAACTCACCACCATCGCTTAACAGGAGATAATTTAAAGCAGGTGAATAATGCTATGGAGGTCTAATAATCCTAGAAGATCTACGAACTTCAGCTATAGATGTACTCAAATCTACCTGTGAATTTACATTCTCCTTATTTTCTTCACCCCTTTTCGGGACGGTATCTTCAATCAATTCATCTAAGTTGACAAACTCAAATTTCTTTTGATCTATCTCTATAACATCCAAAGACTACAGTTGATTTGTCCTTGTACATAACTTGTTCATTAAATATCACATTTCTACTTGATGATTTTTCTATTTTGTTCATCCCAATACCAATAGCCAAATTTCTCATCACCATAGCCAATAAAAAAACATATTTTAGACTTTGCATCAAGTTTACTACAAGCATCGAAATTAATATGAATATAAGCAACACAATCAAAAACTTTTAAATGGGAAAACTTTATATCTTTATCGCTTCAAATCTCTTCAGGAATTCTGAACTCCATGGGAACCGATGGTCCTCGGTTGATCGGGTAAGCTACGGTACTAACAATATCAGCCCAGAAAGTTTTTAGTAATCCATCATGCAGCCTCATACTTCTAGCACGTTTATTGAGAGTTCTATTCATGCGCTCAGCCACCATTCTCATTGTGGTGTCCCGGGAATGGTTTTCTACATCCTAATTCCATGTGCAGCACAATATTCATTGAACCCTCCATCTATGTACTCTCCTCCATGGTCCGACCTCGGACATTTTACTTTCAAATTTGTTTTTGTCTCAACCATGGCTTTCCACTTCTTAAATGTCTCAAATGCATCAAATTTATTTTTCAGAAAATAAACCCATACCTTTCTACTTGAGTTATCAATGAAAGTAATGTAGTACCTTGAACTTCTAAGGGATGCAACCAAAGAAGGCCCCCACAAATCAGTGTGTACTAACTCCAATTTTCTAGCCTTTAGTGTCCTGCCAGTTTTCAAGAAGCTCACCCTTTTCTACTTTCCTAAGATGCAGCTTTCACACATGTCAAGATTAATAGACTTGATTTCCGGTAGTTTCCCTTTTGACAAAGAGTATCTTCATTCCTTTCTCACTCATGTGACCAAGTCTGCAATGACATAGACTTGCATTAGTACTTGCTTCAAAGAATCGCAATTATGTCCCTTGGACTTCAGGTCATATACAAAGTACCGATTTTCCTTCCATGATCCAATATCATGGCTCCCTTTGTAACCTTCCAGGTACCACCAACAAATACTATTGCACGCTCTTCATCATCAAGTTGTCCTACAAAAATCAGATTCCTCCTCGGATCAGGAATATGTCGAACCTTCTGCAATAACTAGATAGACCCATTGGGCAATATAATCTAGACGTCTCCCATACCCCCAACATCCAAGGCTTCTCCATCAATCAAATACACCTTACCAAAATCACCTTTAACATAGTTCTGTATGATTTCTTGGTGTGGAGTGATATGAAACGAAACTCCTAAGTCCAAAACTCAATCATCAAGTGAACTATCTATAGTAAGAAGCAGCGCATCCTATACCTCATTTGTTATAGCATTAGCGTAATCATCATCATTCTTCTTCTTAGGGCTTTTGCAATGCTCTTAAAGTGGCCAAATTTGCCATAGTTCCAATACTGCAGATCTAGATTTATTTCTGTTTCGATTGGAATTTCTAGATTTTGATCTACCCTAATTTGAATTTTTGTCATTACCTCTACCTCTTGTCTCAAGGTTTAGGGCAAAACCAGACACTGGGTTTCAACCGCATCTCTTCTACAAATCTCCTCGGCCAGAACTAGATCTCATATGTCATTGTACTTGAGCTTTTCTCTTCCAGTAGAATTGCTCACTACCATTCTCATAGCCTTCCAACTGTTTGGCAATAAAGCCAAAATGATCGGTCAGACAGATCTCATCATCAAAATCAATTTCTACAAAAGACAGTTGATTTGTGATGGTGTTAAATTCATTCAAATGTTGTACTACTGATGTATTCTCTACCATCTTCAAATTGAATAGTTTGTCCATCAGATGCACCTTGTTTTTTGATGGCTTTTCATACATACTAGACAAAGCCTTCATCGGATCCGTCGTGGTCTTCTCCTTCACAACATTGTGTGTAACAAACCTTGACAGAGTTAATCTAATAACTCCCAATACTTGTCTGTCAAGAAGAGTCCATTCTTCATCTTTCATTGTTACAGGTTTCTCCCCTAAAAGCGGCAGGTGCAACTTCTTCCCATAGAGATAGTCCTCAATTTGCATCCTCCAGAATCCAAAGTCTATGCCATCGAATTTTTCTATTCCGGACGTCTTTCTTGTTTCCTCCGCCATTGCTCCCACTCAAACCTAACCGTAGGCTCTGATACCAATTGATGGGAATATGTACGAAATTCCCAGACCTATGAGATGCAAAAATAGAGAAAAATATATGCCAAAGAAAAATAATCACACATAAGACAGTATTTACGAGGTTTGGCAATTTGCCTACATCCACGGAGTTGTAAGGATTTCACTATTCTCAGGGAAAAAAATACAGAGTGCAGCAATACAATTTTCCTCTCTAAAAACCGACATTAACTTAGGAAAATTTGGCCTAATATGACCAACAATATGACAATGATGACAAGTGGGGACAAATTTAGATTTTTTGTTCAACCTAGGAGGAGTTTTAGACATAGGTTTAGAAATTTCAGCGTTAACATAAGATTTTTTACCTTTGTCTATCCTAGCAATATTAGCCTTCAACTCTTCATCATTACTTTTAAATGGAAGAATATAAAAACCTTTTGCTTTTGAGCTAGGCTCAACAATAAGTTTGGAACTAGTTAATTTTTCAACTTCAGTTTTATATTCAACTAGTTTCTCTCCCAAATTCTTAATTTTGTCCACACGAGATGAAAATTGATTCTTTAAATTCTCATTTAAATTATTTGCTTCATCTAATTTTGCAAATAATTCATCTTTTTCAAGTTTGCCCTTTTTAAATTTAGCTTTTAATTTTGTAGAACTTTTAAGAGATTCCATACAAAATTTATAAAGCTTACAATAGACCTCTTGAATATCATCATCATCATTCAACTTAAGATCATGCAAATCAAAACAATCAAGAGTTTCCATAACAACAAGGGTCAATGAATCACACAACAAAAATTAAAACTTAATCAGCGTGTGCCCGCTTTGATACCACTTGTTGGGCTAAGATAGGTTGATCACGGTTAATTAATTCAATTACCCAAGTTGATTAATTAAGTTCAATTGCATGCAAAACGCAAGGTACCAACAAATCACCAAAAATACTAAGTGCAGCGGAAAAAAAAAAAAAAAAAAAAAAATTTGACACGGTAATTTATTGACAAATGGGGAAAACCTCACAAAACAAAAATCCCACCAGGTGATTTTAAGGTCACCATTCCCAAGAATTCACTAATCAACAATCAAACGGTTACAAGTATAATGAATCTTACCAACTACCCTAGCCTATCTTAAAATACCAACCTACAATCGAACCTTTACTCCAATACACAATTGGACTTGATCTTGTAGTAGTCTTTTTTTCCTTAATGCACAAATCTCCAATCTATGACTAACTCCTTTGCACAGATCCCAATACGTGACTAACTCATTTGCATGAATCCTAGCACGTGATGAACTCCATAGTAACCCTTTGATTATTGTAGTTGATTTGCAACAACTTCACATAAAAAACACCAATAAGATCTTCAATGTTGGTGCTAGAGAATTTTCTTGGTTATAAAATCCAAAGAAATATAAGAAACGCAAACAAGAACTAGGATTGACTGTTTTGATTGGCTTCATACCTGTCTTTCCTGAAAGCAATTAACAAACATATTATGGGCACCATATGGAAAACAATGACATATAATAAACAAGTAGATTGCGTTTTATCATAGCATATGCCAATTACATAAAAATATGAACCTAACAATCTCCCACTTTGGCAATTCGTGACAAAACCAAAAGAGTACATTGAATGGCCTAAAATACATTTTACTCAAGATTACAAAATAAGCCTAGTCTGAAAGATTTGAACCTTGGATTATTGTAGTTGATTTGCAACAGCTTCATATAGAAAACACCAATAAGATCTTCAATGTTGGTGCTAGAGAATTTGCTTGGTTATAGAACCCAAAGGCATACAAGAAACGCAACAAGAACTAGGATTGACTGTTTTGATTGGCTTCATACCTATCTTTCCTAAAAGCAATTAACAAATATGTTATGCGCACCATATGGAAAACAATGACATATAATAAACAAGTAAATTGTGTTTTATCATAGCATATGCCAAATACATAAAAATATGAACCTAACAGTCTTCCCCTTTGGCAATCCGTGACAAAACTAAAAGAGTACATTGAATGGCCTAGAATACATTTTACTCAAGATTACAAAATAAGCTTAGTCTGAAAGATCCGAACCTTGGAAGTTGCTGCAAGAAGAAGGCTCAGAATCTTGACTTGGTTATAACTTGTCTTTCCCGAAAGGCACTAAACAAGGTGCATTAAGGTACCATGTGGAAAACAATGACAAATTAAATAAAAAGAAACATGTGTATAAAGAAAGAAAAGAAACAAAGCATGTGAGATAAAGAGTGAAATACATATATTATCATCATATATAGAAACAACACATGATGTATGTAAATGGTGCCTTTACAAGTATAAAAAATCTTACTAACTAAACTAACCTATCCCAAAATACCAACCTACAATTGAATCTTTGCTCCAATACCCAATTGGACTTGATTTTGTATTAGACTTCTTTCCTTTGATGCATAAACTTCCAATTTGTGACTAACCCTTTGCACGGATCCCATTACGTGACTAACTCCTTTACACGAATCCAAGCACATGACTAACTCCCTAGCAACCCTTTGATTGTTGTAATTGATTTGCAACAGCTTCACATAGAAACACCAATAAGATTTTCAATATTGGTGCTAGAGAATTTGTTTGGTTACTGAACCCAAAGGCATACAAGAAATACAGAAAGAACTCTTTCTTCTATAGGAGGAAGCTAGGGTTTCAAAAAGAAAACTTTATGAAGCTTTTTAGGGTTGGGTGAAATAGAGAAAACTTGGTTACAAAACCCTAGCCACATAAACAAAGTGTTTCTCTCTCCAAAAAAACCTCCTAATAGATGGCTTATGATGTCCTTTAAATATTGGTTCAAACGGATTTCAATTTGGGTTTCAAACGAATAAGTTGTGGGCTTTTTCATGTTGCTGATTTTTATCGATCCACGAAGCTTGATCTATCAAGCTGCTATCAAGTTGCTATTGAGACTTCTATTGAGAACAAAATCTCAATCTATCGAGTTGCTATTGAGGAGATAGTAAGTTTTAGCTTCTATCGAGAGGTATTGAGAGGTATCGAGACTTCTATTGAGGTATATATTGAAAAAGTGCTAAAAATGTGTTTTTTCTTGAACTTTTCTTGAGAAAACTTTATGTCTTCAACATAGTCTTCAATTACAACTTTAAGACACATCAAAACTCAATAAGACACATAATTTGGTATGGTTGACAATACCAAAACACATGACCCTAACAATCTCCCCCTTTGTCAATCCATGACAAAACCTCAAGTACAAAAGTAAGCCCAATACAATAATAACCCGAATACATTGAATGAACCCATATTCAAATACACTAACCTATCTAAAAACAACCAGCCCCGAGAAACCATAGCACGAACTAGGATTGACTATTTGATTGGCTTCATACCTGTCTTTCCCGAAAGCACTTAACAAACATGTTGTGTGCACCATATGGAAAACAAAGATAGATAATAAACAAGTAAATTGTGTTTTGTCATAGGATATGTCAATTACAGAAAAATATGAACCTAACAATCTTGCTTCTTAACAACCCAAGACTTTATACCATAAAGCATAGCTGGTTGTATAGTAGTCTTATAAAATTTTCCCTTTAGCTTAATAAGTATTCTACAGTCACATAATACTTTTGATGCACTTCTCTACGTCGTCCACTCCACTTTATCCTATGTTTCACATCCTCTTCAATCTCTCCATTTTTATGAATTATTGATCCAAGATAGCAAAAGCTCTTGCTCTTTAGTATCTCTTGGTCATTAAGTCTTACCATCCATTTGTCTTCGTTTCTACTTTTACTGAACTTTCTGTGCACTTTGTTTTAGTTCTACTTATACTAAAACCTTTGAACTCCAAGGTTTCTCACAAAAATTTTAAGTTGGGATTAACTCCACTTCTAATTTCATGATTTATCCACTAAAACTATATCATTTGCATTGACCAAGGAACTTCCTCTTGAATCAATTTAGCAAGCATATCCATCACTAGTGCAAAGAGATACGAGCTTAAAGGTGATCCTTGATATAAACCTATAGTGATAGGTAACCCACTTGTGATTTCTCCACTTGTTCTCACATTGTAGCTAGTTACAACTTCAACATACATACCCTTAATCAACTTAATACACTTAAGAGGAATTTCTTTCTTTTCCAAAACTCAACACATGACCTCTCTAGAGACCTTATCATATGTTTTCTCAAGATCAATGAAAGTCTTAAGATCTTTACAAGTCTCTCTATATTTTTCCATTAGATGTCTAAGTAAGAAAATAGCTTCCACAATAGATTGTCTTGTCATAAAACCAATTTGATTCTCCAATGTTTTTGTTTCATGTCTTGACCTATGTTCAATCATTCTTTATTTATAAAAAAGGGTTCAGATCACTCTTTTTCAAAGTTTCATAGTGTGACAAAGCCGCCACTAAGGACATAGAAAACCCACAAAAAGGAGCAAAAAAAAATCCTCCTATGGGAGGAAAAGTACTCATGTCAAGATCAAAGCTCACGGCAAAGCCAAGGATCTCTTTCTTGAGAGAGAGAGAGAGAGAGAGAGAGAGAGAGAGAGAGAGAGAGAGAGAGAGAGAGAGAGAGAGAGAGAGAGAGAGAGAGAGAGAGAGAGAGAGAGAGATTTTTGGTACTCTCTCACTCTCTCTAGAGCATTCACAGTAGCTCATGCAAATTTGTTTTTGGTCTATTTTAGTCTAAAAATCTACTTTTTCTATTTTACCTAATAACTTTTCAAAATACCTCACATTAGATTATATATTTTACCCTAAATTTCATTAAAATATTATTTTTTAATCAATTTTTTATTATATTCTCCCAAATTATATCCCTTTCTTCCAATCTTCCTTAACCAAAAATCTAAACCAGTCTATGTGCTTCACTGTTGCCCCAAAGAAACCGCAAACGCTAAAAACCACTCATCCACCAAACTTATCAATAAACTTCCAAACATACCAGAACTATATTGATGACCCAAAAGAATTTAGACACCCAAAAAGACTCAAGATGATAAAATTATTTAGCATGGCCTCAAACTCCAAGCCCATAGAAGCCAAACCAAGGAGACAACATTAAAGTGAAAGATATGGGCATAAAGTGATTGTTGCTGAGTATGATCAAGGTGTTCATCCCAACACAAATGTTTCTATCTCACTAGAATAACAACACCACCATGAAACACCCAATGCGATGGAAAAAAATCAAATAAGCGTACTCTGTTCTTCCAAATCTTGGTCAAGTCCATTCACAACCATCAAATGAAACCGATCTAGGTGCGGGGAGAAATAAGCATAGAGTGATTGTTGTTTAGACGAAGTGAAAAAGGGTGAGATGGAGAAAGAAGAGACTAGAGAGTGAAGGGAAGAGAGGAAGAATAGATCTAACGAAGTGAGAGAAAAAAAAAAGAATAAGCTAATGAAATACAAAGCTATAGTAATCGTGTAAATAGCAACAATAGAAATTTGCACACTTTCATATTAATCGATGTGGGTGATTTAAAACCAATCACTTATTTATTTTTTATTTTGCAATAACTAATGCAAGTGCACTTACTTGTTGTCGGTAGAATCACCTTTCAATTACAACTAGTCATAGACCCGTGCATTGCATGTAAAAATATTTTTTTAGTATTATTATTATTATTATTATTATTATTATTATTATTAATTTCTTTTTGCAATTTGGACTAATTTAATGAAGAGTTATACATTTCATAATCATATCCATCGCAAGGTAATTTTTATTATTATTTTAGAATTATTTTATTTAAGGCAAAAATATTATTTTTGTCCCTATGTGTTTGGCTGGTTTCTATTTTGGTCCCCAAAACTGAAAAATCGTTCTCATTTTAGTGCTTACTTTGTCATCTTATCGACATAAATTGCACAAGTGGCAGATGGAGTACTTTGTTGGCACATCAAGTGCCTACGTGGCCATTAAAATAATAGTAAAAATTTTTATTTTGCATTAAAAAATGTCAAGTCAACAATTTAATAAATGAAAAATGACATGTAAGAATTTTTTTTTTAAGCTCTTGATTTTTTTTTATAAAAATGAAATAATTAATTTTTTTATATTTTTTTTTCATTATTTTTTCAAAAGAACATGTTCATTTCTACACGTTCTTTCCTAGAAAATGATTGATTATGTTCTTCATGTTTTTTGGGTTGCCTAGAAAATTAACAAATCAATATATTTTTTTTCTTGCATTTTCTTAGCAATCAAACAAGCAAAAACACATACAAAACGATGATCAAAATCAGCTTAACACAATCAACAAATTTATTTCCAAAAAATAATCAAAACTAGAAAAATTCTAACCTAACATACACCAACTAAAATCATCTTAATTCACAAAATCAACACCAACCAAAAAAACCAAAACCCAAACTCGATTCTCATTAATTTCAGATTTGGTCAGATCAAATCGTGGTGACCCACCCAGCCACTACTGATCTATGTTTTTGGCCACGAGAGAGAGAGAGAGAGAGAGAGATTTGGCCATGAGTTTCAATCAATCATGGGTCTTGGCCATGAGATGGATTTGGCCCTGAAATGGTTTTCAATTAGTCATGGGTTTTAGCTATGAGATGGATTCAACCATGGTCTTCATCAATGTGTTTTGGCCATGAGAGAGAAAGAGAGAGTTTGAGATGAGAGAAGAGAGAGATAGAGAGTTTGAGAGGGAGAGAGATATGAAAAATGTTTTGAGATTTTTGGTGTGTGGGTTTATTTGCTGGGTCCTTCTTTGATTTTTTGGGTTTGAGTATGCTTATTTTAGAGTGTTTTTTTTTTTCTAAGAAAAACAAATGGAAAAGGATTTTTTTTATAAAAAAATTAAAGAAATTATTTTAGTTATATATATATATATATGTGTGTGTGTATACATATATATATTTTAATTTGGATGTTGATGTGGAATTTTTTTTAATGTCAAATAAAAACTTTTAGGGTAATTACACTCTTCACCCTTAAAGTTTGGGGGAATGACACTCTACCCCAAACTTAGTGTGCCAGCGGTACACTTCGTTTGCTATGTATGCAATCTTCATTAGTGAGATAACAACAAGAACTAAATTGAGAACGATTTTTTAGTTTTGGGACCAAAATAGGAAACGAAAAAAAGCTGGGGACCAAAATGAAAATCGGCCAAAAATATAGGGAAAGAAAAATGGTATTTTCACTTGTTTTAAAATTTTGAAGTCTTAAGTCTACCATGGTTGGTAGACTAATTGGTACATCTCCAAGTCAATGAAACACATTTTTCATGTTACATGTTATACCTTGTTTCCATAAGTATAAGGGTATTCATGGTCCTAATGACCCACTTCAATATTTTTGCATGCTTGGCTTTTTGGGATGTGACATGTGTTTGTTCCAAAAGTTGTATGTTGTAAGATTTGTTGACAGTTTTGGAGTAGTCGTTTTCCATCTGGTTAATTTAAAATTAATGATAATAGTTTTTTTCTTATCATTTGATTCACATAACGTAGAGGAATTGCTGGTCCATATTTAGCATTTTTGTTGCCTTCTGTGTTGGCTTGAAGGAGTATTTGTCTTCCTATTGTAGTTTGGTCATACTTGTGAGCTCCAATAAAGAATTTTGCTTGTTTGTTTCCGGCCCTAAAGCAAGGATGAATGAATTTTATTTCATTGAAAAAAATGCCACATCAGTATTTAAATTAAAAAAAAAAAAATTCTCCATTTTAAAAATATAAAATTAAAAAGAAAAAAAAATTATTAATCTCCAACAAACGATAGACACAAAATTCAACTAAACAAATCTCTAGAACCAAATCTAATTCTAAAAAAATAATAAAGATCTGATTCCATTTCTTTCATTCTCTCTGTTTTCTGTTTTAAACTTTCTTCTTAATTTTTATTTTTATTTTATTTTCTTAGCCATGGTCAAGCCTTCCATATGGGGTTTAGGTTTCAGTCAAGGGTGGTTGAGGTATTTCGAGTACATGGTTGTTTGGATGGCTTTGGTTGATGGTGGGAGTTTTCAGATTGTTGAGTTTGGCTCTTGTTTCGAACGGGCTAAGGTTGTGCCTTGGGGTTCGTCTTGGTGTTTTGCTTGTAGAAGACATTGTGGATTTGAGTTTGCTTTGAGTGGTGTGTGTTTATCATGTTGGTATGGGTTTGAATTTGCAAACTGTGTAATGGTGAGAATGAAATGAGTAGGTGTGTGGGAAGTGTGGTGGTATTGTGATTTGAATGGGTCTGATCGGTGGGTGGTGGTGCTAAATCGCTAGTTTGGGAAGGGAACGGTAATTTTATGCGTTTGGGCCGAGAAACTGAAAGAAAATAAAAATTGCAGGTCCAGATTTTCTTTTATTCAATTTTAATTTTCCTTTAAAATTAGGAATTCATATATATATATATATATATATATATATATATATATATATATATATATATATATATTTTTTTTCTGTAAAAAAAATATAATATATATATATTTTTTTTTTTACTTTTATGATGTGGATTTTTTAATGATATTTAGGTGGCATTTTGTTAATGAGAAATGCTACATTGACAACATTTTTTATGAAATTTTTACAAAAAAATTATAAGTAACAAATTATTATTAGTTCTAATTTGAATCTGCATCTTCATTGTAAATCAAAAGTATTTTGAAACATCAAGGAATCAATAATTTCCAGCTTTTCAAGGTAAAATCAATTAAAAGAGTATGCGCTATGCATGAAAATGATCTTAAAAAATAAGGGTTTGTTTGGTGAGTGAGTTCAAACTCACATTTTCACATTTTAAACAACATTAAACACATTTTCACACACATTTTCACTCACATATATTTAAAAAAACTACAAATAATAATTCTCAAACTATTCTACCAAACACTCCCTAAAAATCTTCAATTACTTTTACCTTCTTTAATTACAGAAGTCTACAAATTTCGTTCTGCAAAAGAAGTTAACTTGTATTTTTAATTTAAAACAAATGTTGTAATTAAAGATTTTACAACTTTTTGACTTATTGAATTATATTAGTGCTAGGATCACAAATTTTTTCTCCATATTTTTCACTACTATTGACATAACAAGTTATGATTAAAATAATATCACTTTTGACATGAGGACACTATTGGCATCATTGTTATTGCACCAATCACAACACGCCATTGCCACCTCATTAGTGGTGAACAATTTTGTGTTTTCTGACTTTTTGTTAAGTTATCAATATAATTTTTTTTTTAGAAGAAAATTAATTTCCAATATAATAGTAATTTTAGTGAATTCAACCAGTAAAATTTCTTGTTGTCAAATAAGGCTTTTAAGTTCGAGTTAGAAATTTATATAATGTCTTGGCCTCAAATCTATGGTATTTATCCAAAGGAAAATAGAGCCAATATAGTAAACTCAACTAAGTTAATTCATTGAAAAAAAAAAAAAAAAAAAAAGACTTTGATCAAGCCTGATATACATTTCCGCCATGCTTTGCAGAAGAACTTCGATAAGGGTGAAATTTTCAATTGCTGTTTTGCTGAACGAGAAATCCCACAGTGGTTTCATAATCAAAGGCTGCAGTCAATGGAAATGCAGCTATCTCTAGATATTTGTAATGATCCGGATTGGATGGGATTTGCACTATGTGCTCTGTTCTTATTTAAAAAGCATCCAACTGCTGTTCGTATGAATTTGGATTCAAGAAATTATGAATTCTTCCAATTCAGTTGTGATATGCAGACCAACTCAGTTCCTTGGCGTTTAGTATGCCCCGGGTTATTGACGGAGAACAAATTAGTTTCTTTAGATGAACGTGCATTCATTTGGGTATTGTTCATCCCACGTACAGCGTATGCAGATTTATGGTATCAAAGCGGTTGTATGGATTTCCGTTTTCAAAGCAGTTATCCATATTTGTCTGTGGAAAAATATGAACTCAATCTTGTATACCAGCAAAACATGGAAGAGTTAACGCGTATAATGGCACAATGCTCTGTCCCGTTTGATAGCTTCCTTGACTCTTGTGATCCGGGGGTATTCTATTATATGTGGCTCAAACATCCTGAGCTATTTATTGGAACTAAGAGCTCTTATGAGGATCTTCACCCTCGAGGGTTATTCATTTCTCAGGAGGAGTATAGCGGAAATGCCCAATATTCTTATGCGGAGGACCCATACCCTCACGATAATTTCCGGGTAAGAATTCTTAGTATTTGTGCAAATAATAAGAAATAAAGTCTGCTCTCTCTAATTGGATGATGTATTTCTATTTTGCAGTGTTTTCATCCGTCAACTTCGTTTAATTCCTGTTTCCCAACAAGAAGAATTCCAAAGTGGTATTATGAACAGAGTCCTGGGTACTCAGTGACAATCGACATACCCCCAAATTTGTGCGATGACAGTAATTGGCTCGGACTCGCTCTATATGTTTCTTTTGCATTCTTCAAAGATCATGATAATTCGGTTTCAGAAAATTCGTTGCACTTCCAATATTGTCAGCTCCAAACGAGTAAAGCTGGAATGGATGATCGAATCCTTGTTTGCCGCACCACTAATGAAGAAAATATATTTTTCCGCGTTCTATGCGGGAACATTTGGATATGCTACATACCGGGTGTGGCACTTATGGATATGTTGGATCAGGGCGGCCACATTGAGGCTTCATTTGTAAGTGATTGGCCATGTGTGACAGCGCAAAGTTGCGGGCTTCGTTTTTTCTACCAGCATGATCTGGTACAGTTTGAGCAAGAACTAAGAGATTGCAAAGCCTTGATTTCTGCACATCGGAATTTGGGCCGTCGATTAAACAACCAAGCTACGAAGTTAGAAACAATGGAAGAATTTTCGCAACTGATTAATAATGTTAAAAAAATAGTCAATGAAAACGACCGGCAGGTAAGAAATTATGAGTATTTACTTTGCTGCTGCTCCAAATACACCATCTACTCTCTCTCCCTATCTAAGTCGGTATGTCCCAATTTGTGAATCACCATGTTTTTATTTTACAGGCCTTTGATGGGTGCTCAAAGCATTCTTATTGTTTTCCCCCAATAGAAATTCTACATTGTTTCAACCATCAGAGTGATGGGCCTTCAGTTAAAATCGATATTTCCAATGTTTTGTGCAATGACAACAATTGGATGGGATTTGTTTTATGTGCTTATTTTTCAATAGATGAGCATCAGACTGCAATCATTGAAAATCTCCATTCGGCAATTCCTCACCACTTGATTTGTCTTTTGGAAACGGATGTAGCCGGTTCAGAGCAAGTACTCCATGTCCATCACACCACTAAAGAAGAATTCATGTGGCTAGATACTGAAGGTGGATTTCTTTGGCTTTCCTATATTCCACGTTGGTCATTTCCGGATCGTTTCAACCAATGCACTTGGATTGAGACTTCAATTATAAGCGCTTGGCCAGGCGTGACTGTGCAAAAGTGTGCGCTTAGTTTCGACCACGTGAATGATAGTTTGTTTCAGCAAATAATGGACCATTGTGACAGTCAATATTATTATCAAGGTTTCGATGATCAATTAATGGCTAGTTATAAAGCGGCAACTAGTAGACCTAAGAATCAACTCTCCAAAAATGAGCCAAATCCTACGGAACAATGCTGCCAATGCCCACTGCTGGTAATTAATAACTACGATTATTTGCTTTGTTGCAAACATGATATTCCATCACCCTTTCTTTAATTTCTCTCACTCTCACTCATTAAACACTTTTTCGTCTTTGTTTCACAGGACTTTGATCGATGCATTTTCTATAATCTCCGTTTCCCTCCTAGTGAAATTTTGGAATGGTTCAGTCTTCGGAGCGATGAGGGCTGGGTGGAAATCCCTTTACCTCCAAATTTGTACAACGATGATACTTGGATGGGACTGGCTTTATGTGCATTTTTTGTTGTCGAGGTGAATCAGACTGCTGATCTCGACATTTTAGATTCAGAAACTCGTTACGACCTTGTTTATCATTTGGAAACGCATGTTGGTAGTGTGAGACCACTCCATTGGCATCGCCTGACTAAAGAAAATCTCATGATGTTACAACAAGGTGGATTGATTTGGCTGTCCTATGTAGGACGTGGGTCGTTTCAAAATTGTCTGAGTCAATGCAGCTACATTAAGGCCTCAATTACAGCCGAATTCCCAGGCTTGAAGGTGAAGCATTGTGGCCTTCGTCTCTTGTACCGTAATGATGTTGAATTGTTTAAGCAAACAATAGGGCACTGCATGAAATCATCGTCTAATGATTGGGATGTCATTCGTCAATTGACAATTGATAACGGAAATAAAGATAAACAAAAGCAAGATGATGAAGGAAAATCTAGCAGGACCTGCAGCTCCTGGGACGAGTCTCACTTCAAAAGTCTGGGGGGAACCATTGATCCTAAAGACAAAGGCAAGCGAGTTCTAGAATAATCTCCCTTTTTATTGCGCTGCCGCTTTCCTTACTTTGGGGGCTCTTTCTTCTGAGCTTATTGGTAAATGGTGTAAATCATCAGTTTTCAAATTTTGAATTTTAAAGTGTCTTGGAGATTAGATCCCGCTTGTTGCCAAATTCCAATTTTGAAGTAGAGTTCAATTAATTAATCAATTATGATTCAATTCTTGGTTAATCAATCACA
Organism: Quercus dentata; assembly: GCA_028216015.1. Classification (NCBI taxonomy): domain Eukaryota; kingdom Viridiplantae; phylum Streptophyta; class Magnoliopsida; order Fagales; family Fagaceae; genus Quercus; species Quercus dentata. The sequence goes on along the minus strand of CP116452.1, from coordinate 3,791,269 downwards.
CAACATATTGCAAAATAATAATCTGCGGAATATAAATAAGGCACATGATCTGGTGATGAAGAGAGAACCCTAATCTGAAAAAATTCTCCGAGGGGTTTATCCACCAACCCAAAGGAAGCAGATCCAATAAATAGAATTTAAGTTTTATAATAGAGTAGTTGCAAACCCACATTATGCATGGGAATATATAATGTGGCATTTTTCATTATAATATGGTATAATGTATGATTAATTAATTCTCTAAAATTTACTGAAGTTAATTTGTTCTCCTTAAAAATTGAACTACTTCTAAAAATATTGTCGAATTCTCTATCTCTACAATATATCATTCTATTATTTTGAGTTTTTTTTTTTTTTTTGTGTGGAATATTAGGTGTGTTTAATTAATTATTTAAATTTCTCATTTTCTTAAAGAGATGTCATGTTAATCAAATCTCATCATAAATTTACAATTGATATTACTCAAATAATTAATACATACATTCAAATATTACAATTGTTATCTTTGATTGTTAAATGTTATCCTAGTTATTGTATTATAAAGAATTAAAAATAGTATATAAGAATATAGTATTATTCTATTACATAACATGGTTTGGATAATTTGGTGTTTATATAAGAATATAGTGTTATCCTATTTTATATATATATATATATATATATATATATATATATATATATATATATATATATATATATATATATATTTTTTTTTTTTTTTTTTTTTTCCTTCTCATCTTATTTTATTTGACATTTAAATCCAGACACATCTTCCATATCATTAAATTATTTATATTTTCTCTCCTTTTTTTTTTTAATCACATATTCTAGGAGAGAATGTGAGAGAAATAGGAAAATTATATAAAAAAAAGATGCGTACAAGATACTCAAAAGAAAATGTATAATTGTAAACAACAAATTATCCAAGTTATGCTATGTAATATCATTGGATAACATATAACAATTAAATAAAAAAAAGATTTGGCAAATTAAAATATAACCAAATGCATCAAACCAAAATAGAGTTCAACAAAAAAATTCATCAACCTAAATTAGACGTGCAACAAAGAATTAAAAATTCACCAAAAGAAAAAGGAGAGAGAGAGAGAGAGAGAGAGAGAGCTTTCACCTTTTTGTGTGGGAAAAATATGGATTGAATGGAGGAGAGAAAAGAAAATATTTATAATAAATAAAATGGGGAGAAGAAGAGTCAAAAATAAAAGGAAGATGAAGGGATAAAGAGGAATTATAAGGTTAAAGTATAGAGTAACGGGGAGATAAAAAGGTAAAAGTGAAGAAAATGTTGGAAGAAGAGTAATTGTAAGGTCACAAATTAATTAAAGAAGAGAGAGAAAATATTAGAAATAAGCGAGTGAGATGGCTACTAATGTAGTTTAATAAAAGCGTAGCAACAATAAATACTACACTTTCTCTTATATATATATATATATATATATATATAAAGACTATGGACACTTCTACCATGGACTCTATTCATTGTGAGCGTTCCACTCATGACTTAGGTCACTCCTTATAAGTGTGCTTCTCTAGGCAATGTGTGATTCCATAAATTATCCTTTATTTTTTTATCCTTTTAATTCTCATTTGAAGTTATTATTTGTTGTATTTATCCATTTTATGAGTAAAGGCACATGTATCAAATAGTTTTTTATATTTTTCATTTTCTTTGTTATTCTTTTTGCACTTTTTTAACTGTGAACTATAGAATTTCAACTAAAAATATTGTAATTGTTTACTTTATCTTATACGAATTGGTTTGTCCATGAAATACATGGAAATAAGAGGGTCAAGTAAGGGGGAGATTCCCGTGAAAAACGAAGTCATCATTAGTCAATTTTTATTGTTTGAGTCTCTATGATTAATATTTGCTTCAATTTTTATTTACTTACAATTTTTTTGGACTCAAATGTCCATCCTAAATTGCTAATTTTTCATTATTGGATATTCCTTCATTGACAAGCCTCTAAAATCTGACATTAGAAGAGATTTTTTTTTTTTTTTTAAGAAATAATACTGAACAATTATAAAAAAAAAAAATTAAAAAAATTAAATTATACTGATTCAAAAACATTATAATACTAAACTCAAAAATTAAAAAAAGAGCCTGTAATATTGATTCCTCTTTTGCGTATATATATACCTTTTTTTTTTTTTGTTATTTTGGATTAATTCTCATCATGCCGTGCAACATTAAAAACGACTTTGTATGTGCCAAGAAAACCAGCAACCGCATAAAAATCAAATAAACCACCGACCATTTTCTATTTTAATATACTCCCTGGCCTTTTGCTTTGAAGATGCCATGAAAACGAGTTTCATCTCTTTTTGAGAATTTCGTGTCGAGCGGGAAGTGTGAAATGCGGACATTGTTTTGTGCTTGTGGGCCGTAGTGGAAAAAGCTTGGCTTGGAGTTTCGGAGAAAGACCCTAGACTCTAGAGTGTTCACCTATAGTATCCTCTTTTTCATTATTTTTCATTCTTAGAGTGTTTTTAATATCATTTATTGCTAAAAACTAAAAACTGAAAATACTGTAGTAATATAATTTTTAAATGTGTGAATAGTACCGTGAGACCCAGTTTTAAAATTGTTTTTTTGAAAAAAGGTACTTACAGGTCCCGTGAACAGTGCATGGGATCCACTAAAAAATGATAGACATGCAAAACATGGGACGTTTGCCGCTATCCAAAAATACACTTATTCTTAGAGTTTGTTTGAGAACAGCTTATTTAGTTAAAACTAAAAAAATTTTGTTAAATAATATTATAGGACCTATAAATAGTACTAAAAAGTATAATGAAACTTATGAAATGTTGTAAAAATAAGTTGAATAATAGCAAAAATAAGTTAAATAGTAAAAAAAGCCTATTTTTTCAACCAATGTCAAACACATCCTTAATGTTTTAAGTTTTTTTTTTTTTGGAGGAAGACCACTTTGTTGACTGTCTGGGAAAAAAAAAACATCCAGTGAGAATCTTCAAAACTATTATTTAGGGAAAGGTTTCTTGTCCTATTCATTATTGCGACCAGAAATTGAATTTGTGCTATAAAAAAAATGATGGACACCTTTTGTGCCATAATTTAACAGAGCACAGAGGTCCTATATTTTTGTTGTTCCATTTAATCTTTGTTCTATTCCTAATCAAATTATAAGCGGCGGCAGTCCCACTTCCTTCTTCTTTGAGGGGAGAGAGAGAGGGGACATTAAATCAGCTAGAGAGAAATTGGATCAAGATCCTTTAGGGATTAACCTAAACCCAATGAATGTCATTCTCACTTCTCAATCTCTTGTTTGCAGGTTCCAAGAAGCCTTTAGGAATGATGAATACCACTCTCAAGACCATGACTGACCTGCACTGACTACTGTTGCTACCAGGAATTGGCAGCTCATTGTTAAAGTTGCTGGTTGCAAGAGAAAGAAGTGCTATGCTTATGAGGCAAAGGACTTGAAGGGAGATCTAATTTTCAGTGGGGGAGCTAGCAGCCTCTCACCTTCCTTTCCAGCAGCTGTTCAGGACGCAATTGTGGAAGCGGCAATAAAGGCTAAAGATCTTGGATTTAGACAAATTTTGTTCCTTAGCAATTGCCAAAGAATCACCCAGGTTTGCAATGATATTAGTCGACCAAGATGGCAGGAGACCCCTATGGTGACAGACCAGCATTATCTAACTCAATAGGGTGTGTCTTTTTGCACTCTTTTTGTACAAAACTTATCCTGTGTAATGTGTTAGATGTAGCTTCTCTAGCTATTCAAGCTCCGATCCACTACGGTCGGATCTCTGCAAATGTAACTTAACTTTTTTTTTTTTTTTGAGAAATGCAAATGTAACTTAACTTGTGTCCTGTTTTTTGCTATGATATCCAAAAAAAAAAAAAAATCCTTTAGGGCCTGTTTGGTTGGGGGATTTGTTTCCAAAATAGTACAAAAATAATTTTCAAAAAATTAAATCACCAATCTACTGCCTTTCTCTAAAGCTCGCTTGATATGAGTTGTACCTCGAAATCTTTAGGGAACTTTGCATAAGCAAATTAATCTTCAAGATCTAAAGATCTAATCTATGAAGTCTTGTGTGCTAAGATTACAGTCTTAGGAACATATCTATCATCATCACAATTGCTTTTGGCTTTAAAACCAAGATTGATGAGCATGTTGCAAATCTCATGGAATCCACTAGTCGTCTCTCATCATAAGCTTAAATTGGCACTGTGAAAGCTTTCACCCTACAGTTGGGTTAGAACTTGTTCTGGTTTCACAAAACAATTGGATCCATAAGGGATCTAAATCCAAAAGGAAGAATTTTGAAATACACAAAAAAAAAAAAAAAAAAAAAAAAAAAAAAAAAACCTATGTGAAAAATTTCAAGCAAAAATATTCCTATTCATATCCTAACCGACATAGTAACAAATTTTTTATAAACTGCTGATGTGGTGAGTGGTTATTGGTAAATGAAAAAGTAATATTAATGGTGGACCTAAATGAAAATCAATAAGAAGTTTGACACATCAACAATTTGTAAAGATGTTGTAAAATAGTTTGTAGTTGTAGCATTACTCTTGAATTAAACCCCATATCTTTTCGTACATCACATTTTAATAAGGGAAAATTACAACTTACCAACTTGTGGTTTAGCCAAAATTTAAATTTGTTTGTTTGTTTAGGCCCCTTAAAAATAGATTAGTTTAATCATCTTTTTATATTTTGGTCCCAAAAATAACCCAAAATATGATGAAGTGAATTGTGGAGATTTACTCAAATAAAAACACAACATTATGGACTTATACAAAAATAAATATAAATAAAAATAAAAACACAACATTATGGGTTTTGTATGGGCTTTTTTGACTCGAGCCCAACAGGGGCGATTGGGTCCCACAACAATGAATTTGGACAAGGTTACCTTTGATGGTTAGGGACAAGCCATGCAACCAGTTGGACGTAGAGATATTCCTCCAAGCTTTCGGGATAACAACCCCTGCGCCGTATCTTCCGTTTTCTATCTCTGTCTTTTTCTCCTCTTCTATCTTTTTCTTCCTCCCGCTTGCGATGCCTTGGCCATGGGGATTTCCTTCTCTTATATAGCACTCTTACTAAGATCTCAACCCTACACTTGTTAATCATCCGGGTCTCCACTTGAGTGCCTGTCCCATAGGACATCCTCCCTCTTTTCTCGTGAGTTGCACTTTGGCCAAGACAATTCTCGTGCTCCTGTCCTTCTACATTAATGCGGCCGGAAAAGTAGTTCCTAGGCATTTAATGCGGCAGAGAGTGGTTGCCCCCTTCCCGAACGTCATGCACCGTTCCTTCTTATTGGGTGACTTTTCACCATGTATAGGGTGCGAGTCGGACACCCACTTGGCGAGTCCGAGGAGGTACTCCTCCTCGGACGCCCTAAGCGAGGCCCCCCCAACATGGTTGGGTTGGGATATCCTTTGCCCATGTCTTTTCTTCTTGTCGTGGTTGGGCTTAGTGCATGTGCTAGGGCCCAACATTGATTGACGGATTTTACCCCCACAATAGCCCCTCAAAATTCCGGCCTTTCTTCTACGTCCGAGGAGAAAAGGCGGGATTTTGATACTCACCAAACAGTTTGTGTCGAATCAATGCTGCACACGCGTAGGGGGGAGCATGCCTTCACGTGCCCCATTAATGTTGAGGGCATTTAATGACCCAGGGAAAAGTAACCGCAGCTTTCGAGGTTTTACACTCGTCCAATCCAACGGTTGGAGGTCGGATCTACGGTGGACAAATAAGCGTTTCACCGCTTTAGACGCAAGTGCGTCTGTTCAACTTCTTCTAAGTATAATGGGTTTTGGGGGCGTTTGTCCCTCATTTTTGACGAGTATTCCAAAGATTCGAAACGTCTCGAGCTTTCTCCTTCATCCGTTCTCACTTCCGCCATTCTCCTGAAGACTCCTTCGAGCTTCTTACCCGTAAGTGCGCGTTTCTTCTCCATTATTCTTCATTAATCATACTGCCTTTAAGTCGTCTTTAGGATTAGAGGGGATGGGTAGGCTTGAGAAAATGGTAGATTCTCCGGCCGGTATGGCGGGCTTCGTGGCGAAGTATCGTATCCCACCGGAGGTAGGTTTAGAGTCTTGTCATCGGGACGAAATTTTGCTCAAGCGGAGAACAAGGGAAGTCGCAATTCCAATGATAGCCTTCGTGGAAGAAGGAATGACTATTCCAATGGGGAGAATAACTAGGGATTACCTACGTGGTCATAGATTGGCCCCCATCAATGCACCGCTAACTGCATCCGGATCCTGGGGTGTGTCGAAACCCTGAACGATCAGATGAACCTCGGCCTCTCATGGCACGACGTGGTTCATCTTTATGAATGCCATAAGCTCGGTGACACATACTATCTAAAGTCCAGGACTGACGAAGTGAGGTTGATATCCTGCCTTCCGAAGTCCAAAAAAGGCTTGAAGGACGACCATTTGATCGTCTCCCGACCATGGTATGACGGCCTTCACTGTCCGACCAGGGCGGGAGAGCCAGGTGGGGTGCCATAGAACTAGATTCCGTGAGGAGGACTTTAGTTTCAACCTCCTCTCCCTCCTTTTTCCTTTATTTTAAACTTGTTGGCATGGTTGCATGTCTCCTCGGACTAACATAAACCTTTTAACGGTCTTCGCAGACAAGGAGCGAACCCAACCTCGGCTGAGCTTGGTCAACGTCCCGGCCCTGAATTACCTCCTGAGGTCCGAGATCTTCGTTAGCGGGACGGACAACTACGGTCGGCTCCTTTGATTTTGGACTATATTCCACTCACTCGAGCCCTGGTGGAAGCCGGACAAGCTATAAGGGCCGGCGGTCCAAGGTTGGCACGCATTGACGTCTCCATATCGGGGTTTCTCGCCGATCTGAGACTTGCCTCCTGTTCGGTTACCTCCCCAACGAGCCTTTCCCCAATAGTTATCCCGCAGGAGGAAGCTGGTTCTTCACATTCATCCTTAGAGGATCGATAGACCGGTTCAATTTCATCGAGGAAGGGGAGGCGTCGGTCGAGGTAGTAGAGCTCTCCGACTCGACGCTAATTTAGACCGCACCTCGGCGCTCTCCGGTATTGGTCTGGTCATCATCGCGCGACCTGATATCGTGAAGACACCGAAGAAGAAGAAGGAATGGATCTCCAGCCGAGGACCGGCCTCAGGGGTCTTCTATCTAACAGGTCCAAAGGGCAGACCTCCAAGGAGGTCCCGAAGGGACAAATGGTTCCCAAAGCTCCCGTTCCTCCTCCCCCTCCTTCATCGGATGCGGCGCGCTGCAGCCCATGCCTAATTTAAGGCGAAAAAGGTCTGTAGAGAAGAGACGGAGGAGGAGAGGTTGCCCGTGAGAAGGCCGGGCCTAAAAAGAAGGGTAAGGAGACGAAAGAGCCCCGAGAGAAAAGGACCGAGTCCACGGAGAGCCGAGATGAGGCGACCATTATAAGGGGGCCACGAACATGGTCTCCTCGGATCGAGTTAAATGGCGCTCCAGTCCTGCTGGATGCGACTCTATGGGAAACCCAGCGAGAGCAAGCTTCCCTCTTGGCCGAGGCACTTGCAGCAGCCTCTTCTATTGCCCCGTGACATGGAGGGTCTTAGGAAGACTCGTCGGCCGGAAGTTTTTATGTCACTCAAGAGGGACTTGGCTATGGTAAGTGGACTCTTCTACCTCGTCTTTATATTAAGTACCCTCTTATCGTCTTGTTTTGATGTCATTTTTATTTCCGTCCGGGTGTAGGTCACTCAACAAATTTACGTTCTTTGAGAGTGGGCCAAGAAGGCCCGTGAGGAGGTGCATAGGGAAGCTCGGTCCGTTCTGCACTGAGAGGGCGTTGGCGATCTCAAAAGAGATCTTGATTGTCGGGCAATGAACTAAAGGAGGCGAAGAAGGCCAATGCGAGTGCGGAGAGGCTGCCTTAAAAACGCTGAAAAGCAAGTCGACGATCTGCGCAAAAGCAGCTTTCGTCACTCGAGGAAAGACTGCGCGAGCAACAGGGCGATTTCGGAGCTTAAGGCCGAGCTTGCCAGGACCAAGGAGGAAGCTCGCTTGTCCAGGAGGTTGCCGAGAAGGCTGTGGCGGCTTCATATGAACGTGGAGTCCACGATACGAGGAGAGATCGGCCGAGGAAGTTGCCACCGTCTGCGGGGAATATGTCACTTCGACTGGGCGTGGCCATGGATCGGGCATCCGTCCCTGCGCAGATTCTCGATCTCGGAAAAGCCGAGAACATCTTTTTCCCGGTGGAGATACGTGAGATTCTGGGCGAGGTCGCCTCCACCGAGAGCCTCCTCCAACAGACTCCTCTGTTCCCGAGGCGGGAGCACGGAGCAAGCCTCACGAGGCCAAGCAACGAGGACAATCTTCGCATCAACGAGATCCTTGCCTAGGCCCGTGAAGTTGCACCCGAGAATCCAGCAAATGGACGATCACCCTGCCCCAACTCAAGGCTCTTAGGGACTTAGTGTAGGGATTTGTTTGTTTTGCTTTTTGAGACTCGTTTTGTTTAATCCTCACTAATGTTTGTGAACCGAGTTATTTTGAACACTAAATGACAAAAGTTATTTTATTTCTTATATCGTTGCTTTATTCTATTTTGTTTTCATCATGAATGGATATCGGTTTTGCCACTTTGTTTGCTGAAAGTCAAGCAATAACGAATGAATACGTTAGAATAGCGCTACTTTATAATTGGGCAAAAATCGTGGCTGAGAATCCGCGTAACACTTATTGAGAATAGTTGCGTGGTTAATTTTCCCCAAGTCTGTGGTCCGAAGAGCCATCCAGGACTTGGGTTCTGTTTAACACGTATTGACAATAATTGCGTGGTTAATTTCCCCCAAGTCTGTGGTCCGAGGAGCCATCTAGGACTTGGGTTCTGTTTAACACGTATTGAGGATAGTTGCGTGTGGTTAATTTCCCCCAAATCGTGGGTCCGAGGAGCCATCCAGGACTTGGGTTCTGTTTAACACGTATTGACAATAGTTGCGTGGTTAATTTCCCCCAAGTCTCGTGGTCCGAGGAGCCATCCAGACTTGGGTTACTGTTTAACACGTATTGACAATAATTGCGTGGTTAATTTCCCCCAAGTCTCGTGGTCCGAGGAGCCATCTAGGACTTGGGTTCTGTAACACGTATTGAGGATAGTTGCGTGGTTAATTTCCCCAAGTCTCGTGGGTCCGAGGAGCCATCCAGACTTGGGTTCTGTTTAACACGTATTGACAATAGTTGCGTGGTTAATTTCCCCCAAGTCCGTGGTCCGAGGAGCCATCCAGGACTTGGGTTCTGTTTAACACGTATTGATAATAATTGCGTGGTTAATTTCCCCCAAGTCTGTGGTCCGAGGAGCCATCCAGGACTTGGGTTCTGTTTAACACGTATTGATAATAATTGCGTGGTTAATTTCCCCCAAGTCTGTGGTCCGAGGAGCCATCTAGGACTTGGGTTCCACGTATTGACAATAATTGCGTGGTTAATTTCCCCCAAGTCCGGTCCGAGGAGCCATCCAGGACTTGGGTTCTGTTTAACACGTATTGATAATAATTGCGTGGTTAATTTCCCCTAAGTTTGTGGTCCGAGGAGCCATCTAGGACTTGGGTTCTGTTTAACACGTATTGACAATAATTGCGTGGTTAATTTCCCCCAAGTCTGTGGTCCGAGGAGCCATCTAGGACTTGGGTTCTGTTTAACACGTATTGAGGATAGTTGCGTGGGTTAATTTCTCCCAAGTCTGTGGTCCGAGGAGCCATCCAGGACTTGGGTTCTGTTTAACACGTATTGACAATAGTTGCGTGGTTAATTTCCCCCAAGTCTGTGGTCCGAAGAGCCATCCAGACTTGGGTTAATTTAACACGTATTGAGGATAGTTGCGCATTAAAGCTGTATCAACATAGGGTATCTCATTAATAAAAGTATCTTTTCAGGTTATTTACATTCCACGGACGTGGCACTACACGTTCGTCTAGGTCTTCCAAAAAGTACGCTCCAACACCACCACTATGTGATGCGGTATGGGCCCTCCCAATTCGGTCCAAGCTTTCCCCATGCCGGGTTCCTCGCATTGCCCAGGACTTTCCTCAACACTAAGTCCCCGGGCGCCAATGGTCTCGACTTCACCTTGGCGTCATAGCCTTGCTTGAGCTTTTGTTGATACTGAGCTAGGTGCACCATCGCGCTTTCCCTTCTCTCTTCGAGGAGGTCCAGGCTTTTTTCTAAAAGCCCGTTGTTAGTAATGGGGTTGAATGTAGTAATCCTCTAGGGAGGGAAAGTTTATCTCCAATGGGATGACAGCCTCGGCCCCGTAGGTCAAAGAAAAGGGGGTTTCTCCCGTGGATCGGCGAGGCGTGGTGCGGTACGTCCACAAGACATGGGCGAGTTCCTCAACCCACTTCCCTTTCGCGTCGTCCAGCCTCTTCTTCAACCCGTTCACTATGGTTTTATTGATGGCCTCTGCTTGTCCATTACTCTGCGGGTAAGCTGGTGTGGAGTATCGGTTGGTAATCCCGATTCACCGCAATATCTCCTAAAGAGTTTCTTTGTCAAATTGGAGGCCATTGTCCGAGATTAGGGTGTGTGGGGTTCAGAAACGGGTCACGATATTTTTCCAAATAAACCTCTTGACGTCGACATCCCTAATGTTTGCCAGCGCTTCAGCCTCAACCCACTTCGTGAAATAATCGGTGCCGACGAGAAGAAACTTCTTGTTCCCGGCAGCTTTGGGGAACGGCCCTAGTATGTCTAGGCCCCATTGTGGGAATGGCCAAGGGTGGACACAACGGGTTAAGTACCCCGCCCGGTTGGTGTATATTCGAGCAAACCTTTGGCATTGGTCGCACTTCTTCACATATTCTAGAGCCTCCTTATGCATGCTTGGCCACCAAGAACCCTGCGTCATGGCTCTGTGGGAGAGGGACCGGCCTCCCGTATGGCTTCCGCAAATCCCCTCATGCAACTCCTCCAGAGAATGAGCTCCGTAGCTCCCGGGTGTACACACACAGCAAGTACGGCCCCGAGAAAGAACGTCTGTAAAGTTTGGAGTCCTCGGACAACCAGAATCGAGGAGCTCTCCTCCCGATTTTGTCGGCCTCGACTTTATCATCCGGTAAGGAGTCGTGTTTCAAGAACCGGACAAGAGGGTCCATCCAGCTTGGTCCCTCCCCAACGTTGTGTACTCGAATACCGCTTTCCTCCGCTTCCGTTGGGTGGCGGAGGTCCTCGACAAGAATTACCCGCGGAAGAGGCCGAGCCGAGGAGGTGGCTAGTGTTGCCCAGAGTCGGCGCGTGGGTGTTCCCGCTCCGGGTATATGCGTTAAATGGAAGTCGTCGAAGTGGGCTTGTAGGCGTTTAGCTTGGGCAAGGTACCGTCGCATTCTTTCATCTTTCGCCTCCAATTCTCCGTTTATTTGCCCCACTATAAGTCTCGAATCCGAGAATATGCTCGCGCATTTTCCACCCATTTTCCGGATCATAGACATCCCCTCCAAAGATGCCTCATATTCGCCTTCGTTATTCGTTGCCGAGAATCCCGATCTTAACGACTTTTCCAAGGTTATACCTTCGGGAGAGATTAGAACGAGCCCCACCCCGGAGCCCCCGTGGTTTGCTGCACCATCGATGTATGCTCTCCACTTATCATGATCTTGCAGAGAAACCGCATTGACCAATCTCCTATCGTCACTCGGTGATCCCAACACTTCCACCCCTTCTAAGATAGGCTCTGCAAATTCAGCCACCAAATCGGCGAGGACTTGACCCTTTATGGCGGTGCGAGGCATGTATCTAATGTCAAAGGCGCTCAAGAGGGTTCCCCATTTAGCTATTCTCCCCGTGTAGTCGGCGCCGTGGGACTGATTTCAATGGGAGTTGAGTTAACACAACCACCGTATGTGCCTGAAAATAATGAGGAAGCTTTTTTGTAGCTTGCACGACCGCCAATATTGCCTTTTCGAGGGGAAGGTACCGGGTCTCCGCCTCCTGTAGTGACTTGCTAACGTAATACACGGGCCGCTGCGTGCCATTGTCCTCTCGGATTAGTACTAGGCTCACCGCATGAGCGGCGATCGCGATGTACGCATATAACACCTCATCGGCCTCGGGATCGGACATGATCGGTGGTCGGGCGAGATATTCCTTGAGCTGTTGGAATGCTAAATCACACTCTTGATCCCACTCAAACCCTTCCACTTGTGCAATAGGAGGAAAAAAGGTCTGCACCGGTCTCACGAGCGGAGATGAAACGGTTTAAAGTCGCTATCATGCCGGTAAGCTTTTGGACTTCTTTGGGATTCCGAGGGGGCTGCATACCATGAATGGCTCTTATTTGGTCGGGTTAACCTCGATTCCCCGGTGGGTTACCATGTAACCAAGGAATTTCCCTGATCCCACCCCAAATGAGCACTTGGATGCGTTCGATCGCAGCTTGTACCTTCTCGGGATTTGAAACACTTCGTCGAGATCCCCGATGTGGTCGGCCACCAATTTACTCTTTACTACCATATCGTCTATATACACCTCGATAGTTCTTCCCATCTGTTGCTCAAACATCCTAGTCATCATCCTTTGATAGGTTGACCCGGCATTCTTCGGACCAAAATGCATCACCTTATAATGATAGTTGCCGATTGGGGTGACGAAAGCGTTTTTTCCTGGTCTTGATGGCCAAGGATATCTGATGGTAACCCTGGAAAGCGTCCAAAAAACTCATTCGGGGATGCCCGACGCTTGCATCTACCGGTCGGTCTATCCGCGGCATCGGGAAAGGATCCTTTGGGCAGGCCTTGTTTAAGTCCGTGAAGTCCACGCAGACTCGCCATTTTCCACTCTTCTTCTTCACCACGACGGTGTTTGCCAACCATTCGGGGTAGAATACTTCCTTGATAGCCCCAGCTCTCTTCAACTTTGCGACTTCCTCTCTCACAGCGTCCGCATGCTCCTTCGACGGGCGCCGGGGAGGTTGCTTCTTGGGTGGAATAGCTGGATTAACGTTAAGGTGATGGCGTATTAGGTCCGAATCAACCCCGGGGGCTTCATAAGGATCCCAGGCGAATACGTCCTCATTTCGTCGAAGAAAATTAATGAGCGCCGACTTCTCTGGTTGTGGCAATTCCGAACCGACTTGGAAAAACCTCTCGGGGTCCGATCCAACAAGCACTTTCTCTAGTTCCTCACAGCTCACCTCCATGGCCGGTCCTTCATTTCTCGTAGCTAGGACCGGGGTCCTTGATTGCTATAAGCTATTCCTAGCCGAAATGGAAGGTTCAATGCTTGATTGTCGAGCAATCGCCGACACCATGCATTGCCTAGCCATTCCTTGGTCCCCTAATACCTCTTTGATTCGACCCTCCGATGGATACTTCACCTTTCAGTGCGGGTTGACGACACAGCCCCTAATGCGTGAAGCCATGGCCGTGCTACAATTGCTGTGTAGGGGGAGTACGCGTCCACCACGATGAAGTTCACTTCCACTACTTCGTCGAGTCTGCATGCGCACAGGCAACCTAATCATGCCTTTCGGGATGACTATTTTTCCCTCAAAGCTAAGCAGGGGTGAATCGTATGGCGACAGGTCTTCCCGCTTCAAGTTCAGCCCCTTGTACAAGTCTGGGTACATTATCTCCATGGCGCTACCCCGATCAACTAAAACCCTCTTCACGTCATAACCTCCTATTCTAAGTGTCACGACTAGGGCATCTTCATGGGGCTGAATGGTTCCTTCCTTATCCTCATCCGTGAACCCAATTAATGGTGAAGCCCTCCCTCCGGCTCTCTTTGATCCTCTTTCACCTGGCTCCGTCGGAAACCTTCCCATTGACATCACTCTGAACGGGCCGGGACCGGTTCTCCCAGGTGCGGCAAGAATAACATTTATTGTGCCTATGGGCGGCCTCAACGCACTTTGTCCGGTATCGACATTTGATCGCTCGGGCGGTGCAACGGATGCCTGAGCTTTCCCTCTCGGACAAGTCGATCCAAATAGTTTTTTAGGTTCCTACATTCGTCGGTGACGTGACCAGGCTCTTGGTGATACACACAAGATAGATTTTGATTGCGTTTTGAGGGATCGCCCGCCATCTTATTTGGCCATTGAAAGAAAGGCTCACGCTTTATCTTCTCCAGGATCTCGTGCGGTGGTTCTCGGAACACAACGTGGACTACCCGAGCCCCTGTAGATCCAGATTGTTCTACATAATCTCTCCTCGGCTTGTTATCGCTCTCAAAACGGTCCGACCTGAAGTCCCTCCTCTCCCGAGGGACAAACTTCGCCTTTCCTTTCCCAATCTGCTGGTCCTCCTCGACCCTCTTGTACTTGTCTATCCTGTCCATGAGTTGTCGCATGCTGGTGACCGGTTTCCCAGTGAGAGACTTTCTCAAGCCATGCTCGTGGGCGGGCCCCTTTTTTGAAGGTACTTGATGGCGACGTCCTCATAATTACCTTCGATCTCATTGTACGTCTCCCAATATCTCGTCCGAGTAGGCCTTCAGCGTTTCTCCTTCTCGTATGGATAAGGATAAGAGGGAATCTAGGGGCCGAGGGACTCGTGCTTTGGTGATGAAACGGGAACCAAAGGCTTGCGTCACTGTTTAAAGGAGTCTATGGAATTCGGTGGGAGGGCATCAAACCATCTCATCGCCAAAGGTCCCAAGTCGGATGGAAACACCTTACACATTAACGCCTCATCCCCGGAGTGGACGGCCATCCTTTGGTTGAATTGGCTCACGTGTTCTACTCGGGTCGGTTCGACCATTGTATGGGATAAACGTTGGCTGATTAAACCGCCGAGGAAGCACCGCCTCTCTATTCTACGAGTGAATGGCGACCGGGAGATCCGGTCTAGGGCCTTGCTCATGGCGTCATTGACCAGGCCTTGGTAAGATGGGCTTTTGCGACCGCGCTTGTGAGGCCGCTCTTCCTCGTACGAGAACGTTTCACTCGGGGGGGTTCTCGTTCTTCGTCTGTACTCTTCATCCTCACCACCGCTTGTATCCGAAACGGGCAAAGGATGTTTATCTTTGGGCTCGACGCAGCTTCTTCTTCAAATCATCAATCTCTTGTTGTAGAGCCTTCCGCTCATTATGCTGGTGGGACGCGTGATCTTTCCCTTTCGAGCGACTTCTACTTGTGTGAGAGGTGCTCACACCGCCCTCTCGTTGATTATCTTGGTCCTTTGCTCGTTCAAGGTTTACAAAGTTGTCTTGTCGTTGAGATTCTGCATGTCCAGTTTGGCGCGGACTTGATCCTTCCATCCCTTCATGTTTCACTTGTCGAGACACAAGTTCTCCCCACAGACGGCGCCAATTGTAGGGGCGGTTTTTGGGGCTCAGGCCCAACAAAGGGGCGATTCTGACCCAAAGGTCCCACAACAATGAATTTGTAGAGAGTAGGTTACGAGAACTAGGTCTTTGACAATGGGGGCGTGGTTAGGGACAAGCCATGCAACCAGTTGGACGTAGAGATATTCCTCCAAGCTTTTGGGATAACAACCCCTGGCGCTGTATCTTCCGTTTTCTGCCTCAGTCTTTTTTCTCCTCTTCTATCTTTTTCTCCCTCCCACTTGCGATGCCTTTGGCCATGGGGATTTCCTTCTCTTATATAGCACTCTTACTAAGATCTCAACCCTACACTTGTTAATCATCCGGGTCTCCACTTGAGTGCCTGTCCCATAGGACATCCTCCCTCTTTTCTGTGAGTTGCACTGGCCAAGACAATTCTGTGCTCTGTCCCTTCTACATTAATGCGGCTGGAAAAGTAGTTCCTAGGCATTTAATGCGGCAGTAGTGGTTGCCCCCTTCCCCGAACGTCATGCACCGTTCCTTCTTATTGGGTGACTTTTCACCATGTATAGGGTGCGAGTCGGGCTCCCCACTTGGCGAGTCCGAGGAGGTACTCCTCCTCGGACGCCCTAAGCAGGCCCGGCCCAACATGGTTGGGTTGGGATATCCTATGCCCATGTCTTTTCTTCTTGTCGTGGTTGGGCTTAGTGCATGTACTAGGGCCCAACATTGATTGACGGATTTTACCCCCACAGGTTTGTAGTGACATCTTAGATTTAGTAGATACATGGGACCTTAGACCAAAGAGCTCGGTACAATGAATTTGTAGAGAGTGGGCCAAAGAGCT
This sequence comes from Quercus dentata, assembly GCA_028216015.1. Classification (NCBI taxonomy): domain Eukaryota; kingdom Viridiplantae; phylum Streptophyta; class Magnoliopsida; order Fagales; family Fagaceae; genus Quercus; species Quercus dentata. The sequence continues at coordinate 3,775,144 of CP116452.1, read as the reverse complement.
AGGCTTTAGTGTATAGACAGCAGTTATCACGGTCAAGTTGGGACAGACTGAGTTTTCCAGAAAAGTTTGGTTCTCGGACGGTGCAGGGAAGCTTTTTCTCGTGCCTCTCGTGTGTTGGGGGAATGGTTCCCCACCCCTTCTGTTTCCCTCCACTCCCTTTTATAGTAGTTTCCTTTCTCATGGATAGAGTTCCTAAGGTAGGTACTTGTCCCACCAGCCCTTCCCTCCAGTTGTTGGGAGTGGTTGTAAAGGCGAAAAAGTATGGCCATATTAGGCACAAGGCACCGAATGTAATAATGGCAGCCTTTCCCTCGGACATTTCCCTTTTTTTAGTTGTCCTTTCTGCTTTTAATACTTGTCCTGTTCCGTGGAATGTTCAGGAGTGTCATTGCCAATAGCAGGTTGCCTCCTTTATCCTCGGCTACATCCATGCCGAGGAGGATTCTCCCCGTGGCTGAAGAGGGGTTTTTCTTTGGGCTGGGCCCTTGGCCCAATGTAGGCATTGACATAGGCCCCCGGGTCTTTTACCCCCCCAAAATAACCCCTCAAAATCCTGTTGTCCGGCTCCTCGGACGGAGAGGAGGGTTTTGGTGGCACCGTGCCTCTGTCACGGCTTGCCAAGTCTTGTCCTCCATTAATGCCAAAGCCTTTTGCTTGCATGAGGCGCGTTCCTGGTTGTGAGACATCCTTTTAGTCTATCCAAGCCGTGCTCATGTCGTTTCGGTGCATGAGGCGCACTTTTATTAGGATCTCTTCACGAGGTGACGCAAAGCCTACGGCTGAAGGCTACTTTGGAAATTGGGCGAGAATCATCTTGCTTGTAATTCCTTCTTGGAGATTTGGGCGAATTGATTGCCACTAGGTTTGCCCCCTACATAAGACGCATGGTGGGAGGTCATTCCCTTTTGTTCGCAGACTCTTGAAATTTTTAGGTTTCTAACTCTCCAAATGCTCCCAAAGTCCCCACTGTGAGAGTGACTAAGATTTAGGGAGTGAAATGGTCAAGGTTAGGGTGAGGGTGAAGGAACTAAACCCTCTTCAGAAGCCTCGGGTGTCTTCGAGATCCAAAATGGCCCAGTTAGGACAAGGGAGACAAAGGCTAAAGATATTTCTCCCCCTCGATTGGACAAGAAAGAAGTCTCTCTTCATTTAGCCAAAATCCGAAGTAGATGTAGGTCGCATCAGATTTTTGGTGCGACAAAATTTAGGCTTTCATCCAGCGCCGTGTGTCACACATGTGAGGATTTGGGATTCTTATCTCTAGTACCATCCATACTTCCTCGATTGCTGCTAAAGCAAGTATGGAGATTTGGCGTTCTTGCTTCTTCTTCTCTTCCACCACCGCCGCATACCATCCAAACTTGCTTGGTTGCTACTAGAGAGAGGTCGTGGATCTGGCGCCTCCGCTTCTTCTTCTCTTCCATCGCCCGTGCCATCCATACTTGCTCAATTGCCGCTGGAGCTAGATTAAGGATTTATTGTTCCCGTGTGCCCTTTTTTTTTGATAATTAGCTTTTGATATAGGCTTGTCTAAGGCTTTGTATGTACATTGTACTTTTCATTTATATAACAAAAAGGTGATTTTATATCATTTTGCATATCCGTTCTTTTCTGCAATAATTGTTTTATGAATGGATGTGCTGGTGTCTTTTCTTTCGAATAGTACTTAGAACTGATACCATTGATGGTGAAGAGTCGTCACTCTGAACTTATCAAAACTGATGGGTACAGAAACGCCGACTTTAAGTAGGTTAATTATATAAGACTAACCGAGAAAAACAGCCGCATGTTCTCGTGGCCGCGAATGAGTGTGACCGCCCGAGGACGTGTAACCTAAAGTAAGTCAGCATGCGAGGGGATAACCGAATAGTAGGGTTCTTTTTCACATTTCGGATGACATTTATAGCTTTAACTTACTTTAGGCGTCTAGTCCGAGGACCGAGGCACGATTGAACTTAGCTTGAATGCTTAGAAAGGTACCAACGCGTATTAGTTTCCCCATAGGTTTGAGTCTGAGAACCATGCAAGACCTTGATTCCATCTAGCACTTAAGCTTTGGGAGTGACTAGTTTCCCCATAGGTTTGAGTCCGAGGACCATGCATGACCTTGGTTCTGCCTAGCACTTAAGCTTTTGGAGTGACTAGTTTCCCTATAAGTTTGAGTCCGAGGACAATACAAGACCTTAGTTCTGTCTAGCACTTAGGCTTTTGGAGTGACTAGTTTCCCCATAGGTTTAAGTTCGAGGACCATGCAAGACTTTGGTTCCGTCTAGCACTTAGGCTTTTGGAGTGACTAGTTTCCCTATAGGTTTGAGTCTCAAGACCATGCAAGACCTTGGTTCTGTCTAGCACTTAGGCTTTTGGAGTGACTAGTTTTCCTATAGGTTTGGGCCCGAGGACCATGCAAAACCTTGGTTCTGTCTAGCACTTAGGCTTTTAGAGTGACTAGTTTACCCATAGGTTTGAGTCCGAGGACCATGCAAAACCTTGGTTCTGTCTAGCACTTAGGCTTTTAGAGTGACTAGTTTCCCCATAGGTTTGAGTCCGAAGACCATGCAAGAGCTTGGTTCAATCTAGCACTTAAGCTTTTCGAGTGACTAGTTTCCTCATAGGTTTGAGTCTGAGGACAATGCAAGACCTTGGTTCCGTCTAGCACTTAGACTTTAGGCTTTTGGAGTGACTAGTTTCCCCATAGGTTTGGGTTTGAGGGCCATGCAAGACCTTGGTTCTGTCTAGCACTTAGGCTTTTTGAGTGACTAGTTTCCTCAAAAGTTTGAGTCCGAGGACCATGCAAGACCTTGGTTCTGTCTAGCACTTAGGCTTTTAGAGTGACTAGTTTCCCCATAGGTTTGGGTCTCAAGACCATGCAAGAGCTTGGTTCGGTCTAGCACTTAAGCTTTTGGAGTGACTAGTTTCCACATAGGTTTGAGTCTGAGGACAATGCAAGACCTTGGTTTCGTCTAGCACTTAGGCTTTTGGAGTAACTAGTTTTCCTATAGGTTTGGGTCCAAGGACCATGCAAGACCTTGGTTCTGTCTAGCACTTAGGCTTTTGGAGTGACTAGTTTCCCCATAGGTTTGGGTCCGAGGACCATACAAGACCTTGGTTCTGTCTAGCACTTAGACTTTTGGAGTGACTAGTTTCCCCATAGGTTTGGGTCTGAGGACCTTGGTTCTGTCTAGCACTTAGACTTTAGACTTTTGGAGTGACTAGTTTCCCCATAGGTTTGAGTCCGAGGACCATGCAAGACCTTGGTTCTGTCTAGCACTTAGGCTTTTGGAGTAACTAGTTTCCTCATAGGTTTGAGTTTGAGGACCATGCAAGACCTTGGTTCCATCTAGCACTTAGGCTTTTGGAATGACTAATTTCCTCGTAGGTTTGAGTCTCAAGACCATGCAAGACCTTGGTTCTGTCTAGCACTTAGACTTTTGGAGTGACTAGTTTCCTTATAGGTTTGGGTCCAAGGACCATGCAAAACCTTGGTTCTGTCTAGAACTTAGACTTTTTAAGTGACTAGTTTACCCATAGGTTTGAGTCTAAAGACCATGCAAGACCTTGGTTCTGTCTAGCACTTAGGCTTTTAGAGTGACTAGTTTCCCCAAAGGTTTGAGTCCGAAGACCATGCAAGAGCTTGGTTCGGTCTAGCACTTAACCTTTTGGAGTGACTAGTTTCCTCATAGGTTTGAGTCTGAGGACAATGCAAGACCTTGGTTCTGTCTAGCACTTAGACTTTAGGTTTTTGGAGTGACTAGTTTCCCTATAGGTTTGGGTCCGAGGACCATGCAAGACCTTGGTTCTGTCTAACACTTAGGCTTTTGGAGTGACTAGTTTCCCCATAGGTTTGGGTCCGAGGACCATGCATGACATTGGTTTTGTCTAGCACTTAGGCTTTTGGAGTGACTAATTTCCCCATAGGTTTGGGTCCGAGGACCATACAAAACCTTGGTTCCATCTAGCACTTAGGCTTTGGGAGTGACTAGTTTCCCTATAGATTTGAGTCCGAGGACCATGCATGACCTTGGTTCTGCCTAGCACTTAGGCTTTTGGAGTGACTAGTTTCCCTATAAGTTTGAGTCCGAGGACAATACAAGACCTTAGTTCTGTCTAGCACTTAGGCTTTTGGAGTGACTAGTTTCCCCATAGGTTTGAGTTCGAGGACCATGCAGGACTTTGGTTCCGTCTAGCACTTAGGCTTTTGGAGTGACTAGTTTCCCCATAGGTTTGAGTCTCAAGACCATGCAAGACCTTGGTTTTGTCTAGCACTTAGGCTTTTGGAGTGACTAGTTTTCCTATAGGTTTGGGTCCGAGGACCATGCAAAACCTTGGTTCTGTCTAGCACTTAGGCTTTTTGAGTGACTAGTTTACCCATAGTTTTGAGTCCGCGGACCATGCAAAACCTTGGTTCTGTCTAGCACTTAGGCTTTTAGAGTGACTAGTTTCCCCATAGGTTTGGGTCCGAGGACCATGCATGACATTGGTTCTGTCTAGCACTTAGGCTTTTGGAGTGACTAATTTCCCCATAGGTTTGGGTCCGAGGACCATACAAGACCTTGGTTCCATCTAGCACTTAGGCATTGGGAGTAACTAGTTTCCCAATAGGTTTGAGTCCGAGGACCATGCATGACCTTGGTTCTACCTAGCACTTAGGCTTTTGGAGTGACTAGTTTCCCTATAAGTTTGAGTCCGAGGACAATACAAGACCTTAGTTCTGTCTAGGACTTAGGCTTTTGGAGTGACTAGTTTCCCCATAGGTTTGAGTTCGAGGACCATGCAAGACTTTGGTTCCGTCTAGTACTTAGGCTTTTGGAGTGACTAGTTTCCCCATAGGTTTGAGTCTCAAGACCATGCAAGACCTTGGTTCTGTCTAACACTTAGGCTTTTGGAGTGACTAGTTTCCCCATAGGTTTGGGTCCGAGGACCATGCATGACATTGGTTCTGTCTAGCACTTAGGTTTTTGGAGTGACTAATTTTCCCATAGGTTTGGGTCCGAGGATATAAATAAAGTAGAAACGAAGAAGGAAGTTTATCAAAAAAAAAAAAAAAAAAAAAAAAAAAAAAAGAAGAGACTCATAGAGAGGAAACTTCGTTGTAGAATTTTTTTCTTTTCTTTTTGAGGGGAACTTCGTTGTAGACTTGTAATTATAGACAAGTTGGTCCATCATTTCGGGCAAGAAAACGTTGAGACGGTGCAAGAGGACATTACATTAGTTATGAAATCTGAGTTTTGTGGAATTGATTCCTCATTAATGCTGACATTGTGTTCAAAGCAGGCGGTAGTTTCATACTCTACAACTACTATGGGAATTTCTAGAAGTCCGAAATCCTAGCCAATCATTAAAGAGTCCAGCTCATTTAATGCACCTCTTATTTTGGTTATGGAAGTAAAGAGTGGTACGTTGGCGGCAAAAATAAGTGATATTGAAGCAGCATTATCCACGCATGACAGCTCACCAATTATTTCTCCTATTAAGTCTAATTCCCGGCAATCCCAATGGTAAGTCCTTAATGCGTTCTAGACAAGGAAATACTCTCAATAATAGCAATTAGGGGTAATGAGGCGGATCACTCCAATCGGCCTCCACATTGTGCCATCTAGAAACCACCTCCATAGCCGATCATGAAGGTGAACTTTGATGGTGCTATTTTCTGAGAACAAAATTCTGTGGGGGTGGGAGTTGTAATCCAAGATGATAAGGGTTAGGTCGTAGCATCCATGAACAAGAAAATCACTTTGCCCTACTTGGTTTTTTTTGTGGAAGTGATTGCGACTAAGAGAGCACTCGTGTCGGCTCTAGATATCGATCTCTCACCTATTGTCCTCGTGGGGGATTCCAAGAACACTATAGATGCCCTAATGTGTGAGGGATCACTGGCGACGGACTATGGACACTTGGTAGATGATGCAAAGAGGTTAGCAAATCAGTTTAAATCCATAGAGTTTAGTCATGTAAAAAGAGAGGATGATAATGCGGTTCACAACATTATGTTAGCAAATTATTGATATGGATGAAAGGTGTTCCTTCATACATCTCCACTGTAATTCAAGCCAAATTGGCCTTTGGTCAAATAAAAATACAGTGCTCTTTCTTAATTAAAAAACAAAAAAAAGATGAAGTAAGGTAGAATAAAACTTCTCTTTTGTTAATAAAATATAAAAAAAAGTGTACTGCACGAGAAAATACACTCCGGTGTATATTTCCTCGCGGTCACGAATGCAAGACCCACTCAACTACGCGTGGGAGGAAGCTACTCCCGAAGCTTCCTCCTAATTCAACCATAAAATCCGTGAGTCGTGACTTGCATTGGAAGGCACGCTATTCAATCCGATGACAGCTTTTTTTTGACTTTTAAGGGAAATTTTAAATCAATCTGATAAACCCAACAAAGCTTCCACCATGCTCCCGCCGTCATTTACTTTTTAATTTTTAATTTATTTATTTTATTGCTCATAGATTCACCTATTGTGCTGCCGTGCTGTATGGCTGTATCACTTCCTTTTTCATCACCATCTCATTATTATTATTATTATTATTATTATTATTATTATATTATTTGCTTCGTTATACACACTTTTTTTTTTTAAAAAAAAATCTGAGTTTTTATTATATATATAATTTTTATTTTGAAAATATAATTTATAAATGGATAAAATATTTTAAAAATTAACAATAAAATGCTTTTTTTAGCCAAAAAAACTCTATGCTCTTATTTTTTATATATAATTTTTATTTTGTGAATTTAATTTATAAAGAGAAGTGTTACATTCACAATATTTTCATAATAAATCATAGGTGGTTAGTTGTTACTGATTCAAATTTAAACTTAATGCTAAGATTATTTTTTCCCCTAACAATAACAACCATTAACAACGTGCCAATGTAAAAATATTGTAAACATATCATTTCTCAATTTATAAATGGATAAAATAATTTGAAAATTGTGGGTTCCAGTTAGCTCAACTGGTAAAGTCTCTGATGGTTGTATAAGAGATCTGTGGTTCAATCCCCGCCTACACCAAAAACTAATTGGTGTCTTGGTCTAATGATAAAGAGCAATCATCAGAAGCGGACGCCATAGGTTGAAACTCTCTAAAAAAAAAAAAGTAATTTGAAAATTAATAGAAGAGTGGTCCTATTTTTTAGGTAATGTTTTAGTGGAAATTAGAGTTACATTTTTATCATATTATCTTTTAGTTTTGTCTAGAAAATGATAAACTCAAATAGAAAAAGGGGTTTCATTTAGCTCAACTGGTAAAATCTCTGATGGTTGTATAAGAGATTTAGGGTTCAATCCTTACCTATACCAAAAATTGATTGTTGTCTTGGTCCGATGATAAAGAGCAATCATCAAGAGCGGACGCCATAGGTTGAAACTCTATAAAAAAAAAGTAATTTGAAAATTAATAAAAGAGTGGTCCTATTTTTTAGGTAATGTTTTAAAGGAAATTAGAGTTACATTTTTATCATATTATCTTTTAGTTTTGTCTAGAAAATGATAAACTCAAATAGAAAAAGCCCTTTAAATAATAACAAAGATAATAATAATAATTTTTGTTAACATTTAAAACAAATAAATTTAAAAAACAAATAAATTTAAAAGTCTTTAAATAATTATTGAGTCCATCTGTACAATTATATCGTTGGTCAATACCATAAATATCTTCGTTAACTCAATCCCAATCCCTCTTTATTATTAAAAAATAAAAGCCCAATCCCATTTTGTTAATAAAATGAAAGTCCCAGCCCTTTTTCCAATTCATTTTATTTTTTATTTTAGTGCATTTGGATTGAACTTATTTTTACTGAAATTGAAAACTGAAATTAAAAATACTTTGTAGAAGAAAATATTTTTTAAATATATGAATAAGACTGTAAAACTTATTTTTAATAAAAAAAATAACTAAAAAGTAAAATTTATGGCCTGTAACATAGGTCCATGCCCAAGACGCAAACGCTGAAACGCGCATAAACGTCCAAACCATACGCTTTATTTTTCCTCCACGTCTTGTCTTATCTGGTCAACTTCATCTTTTTGTTTATTTACGTACTTTTTTTTATTACTATGTCATTTCCCTTTAATTCCCATCCTCACACATTTTCAAGGAAAATTATTTTCAAATGGAATCTTATATTAAGAACCACTACACAGTAGCCCTTCAGTACTTCTCCCTCACAAATCTGTTTTTTTCATTCTCTCTCTAGTCTCGCACGCATACTTTTCTCTTCAGATCTATTTCTCTCTTTCCTTCACAGATTAGTTTCTCTCTCGCAATTTGCTTCTCCCCAATCAAACGTTGCACCGGCTGGTCTGGCCACCTTGTGCTTGAGCTACACTGCCGTTACCGTGCCTCCTTCTATTTTTCTTTCTTTCTCTTTCTCTCTCTCTCTCTCTTTTTTTTTTTTTTTTCAAGTTGCAGAGTAATTTCATTCCATGCCGAGATGCATTTTTCGGCCGGAATGACCGAAATTCGCCGGAAAGGCCGGTACAAACCGGAATAGTCCGGTATTTAAAACGAAACGGTATTGACTTCCCTTTTTTTTGGTCATGTTCCCACTTAAGCACCTATAAATGCTTCTCCCACGTCGCCAGGAATTTAATACCGCGAATGATTCTGAAACCTTGATACAGAAAGTGGAATTCTCATAAAGCTTTGCTCAAGTTCCACTCTCTTTTTTTCCTTTTCGATTCTCTTTTAGTACTCCCTTTTCCATAAACAAGCCGTAGGTTGTAAGTTTCCCATGGCTTCCATGAGCACTCAAAAAGCCTGTACATCCTCATCGTTGTCATCTTCTTCTTCTACACATCGGTGGAAATATGATGTTTTTCTTAGTTTCTATGGCTTGGACACCCGTAAAAATTTTACTGACCATCTATATGCTACTTTGAAACAAAAAGGCATTAACGCCTATAGAGATAATGAAAATCTCGAGGAAGGAGAACCCATTGCTTCTGGGCTCATGAAAGCAATAGAAGAATCTCAATATGCAATTATTATTCTCTCCAAAAACTATGCTTTTTCAAAGTGGTGTTTAAGAGAACTTGTCAAGATTCTTGAATGCAGGAAACAGAAGGAGATGATAGTTCGGCCCATTTTCTACCATGTAAAGCCCTCTGATGTTGGGAATCAGAGGGAAACTTTGGGGAAGCATTTCTCAAGCATGAAAAAGATCCCAAGGTTAGCAGGGAACAGATGCGAGAGTGGAGAACAGCACTGGAAGAAGTGAGCAAGATCCGCGGGAGGCATTTATTGGATAGGTAAGATTCTACCTTCTCTTCTGGTCATATTATCAATGATTTGGATAACTTTTGTAATGGTTTTGTTCTAATTATCTGAAATATAATATGAAAAAACAAATTGTTGAACTTGTCCAATAAAACTATATTAGTAAAGTAAAACCCAACAAAATCAATTTAGTACCCAAAAAAAAAAAAAAAAAAAAAACCAAAAAATTATATTTGATACCAAAAATTTAATATTTCCTTCCCAGCCTGTGGTCCTCCAAACACACTGACAAAACCCCAGTTTTCCATTTAACAAATTCCAAATCACCAATTGAAAAAAAAAAATCCAAATTGCCTGCTGTGAGTCTTTGACTTCCATACGGCTGGAATGACTGGTACAGTGGTATCTCTCTTGCTGCTCTAGTGTATGTACTGGTATAATTATTTTTGTTTGATAGAACTCTGTGTTCTGTGGCTGAGAATTGAGATGTTTCCGTGGCTCACTTCTAAGATTAAGTTGCTTTTTTTTTTTTTTTTTTTTTTCTTAAGATAAATAAAATTTTACTTTAGTCTTAGTAGAGTTAAGAGGTCAGAGGGCGCCATGGCCCCTAGTTTCTTGAAAATTTCATTTGTAGCAACAACAAAATGATAAATTACATGTAAATTTTATGCAAATTAGCTGACTGCCCCCCCTAGAATTTTGAGGAAAAAATTTATCGATTCCTTTGGTCTCCTTTAAAGTTTAAACCTTACATATACTTAGAAAAGCCCAAAAATTTATTTAAAAAAAAAATTACTACAAAGACCCACAAAAAAATAGCGTCTGGCCCAGGGTCAATAAAAAATTTCCAAATCCAAACACAAAAAAATTTATAATAATTTCCCAAATCAACTAAGTAAGGAAAAGAAAAATCAACCCCTTGTAAATCAGGATTCCTCAAAATGCAAGTAAAAAAGAAAAAGAAAAAACAGAATATAGCAAAATCTTCCCTTACGCAGTATCTCCCTTTCTTTTGCTCTGCTTTGATCCATCTTTAGTCAATGACCAGTGACCACCTCTTTCTCTTTGTTCTTTTCTTTTCTTTTCTTTTTTTTTTTTTGGGTTTGCCGAGATCTCTACATTTGTCTTTTTGATCTTTCTTACTCTCTCTCCGTTTTGATTTTTTGATTTTTATTTTTTATTTTTTATGAAGTAAATAGTTTAGTAGATGATGGGATGATGCCACAAAGTGCAACACAGTTTCAGATTGTAGTTATTATATATATATATATATATATATATATATATTTTTTTTTTTTTATTTTATAAATTTGTGGTTCACAGCTTGCAGTTTTTAATGTTCTACTATTTTATGTCATATTTAATTTTAATAAAATTAGTTTCCACTTTCCATCTCTTTGATCGTTTGTTTATTTGAAAATGGTTTTATTTTTTAAGAAGAAAAATGGGTTAAGTAATTAAAGTTTGTTATTATTAAATCTTTTTTTTTTTATTACATGGTTTGCATAAAAAAAAAAAGAGTAAGAGAAAAAGTATTAGTAATTTAATGAAGGAAATCATTCATGCATATTTTAAAAGAAAAAAATGTTCAAAATTTGAAGGCCATTACTCAATTCTCTATTCAAAATGCGGAAATTGCACAAAGATGTGAACTTAAAGAAACATATATTGTTTCTTTGAACATGATCATAAATTACAAGAGTAAATATGAGAATGAGTTTTTGAGTGATTGCTTAGTTGTATATGTAGAAAAATAAATTGGCTAAAAAATTTTGTTCAAGATCAATATAACTATGAAAGAAAGTAGGAAACAACTTTGTTGAGTTAGACTTAATTATATAGTAATTTTTTTTTATAAAGAATTTAATTATATTTAACTTTTCCTCCCTGGGAAAAATTCCTGACTCCGCCACTAAATCTAAAGTATATGTGTGAGAAACTCCTTCCTGAAGACTTAAATTCCAACTTTTACCTCCTATATTCCACAAGCACTTACAAAAGATAATAAATAATAGTGTGATTGAGTTTAATGTCATATAATAATATATAATGCTTATCAAAACTCATTAAAAATGCTTATAAAAATATATATTATAATATATAACATACCTTACTGTTGTTTATAATTATTTATTTATATTTGGAATTTATAAAACAATTGTATATATTGGGTAGTAAATGGGTTTGCATATTTTATATTTATGTATGATAATTTTTTTAGATAAAGACAATCAATTGTTTAATTGTTTGTTTGTTTGTTTTTTTTTTTTTTTTTTTTTATTACATCTAAACAGTAGCTTACACTCTTTTATTCACAATTTTCTTTCATATAAATTTGTTATATAACTAATTTATCCAAAAAAAAAAAAAAAAAACTACCACTAAATCTTGTTCCAATTATGTTGAACCCCTAAAAAGGCTTAAAAATGAGAAAGAGAGACGGTTGGAAATTTTAGTTCACAATCAATTATAAATTACAATGAAATAACATAAGATACAATTTTATAGAGTTAAAAATTAATTCGTTCAAGACACGGAGCCAAAATTTTGTCTTTAGGGGCCACACTAAATATAATATATATATATATATATATATAAAACTTATTATCTCCGATTAAAGTTATGTTCATAGAATAAAATTCATCTACTATCCTCTCAGATTTATTATAAAAATATAAAAATTTCTCTTTTGTGAAAATTTTTTAAAATATTTTATTTGTGATATAAATTACTAGATTACCTACTAAATTGAATAAAAAAATTCCAATGAAACCTATAAAATCTTCTTCAATACACATGACCTAAAATTTTATCTGATACAAGAAGAAGCTATATAAAATAAAATCAAGTTAAAATGTATGTTTTCTTTAAAATTACTAGGCCATTTAGGCATTTATTATTATTATTTATTTTTAATACTATTGAGTGAGGCTACTCAAATTAGGGAGAGGAAGAACTGCTATTTTAGTTTTAGTGGGGGAAGATAAGAAGTTGTTAGAATATGAATATGAATTGTGGAAGAGTAAGAATGGTGAATGGGAATGGTAGTCGTTTGAGGCCACTTCAAGGGGACCTAGACCTCCATAGATAAATAGAGAGATTAAGAGAGAGACTAAGCAATTGGTCTCATTCTTCAATATCTAAAATGTTACGGATTACAAGTATTTATTATACAAGTTGTTTAGCTATACAACCAACTAACAACTTGTAACTAACTTGGCTCAACTTGTTGCAATCCTACAACTAACTAACTAACTAACTACATGCATTCTATACTAAAATGTGGGTTCCTAACAAAGCCTTCAAAAAGTTTAAAGACATATAGTGTCTCATATAGTTTGTACCATATGCAATTATTATAAGGAAAAGTAATTCAAATTTTTTTCCCGGCTTCTCTAATATAAGATTTTTTTAGTATCAAAAGACAAGTAAAAAAAAAAGTTGTACGCCTGCTGGTTGCTTAATTTTTCTGAAGTTTAAAAGGTTCATGGAATTAAAAAAAAAAAAAAAAAAAAACCTCTAAAGTGTATATTTTTGACAAACTAAATTCTATATATTTAATTGTTTCAATTTAAACTTCACATTTTCATTAGCGTGACAATCAAAACCCTTATTCCCACCACCTTCTGGTATTTTTCTTAAAAAGGCAAGGGTGGTGGTGTTGTGAGTTGAACTCTAATAAGAGAGAGAGAGAGGTAATGGTGTCCTAATGTGTTCTTTTTTTTCCCCTTTTTAATAAAATTTCCCCATTCTCCTCATGCGAGGAAATAAATTGAAGATGAGTTATACGGGTTGAATAGAGAGTACCTTTTTTGTGTGTATTGGTGTTAGATTTCTTGCACAAAATTTAATGGACTGGGACAAGGGTTTTGGTTGTCATGGGAATGAAAGTGTAGCAGTGCTTAAATTAACACAATTAAAATATAGCCATAAAGGGTTTAATTTGTCTTTAAGTATAAAAGAATAGGTTTTTTTTTTTTGGACATCTTGCCATTCTTCTTCTTCTTCGGGGTTGTTTTGACCAGTAAAAAACATGGCTCATATTTCTCTACTAATGCAAAACATCTTACATTTAATTATGTTTTGTCTCTTTGTTGCTAGCATACTTGTATCATCAAATTTTATTTATTTATTTATTACAGTCACGAATCAGAAGATATTCAGGAAATCACAAAAAGCATATTTGATGAATTGAGTCGTGAATCATCAGATGATTCTGAGCACCTTGTTGGAATAAACTCACGTGTGGAGGAAATGATGAACTTATTTAGCACAATGTCGGATGATGTGCACTTCATAGGGATTTGGGGATGTCCGGGATTGGCAAAACCACTCTAGCATATGCCATTTATAACAGAATTTGTCATCAATTTGAAGCTAGTAGCTTTATTTGCGACATTAGAGAAATAGTTGAAAAAGATAAACAGGGGTCTAGTTAATTTACAAAAACAACTTCTTTCCGAGACATTGATGGTAAAAGAAGTAAACATTTGGAACCATCTTGAGGGGATCAAAGTCATAAAGAAGAGACTACTCAATAAGAAGGTTCTTATTGTTCTTGATGATGTTGACAAAGATGAACAACTAAAGGCATTAGCAGGAAGCCCTGGTTGGTTTGGTCAGAGTAGGATCATTATCACAAGTAAAGATCGGGACTTGCTAAAAAGGCATCACCTGGTACTACTATACATAGGGTTAATGAATTAGATAATGATGAAGCCCTAGAGCTCTTCGATTGGATTGTGTTTAACCAACCCTATCCCAAAAAAGAGTTTGAGGATTTGTCCAATAGTTTTGTGAAGTATGCTAAAGGGCTTCCCATAGCTTTTAAAATTTTGGGTTCCTCCCTGATTGATAGACCAAGAAAGGTATGGGAAGATTACCTCCATCAATTAGAAGAAATCTCGAAGGGAGAAATTCTTGATGAACTTGAAATAAGTTATAGGGGATTGAATGAAATACAGCAAAATCTATTTTTGGATATTGCATGTTTCTTCAAAGGGGAGGACGAAAATCGTGTGGCAAATATAGAAGGTGCTGGTAGCTCCAATAATATGAAAACTCTCAATGACAAATCTCTCATTACCATTTTAGAGGGAAAGTTACAGATGCATGATTTAGTAGAAGAGATGGCTTGGAGAGTTGTTCATCGTGAATCACCTAAGAAGCTTGGAAGACGCAGTAGGTTGTGGGTTTGTAAGGATGTGTTTCATGTGCTAAAGGAAAATACTGTAAGTGGATTAGTATATAGACATAAACTTAGAGGAGTGTATATTTTATGACTAGCAATTTTTTTTGCTCTATTTTTCCCAACCCTGATTTCATTGTTCTTGGTTACCAGGGAACGAAATTTGTAGAAGGCATGGTGCTAAAATCGCCTCCACATAAAGAAAACTTGAATGACAAAGCCTTCTCAAATATGATCAATCTAAGGTTGCTAAAAATTTCTAATGTGCACCTTCCTCAAGGCCTCAATTTTCTTTCTAATAAGTTACGAATGATGGAATGGCATGATTATCCTTTGAAATCCATGCCGAACAGTTTTCAACCGGACAATCTTGTTGAACTCATCATGCCTCGCAGCCACATTAAGCAATTACCGGATGGATTTGGTGTAAGTTTTCCATTAAGGCATGCTGGTGTTTTTATTTTATTTTATTTTATTTTAATTTTTAATTATAATAAATATCATTTAAGCTCTTGATTACTTAATTTGTCCATATCTATTTATTATCACAGAATTTGGCCAAGTTGAGACTCATGGATCTTAGTGACTCTCAAAACTTAGTCAAGACTCCTAACTTCATCGGATGCCCAGATCTGCAGAGGCTGATTTTTCGAGGTTGTACAAGGTTGCATGACCTTCCACGCAAGCTCAACTTGGAATCTCTAGAAATTTTTATTTTATCTGGCTGTGTAAGGCTCAAGAAATTTTCAGAGATTGGAACAAACATGACAAAGTTGTCTGAGCTTTATTTGGATGGGACTGCCCTAGAAGAACTGCCATTATCAATTGAGCATTTGACTGGCCTAACTTTGTTGAGCCTTCAAGATTGCAAAAACATTTCGTGTTCGACAAGCGTCAATTTGCCATCTCTTAAAACTCTCAATCTATCAGGATGTAAGGGCCAACAATCTAAATTCTGGTATTCACATGGAATCTTCCAAATCTGTCGACTTATTTTGGGGATAGATTATTTCTTCCCTGCCCCATGTCCGGAACAAGAGTCCATCAACTTGCCGTTGCCTATGTTATTTGGGTTCAGCTCCTTGGTATCTTTAGATCTAAGTGACTGCAATTTATCAGACGGTGCTCTCCCCGATGATCTTAGTTGCTTTTCTTCGTTGGAAGTACTGAAATTGAACAAAAACAATTTCACAAGCCTGCCTGATAGCATTTCTCAACTTTCTAAGCTTACGTGTCTTCATTTGGAAAATTGTACCCGGCTTCAATCTTTGCCAAATCTTTCGTTAAGTGTATCCGTAAACGTAAGGGGATGTACGTCACTAGAAAATTATTCAGATAAATTGGTTCAGTGGAATTCGCCACAATGATTCAGTTTTCTTGATTGCATCGGCTATGAACCCAAAAGAAGATTATAAGGTGTTCATTTTGTTACAAGCGAACATTTGGGCCACTTGCGTGAAGCAGCAACGAAGGTCTCTCTCTCTGTCTGTCTCACACACACATATTGAAATTTTACAGGGGATTTATTTAGGTTATTTGTACGGCTCAGTTCAAACTAAAAGGTCTAAAATCCAGAGTGATTCAGCCATCAGAGCCCTGGGTCATCTTGATACGTGTATCTACTTGGATGTGGATTAGAGTCCTTTGTTTTAGGTGATTGTTATTAGTGTCCTCTGTTTTAGGTGTTTGTTATTATCTTTGGGAAGATCTCTATTGTAACGTTGGGATTGTTGTTTAGTTTGGATTGTTTTTCAATTGTGAGGGAGTCCCTAGAATGTTGGGTTGTTGTGCCACTGTATCCCTTCATACTAGGAACAAGTCCTTGTATTTTGTTGTTATCATTACTGTATTTAAGCTATAAGACAATAATGAATAAATCATCGGAGAATTAATTTCGAGCTAAGTCTCAAGAGGTCAAGGTTTCCTCAAGAAAATCCAATTTTTTTTTTTTTTTTTTTTTGTCATCACCAAAGAACCATTATCGTTGTTAGGACATATGTGAATTATTGTTAGGAACATATGTCAATATAGAATTGATTAATCCTTTTACAAAACGCACTTTACTTGTAATTTGGTAGATCTAAAATGTGTTTAATGCTTAAAGGAATAAGATTCCAAGTTCAAGTGTTAAAACCATGCAAGTCTGTCTAAGAAACAAATGAAGAAGTGCTGGATTTTAAAACTCGACAACTAGTATCTATCAAGGTCTAAAAGGTTGTTTAAGCTTGAGGCTCGACAAATTGCTTTCGATAAATAGGTTATCTGTCGAAGTTTATGAAAATCAATTTTTCAAAGTTGATTTCACTCTAATCTTTGAATAGATGTTTGAGATTTTTTTTCTTACAACCCTAAACATATATAAGGATTTTTATAAGGGCCGTCACAAATGATGCAACTCAAAGCAAAAGTTTTTCACAAACATATTATGAACCGTAGACATATGCCCTAGTTCATTTTTCTATTCAAGAAGTCATTGTGTTTGTACACTATAGGGTTTTGTAACTAAGGAGCTTTGTGATCTTTATTGTGTTGATGAACTCAAGAACTTTGCAGCCAACATCTTTCTCAAGTTGGTGAGTAAGCTACGTCCTGGAATTCGCACATCGAATCGCTTAGTCACGTCCTGGGAGCCGTGCATTGAAAAAGAGAGATTGTCACTACAGAACAAGTCCAATTGGGTATTGGGGTAAGGATTCAACTGTAAGTTGGTATAAGGTATTGGAATTCCCTTACTTGTAATCACTGCTTGTGATAATAGTGAATTCTCGAGAGTGGTGACCTTAAAATCACTTGGTGAGATTTTTGTCATGTAAGTTTTCTCCATTTGTAAACAAATCACCGTGTCAATTTATTTTTCACTGCATTTTAACTTAGTTGGTGATTTATTTGTGCTACCACGCTTATTGCATGCAAATTGAATTAATTAATTAATTGGTTAATTCATAACAAGGGGTCAATACATTCTTGGTTTATCAAGTGGTATCAGAGCAAGCACACTCTGATTAGGTTTAATCCTTGCCGTATGATCCTTTGACCCCTGTTTGTCATGGATAGAGGACAGTCTCTTATTATACCTCATTTATTTGATGACATTAACTATGCAAACTGGAAAATACGCATGAGAGCATTCTTGCAATCATTAGATGAAAATGTGTGGCAAGTCAGGAGATAGGTTGGACCAAGCCAAAGGAAGCATCAGCCGATTAAGATGATGCTAAGATCAAGGCGGTTAACTTCAACAACAGGGCATTGAATGCTTTATTCAGTGTGGTCACGAATGAGGAATTCAAGAAGATATTCTCTACTAAAACTACGAAGGAAGCATGGACCATTCTCTAGGCAACTTATGAAGAAACCAAGGCTGTCAAGGATTCAAAGTTTTAGAGGCTTACTACGAGCTTTGAAGAGATTAAGATGGAGGAGGATGAGTCATTTGATGAATTCTATGCCAAGCTAAAGGATCTAGTGAACTCAGTCTTTAATTTTGGGGAAACCATTCTCGAACCCAAGATTGTTAGAAAGGTGCTTAGATCTCTACCCGAGAGATTTCATGCCAAAATCATCGCAATTGAGGAATCAAAGGATATTGAAAAAATTCCTTTGACAGAGTTGGTTGGCAATCTGCAAACCTATGAGTTGGGTTTGACAAGGATAGGGAAATTTAGCAAAGGAAAAAACATGGCATTGAAGGCCAAGAGCAGTGACATTGATGATTCTTCAAACGATGAAGATTCTAAGATGAAATCCTATATCACTTAGCAATTCAAAAAGTTTATGAAGAATGCCAATGCTAAAGGATTTGACAAAGACCGCAAGCAATCCAGCTCGTCTCGGTTCAAAAACCAAGACAAAGGAAAGAAGCATGCTAGGGATGGCGGTCAGTACATTGTTCCCTTAGGACCAAAATGCTTTGGGTGTCAAGGTTTCGGTTACATGAAACAAGAGTGCCCTACGTATCTCAAGACTATTGGGAAGATCAAGGCACTTGTTGCTACTATGAGTGACACCAAGCTTAAAGATGATTTTGACAATGAGGATGACGGAATCCTAAATACCTTCATTGTCACCGTAAATCCTAATGAGGGGATTGTTGAAGATGTGGACGAAGAAAAGGACTTGGAGGAGTCTAAATTTGAGAAGATGGATGAATAAGATGATATCCACATAGCCTATGCAAAATTATACAAGGTCTTAGAAAAACATGAGAAATTGTATAGCTTGGACACTAAGAAGCTCAATGAAGTGGAGCTTAAACGAGAAGAAATCTCCACGAAGTTTGATGAAGCCAATCGGACCATTGAAGCAATGCGATTCGAGAACAACTTACCGGTTGAGAAGACCAAGAAACTTGAGGCAGAGTTGTTCCAAGTCAGAGCTCAGTTGGAAAGGACTTCAAGTACAAAGCTTGATGAGATGCTTAGTCTTTAGAAATCTGCTTATGATCGAACCGATTTAGGGTTTGATTTCTTTTCTCCTAGTATTGCTTCTGCTGGTACTACTGTTTTTGTTTCTCCTACTAATAATATTGAATCTAAGAACAATGATGTGAAAAATGTGTTAACTAGTGAGAACATAGACAAGAGTAAATCTATCTTAGGAGCACCCCCTAAGCTTGATAAGAAAGAGATTAAGAACCCTAGGGCTAAGAAGGGAAACACTCAAAAGCGTAAATAGAAGAAGCAAGATCTTTGTCATCACTATGGAGCAGCTAGACATACTTGACCTAATTGCTACAACAATATGATCTCATCGGGAAACCAAGATCGCCTTCCATTCTCCTTTGCTCCTCTTCGAGATCTACTCAAAGCCCTCATGTTTCTTTCGAATTTGAACGATTCTTCTCCCTCACCATCGGATCAGGGGTTTGCTAAACGGAAATGTTTAAGGTGTGAAAGGAAAAAGGCTCCAAGTGATTTAGTCACTTTTTCTCTCTCCCTCCTTCTGGTTTTTGTTTTTGCATTACTTGTGTGTTTTACTTTCATATTTTGAGTTAGTCTAGTTTTATGCATTATCTTGTTTAACATGTTTTTGTTTGTTTATTTTTCAGTTTTGCTTTATTTTGTTTTTCAAAAAAAAAAAAAATTTGAAAAATCATAAAAATACAAAAATAGTGTGTATTTATGTACATTGGTACTTGTGTGCCTTAGATGGCCATTGAAACAAAGTTTTCTAAATTTTGTATCTTTTATAGCTTAGATGAGCATCTTTATGCACAACTAAGCAAGTGAGCTTTGTGGCCCGTGTTTGTGATGAGTAAGATTAAGTAATCTCTTGTATTTAATACTTGTATCACTCTTTTTGACGGGAAGGACTAGAAAATCCTAAGAGAAAGGAATAACGTTAATCATGAAATGATATTTGTATGCTTCGGCATAGAAAAAGTGGAATGTCAAATGCTTAACATCATTGGGTATTTCTTTTCTATCTCTTATATGCCCATGCATGGTTTGCTCAAAAGAAAAATATGCAAAGAAAAATAAAAAGCAAAAATAATCAAAATGCTTTATATATGATTGCAAGCGTGTATTTTAGGAGATGTGGGAGTTATAAGATGAACCTCGAAGGTGATAGTCATCATCAAATAGTTATGATTGTGTGTGAGTTAAAGTGATTTTCTCATATCTCAAATTGTCATAACATGTAGACACTTATACAATCTTGTGATGTTTTTCACATACAACACGCAATACTCTTTGCTACTCTTGATACCTGTGCAGGTGCAATGTGATTTGGCCATCACAAATAATACATGTGTTAATGTATGTTTACTAAACTGTCTTAACTTGTTTTTGAAATAAAAAATTGGTTAGATTTGTTTAGTGTGTGTGTTTTGGATCTAAATCCTTGACATTTTTCTTGATGAGAGATAATTTTGAGAGCTTAAAATGTTGGTTGGATTTTTGGTTGAATAGCATGTTTAATTGCATTCATGTTTGTATTTTTCTCTTCTTTGAGCAGTTTTTAAGCAATCTCGATAACTTTTCGATACCTCTTGATAGCTAGGCTATTTATCAAGCCTTTTCAGCTTCCTTTCTCAATAGCTATTATCGCGATCTCGATCCATCGGGATTCTTGAGATTCAATCTTGATAGCTGCTCGACAGCTACTCGATCCTTCGAGGAAGTTTTTGGATGCTTGATAGATGCTCGATCCATCGAGCCCCTTTTCTTGTGGACACCTTTTGACAGATCCTCGGTAGGTCCTAAATAGCTATTTCTCGCATTTTAATTCTTGACAGATCTCGACACCTCTTGATCCATCGAGAAACCGGAATTCTTATAAATAGGGCCTGCGCGATGTTTTCTTCATTTCTCCCCCATCTCTCTCGACGAAAAACGTCTCTTCCTATTCCTAATCACCTCCCTCTCACTCCAACTTCATTCCCAAGGGTTTTCGGCCTAGATTGATCTTTCTTCTTCTGGTAAGATCTTCTCTCTTTCACTTTTTCATGCCTTTCATGTTTTTGACTTAACTTTTAGCATTTTTCGATAAATTTTGGGGTTTTTCAAAAATTTTGAAGTTTTTGTGAAATTTTTGGGACAGGTTTTTATTTAAATGATTTTAAAACATCATGCATTGTATCACATCTGCATTATAACAATGTTTCATGCATTTTAGATGTCTATTTACTTTGTTGCAATGATGTGTGCTGGTAGGTTTGGATTGGGCTGAGCCCATGATGTTTTTAAGTCTGCATGTTACATGTTCATGCATTTTTCATGCATACATACCTTCATTTATCTTTATTTTGATATTGATCTGTGTTGGTGCTTTTCTGCGTGTTTCTTTCTCTCACTCTCTTTCTTTCGATTAGTTGCTCTATGGCACCTAAATGAAAATCCACTTCGCCCTAGAACCCTCTTCGTTCTGGGGCATCTTCCTCTGATTCTACCCCCTCACATGTCCAGTTCCATGATGAGAAGGCCAAGTCGAACTTCTCGAAAAACTTTTCACGACGCGGCATTCATTCGTGTTAGGACATATGTGATTCACTTGTTAGGAACATATGTTACTACTTTATGTAATTGGCTAATCCTTTGACAAAACGCACTTTACTTGTAATTGGGTAGATTTAGGATGTGTTTAATATTTCATGAAACTCAGTTAAGATCAAGTGTTGAAGCCATGCAAGTCTGTCCAAGAAACAAGCTCAAGAAGTTCTTGTCATTAAACCTTGACATCTAGCTATCTATCGAGCTTTAAGAGTTGTTCAACCCCATGGCTCGACAAAGACTCGGACAGATAGGGTATCTGTTGAGGTTTATGAAAAACAAAATTGCAGTTATGTTTTGACTTTAATCTGTGATTAAGTGTTTGAACTTTATTTTCTCACAACCCTAAACATATAAAAGGATTATTTTAAGGGCTGTCAAAGGTGGAACAAGTTGCACAAGTGTTGAGCAAAGTTTGTTCAAGTAAATTGTGACCAGAGACAAAATTTGTCATAATTCATCGTTCATGTGAAGTTGTTGTGTTTGTGCACCGTAGGGTTTTGTAACCAAGCATCTTCTTGATTTTCATTGCTTGGATGAACTCAAGAATTTTGCAGCCAATAACCTTTTCTAATTGGTGATTAAAGTCGCATACTAGGATCCGTGCAATTGGTTAGTCATATACTTAGAGTCGTGCATCAAAAGGAGAAATTGTCACTACAGAACAAGTCCATTTGGGTATTGGGGTAAGGGTTCAACTGTAGATTGGTATAAGGTACTGGGATTTCTTTACTTGTAAATGCTTGTTGTAATAATAGTGGAATTTCGGGAGTGGTGACCTTAAAATCACCCGGTGGGGTTTTTGCCGTGTAGGTTTTCTTCATTCGTAAACAAATCACCGTGTCATTTATTTTCTGCTGCATATTTAGTTTATTGGTGATTTGTTTGTGCTACCACGCGTTTGCATGTTAATTTGATTAATTAATAAACTTGGCTAATCAATCAATTAATTTATCGCAAGGAGTCAATTCGTTTTTGGCCTATCAAGTGGTATCGGAGCAGGTACACTCGATTAGGTTTTAATCTTTGCTGTGTAATCCATTGATTCCTGTTTGTCATGGAGAGAGGACAGTCTCTTATTGTACCTCCTTTATTTGATGGAACTAACTATGCATACTGGAAAGTATGCATAAGAGCTTTCTTATAGTCCCTATTTGAGAAGGTGTGGCAAGTTGTTGAGATAGGTTGGACCAAGCCAAAGGAAGCGCTTGCTGATTGGGATGATGCCAAGATCAAGGCGGCAAACTTCAACAGCAGGGCATTGAATGCCTTATTCAGTGTGGTCACTAATGAGGAGTTCAACAAGATATCCTCTACTGAAATTGCTAAGGAGGGATGGACCATCCTCCGGATAACCTATGAGGGAACTAAGGTCGTCAAGGATTCAAAGCTGCAGAGGCTCACTACAAGCTTCGAAGAGATTAAGATGGAGGAGGATGATTCGTTTGATGAGTTCTATGCCAAGCTTTAGGACATAGTGAACTCAACTTTCAATCTTGGGAAACCATTCCTGAATCCAAGATTATGAGAAAGGTGCTCAGATCTCTACCCGAGAGATTTCATGCCAAGATCACCGCAATTGAGGAATCAAAGGATATTGACAAGATTCCTTTGACAGAGCTGGTTGGTAATCTGCAAACCTACAAGCTAGGGTTAACAAGAATCGGGAAGTCGAGCAAAAGTAATAGCATGGCTTTGAAGGCCAAGAGTAGTGATACGGATGAGTCTTGAGATGATGAAGATTCTAAAATGAAGTCCTACATCACTAGGCAATTCAAGAAGTTTATGAAGAATGCCAATGGGAAGGGCTTCGACAAGGACCGTAGACAATCCAGTTCTTCTCGGTTTAAGAGCCAATATAAGGGGAAGAAGGATGCTAGGGATGGCGGTCAGTACACTGTTCCCTCAGGACCGAAATGCTTCGGGTGTCAAGGCTTTGGTCATATGAAACTGGAGTGTCTTATATATTTGAAGAGCATCGGGAAGAGCAAGGCACTTTGTTGCTACCTTGAGCGACACTCGAGCACGAGGATGATTTCGACAATGAGGATGACGGAATCTTAAATGCCTTCACCGCCACCGTCAATCCTACTAAGGGGATTATTGAAGATGTGGATGAAGAAGAGGAATTGGTAGAGTCCAAGTTTGAGAAGATGGTTGAACAAAATGACATCCACACAACCTATGAAAAGTTATACAAGGTCTCGTAGAAGCATGAGAAGGTGTATAGGTTGGCCTCCAAGAAGCTTAGTGATGTGGAGCTTGAGTGAGAAGAGCTTTTGACAAAGGTTGATGAAGCAAATCAGACAATTAGAGCACCGAGGTTTGAGAATAACTTCTTGGCTAAGAAGACCAAGAAGCTTGAAGCAGAGCTGTTCTAAGTCAGAGCTCAATTAGAGAGGACTTCAAGTGCAAAGCTTGATGAGATGCTCGGTATTCAGAAATCTACTTCTGATCGAACCAGTTTAGGGTATGATTTCTCTTCTCCTAGTATTGCTTCTACTAGTTCTACTGTTTTTGTTCCTCCTACTAATAATGTTGAAATTGGGAACAATAATGTAAAAACTGATTTAGCTAGTGAGAACATAAATAAGGGTAAATCTATCTTAGGAGCACCCCTTAAACATGATAAGAAAGAAGTTAAAAACCCTAGGACCAAGAAGGCTAACTCTCAAAAGCCTAAACATAAGAAGCAACATCTTTATCATCATTGTGGTGTTGTCGGTCATACTCGACCAAATTGCTATAAGTGGTTAGCCACTCAACAAAGCAACGGCATGATAGCATTTGGAAGCCAGAATCAGCTTCAATCCTCTCTTGCTCCTCTTAGAGATCTTCTCAAAGCCCTCATGTTCCTTTCAAACTTGAATAGTTTTAATTCCCCCCCCCCCCTCACCGCCGGTTCAAGGGTTTAATAAAAGGAAAGGTTCTTCTAAGGTGTGGAAGGAAAAGGGCTCCAAGTGATTTTATCACTTTCTTCTCTCTCTTCGTGTTTTTGTTTGCATAACTTGTGTGTTTTGCTTTTTTTTTTTTTTTAGTTAGTCTAGTTTTATGCTTTACTTTGCTTTGTTTAACATGTTTTTGTTTGTTTACTTTCAGTTTTGTTTATTTTGTTTTTGATATAAAAATAAAAAAACTGAAAAATCAGAAAAATACAAAAACAGTGTGTGTTTTGTGTACATTGGTACTTGTGTACTTTGGATGGCCATTGAAACAAAATTTTCTAAACTTTGTATCTCTTGTAACTTAGATGAGCATCTCTATGCACAACTAAGCAAGTGAGCTTTGTGGCTCATGTTTGTGATGAGTAAGATTAAGTAATCTCTTGTACTTAATACTCGTATCACTCTTTTTGACAGGAAGGACTAGAAAATCCTAAGAGAAAGACATAAATAACCATCTTACCACTATTACCCGTCAATCATAAAATGACATCTGTATGCTTCGGCATAGCAAAAGTGCAATGTTAAAAGCTTAACATCATTGGATATTTCTTTTCTATCTTTTATATACTCATGCATGTTTTGCTTAAAACGAAAAATATGCAAAGAAAAATAAAAAGCAAAAAGAATCAAAATGCTTTAAATATGATTGCAAGTGTGTCTTCTAGGAGATGTGGGAGTTATAGGATGTACCTTGAAGGTGATAGTCCCCATCAAAAAGTTATAATTATGTGTGAGTTAAAGTGATTTTCTCATATCTCAAATCATCATAACATGTAGACACTTATGCAATCTTGCGATGTTTTTCACACACAACATGCAATATTCTTTGCTACTCTTGATACATATGCAGGTACAATGTGATTTGGCCATCACAAGGTTTACCTGTGTTAATGTATGCTCGATGAAACCTGTCTTGACTTGTTTTTGAAATATATGCAATCTTGCGATGTTTTTCACACACAACACGCAATATTCTTTGCTACTCTTGGTACATATGCATGTGTGTGTGTGTGTGTGTGTTTTTGGGATCTATGTGCTTAGATGATTTTGAGAGTTTAATATATTGTTTGGATCCTTGATTGAGTTGCATGTTTGATTGCATCCATATCTGTGCTTTTCTCTTCTTGAAAAACTTATTTTAAGCAATCTTGACATCTCCTCGACACTTGGCTATCTGTCGAGCTCTTAAGCTATTTCTTTTCGCAATCTCGACACCTTCTTGACAGCTAGGTAGATCAATCGAGAAAGTTCCTGGATCCTCGATAGCTTCTCGATAGCTGGTGGATCGATTGAGTTTCTTTAATCGTGTTTGATGAATTCTTCCTCGACACCCGTTGACAAAATGCATCTGTCAACGCTTTAACTCTCGACACCTGTCTCGACACCTCTATCTGTCGAGCTTTACTAACCTTCTATATAAAGGTGCAGCGCGATCTGGTTCTCACTTATCTTGATCTCTCTCTTCACCTCCCAAACACTCTTTTCTCACTCAAAACCTTCAACCCACGTGATTTTCGAACTCTCCTTGCTTCAAATCACTTGGTATGCTCTCTTATCTCTTCATTCTTCATGCATTTCATGCATTTAGATTTAGGTTTTGGGGTTTTTGAAAACTTTTGGAGTTTTTCAAAATTGTTGAGTTTTTGTTGAAATTTTGGGATGGGTTTTTGCTTAAATGAGTTTAAAATCTCATACATTGCATCATATTAGCATTATAACAGTATTATCATGCATTTAGATGTGTGCAAATTGATTGTGTGCTGGTAGGATTGGATTGGGCCGAGCCCATAATGCAATTTCTTTTGCATGTCACATGTTCATGCATTCCCCATGCATATGTACTTTATTTTCAATATATCTTGCTATATTTGAACTGCTTGGGATTTTTATGATTTTCTCTTTCTCTCCTTCTCTTTTCTATTTACGTTAGTTATGTCTATGGCACTAAAACGTAAATCTGCTCCGTCCCGGAATCCAATTAATTAAATTCGCATAGAGATATGGAATTGTTAGTGGAAGATATTTTTGATATTTTTCGAGAGAAGATATTGAATACTTAAGGAATTTTTAATCATCAACGGGAGATTATTAGAATTTAATAATTAGGAAGAATAAATTGTGTGGGATTTGTTAGGTGAAATCAACCGCTCTAGATCCATTCTTATTATATTTTTACACTGTTAGATTTTTACGCTTTGTTAATTCTTTTTATTCGTAGATTTATTTTTATTAAATAGTTTAATTTAATTTAGATAGTAAAACTTCCTTTTATTTTCGATTTTCCAAATAGTAATTAATTTAGTGAATTTCAGTATTCAATAACATAGTTAATCTCTGTGGGTTCGACATTCGTTTTCTAAAAACACTTTACTACTTGTTACGATTACGTAAACTTGCAGATTATTTTACGCGAACAATATCCTCATTATCAAAAGGTGGAGATTGAGAGATTGGTGATAGAAATGCTCTCTACTGGAGTGATTTGCCCTAGGAATAGTCCCTTTTCCTCACCAAGAATATTAGTCAAGAAGCAAGACAGAACTTGGCGCATGTGTCTGGACTATTGATCATTAAATAGGATCACCATCAAGGACAAGTTCCCAATTCTAGCTATTGATGAGCTTCTTGATGAATTAAATGGAGCAAGGTTCTTTTCTAAATTAGACTTGCATTCTGGCTATCATCCGATTTGAGTTCAAGATAAGCATGTGCCAAAAACGGCATTTTGCACTCACTATGGGCACTTCAAGTTCCTTGTTATGTCTTTCGGTCTCAAAAATGCACCATCCACATTTCAAGCACTAATGAATGACGTGTTCAAGAACCAACTCTGTAGATTTGTGCTTGTATTTTTCGACGACATCCTAGTTTATAGTGCAGCTTGGGATGAACACTTATGGCATCTTAAAGAAGTTTTGGAGGTTACGAGAAGCCATACTCTTCATGTTAAATTAAAAAAAAAAATGCAGTTTTGGCCAAACTAAGGTCCATTATTTGGGCCATATCATCTCTTAAGAAGGGGTTCTTGTGGATCCTGAAAAAATTTCAGCGATGGTACAATGGCCTCAACCCTCATCTCCAAAGGCAATGCAAGGCTTCCTCGGTTTGATGGGGTATTACCGAAAATTTATTCAAGATTATGGTAAGATTGTTGCTTCGCTAACCAACATGTTGAAAAAGAATTCATTTAAGTGGACTACCAGTCTGAAGAAGCATTTCAAAGATTAAAGGAAGCAATGACCCAAGCCCCTATTTTGGCACTTCCAGTTTTCAAGGCGCTTTGTGGTTGAGTTCAATGCCTCCGGGTCAGGTATTAGAGCCGTTCTACGTCAAGATCATCCTATTGCCTTTCATAGTCAAGCATTACATGGGAAAAATATGATGTTATCCACCTATGAAAAGGAGAAGCTTGCCTTACTCATGGTAGTGAAAAAATGGCAACATTATTTATTGGGAAGGAAATTCATACGCAAATGGACCAACGAAGTTTGCAATATCTTTGGAGTCGAAAAATCACAACGGAGGGTCAACAGAACTAGTTATATAAGCTTATGGGATTTGATTTATCAATTGAATACAAGAATGGTAGTGAAAATAAAGTAGCTGATGCATTATCATGTTGAGATGAAGCTATGGAGGAGGAGCAATTGTTAGCCTTCTCATCCCCTGTTCCTCATTAGGTTGATGCAATAAGGGAAGAACAACAATCTTAGCCTCAAGTACAGCAACTAATTCAGAAGGTTCAAGATGATGAGGCGGTGGGGCCTTAAGAACTAAGAGATGGTCTACTCTTATTCAAGGATTGGATTTACCTTGAATCAAGTTCAGCTATAAGGGTTGATATCATGAACCGGTTTCATGGAAGCTCTCATGAAGGATTCCAAAAAACATTTCAAAGGGTGCGAGCAAATTTTTACTTGGCTAAGATGATGGAGGACATCAAGGCATTTTTTCCGGAATGTGAAATTTGTCGAAGGCACAAGGTGGAACAACTTTCTCCTGCTGGTTTACTACAGTAGTTGCCAATTCCAAGTTAAGTTTGGGAGGATATCTCCATGGATTTTGTGGATGGGCTACCCATGTCTCAAGGTAAGTCCACTATCTTGGTTGTGGTAGATAGGCTTTCTAAATACTCACATTTTATTCTAGTGAGTATTGCCTAAATATCCTTTGAAAATGTTTTTAAGCTCCATGGTATGCCTAGAACCATAGTTTGTGATCGTGATCCAGCTTTTACTAATGCCTTTTGGACTGAATTGTTCCGTCTTAATAAAACTAATTTGAATTTTAGTTCAGCTTACCATCCACAAACAGATGGACAAAGCGAGGTGGTGAATAGAACTTTAGAAATGTATTTATGTTGCTTCACTAGTGACAAACACAAGCAGTGGGTCAAGTGGATATGTTAGGCAGAATTTTGTTACAATACTAGTTGGCATTCGACTATCTAAAAGATTCCGTTTGAAGTGGTGTATGGCGGGGAGCCACCATCATTACTGACTTATGTTCTGGGTACTGCAAAGGTAGCTACTATGGAAATAGAATTGATGAAGAGGGATCATATTCTCAAGGATCTCAAGGAAAATCTCAAGATGGCACAAGATCGAATGAAGAAAAGATATGATTTGAAGCATAGGGAAAAGATCTATGAGGAAGGGACTTGGGTGTATGTACAGCTTCAGCCATATCATCAAGTCTTTGTTTCTTTGCACCAAAATGCAAAGTTAGCTCCACGCTATTGTGGTCCATTTTGCATCCCGCAACGTATTGGACAAGTGGCTTACAAATTGGAATTACCTTCAGATTCTTGTATACATCTAGGTTTCCATGTGTCTTTGTTAAAGGAGAAGCTAGGCACCAAAGTTTTTGCCCAAACTTAGCTACCTATTACTATGGGAGACCAAGATGAGTTACTGGTAAGGCTACGAGCAGTATTGGATCAAATGGCTTGTCGCAACATAATTGAAGTACTCATGCATTGGCAAGGCTTACCAACTAATGATGCCACATGGGAAGGGAATTGATACGTGTATCTACTTGGATGTGGATTGGAGTCCTTTTTTTAAGGTGATTGTTATTAGTGTCCTCTGTTTTAGGTGTTTGTTATTATCTTTGGGAAGATCTCTATTGTAACGTTAGGATTGCTGTTTAGTTTGGATTGTTTTTCAATTGTGAGTGAGTCCCTAGCATGTTGGGTTGTTGTGCCATAATGTCCCTTCATATTAAGAACAAGTCCTTGTATTTTGTTTTTGTTGTTATCATTATTGTATTTAAGCGGTAAGACAATAATGAACAAATCATCAGAGAATTAATTTCAAGCTAAGTCTCAAGAGGTCAGGGTTTCCTTAGTAAAATCCAATTCTTATCTTTCTTTTCTCTATTGTTATCACTAAAGACCTATCATAAGTAAAGATACTGTCTTATACGTACCACATCCGTAACAAAATCCATAGTGTTTTTTTTTTTTTTTGCTACTCCTCAATTCATTGCAGAATGTTAGGTTCTAAAACTTTAGGAACTAAATGTATTAGAACTTCATTTTGTATATGTTGGCAAACCATGATCAAAACAATGAGTCTAGGTTTAGGCTTGCTCAAAGTTTGTTTAAGTGTAAGTTTGAATTGAGTGTTTTGTAGGAATTTATTGTGTAAAATCGCAAGGCTCAACCGATCGAAAATAAGGCTCGATCGATCAAGAATTGCAGATTAGAAAATTCTACAGAAGTTTCAAACGTAGCCCAAGCCCATATGATGTGTAGGGTTAAGTGTTTCACTCCTAGTATAAAAGGAAAAACCCTAGCTATGTTTTAGATGTATTTGTTGACTCTTTTGTGAGATCCGAGAGGTTTGCACCTTTAAACACACACATAGAGCTATCAAGATCAAGATTCACATCAAGAACTTGATGGTTGTTTCAGTTGTTGCATAAAAAATATTCAAAGAACAACAAAACCTTTGAGAGGTGTCTCAAAGTCACAAGTAGGAGAACTTGTGCTTTGTGCATTCAAGAAAGAAGTAGTTCGTGGATTTGGAGTTAGCACGTGGTTGTGATAGTAAGTTTTCTACTTGAGGTAGCATTAGGATGTTAGTGGTTTTAAGTCATTTTGTAGAACTTCAATTTTTTTTTATAGTGGATCTATTTTTACCTCAAGGATAGTTAGGTCAAATCCTTCCTAGGTTTTTTACTGGTTTGGTTTTCTTGGGTCATTAGTTCTTTGCATTCTTTATTTTTCCACTTTATGTTTATTTGTGTTTAACTTAATCTTGAATAACAATCTTGTTAATCAATTTAGTTTAATATTAGGTTAAACATATTGTGACAAGGGGTCTAAAAACCTAACACAGAGGTTATAATTTCACTTGAATCCATTTTGTTATGGTACCTAAATGTATTGATTATCAATTTTCTTTGTTGAACTAAAGATAAGTTCTTTTAAATCAAGTTTTTGCTGCGGGCAGTTGGAGAAAATTTAGTCCCTCTTTTACTAGTCTTCTCCCGCCAACTAGGAAAGGGAAACCTGGTAGTACTATGTCAATTATCAATTTTCTAATTATGATGTATTTAATTATGGTTCCAAAATATGTTCTTAAAAAAATCTCCAAAGCTAAATGTTAGGAACATTTTATATACATTTTCTATGTATATCATTAAAAAGCGAAAATTTGACGTTTATGCTTCCCGTAAGGACATAAACGAACCTCTGACCAAGAACGACCAGGCAGTGGCCCAATGAGCCCACTACAATAAATTTGTTAGAGAATAGGTAGGATATTGATTACTTGATGAGCTAAAGTTAATCACAATGAGAAGAAATGCTAAAGAAATGACTATGATCACACGACTACAAAGAAAAAGGGATCCTCGGTCAAGCCTGAGGAAGATCTTTTATATATATGGGTTTTACTTTCTCTTTTCTACAAGTCTCTCTCCTCTTCCTTTTTTCCCTCCCCCCTTTCTAAGGGTCTTAATTTTCCTTTTATATTAACACATAAATTATCTTAATCCTGCACTTGGAGGGTTGAGATTGCATCCCCACACATAAATTATCTTAATCCTACACTTAAAGGGCTGAGATTGCATTCCCAGGACTTCCTCATTCGAAACATACTAGTAGGCTTCTGCCTTGCAATCTGAGTTGTGTCACTACTGTTCATGGTCATTTCCTCATTAATGTGGCCAGAGGAGTAGTTGTCTTGCATTTAATGCGGAGGGGTATACCTTCCACACCCTTCTTCTTTCACCCTCCTCGTATTCTGTGCCAAATCCACCTTCTTCCTTCTACGATATTTTAACTTCATGCATTTCACTTGGTTACCGATCATCCATAGGGTTAGCTGGTCCTCGTCCCGTGGTTATACAATGCTCATCCCAGAGGTTTGAAGTGCACCCTCTGAAATCCCTCTAGCAACCCATTTAAATGGAATCTAGGATCCTCGACCACACAATAGCCCCCCAAAACCTCATTTTTCAACCTCGACCAT
The DNA here is from genome assembly GCA_028216015.1 of Quercus dentata. Taxonomy (NCBI): domain Eukaryota; kingdom Viridiplantae; phylum Streptophyta; class Magnoliopsida; order Fagales; family Fagaceae; genus Quercus; species Quercus dentata. The sequence goes on along the minus strand of CP116452.1, from coordinate 3,743,314 downwards.
GAAAGATGAGGTTTTGGCTAACAAAGTCAATTACAAGGGTATGCTGGTAAATATGCCCTCCCACGAGCATGTCTTTTCAATTGATCACGACACGCACCTGACGCTTCGGAATCCCTAACTCCGTAATAAATGCAACGACGGCTTGTCGTTTTTCCCACATTCTACGGTGAGATCTTAATCGAATGGTCCAAGATTTATCCTCGAAAGGAGTAGGAAGGTTACTGCTCCCTCTTTTCCCAACCTATATATAGAGAAAGGTGAAACCTTTCTCTCCATTTCGTCTCCTTAGAAGCAGAAAAGAACTTGGATACATTCCTTTCACTTGATAACCTCACCCAAGGAGTTTCCTTCCCTAAACTCGTAAGTGTGTGTCTCTGCTATTCAGAGTTCTTCCCTTACTCTTTTGCATTAGTTAAATTTTTTTCTTCTTCTTCTTCTTTTCCTCTTTACCAAATCTGTAGATTTTTTAGTTTAGTTGAGACTCCCCAAAACCGAGGGGAGTTTAAAAAATACTACGAGATTCCCCATAATATATCCATACAACACCGCAACCAAGGCGAATGGCATGAGAGGAGGCCTACTGGTGCAGTTGTAATTCCTATGATTACCTTCATTGAAGGAGGTATGAGGATTCTCATGGGTAGAGTTACTAGGGACTTTTTATATCTCTGTAGATTGTGCCCGACCTAGTGCGCTCCCAATATGTTTAGAATACTAGGTTGTGTAGATGCCCTAAATGAAAAATTAGGTATACAACTCACCCACCATGACATAAATTGGGTGTATAGTTGCTAAAAAAGTGCTGATGATGGGGGGCGGGGGTTATTACCTAAAAACTAGGGTTCTTGTCGTTAGGCTAATTTCTTGTCTCCCCGAAATGAATAAAGGCATGAACGAGGACTTTCTTATTGTGTCAGGGGAGTGGCACGACGGTCTCCATTGCCCTACCAAGGATGGGACTCCAAGTGGGATGGCTTAGGAGTACTTAATAAAGATTAGTACTAATTTAGGAGACTATAAACAGTTTTACTTATGCTCGTTTATCTTTTACTTGCTTGGATTGAAGCTTACCCGACTTGCTGACTAATGTTAACCTCTAATTCCTTTGTTTCAAAGAAGAGAGCCACCAGCAAGAGACGAAGCTTGGTAAATTTTGAGTCATTGAACAGAGTCCCGAGATCCGAGATCTTCCCGCATAAGGACGGCTAGCTCTGCACGGTTCATGTGATCCTTGGCTTCATCCCTATATCAAACCGTTTTCAAAAATCCAAACACGTAATGAAAGCCCGAGACTCCGGACTCGCACTGGTTGATGTGGCCATAGAAGGTTTCATAAGCAAACCTCCACCAGAAGGAACACAAACAATCGAGCTTCCTACCTTCATGGATCCTGAACCTGCTAAACTCCTTGCCCCTATGAAGCTATAACTTCTCATAGAGGAGATTACATCCTTGGACGAAGGAGAGGACACAGAATCAGAAGACATCACCTTGGAAAAAGATACTAAAGGCATAGTGAAAACTGAGGGCATAGTGAAGTACCAGAAGGCATGGTGATAGAAAAAAGACTTCTAGACCTCCTTTCCCTATTGGAATCACATGCTGGAACCACGGTTCCCGAGGTTCTAGTTATTCCAAGACCTCCAACTCCTATCATTCCAGCCTTTGTCCGGACAAAACCAGCCGATAAAAAGCGAAAAAGGGACAGGATAGGGGGCAAAGGAGTTGCCAAGAAGGGTGAAGTTTAGGAACAAACTTCCCCAAAGATTACCAAGGTGGTCAAAGTGACTCGCACTCAACAAAGAAAGGGTGTAAAGAGTTCTAACACCGCCTCTGAATGTAGATTTAAGGTTCCCATCTAGAACCCTCCCTTTGTCTTGGATGATTCGCCTTTCCGAGAAGATGCCTCCATCCGGAATTTTGATGGTGGACGAGTTGGCTACATAGCCAATAATGTTGAGCAAGCCCTTTTGCTCCCAAGGGATATGGACGAGCTACGAAATTTAAAGAAGCACTAGCTCTTCCTATTCGTGAAAAGGGACTTGGCCTTGGTAAGACCTTTCCCCTGCATTACTATTTAATAACCTTTTTTCATTGGTCCCCCACTAACTTTGACATAAATTGTTTGCATCCAGGCTACCCAAGCAGCACATGTAACAGAGGAATGGGTTAACCAAGCCTTCCATGACTTGAAGGAGGAGGAGTCCAAACGCATCTCGGCGTAAAAGGCCCAGGCAGCAACTTACAAGAAGCTCAAGGAGACCCTTCTCAAATTGGCCGAGTGTGACAAGGCACGATAAAGCATTGAAGCTTCCATAGAAAGCTTAGAAAGGCAGGCTAGGAAGTAGTTGGTGCAATTGAGGGAAATCGAGAATTAACTTGCCCTTGCTCGGACAACCATCATGGAGTTGAGGAAAGAGCTCGTCCTAAAGGACAAGGAGATGGAGAAGGTTGAGCGGAGATGACTTATAACCGGGCGGAAGAAACGGAGACTCACCTCAAGTCCCAACTCCCTGTGGTATGCCGCAACTTCTGCCTGCGGACATGGATTGAGGCCTTGAATGCTGCTAGGGTGGACTTTAACTCAGAATTGAGGAACCCCGATAGGGCCTTCTACCCCCAAAGAATCGAATCGGCCCCGCTCTCCAATCCTCTGTCAGCACCTCCACTTCAGCCCCAATGAGTTCCACAGAGGTCCCTCATTCAAAACCCAACACCACTGCTCCTACCAAGGCTAAGCTAAGCGAGCGGTAGTCCAAAACCATTGCTCTAGCCAAAACCAAGCCCAAATGAACAACGACCTAAAGCCATTGTATCAACCCGTGCTAAGTCAAGTGAGCAATAGCTAAGCATTCTCGTTCCAACCAAGGCCAAATGGACTGAGCTGGTTGTCTCTAAACCTAGCACAACTACTAGCCAAGGCAATGAAAGAGCTCCCAAGGCACCTTCCTTGGTTGGAGATTACAATTCCTCCATCGACTACGGTGGCCTCTTCTGCCCCCGTTTCAACTCCCGAAGTGCCATCCATAACAGAGATTGAGGCACAGAAGACTCCTCAAGCTTAAAGACCATGGCAGTGGACCCTCATTCTTTTTTTTTTTTTTTTTTTTTTTGTAAGGACACAAACAGACCTACGGCCCAAGAACGACTAGACAGTGGCCCAATGAGCCCACTACAATAAATTTGTTAGAGAATGAGTAGGATATTGATTACTCGATGAGCTAAAGTTAATCACAATGAGAAGAAACGCTAAAAAAGTGACTATGATCACACGACTACGAAGAAATAGGGATCCTCGGTCAAGCCTGAGGAAGATCTTTTATATATATGGGTTTTACTTTCTCTTTTCTACAAGTCTTTCTCCTCTTCCTTTTTCCCTCCCCCTTTCTAAGGATCTTCATTTTCTTTTTATATTAACACATAAATTATCTTAATCCTACACTTGGAGGGCTAAGATTGCATCCCTAGGACTTCTGTCTCATCCAGAACATACTAGTAAGCTTCTGTCTTGCAATCTGAAATGTGTCACTACTGTTCATGGTCATTTCCTCATTAATGCGGCCGGAGGAGTAGTTGTTTTGCATTTAATGTGGAGGGGTATAGCTTCCACACCCTTCTTCTTTCACCCTCCTCGTATTCTATGCCAAATCCACCTTCTTCCTTCTACGATATTTTAACATCATGCATTTCGCCTGGTTATTGATCGTCCCCAGGGTTAGCTAGTCCTCATCCCGTGGTTATACAATGCTCATCCCCGAGGTCCAAAGTGCACCCTCTGAAATCCCTCTAGCAACCCGTTTAAATGGAACTTGGGATCCTCGGCCACACACTTTGTTTTGTAATTATGATAGATTTAATTATGGGAAGATATTGATTGTGCATTTAGTAGGATTTTTAGATCTTTAGTTATTATTAATAATAAATGAGGGATAAGTGTAGAAACAAACAAAATGTTTACGACATTTTTTTCTTTCTTCTATGGCATTGTTTGGAATCGATTGGTCGAATTATTATTATTATTATTAACTTCAACATGTAACTACTTTTTTTTTTTTTTTATAGTAATTTAAGGAGAAAATTTTGCTCTATAATCAATTATAAATATTTACACTCTTAAAGACTGCACTATTTATTGTTATATGCATTGGCAAAGAGGCACGTGTCATCACTTTGTACATCCACTAGTTTGGAATCTAACTTTTATAATATCTAATATGAACAAAGTTTACCTACAAAATTGGCTATAGCTTAAGGCTACAACCTTAATATCTTTTTATCGTAGGTGAATTTTGACAAATCTACCATTGGATTACATCTTCTTCTTATATCCTCCATACTTGCAAAATTTCTAGAAAATTAAATATCAATAGCTATGCCATTAATAAATTGTTTAAATTACAAGTTTTTGTAATTTAAATTTGTGCATAAAATATAAACTTATAAATCATACAATAAATAATATCTGATTGACACTAAATTTGACGTGTATATTAAGAGTATAAAGAATATGCAATTCAACGGTTAGATTTTCAAAATATGTAATAATATTTATTTTATTAAGTAAGGTTGTAGCCGTAGGCTACAACCAATTTTGTAGCTAAACTTTGTCCATCTAACACCTTATTAGATAATTAGATTATACATATATTACTGAATTAAATTAATTTTTTTTAGAACAAAATACTTGAATATCATTTGGAAAGCGAATTGTTAGGAAAATAAATAGACAAATGAAAAATTAAGAATTAATGGTGATAAATAAGAATAAAAATATAAACTTAAATACCATACTAATAAAATGCATTTACTTCATTCAAAATTTTAAATTATATGCCACGTGTTTAGGATTATGGTAGACATATTGACATGTACAAATATTTTTTTGACACGTGGTATTGTTTGTCCAAATCATACCAATTAAATATAGGAAGTTGCCACATGTCATTGTAGTTTGCTTTGAAAATGAATAAGTGTTATCGTAACATGCATCCACGTATCATTATAATATACTAGTAAGTTGCCTATGCGATGCACAGGTAATTTTGTGACGTTTTATATAAGGTGGTTTTGGAGAATGTTATACATATATTATAAAGAAAAATAAACTAAATTAGAGTAAAAAAACATATACATTTTGATATATTAAAAATTAGTTTAGTAGCAGCATATCACGAGATCAACCTACTCAAACTATATAGTAAGTCAATGACAAAGTTTTCTTTATCACAACATTGAGTTAAAGATTAATGATAGGCCAAAAATGTATTGACCCCTTATGATGAATTAACAAATTAATTAGCCAATTTAATTAATTAATTCAATTAGCATGCAATACGCATCGTAGCACAAACAAATCACCAAATAACTAAATGCAACGGAAATTAAATTGACACGGTGATTTGTTTACGAATGGGCAAAACCTACACGGCAAAAACCCCACTAGGTGATTTTAAGGTCACCACTCCCGAGAATTCACTATTATCACAACAAGCGATTACAAGAAAAGGAATCCCAATACCTTATACCAACCTACATTTGAACTTTTACCCCAATACCCAGTTGGACTTATTTTGTAGTGACAATCTCTCCTTGTAATGCACGGCTCCCAAGACGTAACTAACCAATTCGATGCGCGGATCCTAGTACGCGGCTTACTCACCAACTTGAGAAAGATGTTGACTGCAAAGTTCTTGATTTCATCACACGATGAAGATCACGAAATTCCTTGGTTACAAAACCCAATGGTGTACAAACAAAACAGTTTCTTCAAGAGAAAGATGAACTAGGGCAAATTCTGTTTCCGGTCACAATTTGCATGAACACAACTTTGCTTCACACTTGCGCGACCTTTGACGGCCCTTAAAACAATCCTTATATATGTTAAGGGTTGTGAGAAAAGAAAGCACAAACATGTATTCACGGATTGGATTGAAATCAGCTCTAAACAACTGAATTTCATAAACCTCGATAGATAGCTTATCTGTTGAGATAGTTGTCGAGCATCGGGTTTTCAGCAGACTTTTAAATCTCGATAGATACTAGCAATCGAGCTTTAAAATCCAACACTTCTTCACTTGTTTCTTGGACAAACTTGCATGGCTTTAACACTTAATCTTGAAACCCTGTTCCTTGAAGCATTAAACACATCTTAGATTTACCCAATTACAAGTAAAGTGTGTTTTGTCAAAGGATTAGCCAATTTTACATTAACATATGTTCCTAACATGATTCACATATGTCCTAACAATCTCCCCCTTTGGCAATCCGTAACAAAATCACAACAAACAAATGAACATATGAGAGAAGTCATAAATCACTTAACTTATACTCACTTGTTGAATACAATAAAATCTATCCTAACATAAACTCTTGAAAAACTTTGCAAGAAGAGAGTTTATGGTAAAAAAGACTTTGACAACCTGTATTTTTGAAACACTTTAAACAAAACTTATCACGACATCTTAGTGTGAAACAAAAAAAAAGATTGCATACACTTTATAAGAATCATGTGCATAAAGAGAGAAAAGAAATAACAAATGTAAAGATAGGTGAATAACATACATCAATATATATAAACCCAAATATAAGTACAATGTATGTCAAATGGTCAAAGACCAATATACATGAGGTAAATGTAAAAAAAAGAAAAGAAAATACATAAAAACCTCACTACATCCCTCATAGTATAAACACTCCCCTTATCACAAAAATCTTCTATGCTCACTCTCCCCTTATGTATATGACTACTCTCATATAAAAACTACTTCCCCTTTTTGTCACGAGTGACAAAGGCAAGTACATCAAGTAGACATCTTATCATCATCGGGCGAGCTAGCATCCTCGTCCTCATTAGCATCATCATTGTCAGAGCCATCATCACTTTCATCCTCCGAAGCCGGTGGAGATGGAGAGGTATAAGCATTGAAACCACCCATGGTAGCATGTCGTCGTGCAATACGACCAACACGGATGTTCACCTGACACAACTCATTACTAAGTGTGTTAAGGCGAGCATCCATGCACACAAGCTATGCCATGATGGCCTCTAGAGTTACTCCACTCGCAGAAGATGAAGGAGCGGAGGTGGATGGAGTGAAAGAAGCTGGAGGAGTCGCTGTCTCTATCCGAGGCCACCTCAGCCTAAGCTATACCTCACTCCATCTAATGGTAGCAGTATCTATGGGACTCATAACCGTAAAATGAGGAGACTTGGGAAAGGAGACAAAAAAAATGGCGAAGAAGCCTAGTGATAGCGGAAGAAAAAATGAGCTTATCACGGTCGTCGTATCCCTCTAGAAATCTATAAAGGATAGAATAAAATGAGAAGGGAAGTCAATAGAAATGTCCTCTAAGAGGGATAACAAAAATCGATCACGAGGCTCTGTGATAGAGTTATAGTGAGACAAAGGATGAAGAATGAATGTCTATTTTGTGAGACGAACTCTCGTCTCACAAAATAGAGACGAGAGTTCATCTTTAGACACAGTCCTCGGATGATCGCAGCCGGGGTAGTCGGGATGCGCTACCAAAGGAACATGTAGTACCTCGGATACAATATCCAAAGTAACTACAATGCACGTACCTTTAACACAAGTGACAAAATAAGGTACTGAAGTATCGAATCCGTGCATGTTGGAGTAAAACTCCTGTATGATCACGGAGGGATAGGTGATCGGGATGCCACACAGTGACTCCTAACCCCGATCAGTAGATGATAGTGGGAAGGTTAGTAACGGAAAAATTCGATAAAATGACTTGGTGTTCCGAATGAATGTCTCGTCGAGAAAATTTCTCTGAAAATTTCTTTTGGCCTTTATCATCATGGAACCGTACGTGAGAAGGAGTGGAGTTAGAAGAAGTAGATGCCCCAGAACGAAGACGATTCTGGGACGGAGTGGATTTGCGCTTGGGTGCCATAGAGCGGACTAACGCAAGAAAGAGGAAGAGGGAGAAAGAGAGACACGCAGAAAAGCACCAACAATATCAATATCAATATAAAGATTAAAAAAAAAAAAAAAAAAAAAAAAAAAAAAAAAAAAAACATATGCATGAAAATGCATGAACATGTGACATGCAAAATTAAAAACATCATGGGCTCAGCCTGATCCAAACCTACCAGCACATAACAATTTAACATAGTAATCACACATCTAAAATGCATGAACATATAGTTAAAATGCAAATGTGGTGCAATGTATGAACATTTAGGATCATTAACACAAAACCCATCCCAAAAATTTCACCAAAACTTCATCAATTTTGAAAACCCCAAAAAATTTTCATAAACCCAAAAACCTAGGTCTAATGCATGAAAGATGAAGGATTAAGGACCCTTACCAAAGAAGAAGAGCAAGATCTAGGCCGAAAATCACTTGGGAATGAAGTTTAGAGTGAGAGAGAGAGAGGTTTTGGGAGGTGAAGAGACAAGATCTGTCGAGAGAGATCGAGGAGGAATGAGAGAAAATCGAGCTGAAACATATATATAGAAAATCATAAAGCTAGACGGATCAAGAGGTGTCGAGATTTAAAATGCGTGAATCAGCTATCGAAGAGCTATCGAGGATTTGTCGAGAGGTGTCCACAGCAAAAGGGGCTCGATGGATCGAGCATATATCAAGCATCCAGAAAGTTCCTCGATGGATCGAGTAGCTATCGAGAAGCTATTGAAAATGCGATAAAAAGAAGCAAAAAGGGCTCGGTAGATAGCCTAGCTATCGAGAGGTGTCCAGCAGGTGTCGAGATGACATAAAAACAGTTTTTCAAAGAAGAGAAAAACAGAGACATGAATGCAATTAAGCATGCTGCACAACCAAAGATTCAAACAAAATTTTAAGCTCTCAAAATCATCTCTCAACAAGAAAAATGTCTAGCACATAGATCCAAAACACACATATACACTAAACAAGTCTAACCAATTTTATATTTCAAAAATAAGTTAAGACAGTTTAGTGAGCATGCATTAACACATGTATTCCTTGTGATTGCCAAATCACATTGTACCTGCACATGTATCAAAATTAGCAAAGAATATTGAGTGTTATGTGTGAAAAACATTGCAAGATTGCATAAGTGTCTACATGTTATGACGATTTAAGATATGAGAAAATCACTTTAACTCACACACAATCATAACTGTTTGATGGGGACTATACCTTCGAGATACATCCTATAACTCCCACATCTCCTAGAATACACGCTTGCAATCATATATAATACATTTTGATTCTTTTTGCTTTTTATTTTTCTTTGCATATTTTTCTTTTGAGCAAACCATGCATGGGCATATAAGAGATAGAAAAGAAATAACCAACGATGTTAAGCATTTGACATTCCACTTTTGCTATGCCGAAGCATACAAATGTCGTTTCATGATTGGCGGACAATAGTGGTGAAATGGTTATTTATGCCTTTTTCTTAGGATTTTTTAGTCCTTCCTGTCAAAAAGAGTAATACAAGTGTTAAGTATAAGAGATTACTTAATCTTACTCATCACAAACATGAGCCACAAATTTCACTTGTTTAGTTGTGTATAGAGATGCTTATCTAAGTTACAAAAGATACAAAGTTTAGAAAATTTTGTTTCAATGGCCATCCAAGGTACACAAGTACCAATGTACACAAACACACACTGTTTTTGTATTTTTCTTATTTTTCAATTTTTATTTTTATTTTTACGAAAAGCAACATAAAACAAAATTGAAAAATATCAAACAAAAACATGTTAAACAAAGCAATGCATAAAACTAGACTGACTCAAAACACAAAAGCAAAACACACAAGTAATGCAAAAACAAAAACAAGAAGGGAAGAGAGAGAAAAAGTGATTAAATCACTTGGAGCCTTTTTCCTTCCACACCTTGGAAGAACCTTTCTTTTTAGCAAACCCTTGATCCGGTAGTGAGGGAGAAGAATTGAAACCGTTCAAGTTTGAAAGGAACATGAGGGCTTTGAGAAGATCTCCAAGAGGAGCAAAGGAGGATGGAAACTGATTATGGTTTCCCGATGAGATCATATTGTTGCTCTGTTGAGTGGCTAACTACTTGTAGCAATTTGGTTAAGTATGTCCAGTTGCTCCACAGTGATGACACAGAGATGTTTGCTTCTTTTATTTAGGCTTTTGAGTGTTTCCCTTCTTAGCCCTAGGGTTTTTGATCTCTTTCTTATCCTGCTTAGGGGGTGCTCCTAAGATAGATTTACTCTTGTCTATGTTCTCACTGGCTAACACATTTTGCACATCATTGTTTTCAGATTCAACATTATTACTAGAAGGAACAAAAATAGTAGTACAAGAAGGAACAAAAACAGTAGTACTAGTAGAAGCAATACTAGGAACAAAAATACTAGGAGAAGAGAAATCATGCCCTAAACCGATTTGATCGGAAGCAGATTTCTGAAGACTAAGCATCTCATCAAGCTTTGCACTTGAAGTCCTTTCCAACTGAGCTCTTACTTGGAACAGTTCTGCCTCAAGTTTCTTGGTCTTCTCAGCCAATAAATTATTCTCAAATCTCAGTGCTCCAATAGTCTGATTGGCTTCATCAAATTTCGTGGAGATTTTTTCCTATTCAAGCTCCACATCATTGAGTTTCTTGGTGGCCAACATATACAACTTCTCATGCTTTTCCGAGAACTTGTATAACTTTGCATAAGCTATGTGGATGTCATCTTGTTCATCAATTTTCTCAAATTTAGACTCCACCAAGTCCTCTTCTTCATCCACATCTTCAACAATCCCTTCAATAGGATTTACAGCTGGCGTGATGAAGGCATTTAGGATTCCATCATCCTCATTGCCGAAATCATCTTCAGGCTCGATGCCGCTTGATGTAACAAAAAATGCCTTGCTCTTCCCAATGGTCTTGAGATATGTAGGGCACCTCTTGTTTCATGTGTCTGAAGCCTTGACATCCAAAGCATTTTGGTCCCGAGGGAACAGTGTACTGATCGTCATCCCTAGCATCCTTCTTTCCTTTGTCCTAGTTCTTGAACCGAGAAGAGCTAGACTACTTACAGTCTTTGTCAAATCCTTTAGCATTGGCATTCTTCATAAAATTTTTAAATTGCCAAGTGATATAGGATTTCACTTAGAATCTTCATCATCTAAAGACTCATCGATGTCACTGCTCTTGGCTTTCAATGCCATGCTCTTTCCCTTACCATATTTCCCTATCCTTGTCAAACCCAACTCATAGGTTTGTAGATTGCCAACCAACTCCGTCAAAGGAATTTTGTCAATATCCTTCGATTCCTCGATCGCGGTGATCTTGGCATGAAATCTCTCGGGTAGAGATCTAAGCACATTTCTAACAATCTTGGGTTCAGGAATGATTTCCCCAAGATTAAATGCTGAGTTCACTATGTCCTTGAGCTTGGCATAGAATTCATCAAATGACTCATCCTCCTCCATCTTAATCTCTTTAAAGCTTGTGGTAAGCCTTTGAAGGTTTGAATCCTTAACAGTCTTGATTCCTTCATAGGTTGGTCGGAGAATGGTTTCCCTAAGATTAAATGCTGAGTTCATTATGTCCTTGAGCTTGGTATAGAACTCATCAAATGACTCATCCTCCTCCATCTTAATCTCTTCAAAGCTTGTGGTAAGCCTTTAAAGCTTTGAATCCTTGACAGCCTTGGTTCCTTCATAGGTTGTCTAGAGAATGGTCCATGCTTCCTTAGCGGTTTCAGTAGAGGATATCTTCTTGAACTCCTCATTCATGACTGCACTAAACATAGCATTCAATGCCCTGTTGTTAAATTTAGCCACCTTGATCTTAGCATCATCCCAATTAGTCGGCGTTTACTTAGGCTTGGTTTAGCCTATCTCCACAGCTTGCCACACTTTCTCATCTAAAGACTGCAAGAAAGCTCTCATGTGTACTTTTTAGTATGAATAGTTAGTGCCATCAAATAAAGGAGGTATAATAAGAGACTTTCCTTTATCCATGACAAACAGGGGTCAATGGGTCACACAGCAAAGATTAACCCCGATTAGAGTGTGTCTGCTCTAATACCACTTGATAGGGCAAGAATGTATTGACCCCTTATGATGAATTAACAAATTAATTAGCCAAGTTAATTAATTAATTTAATTAGTATGCAATAATCGTGGTAGCACAAATAAATCACCAAATAACTAAATAAAGTAGAAATTAAATTGATACGGTGATTTGTTTACGAATGGGGAAAACTTACATGGCAAAAACCCCATCGGGAGATTTTAAGGTCACCATTCCCGAGAATTCACTATTATCACAACAAGCGTTTACAAGTAAAGGAATCCTAACACCTTATATCAATCTACAATTGAACCCTACCCCAATACCCAGTTGGACTTGTTCTATAGTGATAATCTCTCCTTGTAATGCACGGCTCCCAGTACGTGACTAACCAATTCAATGCGCGGATTCCAGTACGCGGCTTACTAACTTGAGAAAGATGTTGGTTGCAAAATTCTTCAGTTTATTACACGAGGAAGATCATGAAACTCCTTGATTACAAAACCCTACGATGTACAAATAGAGCAACTTCTTCAAGAGAAAGATGAACTAGGGCAAATTCAGTCAACGGTCACAATTTGCATGAACACAACTTTGCTTCGCACTTGCACAACCTTTGACGGCCCTTAAAACAATGCTTATATATGTTTAGGGTTGTGAGAAAAGAAAGCTCAAACATGTATTCACGGATTGGATTGAAATCAGATTTGAACAACTGAATTTCATAAACCTCGATAAATAGCTTATTTGTCAAGATAGTCATTAAGCATTGGGTTTCAATGACTTCTTAAACCTCAATAGATACTAGCTATTGAGCAAGCTATCGAGTTTTAAAATCCATCACTTCTTCACTTGTTTCTTGGACAGACTTGCATGGCTTTAACACTTGATCTTGAAACAAGGTTTCTTGAAGTATTAAACACATCCTAGATTTACCCAATTACAAGTAAAGTGCATTTTGTCAAAGGATAAGACAATTCTACATTAACATATGTTTCTAACATGATTCACATATGTCCTAACAATTAAAAATAGAGAGACAAACTACATAGGAAAGAAAATGCAACAATATAACAACAAATATTAATATTTTCTCCAATATTCAATCCTAGATTTGAGAATGCAAGAGAGCTTTCATTTATATCAAAGCAAAGCTACCATATTAAATTTGACCCATACAATAGAAAGAAATGTTTGGTTACCACATGGTGAAAATTTCCCACCTTCAAGTGAACACTGAAACCTTATCCAATATATAACTTTTCAAATTCTCATGGAATAATTTCCAAGTAAATCTTAGCAAGTATAAAAATCAATATTACATTTTTCAAGTACTCTTTAATAGAAATGAATATAATTTGGAAGGTTTTTACACAGATTTGAAAACCTTAATCATTTTGCCTTGTGACTGGTTGGTAAAGCCATTGTCTTCCATTTTGCCTTTTTCTTTCATTGCATACTTATCATCCTTAACTTAGACACAGACAAAAGAAAGAAAGAAAGAAAACAAATAAATAACAAAGCAATTTAAAGAACCCAAGAGTAAACAATGAGATATACACAGTTTTCACATAAATGAGTGTAAGGCCAAAGAATGAGGAACGAACATTTTGATCCCAATTTAGCAAATAACATCAGGAATGCAAAGTAGAATGCACTAAACAAATGACTTTAATCTCTAAAGCATAAATTTTGTCAATGGATATCTTATTAGAATTAGTTTGTGATGTTGTTAAGTTGATTGAGAAGAACGTTAACATACTGCATAATCTCAAAAAACTTTATCTAGCTATAACTCAAAGCCTTTTGCCAATATACAATGTAACAATGGTAATATCCCTTGCCTTAATTCCAAAAATTTACGATCAATTTTTGCTTCATCTTTAGCCACATAAGGTTAGAATAACTGTTACGAAGGTATAAAATAATTTAAACAAAATAGTTCTCTAAGTTTGAGATGTCCAAGGCTACCTTTACCAAAGGCATGTGAAGAATGTCAATGTTGCTTCATTGCACATTTGTAGAATTCTTAAGATAAGATTAATTATAAAAAAAATTATGAAACTAAAAATAAATGCAAAAGAGTATGCCCAACTCTCTCATTGCCTTCTACTCATCGATAGTGTGACGTTAAGATATGTTAGGTTTGGGTTGTGATATGCCATGATAGATGAATGATTAGATTTTGGGGATGAATGACTAGATTTTGGGGATGATTGATGACATGTTGTATGTCTAGATGTATGCTAGTATGTGTGTGAGTATAGATACAATATTGAATATGCCTTAAATAGGGTTAAGACATAAGACATAATGAGAGGAAGCCAACCTTAGGGTTAGGTAATTTCGGGTGCCTAACACCTTCCCAAGACTGTAGCTTAACTCCAAACCCATATCTTTAGTAGTAAGATCAAAAGAAAATGTCATTCCTCTAGAGGACGCTATATATATGGTTCCTAGACCATTGCAAAAACAAGGTGGTGACTCCTTTGACCTGTTGTGTCCACAGGCACAACTGGAACGAACTTCAAGTGCCAAACTAGTATGATCCCTCTTTATTTACCTATAGTACTTCTACTAATGCTTCTCATAGTGTTATTTTCGTACCTCCTGCTATAGTCGTTAATTCTAAAATAGATAATCCTAAGATAGAGATAGAAAGTGATGTTAAAAATAATAAAGGAAAATTCATTCAGTTAGAACATATGTGATTCAATGTTAGGAACATATGTCAATATTTTATGTAATTGGCTAATCCTTTGACAAAACACACTTTATTTGTATTTGGGTCGATACAGGATAGGTTTAGTACTTCAAGGAACAAGAGTTCAAGTCTAGTATTGAAACCATGCAAATCAGTCCAAGAAACAAGTGAAGAAGTGTTGATTCATTAAAGCTCGACAACTCTCGATAGCTCGCAATAGATACGAAAATCAGTTTTTTAGATATGATTTTCGGCCTATGCTTATGTATTTGTGTAGGGTTTCTTTTCTCACAACCCTAGACATATATAAGACTTATTTTAAAAGCCGTCACATAAGAGAATACAAGGAGAGCACATGCAAAAGGTGACCAATGCCTTATTCTCTCTGAAGGAAGCTACTGCATCTTTGTGCCTTAAGGTTTTATAACCAAGTGCTTCTTGATCTTCATTGTTGATGAAGTGAAGAACTTTGCAGCCAACAATCTTCTTCAAGTTGGTGTGTTAGTCACGTCATCGGAGTCGTGCATCATTGGTTAGTCACGTATTGGTATCTGTGCAAAAAAGGTGACGTTCATATATTGAAGAGTTCAGAGGTTAAAGCGAGAAGGTTTCTACTGTAAGTTCATCTACGGGGATTGAAGAGTCTAAGGTTTGTACTAGATCTGAAACTTCTCTTTACTATAGTGGATTGCTTTACAGGAAGGTTTCCCCCCAGGTTTTTACTGTGAAACTAGTTTGTTTCATTGGTCTTCTTGGGTCCTTATATCTTGTCTTATTTACTTTTCCACTGTGCATAATATTGACATGATATTAATGTTTGTTTGTTTTAACAAGGTTTATTCATAATAAATCTAATTAACAACTTGGGTTTAAAACTTGTTAATTATATCAATCGGGGTCTAAATTTCCCAACACATTCTAGAAGCACCTCCTAAAATTCTTAAGAAAGAGAAAAAGTAGAATGCTCATAACTCTACTAACAAGAATACTCAATCGAAAAAAACTCACTTATGTCATCATTGTGGAGCTGTTGGACACACTCAACCTAATTGCTACAAGTGGCTTGCCAGTCAACAAGACAATAGTGTGTCATATTTTGGAAATCAGAACCAGCTTCAAAATTCCTTGGCTCCTCTTGGAGAACTTCTCAAGGCTGTGTTTATGTTTATTGGTACTTGTGTACCTTGAATGGCCAATGAAATAAGGTTTCATAACTTTGTATCTCTTGTAACTTGGATGAGTATCTTCATGCACAATTAAGCATTGTGAGCTTTGTGGCTCGTTGTGTGATTTGTATGATTGGGATAATCATTCTTACTTATAACTATATCACTCATTTTGACTGGAATGACTAAAAAATCCTAAGAGAAAAGCATAAATAGCCATCTCACCACTAAAACTTGTCAATTATAAACATCCGGGTGCAATTCATAAAAGTCATGCTCGATAAGGTGTAGCACTTGCACAGCAAGAAAAAGGTGTTTGTATAAAAATTCGAAGGGTATTTTCTTTTTTCTCTCTTATATGCCCATGCATGATATGCTTCATTGTGCTTCAAAGAAAAATGAAAAAAACAAAAAGAATCAAATGCTTTTAAATTGATTGTAAGCGTGTTTGAGATGTGAGAGTTATATGATGTACCTTAAAGGTGATAGTCCCCATCAAACGGTTATGATTGTGTGTGAGTGTTTTTGATTCTCTTATATCATTGTTTTTGCATGATGGGACATTTATACTTGCTTGCAAAAGTTTCACACACAACACGCAAATCTTTGCTACTATTGATACAATTGTACAGGTACAATGTGATTTGGCCATCACAAGGAATACATATGGTAGTAGAAGCTAACTAAACTGCCATAACTTATTTTTGAAAATAAAATTGGTTAGACATGTTTAGTGTTTTGGAACTTAGAATGCTTTGCATCTAGAGTTTGATATGTTTGAGTGATTAACATATTATCCTTGCTTTGATGTTTGGTTGGTATTATTTTTACCTTGATTGGATTCATATCATGTATTTTCTCTTTTGGAAATTCATGTTTCTATGCTTCCCAATACCAGCTCAATAGCAATCTCGACACCTCTTGATACCTCTCGACATATGTCACTTCTATCGAACTTTTTTTGGGTTTTTCTCGATACCTCTCGATACTAGCCCTATACATCAAGCTAAATTTCCTGACATTTTGTTTGCTTGATACCATCCTCGATACATCAAAGAATTTTGCCATCGACACCTCCTTGATACCTCTTGATACATCGAGCCTTTATTCTCGATACCTCCTCGATCTATTGAGATGCTTGATTCTATATATACTTGAGGCTTAACCCGGTTTTCATTTCACTCAAACACTTCAACACCTCTTTAATTTCTCTTGATCCAAAACCCTTTTTTCTTACCAAAATCCCTCTTCCAATCACATTTTCGGCCTATTCCTTCCTCCAATTCATTGGTAAGTGGTCTAAATCTCTTATCTCTCTCATTTTCTCATGCATTTCATGCATTTAGACCTAGGTTTCGAAATTTTTGGGTTTTTGGGTTTTTTGCTATTTTGTGAAAATTTTTGGGTTAGGTTGTGTTGATTCGATTTCACATGCTCATGCACTGCATTATCATGCACTATGCTTTAGTTTTCATGCATTTCTAGGTTATGTCCTTGATTATATTGTGAATGTTGTAGTTTGGATTGGGTTTTTGACTATGATACTTTTATATTTTGCACATCACATGCTTATGCATTCCCATGCTTTGTTCATTTCTCTCCTTCTCTATTCAGAGTATGTGTGTTGTTTCTTTTCTACCTTAGCTTTCCTTACTATGGCACCCAAAGTTAGAAAATCTGTCCCATCTAAGAATCCCATCTCTTGACGTGGTTCTTCTACTTCTATTCCCTCTCATGAATGGTTTCGTGATACAAAATCCTAAAATGATTTTGAGGAGAAATTTTTGGGCCGGTTGATTCATGCTGAACGACAAGTTCTCCTTATGGGCGCAAAGGAGAGTACGCCCCAGCCAAGTAGACCGTGGCGGAGAATAGTAGATTCGCCACTTAGATTAGGTCTAGGAACGATATTGGGCCTTTTGGGCCAATCACTTACATACATGGGTCCACATACTAGATTTTGGGTTCGGAGTTTGGGTACGGCTTAGGAAAGTGTTAGGCACCTAGGACCGCCCGGCTTGTGGGCCAGCCTCCATTATCTGTTGCTAGGTCATATTTAATTAAAGAGTTCATTAAGAGAGTCATAATGCTTAACCTAAACATACATCATGCACTTAAGGAAACAATGCACACAACATAATAAAGATCACAATATAAAGAAAATAAATAAAACATAATCAAGCAAAATAAATTAAACATGGCAAGTTGATAATTAAATATAAACACACAAGGAAAAGATATTAAATAAACTAAATATGGCAAAAAGATAAACATGGCAAGTTGACAATTAAATATAAACACACAAGGAAAAGATATTAAATAAACTAAATATGGCAAAAATACTTAAACAAACGTGGAAAATAATCAAACACAATTAATTAACCAAAAAAAGAGTCAAACAGAATCAAATTACATGTGAAAAATGATTAAAACAAATAAAAACAAGATTTTACCCTAATCTAGGTTTAGGTTGCACACGCGTATTCAACTATGCGTACACATGGTTAAACCATGGGTACACATACTCAAAGTTGCGTACGCATCCTTCAGCACAGATTCGAAAAATTGCATTTTTACAAATTTAATTATTCAAAGATATATACATGTGAGATCAAATAAACATGTTAGAAACCCTAAACACTAAACTAACATAAAGAAAACAAAACAGAACATCAACGTGAACAAATAAACAAGAAACAAAATCAAACAATTAAACTAAACTACATTAAATCATATCAAACTAACCTAGGAATTGAAATAACAAGAAAAGAACAAAAAGAACAGATTATGAACCCTAAAATCAAATTTATACATATCAAACATAATTAAGAACATCAAACAAATGGAGAAACTATACCAAGAAAATCATGTGAATCATATTAAGCAAAGTGGGAAACCATGGAAAAGAGGCTCATCTTGCTTTAGAATCACAGATTTGAAGTTGTTTAACCGACCCCTCAATGCCTACAACACAAAGATTAGGCGTAGAAGACAAAGATAATCAAAGAATACCACAATTGTTAGTAATCACAACTCAAGAACAAAAAGATTTAAAAAAAAAGGTTTTGAGAAATCAATTTTAGAAAATAGTTTCTACCTTAGAACTAACTAAAGAGAGGTTTTTAATCTGTAAAAAAAAAAAAAAAAAAAAAAAAAAAAAAAAGGTGCTAAGGTGTTGCCCTAGGGTTTTGAAAAGAGAAAATAGGGTTTTAGAAAAGATGGAGGCAAAAAATGACTCTCTCTAGCTAGCCTTTTGATTGGAGATATAAGATAAGTATTTATAAGTTAAAACTAGGGTTTTTGGGGCTTTTTAATGATCTATGGACGTTCTTAAGGGTCTATGTGTCGGCCCACGTTAAAGCATGATGTTTTGGGCCCTAAAATGAAATTTTAAAACCTAGAAAATCGGACTGCTTAGTTGGCCCAACTTTAATTGGTCATAACTTACTCAATATTAGTCCAAATTAGGCAAACTTTGTGTTCAAATTGAAGCCCAAGATGTCTACTTTCCAATATTCCTTTGTGGATCAAAATTTATGGTCAAAACAGTAAACAAATGTCATTTCCCAGTATCAATTTCAAAACGATTTGAGCACTTATGAGTTATGATTACTTCCAAACTATTGTGAACTCTTTAATTACCCTTGGTTGACATATGCCAAGCTCATCATTGGGGCCGGGGACTAAAATTTATTAATGGATACAAAATTCGATGTCTACACTCCTATTTGAATTTTCAGATACTTTGTTGCCCGAATCGTTTAGATCACGTGGTTGGGAATTTCTATATGAACCCTTCTCGCTATCCCAAATAAATGTTTACACAGGAGTTCTACTCCAACATACATGCTATCGATATCTTTGATCCTCGATTTACAACTGTATTTCAAGGTACACGTATGTGAGCTCATTTTGCTTAGCACATGCTTTTTCAATGATCTCCTTACCTATACTGGTGGGGAATCAGAGTGGCAAGAGCCCTTGTAGGAACGAGGGAGCCCAAGGGTTGTTTGAGAGTATTTGGATTTTACACTCTGAAGTTTCAAAATTTAGATTTTACCCTCTAAAGTTTGGGGGTATTTGGATTTTACATCCCCAAAATTTGAAACTTCATGATGTAAAATTCAAACACCTCCAAACTTTAGAGAGTAAAATCCAAACACCCTTAAAATTTAGGGGGGGTAAAATCCAAATTTTGAAACGTCGTAGTATAAAATTTATACACCCCCAAACTTAAGGGGGTAAAATCCAAATTTTGAAATTTCATGGTATAAAATCCAAACACCCCCAAATTTTAGGGTTGTAATTTGCAATTTACCCCAATTATTATAAGATTCTTAGAAATAAATCAAATATAAACATCTCATATTCTCAATGTTTTTATTAGATTCCAAATCAAACACTAAATACTAAAAAAAAAAAAAAACCAATAATTTGAATACTAAAAGTAATATGGATTCTCCCGTATCAAACACAACATCAAGTCATCAAGGTCAAGACGTATAATAAGTCAATAACATGTGCCATTTGCTGTCTATTCATTGTTACGATGAAGTTGAAAAAAAAGTGAAACTGAAACTTAATGGACAAGTTCTCAAAATAAAAATAAAAATTGTGTGGTAGACAACAAACTATTGAGCTATTTAACATAGGCTATTGAGAGATGCAATACACATTTATTTTTGGAGATAGTTTCATTTTATGATTCTTATTCATGATGATAGTTCTTTATCACCAGACAAAGATAAAAATTGATTTTTAGTATAGGCGGGGATTGAACTCCAGATCTTTTATTCAACTATTAGAGACTTTATCAGTTGAGTTAACTGAAACCCATAAGATGCAATATACATTTGAATGAATAAAAGAGCTATGGTTTTTCCATATTTAAAAAAAAAAAAAAAAAAAAAAAAAAAAAAAGCTATAGTAAATCGGGGGAGACTAAAGTAAATCCTATTGATTGATTCAAAGTCTCTTTTATTAAACAATAATTATTACATAAATTCGTTAAATGCATCATCTTTTTCATGACGTGTGTTTTGACTCAACAACAATTACATATCAATATATTTCTAAGGTTTATTATAACTATGGTTCAAATTGTAAGTTTTCATTGTTTAAATTGAAAAATACATCACATAAAAAATTTTGAAAAATACAAATACCCCTAATTCAGGATGGTTTCTACAATTAATCCTATTTGTTATTTTTTTTATAGGATTAATCCAATTTGTTATGTGACAGACTCGCAAAGTCTATTACTAGTCCACCTTGAATTATTGCTTTCAAGACAAGTTGATGGCTTTTGCAAAAGTATTTGATACTTTACGTTTCTTTTACCAGCCAAGTCAACGAACCTGTCATTCATTGGCAAACTTTTTTTTCTTTTTTTTTTTAAGAATAATTATTTGGAAAACTTAATTTTGAAAAATGGGAAAAATATTTATAAAAAGAAATACTAGGTGAAGCCAAGGGGGAGGGTGGCATTTGAAAAATTTTATGAGTAATGCTATCATTATAAATTATTTTATAATATTTTTAGAAATTATTGATGTAGTAAATTCTTACTAGTTTTAATTTGAGAATCACATTTTTACTTACAATAATTATTTAAAAAATATTAAAATTATATTAGTAGTTTGTAAAAATAGTGTAAAATAATTTGTAAAATATTATAAGATAATTTGTATTTATAACATTTATTATCAAATTTTATAGCTACTGCTAGTCAAGTCTTTTTTTGGGGAATTACTGCTAGTCAAGTCTAAATGCTCCTGACATAGAAAATACACCATAAGCTGACCCCAATTAGCAAGAAACTGTCCTAACACTATTCATGGAATAAAGCTGACTCAAACCAAAGACTTGTGTTTGATTTTGTACAACTTTTTTAGCTTTACACTATTTGGAAAATCACTTCAATTAAATTTAGTAGATAAAAGGGAATCACGGTGCTTTTATTTTTTGAAAATGATTAGTTTACGTCGTACATTTTAAGTAAGATTTACGTTATAGATTAAAAACAAATGTATAAAAAATTATATATTTTTAACAATTTTGTAGATTGATTTATTTTTTCAATTTATTTTAAAGAATCAAAGTATATGTTATTGAAAACTTATGTGTTTAGACTTTAGATTAATCTCTTATGTGGTTATATTTGTTTCTTTATTTTAATGCTATGAAATATATACTTATAGTTAATTGAAACTATGAAGAATCTTGAGGGTGATAATGATATGAAATATATAATTGTACTTTATGTTTGTATTAGATTTTGTATATGACAATTATAGTAGTTACAATTATTTATTTATTTTGTTATTAATATCAATTAAAAAAAATATTCATTGTTTTAAAATTTATCTTTTAATTTTTCCCTCCCGATCTAAAATCTTAGCTCCCCCATTGTCTATTGGTGTATGATAAATAAGTTCATCATGAAACAAATATTGTTTGTTTGATCATACCCCTTAAAACATATTGTTTAATCTAATATATCAGCCAACTGATTACTTAGATTAATTATGAGATTTATGTTAAAATGAAAAGATCATATTATGCACAAAGAGAAAAAACAAATAAGACAACGATATAATTACCTAAGAAAACCAATGAAACCAACCGTTTCAAGGTAAAAACCTGGGAAGGATTTGACTTAACTATCCTTAAGGTAAAACAAATCCATTATAGAGAATTGAAGTTTTTATAATCAAATTTAATCCTAAATCTATTACTACCTCCAGTAGTAACTTATTGACACAACCACGTGTAAGCTCCGAATCCACAGACTTCTTTTCTCTTGGATTTGCACCACATAAGCACCCATGCTAGTGACTTTGAGATCTCACTCAAAGTGATAGGCCGAAAACGTATTGACCCCTTGTGATGAATTAATTGATTAATTAACCAAGTTTATTAATTAATCAAATTAACATACAATTGAACGTGGCGGTACAAATAAATTACCAATTAACTAAAGTATGCAGCGGAAAATGAATTGACATGGTAATTTATTTATGAATGGAGAAAACCTACACAGAAAAAACTCCACCGGGTGATTTTAAGGTCACCATTCCCAAGAATCCATTATTATCAAAACAAGCGGTTACAAGTAAAGGAATCCCAAGACCTTATACCAACCTACAGTTGAACTCTTACCCCAATACCCAATTAGACTTGTTCTGTAGTGACAATCTCTCTTTTTCAATGCACGGCTCCCAATAAGTGACTAACCAATTGCACGGAGCCCAAGACACGACTTGATCACCAACTTGAAAATGATGTTGGCTGCAAAGTTCTTGAGTTCATCACACGATGAAGATCATGAAGTTGCTTGGTCACAAAACCCTATGGTGTACAAACACAAAGAGACTTCTTCAAGAACTAGGGCAAACTAGGTTTCCGGTCACACTCTTCTTCACACTATGGAATTGTGCTCTTGTGTAACTTGTGTCACCTTTAACGGCTCTTAAAATAATCCTTATATATGTTTAAGGTTATGAGAAAAGAAAACCCAAACATACATTCACGAATTGGATGAAAATCAGAACTTCATAAATCTTGACAGATACCCTATCTGTCGAGCAAATGTCAGTAGTCATCGAGCATTGGGCTGAAATAGCTCTCTTTAAACCTCGATAGATGTTAGTTGTTGAGCTTTAAAATCCTGCACTTTCTGACTTGATTCTTGGACAGACTTGCATGGATTTAACACTTGAACTTGAAACCTTATTTCTTGAAATATTAAACACATCCTAGATCTACTCAATTATAAGTAAAGTGCGTTTTGTCAAAGGATTAGCCAATTACATAAAATAGTGACATATGTTCCTATCATTGAATCACATATGTCCTAACACAAAGGTTTCGGATCATGGCTTGTTGATCTTTGCGGCAACTAGATTTCACCAGCACATGATTGTAGATCTTGTTCCAGTAGATGTTTGTAGAGTTAGAAGATACGGAGCCTCTTAAATCTCACAGGAGTAACTCACAAGTCTTCCAATAATCTTCAAAACATAATTAGGGTTTTCCTTTTATACATAGGAGTGTTGGACTGAAACCTTAAACGTTTTTGCAAGCTTAGACCTGTTTAAAATTCTGTAGAAATTCTTTTTTTGGGATTTTCGATCGATCGAAAGCAATCGAAAAGCAATCGAGAGAATTAGATTTATCTCACTTTTTTCACCCTGAACTTGAGTTATTTTGTCTTAGACTTGAAAGTATAGCATTCTAACTCAATGAGACTTAGTTTTTGTTATGGTTTGCCAACACTACAAACTCAAATCCTAACAGATATGACAAGTTCAAATCCTCTTTTATGTAAAATAAAAAAAACAACTAATCATGGCATCTTCATTGCAAAAGGAAAAAGAAAAAAAATAATTATCCCCAAGAAATGAATGATAATGGTAAATACTGTGAATTGGTGGTTTACTTGGCACATACAATTTTTTTTTTTTTTTTTAAATGTGCAGGTTGCACAACATGATATTTATTTTAGAAGGATGCATAGAAACAGTTATTGAATTTTTTTGATGTTGTAACCATTTTTATAATATGATTTTTGTCAATAATATGATTTCTACTTTTAATTCTTTTGGCTAAATGGTTTGTTAGGATTTTGCATATGATAAATGCAATGAATCAATTTGATTATATATATATATATAGTTGGGGACGGGGAGGGAGGATTCAAGCCACACATATGGTGCACCACAAAATATATATAATTACTATTGAGTTATCACTTGAAGTCTAAATCAATTTGGAAAAGAAGAAAATCTGTATTATAAAGTATTGATTAACTGACTTATTTTTCTAAAAAAAAAAAGTGATAGACTTATTTGAAAAGTAAATTTATAGAAGGCTTAGATCTTATAAAAATATTGTAAACCTCATTGGTCATTTTTAGGAGAAAAATGCCTCATTTATGCTTCTTCATAAAGGTTTGGTCATTTAAACTCTCAACTAAAGAACTTATTCATATCTTATCAAAAAAAAAAAAAAAAAAAAAGAACTCATTCATAAGTTTAAAATTAAACGAGATTTTTATAATTTATTTAGAAGAAGACTAAACCAAATCTCTAATGATCAAATAAACATAAATAGAAATAAAGATAAATTTAATTCGTGTCACATGCATAAAGGAATTTCGTAAATTAATGAAATATGCAATTAGTTGAGCCAATATATAACGAACATATATCACTAGCTAACTAGTGTTGGCAAATCAGTTCCAATAGCATCTGAAAAGATTGAGTTATAAGTTATAGCAGTCAAAGACTCAAAAGGATCATAGACATATGTAATTTTTGGTACCCCCCCACCCCCCCCAAAAAAAAAAAATGGAAATGTTTGTAAGGAATCCAAGGATAGCATAATATATTGAATTTAAATATTCTCAAAGAATCAGCTACACTCGTACACAACTTGAATATTCCTCCCCTTGGGAAGTTGGGATTAAAACTCACTCATCCAAAAATTCAAAAATTTAAAAAAAAAATTAAAAAAATAGAGAAAGAAGAGAAGATGAAACTGTGTAAAGGGCGGCCCCTGTTTTGTATCTTGGAAGGCTGGTTTCAATAAAGTTTTGTTCTATCAAATAATAATAATAAGTAAAAATAAAAAACACAGTCAATAAAAAGTAAATTATTTTATAAACCTTTTGGACAAAATAAGTGAAAAGGTAAAAGAATAAAGCAAAAAGCAACTTAGACTAAGGGGCTTGTAGACTTTGGGGAAATACTTAGGTGATCTGAGAGAAATACTCCCACTCTCTTTTTTCAATTTTCTTTCGGTTAAAGATGACAGCTTTGAGCCTAAGGCAGTCCTGTTCTTAACTTGTTACCAAGCAATTGTCGGAGAATGATCACATGCTGCATCTTTTAGAAAAACTTTTTCTTTTTAATTTTCAATTTTCTTTTGGTTAAAGATGACAGCTTCAAGCCAACGGACTATGTCCTGTTCTTAACTTGTTTCCAAGCAATTGTCAAAGACTCATATATTTGCGTCTTTTGGAAAAACTTACTTTTAAAAGAGAGTTCACATTGAAGCTTTTAGAAGCTAAAATGTCATTCTTTAAATAAATAGCTATGGTTTTTCTTTATTAAAAAAAAAAAAAAAAAGCTAAAGTAAATTGAGGGGACTAAAGTAAACCCCATAGATTGATTTCGAAATTTATTTTATTGAATAATAATTATTACATACATTCGTTAAATGCATCATTTTTTTCATGACATATGTGTTTTGTATATGAATTCAACAACAATTGCATATCTATCTATATATTTCCAAGATTTATTATAATTAAGGTTAAAAACAAATTTTCATTGTTTAAATTGAAAAATACATCACATAAAAAAAAAAAAAAAAACTTAAAATGCATCTAAGTTTTACTATAATTTATTTCAGTCTTTTAACTTTGTTTTTATTCATTTCAATCCTCTAATTTTCAAATTTATTTAATTAAAGTCTCTTCATTAAATTTTGTTAAATGTTGTAGTTAATTGTACAAATTTTAATTTTTTCTTCAAATTAAAAAAAGAAAAACCAATTATGATTAAAAAATATTTTCCAAATTTTTTTAATAAAAATTTAACAAAAAGTGAGAGAGAGATCTTAATTGAATACTTCAAACTTAGAGGACTAAATGAATTTTGTTGGCACTTCCTTATACACAAAGTGCTTGAGGTCTAGGAGGAAAATGAAATTGAAAAATACAAATTAACCCTAATTCAGGATGGTTTCTACAATTAATCTATTTGTTATTTTTTATAGGATTAATCCAATTTGTTATGTGACAGACTCACAATGTCTATTACTAGTCCACATTGAATTATTGCTTTCAAGATATATATATATATATATATATATATATAGAGAGAGAGAGAGAGAGAGAGAGAGAGATTTCAAGATAAGTTGATATGGCTTTTGCAAAAGCATTTGATACTGTATGTTTCTTTTGCCAGCCAAGTCAACAAACCTGTCATTCTTTGGAAAACTTTTTTTTTTTTTTTTTGACTGAACTTGTTTGGAAAACTTTTTTTTTTGAATAAAACTTCTTTGGAAAACTACACATAAAAACAAATGAAGAGTAGGTGAATACCGCGAGTCACATCAGGGACACAATGGCCCACACTCAGAAAACTAAATAAAACTTTAATGTCAGCAAATTGGGTTCAAATTGTGCTTTTATTAAAAATCTATTGGCGTATGATAATTATAAATACGTTTAACATAAAACAGATCTGACAAGTTCAAATCCTATCTTTTTTTTTTTGAGAGGAAGAAAGTTAGAAAGTTAGAAAAAACAGGGAAAATCCTAGCGTACTAACGGGTTTAATATCACAAACGGTAAACTACCAAAACGGCCTAAGTCTTGTTAGTCTAGCGAAAGCTTTAAACCCTTATGTTAGTTTCTAGCAAACCGATGTGGGACTAAAGTCCAACTTTTTCTTTTGAGAGGAAGAAAGTTAGAAAGTTAGAAAAAACAGGGAAAATCCTAGCGTACTAACGGGTTTAATATCACAAACGGTAAACTACCAAAACGGCCTAAGTCTTGTTAGTCTAGCGAAAGCTTTAAACCCTTATGTTAGTTTCTAGCAAACCGATGTGGGACTAAAGTCCAACTTTTTCTTTTGAGAGGAAGAAAGTTAAAAAGTTAGAAAAAACAGGGAAAATCCTAGCGTACTAACGGGTTTAATATCACAAACGGTAAACTACCAAAACGGCCTAAGTCTTGTTAGTCTAGCGAAAGCTGTTCAAATCCTATCTTATGTAAAAAAAAAAAAAAAAAAAAAAAAAAAAAAAAAAAAAAAAAACTACTAATCATGACATCTTCACTGCAGTAGGGAAAAAAAATTATCCCAAAGAAATGTATGATAATGGTGAATACCATGAATTATTGGTAGTTTACTTGGCACATACAAAGACTTCTTTCTTTCTTTTTTTTCTTTTCATTTTTTATAATGTGCATGTTGCACAAATGATATTTATTTTAGAGGGATGCACAAAAACATTTATTGAATTTTTTGATGTTGTAACCATTTTTATAATATGATTTTTGTCAATAATATGATTTATAATTTTAATTCTTTTGTCTAAATGGTTTGTTAGGATTTTTTGCATATGATAAATGCAATGAATCAATTTGATTATATATATCGTATATCATTGAGTTATCACTTGAACTCTAAATCAATTTGAAATTATAGTAATAAAAAAGAAGAATATTTGTATTATAGTATTGAGTGACTGACTTATTTTCTTAAAAAAAAAAAGATTTTACTAAGGACACACATTAACCGATCCCGAAAAAGAAAAGAGTGGTTGACTTATTTGAAAAATATTAAAAAATTCCCGTAGCATTAAACAATTGTAAAGATCTTTCCTTCTTCGGTCCTTCTAAAATAATTATACAATTCACCGTTGTCACGTCATTTCTTTGGATGATTGTCCTTCTTTTTCTTTTTCTCTTTTGCATGAAAGTTGCCATGATTAGACTGATGAGAAATTTACTTTTGTTTGCTATCAACTTTTCTTCAAAGCTGACTCATTAGGACTAGTAACAGAATTGTTTGCGTGGAAGTTGCCATGTTTAGACTGATGAGAAACTTACTTTTGTTTGCTATCAACTTTTCTTCAAAGCTGACTCATTAGGACTAGTAACAGAATTGTTCCATCACAATTATGATTTGACACTTAAACCTTTGAGCTTGGTCATGAACGGTGAACCGTTGAACTTCTGTTTGTTCATATTTATTTTTTAAAATTTTCTTTTAGATAAAGATGAGAGCTTCAAGCCTACACAATCTTGTTCTCATCTTGTTTCCAAGCAAATATTGTTAGAGACCCACATGCTTGCATTTTCTAGAGAAACTTCTGAGTAATTGTAGGACTACGAACAAGCACACCATTTTTGTCATAATTTTACCACGGAATAAATTGTAAGTAGTAAAAGTATAGACACAACTTTTTTTTACTATTTATAACTCACCTTCTTTTGGATAAAGATGACAACTTCAAGTCTACGGCAATCATGTTCTTATATCTTGTATCAAAGCAATTATTGTCAGAGACTCACATGCTTGCATCTTCTAGAGTAACTTATTGAGCAATGTTAAGACCACAAATAAATACACAATTTTTGTCATAATTTTACAACGTGACGAGTTGTGAGTGATGAAGACATGAACCTATGTGAATTCACCACTTTTTCTTTACCACTCACAAATTGCCTTCTTTTGAATAAAGACAACAACTTCAAGTCTATGGCAATTCTGTTTTTATCTTGTTTCCAAGCAAATATTGTCGAAGACTCACATGCTTGCATCTTCTAGAGAAACTTACTGAGCAATACTTGGACCACAAATAAACATACAACTTTTATCATAATTTTGCCATGTGACGAGTTGCAAGTAGTAAACAGTGGCGGTTCTACCCTTTGTTCAAGGGGTTCAAATGAACCCTTTGACTTCCCACAAAAAATATATATATATATATCTTTACAATTTTTTTTTGTTAGTTGAATATTTTAATTTATTCTTAACAAGATTTTTGCACACCCTAACTTAAATTTATACACCCTTCCTAAAAGTATTTCTAACTTTAAGAGTACGAGTAAGTGTCTGTGAACTGTAAGTGTCACTATTTATTATAAATTATATTATATGTGTGTAAGTGTATCTAATATTAATTGTGTACATTACTTTTTGTTATAATATTATTTGTATGAATAATGATGTGTGTGGATATTTGTGTGTACAGTATAAATATAATATAACTTTATATAATTTAATAATTAGGAAATAAAGAGGGTTTTTTTACATATGTGTGTATTGTTATCATATTATAGTAACTTTTTGTTATAAAGTCAGAAAAATTCAAGAAGAAAAATTGTAAAGTTCATGATTGTTCAAGCATTTAATTGGTTAAGTAGACACGTATTGTATTATTTTATATATGAATGAGGGGAAATTATTGTGTATTCCTGGAGTACCATAAATGTGTACTCCCTCCTCTTATATGAATGGTGGGTCCTACCATGAATTTAATTAGTGGGACCCACCATTCATGTGAGAGGAGGGAGTACGTATTTATGGTACTTCGGGAGTTAATAATTAATATAAAGCCAATGAGTTAAGTTTATCATTTAGTTTAAAATATTTTTATAAAAACAATGACAAATTCATAGATAATAACAATTGCATAAAAATAAAAATGTTAGACAAATTTAACAAAATAAAATGGTCATAGCTACCCACATTGGCAATAAATACTCATAATGAAATATCTTTTTTTTTTTTTGGTTTCCCACAATGCTTCCTCAAAACTTTCAACTAAAGACTAATCACTGTTCAAAATTTGAAAACTTGTAGAAGGAAATTGTAAAACAACATTTTTTTTTTTTTTTTTTTGTGGATAACTTGACATATTCAAGTTCTCTTTTTATTAAATATATTTTTTTAATTTAAGTTCTTTAATGACCCCCCCCCCTAAACAAAATTTCTGGAGCCACCACTGGTGGTAAAGGCATAGACTCAAGTGAACCCACTACTTTTTCTTCATCACTCACAACTCGTCTTCTTTTGGATAAAGATGACAACTTCAAGTCTACGGCAATCCTGTTCTTATCTTGTTTCCAAGCAAATATTTTCAAAGAATCACATGCTTGCATCTTCTAGAGAAACTTAGCAATACTAGGACCACAAACAAATACACAAATTTTGTCACAATTTTGCTACGTGACGAGTCATGAGTGGTGGAGGCTTGGATCCATCACTTTTTCTTCGCCACCAACAACTTGCCATGTGGCAAATTGTGCAAAAATTGTGTAATTATTTGTGGTTCTAGCATTTTCAAAATTTACTTCTAAGTGAGTTCACATTGAACCTTCATAAAATAGCTAAAATGTTATTTTAGCAACTTCAAACACCAAAAATCTTGCTCTTTTAATTAAATATTGCTTTTATTTTTCCAGTGTAGCATATCAAATTAGTTACTTGCTACTAATTAACGCTTCGTTTGTTTTGATATAAAATATTTTCAGAAAAATATTTTCACATTTTACATTGTTTGTTTTGTAGTAAAATATTTGGTTAAAAGTAAAATATTTTCAGTTAACCAAATCATCATAGGCAAATTTGTGTAAAATATTTTACACTTAAAATTTCGGTAAAATATTTTACATTTTTTCTCTCCCTCTTGCCTGATACTCTTCACGCTTTCTCCCTCTCACACTCTGTCTCCCTTTCAGATTTCTCTCCATAACCCAGGTTACCTAGCCACCTCCAATCCCTCTCTCCCACCAACCAGTTATAATTTAGCAACAAACTTGGTTGTAGACTTTTCCTAAAAAAAAACTTGGTTGTACATTAAGACTACAAATTCACTGAATATTTTTTTTATTGGATGTGAATTTTGATAAATCCATTATTGGATTACATTTTTTTTTTCTTATATCCTTCATCTTTGCAAAACTTCAAGAAGATCAAAGATCAATAGTTATGTCATCAATTAAATATTTAAATTTCAAGTTTTTATAATCTAAAATTATACATAAAAAAAAGCATATGGATTGAATAGTAAATAGCATTTGATTAGCATCAAATTTGACATGTGTTTTAAGAATATAAAAATATAGAATTTAACGGTTAGATTTTCAAAATATTTAGTTCTGTTAATTTTTTTCAGTGAGAATTGTAGTCTTAGGCTATAACTAAGTTTGTAGTTAAACTTTATCCTTAAACTTTGGTCCTCTTAAGTCTTAACAATATATTAGGCCCTTACAAATCCAAGAAAAATTTTATTTAACTAAAATTTTAAAAAAGATGTAGCTTGTAATATTGATAATGAGATTATCATACAACGATTTCAAAAAAAAAAAAAAACCCGTAGAAATAAATTGTAAGACTTTATGTATTTGAGTTTTTTTCCCCAATATATGAAGTTATCTTCTTATTTTCTCAAAAAAAAAAAGTTATCTTCTTATTAGATTTTGTATAATTTAAGTTTCTTAATAACCACCTTGAAAAAATTCCTAAAGCATCCAGTGGATACCTAAAACCTTGTTACAGAAAGTAGAAGTTCTGATAAAGCTTTGTTCAATTTCCATTCTCTCTTTTTCCTTAAAAAAATTAAAAAAAAAAAATCTTTTCTCTCTATAATTAGGATAATAACATAAAAATTTTAAAAAGGTCATGCCGAAAGATTCGCTATATTTTTGTTTGCAGAAGGGGGGAGCTTTCTCTAGAATATATGATTTCAAAAGGAAATGGTGTTTTGGAAATAAAAGGTCATGCCGAAAGATTCGCTATATTTTTGTTTGCAAAAGCCAACATCAACTTTTCTTCAGAGCTATAACTTGGACTATTAACAGAATTGTTCCAGCGCAATTATGATTTGAGACTTGAAATCTCTAGAAGGGTCATGAATCAGCAAACGTTTTTTTTTTTTTTTTTTTTTTTTTTTTTTTTTTTTTTTTTTTTTTTTGAGAAGAATCATCAAACTTTTGTTTATTCATAAATATTTATTTTCAAATTTGTTTTGGTTAAAAATGACCGCTTCAAGCCTAGTTACGGCAATCTTATCCTTTTCCAAGCAAATATTGTAGAAGACTCACATGCTTGCATTTTCTAAACAAATTTACTTTTGAGGCTGCTCAGTTGTTAAGAAATTTTTTTTGGATACAGAATGGAAATTCTCTTCTAACATAATCTAAGTGTACGTGTGTGAAATTAAATCTTAGAGGTTAGAACTCCGGCTTTTGCCTCTCCTACCTCACAAGAACTTTGTACTTGTGAAATGACTATCACGTCAAGAGTGTCAGTATTAGTTTTAAACTTACTTACATGCTTGATTTAAAATTTCACCATCACACCAATGGTGCCATTATAAATTTTTAGATTTTAAACATTCAAAAATAAGAATTTCTGCAGGTTGCCATTGTTATCTGGATTACTAGATATACATAGAACTTTTTAAAACTTTAATTAATATATCATATTTCAACAATACTAATTAAAAATATAAATATAAATTGTTTTAAAAAAATCTTAAACAAACTCATTTAGGAGGTAAATACTAAATAATTAATAATTTGACTATTATGGATTATTTTGACATTACAAAAATACACATTATAAAAAAAAAAAGGGGGGATTGGTCCATTCCCAGAGAGGTGGATGGAGTGTGAAACAGTGAAAGTAAGAACATGTTCCCACTTAAAGCACCTATAAATGCCTCTCCCACGTTGCCAGGAATTTAATACCGCGAATGATAACTGAAACCGTGATATAGAAAGTAGAAGTTCTCATAAAGCTTTGCTCAAGTTACATTCTCTTCCTTCTCAAAAAAAAAAAAAAAAAGTTCCATTCTCTTTTTTTCCTTTAAGAAAAATAAAATAAAAATCCAATCTCTTTTAGTACTCTCTTTTCTCTAAACAAGCTATAGGTAGTAGTTCTCATAAATATTTGATCAAGTTCCATTCTCTTCCTTCTCAAAAAAAAAAAAAAAAAAAAAAAAACGAAAAGGTTCCGTTCTCTTTTTTTCCCATAAAAAAAAAAGTTCCATTCTCTTTTAGTACTCCCTTTTCCATAAACAAGCTATAGGTTGTGAGTTTCCAATGACTTCCATGAGCACTCAAAAAGCCTGTGCATCCTCGTCTTCCTCATCTTCTTCTTCTGCATCTCAATGGAAACATGATGTTTTTCTTAGTTTTTATGAGGAGGACACCCGTAACAATTTTACGGATCATCTATATTCTGCTTTGATACAAAAAGGCATTATTGTTTATAGAGATAATGTAAATCTCAAGGAAGGAAAACCCATTGCTTCAAAACTCATGAAAGCAATAGAAGAATCCAAGTATGCAATTATTATTCTCTCAAAGAATTATGCCTTTTCAAAGGGGTGTTTGAATGAAATTGTCAAAATTCTTGAATGCAAGAAAGAGAAGGGGCTAAAAGTTCGGCCCATTTTCTACCATGTAATGCCCTCTGATGTTGGGAATCAGAAGGAGACTTTTGGGAAAGCATTTCTCAAGCATGAAGAAGATCGCCAGGTTAGCATAGAACAGATACAAAAGTGGAGAACTGCACTGAAAGAAGTGAGCAAGATCCGCGGGAGGCATTTAACGGATAGGTAAGATTCTACCTTTTCTTCTGGTCATATCATCAATGGTTTCGATAACTTTTGAAATGGTTTTCTTCTAATTATTTGAAAAATAATATGAAAAAACAAATTGTTGCAGTAGTCCAATAAAACTATAGAAGTAAAGTAAAAGTGTAAAACCCATTAAAATCAATTTGGTACCAAAAATAAGAAGCCTAAAAAAATTATATTTGATACCAAAAATTTACATTTCCTATGTGGCCCAGGCCCATTCCTCAGCGGCTCAGCCCGTGGTCCTGCAAACACACTAAGAAAACCCCAATTTTCCCACATTTAACAAATTCCAAATCACCAATTGAAAAAAAAAAAAAAAAAAAAAATTTGCCCGCTTTGAGTCTGACTTCCATACAGCTGGAATAATATCTCTCCTGCTATCTAGTTTGTGTGCTGGTATAATTTTTTTGTTTGTATTGTTTTATGGAACTCAGTGTTCTGTGGCTTTAAACCTGTGGCTGAGAATCCTGAGATATTTCCGTGGCTTACTTTTAACTTTAAGTTGCTTCTTTAACTAAACATTTTATTATAATATATAATAAATAATAGTGTGAACGAGTTTAATGTCATATCTTCTCAAAAAAAGAAAACAAAGAGAGTTTAATTTCATATAATAATATGTAACTGGCTATTAACCCTTGCTTCGCACAATTTTTATCTATTTTTTAGTTTATAAGCTTTTAAATATTAGAAGTAAAAATATGTTTTGAAAAATGATTTTTATTAGTATTATATAGAACAGTTTTTTTTTTTTTTAATTATTTTGTGTGGTCTCTTTGAGTCCTAACTAAATAAAGATTCTTTTATTTATTATTTTTAAATATAAGTTATAAACGTCATAGTGTATCTTGCATCTTTCGTTAAATTATTTAAGTTGGATGTTATTATGGTGCCTTGTGTGCAAATTAATTAAGTTGGATATTAGTCAAAATCTAGTTCTATCATCATCCTCATCAAATTAGCTACTTAGGTTTGTGGCCGAGATTTTCACAAAGCAAGACAAATATTGGCTGTACATTTAGCTACTTAGGTTTGCCGTGGCTTTCACTGTAGAGGTCGGCAATTAAATTGTTAATTTGGAGTGTGGCAAGCATTAGAGGAGGCTGTGGGCCATATCATGGAGGACATTAACGTTTGGTTGGAGTGAAAAATGGTGGGGCCGGCTGTTTTTATCTAGACCCATCAAAACTCAATCTTCTTAAATTGGAGAGAAAATAGGAGTGAATTTGCTTAAGCCTTCTTATTTATTATTTTATCCTCAATTGTAATGTTATCTCTCTCTCTCTCTTATTTTTTTTTTTAATTTATTTTACTCCTTTTTGTTGTTTTCTTTTCTTTCCTACTATGTTGTATTGTCCTTTACTTTTTTTTTTTTTTTTTGAAAGAGTTATTTATGACGTCCGCTCTCAATGATAGTTCTTTATTATCAAACCAAGATATTAATCTGTTTTCTGTTAATAAGTTCTCTAGTTTTTTTTTTTTTTTTTTATTATTAACATTGTTTCTCCCCCCACCCCTCTTTCTTCTTCTTCTTCTTCTTCTTCTTTTCTCTGCTTGTTTTTGGTCCAGACTCAAATCTATGCTCTTTTTGATAAATATAATATCAAAGAAAAAAAAATACAAATATGTGTAACGTGTTAATTTTTACAAGATGTAATTTAAATAATTTTAATTGACAATTACTTAATAACATGTTAATTTCTTGTTTAATGAAATAAGAACATAAGAGTAATTTTATATAAATTACATTTTTTATTCTCTCACTTTTCTCGTAAACCAAACCAAAAAGTTTTATATCATTTCACTTTTCCACCCACCCAACCAAAACACTATGAGAAAAAATTAAGATATCTTCTATTCTCTCACTTTTCCACCCTCTCCCCATTTTCTATCATTTTACTTTTCCATCCTCCCAACTTCAACGACAAGGTGGTGGTCCTTGGAGTGTGTTTGTTGATTATCCAAAGAAAAATAGCGCCATGAAAGTACTAACCTATTTTGCCATAAACCATGATGCTTTGCATATATTGATGTAATGGAGCCCATCTTTTTAAAGATCTTTCTAGGACCATGGTAGGAGATGATGATATGGTTGAGAGATAATGTTGACCATTGTTAGAACACTAATTTTTTAAATTGACTTCGGCCATGAGTTTTTTTTATCCTTAGAAATTCTCGGCCTCAAAAATTATTCTCTAAAACAATTGTGACTTGTGACTTTGGCCATCTATACTGTTAAAAAATCAATGGTGGAGACCTAAAAATATATAGTGCAAGAGGAAAGATTTGAGAGAGAATGAAAGGAAGCAAATGATAACGTGGAGGAGAGTGTGAGAGTTGATGTTGTTGTTGTTGGTTTTGTTTTATTTTATTTTTTTTTTCCCTTTAATAAGAAGAGTTAATGCCTAAATTAGTAATTTCTATATAACAATAATGACATAACCATGAGTGTTTTTTCACTCTTAGATCTAATAATAATTAATGGTTCAAAAAAGATGTAACTTTTGTGAAGTTACATCAAATGTAAGTGTGTATCTTGAACACATATCTATAAAAAAAAATGTATATTATTGCATAGTAAATGGGTTGAGGTATATATAGAATATCTTCCATATTATATATATGTGTGTGCAAGATAATTGTAGCTGTTTTCTTATATAAAGAAAATCAATTGTTTAATTGTTTATTTTTATTATTACATCTAGTTTACACTTGGTTATTCACAATTTTCTTTCATATTAATTTTTTATATAAAAAAAATCTTAACTATTGCTAAATCTTATGTTCCAAGTTCCAACTATGTTGAACCCCTAAAAAGGCTTAAAAATGTGAAAGAGAAGTGATTAGAAAATTTAGTTCATACAATTAAAAATATTTAAATACAATGAAAGAACATAAGATACAAATTAATAGAGTTAAATGTTAATTTGTTCAGGTGGCAAAGCCAAAGAATTTGTCTTGGGGGCTACACTAAATATAAAATATATATAACTTATTATCTCCAATTGAAGATATGTTCATAGAATAAAATTAATCTATTATAGTCTTTACAATGAATTTGTTTTTTCTTTAAAAAAAAAATCTCTTTAGTAAAATTCTTAAAATATTTTACTTGCGATATAAATTACTAAATTACCTACTAAATTGAATAAAAAATTTTCAATGAGATCTATAAAATATTCTAAAATACAAATGACCTAAAACTTTATCTGATACAAGAAGAAGCTATTTAAAATAAAATCAAGTTAAAAAGGTACGTTTTCTTTAAAATCACTAGGCCAATTAGCCATTTTTTTTATAATTATTTTAAAACTATTGAGTGTGCCTACTCCAATTAGGGGGAGGAGGAACTGCTAGTTTAGTGGGGGAAGCCTTTAAAAAGTTCTAAAGGCATATAGAGTGTCATATAGTTTGTACCGGATACAATTATTATAAGGAAACGTGATTCAATTTTTTTTTTTTTTTTTTTGGGGGTGGGGAGGAATGGCACTCCATCCAAAATTTGAAGGGAAAATACACTTCCCTCTCTTGAAATTTGAAGAAATTAACATTATTTTCTTTTATTTATATTAATAATGAAATATTCTAAATTTTATAAGAATGTTTTTAGAAAAGTTTAACTATGTTTAGTAAAAAAATAACTAATAAATTTAGAATAAAAATGAAAATTTTAACAAGCCTCAAAACACTTGCAACGACAAATCTCGCCATAAATTGTTGAAAAAAGAAAAAATAATAATAAGCAAAATTCACGCTTAATATTTTAAAATACACTTTTATTAAAATTTTTAAAAAATAAATTTTAATTATAAAATAAGATAATTTTGGAAACCTACCATTGAACAAAGGTTAGGTCAAGACACAACATTTTTAATATTAATTTAACAAAGTTTGATCAATCGGATGTTAAGGAAAAGGGGGAGGGGGGAAAGTGACCAAGAAAACATGGCTCACATTTCTCTACTTAAGCAAAACATCCTTTTTTATTTTTATTTTTGGAAACAAAGCAAAACATCTTACATTTAATGTTGTTTTGTTTCGTTGTGGCTAGCATACTGTCTTATAATTTTTTTTTTTTAATTACAATCACGAATCAGAAGATATTCAGGAAATCACAAAAAGCATATTTGATAAATTGAATTGTGAATCATTAGATGATTCTGAGCACCTTGTTGGAATAAACTCACGTGTGAAGGAAATGATGAACTTATTCAAAGACAATGTCGAGGATGTGCACTTCATAGGGATTTGGGGGATGTCCGGGATTGGTAAAACCACTCTAGCATTTGTCATTTATAACATAATTTGTCATCAATTTGAAGCTAGCAGCTTTATTTGTGATATTAGAGAAATAGTTGAAAAAGGTAAACAGGGTTTAGTTAATTTACAAAAACAGCTTCTTTTTGAGACATTGATGGAAAAAGTAAACATTTGGAACCATCTTGAGGGGATTAGAGTCATAAAGAAGAGACTACGCCATAAGAAGGTTCTTATTGTTCTTGATGATGTTAACAAAGATGAACAACTAAAGGCATTAGCAGGGAGCCCTGGTTGGTTTGGTCCAGAAAGTAGGATCATTATCACAAGTAAAGACAAGCACTTGCTAAAAAGACATCACTTGGGTACTGCTATACATAAGGTTAATGGATTAGATAATGATGAAGCCCTGGAGCTCTTCAGTTGGACTGTGTTTAAGCAACCCTATCCTAAAAATGAGTTTGAGCATTTGTCCAATGGTTTTGTGAAGTATGCTAAAGGGCTTCCTATAGCTCTTAAAGTTCTGGGTTCCTCCTTGATTGATAGACCAAGGAAGTTATGGGAAGATTACCTACATCAATTAAAAGAAATCCCTGAAGGAGAAATTCTTGATAAACTTGAAATAAGTTATAGGGGATTGAGCGACATAGAGCAAAATCTATTTTTGGATATGGCATGTTTCTTCAAAGGGGAGGACAAAAATCGAGTGGAACATATAGAAGGTTTTGGTAGCTACAAGGATATGGAAACTCTCAAGGACAAATTTTTCATTACCATTTTAGGGGGAAAATTACAGATGCATGATTTAATACAAGAGATGGGTTGGAGAATTGTTAGTCGTGAATCACCTCAGGAGCCTGGAATACGCAGTAGGTTGTGGCTTTATAAGGATGTATTTCATGTACTAAAATATAACACTGTAAGTGGATTAGTATACATAAACTTAGAGAAGTGTATATTTTTTAATATAATAATTCTAGCAATTTTTTGCTACAACTTTCCCTACCCTAATCTAATTGTTCTTGATTACCAGGGAACAGATGATGTAGAAGGCATGGTGCTGAAAGAAGACTTGAATGCCGAAGATGATGAAGAAGGCATGGTGCTAAATTCGCCTCCACATAAAGAAAACTTGAATGCTGAAGCCTTCTCAAATATGAAAAATCTAAGGTTGCTTAAAATTTCAAATGTGCACCTTCCTACAGGCCTCAATTTTCTTTCTAATAAGTTAAGAATGATAGAATGGTGTGATTATCCTTTGAAATTCCTACCAATGAGCTTTCAACCGGACAATCTTGTTGAACTCATCATGCCTCGCAGCCACATTGAGCAATTACCAGTGGGATTTAGTGTAAGTATTCCCTTAATGAATGCTAGTTTTTCTTTTCTTTTCTTTTTTCTTTTTTATTTTATATTATTTATTTAAATGCAGATTAAGTTCTTGACTACTTAATTTCCCATATCTATTTATTATCGCAGAAATTGGCCAAGTTAAGTCTCCTGGATCTTAGCGACTCTAAAGTCTTAGTCAAGACTCCTAACTTCATCGGATGCCCAGATCTGAAGAGGCTGATTTTTCAAGGCTGTACAAGTTTGTATGAGCTTCACCCATCTGTTGGAGCTCTCAAGAAGCTTACTTTGTTAAATCTGAAAGACTGCAGAAGTCTTACTGGCCTCCCTTGCGAAAAAAACTTGAAATCTCTTGAAAGTTTTATTCTATCTGGCTGTTCAAGTCTCAAGAAGTTTTCAGAGATTGGAAAAAAAATGACACGCTTGTCAGAGCTGTATTTAGATGGGACTGCTGTGGAAGAATTGCCATCATCACTCGAGTGTTTGACTGGCTTGACGGTCTTGAGTCTTCAAGGTTGCAAAAACCTTTCAAGTTTTCCAAAAAATGTCAATTTGCCGTCTCTGAAAACTCTCGATCTATCGGGATGTAAGGTTCAACCACCTAAATCCCAGCTTATTTCGCCCGGATTCTACCTCATCCGTGCTGCACATGCTTTTTTCCAAGGTTTCTTCCCTATCCGAGAGGCCTTCAACCTGTTGTTGCCTAGGTTAAGATTTATTGTATCTCTAAATCTAGCTGACTGCAATTTTTGGGACGGTGGACTCCCCGATGATCTTAGTGGCTTATACTCGTTGCAGACACTGGATTTGAGCAAAAACAACTTTACACGCCTGCCAGACAGTATTTCTCAGCTTTCTAAGCTTAAAAATCTTACATTGAATGATTGTAGCAGGCTTCAATCATTGCCAAATCTTCCGGTAAGCGTAGGGTTTGTAAATGCACGAAGATGTCCTTTATTGGAAAAGTATTCAAATCAGTTTGCTGTATGGACTTCGGGTGAAACAGGGTTCACTGTGGTTAATTGTGGAAACCACAAGGATGAGGACCTAACTGCACTCGCCCCCATTCCGAGCTTAACATACAAGGACTTCGATCCATGTTTTGAAAGATTTGTGGAGGTATCTCTCTCTCACACAACACAAGGTCACAAACACGCGCGTTGAACATCTTTTTTATGCTTATGAATTTTAATATTTTACAGGGTGCAATTCATCAAAATATGAACTTTTGTATGTTCTCAAATTCATCTGGGACTCCAAAGTGGTTCAGCCATCAGAGCCCTGGGTCATCTATAACAATCCCGCTACCTTCTAATCTGAGTGGTGATAGTAATTGGATAGGGATTGCTTTGTTTACTAGT
Source organism: Quercus dentata (assembly GCA_028216015.1). Lineage (NCBI taxonomy): Eukaryota > Viridiplantae > Streptophyta > Magnoliopsida > Fagales > Fagaceae > Quercus > Quercus dentata. The sequence goes on along the minus strand of CP116452.1, from coordinate 3,702,315 downwards.
GTTGTATTCCTTGAAAATTTGAACAATGTTTCTTCTGGTCAGGATCACGAAGTTTCTATTGACCTCATTTGTAGATCAGACATAATTGAAGGTCCATGTATAAGTTGTTTTTCCATGAACATCTCCAAAGTGCTATCTAAAGTACCCTTTTTCCATGGTAGTTCATATGGATTGCAAGTAATTATTCCAGCCGGGAAACTTAGAGACCATTTAAAGGATTGCAGTTGCATTAGTGCTTTTATTAGGAAGAAGTGCACTTATATCGAGATCGAAACGTGTGGTGCGGGTGTACTGTACAAGCAAGATCTGGTAAAGTTTATACGAGCTAAGGGCAAGATGAAGCAAAGATCCAAATGCTACCTTGATGATAAGGTGGAATGTTCTAAGTTGTGTCAGGTCTCCCCCTATTCTTCACTTAACATCACATTTCTGTATCTCTTTTTATCTCTCTCACACACAACACAAACACGTGCGTTGAACATCACTCTAATTATGTATTTAATATTTTACAGAAATATTTAATTCATGAAAATGAAGACGTATTGGGGTTTTCAAATTCAACAGAAATTCCAGAGTGGTTCAATCTTAAGAACCTTGGGCCATCTATAGGAATGCCACTGCCTTTGGATCTGCATGATAATAGTTGTTGGATAGGGATTGCTCTGTTTGCTGTTGTTATAGACCATAAAAATTTGAACCGTCGAGATTATAAAGTTTTTATCGAATTTAATTGTAGATCAGACATGGTTGAAGGTCCTGCAGGTAGACGTCCCTTGGTCTTTGGCATCTCTAAATTCCGAGCTGAACCCTATTGCCATGCTAGTTCATTTAGTTTTAAGCTCCTTGTTCGAGCTCGGAAACTTAGAGACCATCTAAAGGAATGCAGCTGGATTAGCACTTTGATTACGAGTGACAGCCCTAATGTCCAGATCAAGATGTGTGGTGCCCGTGTGGTTTACAATAAGCAAGATCTGGAAAAGTTTGTACAAGCTGAAGGCGAGATCAAGCAAAGAACCAAATGCCAGATGGATAAGGTGGAATCTAGTCAGTCCAATGACCGGCTTAAAGAAAAGCTAATGTCATTGCTTTTAACAGTGTATCAGGTCGTCCCTATTCTTCACTGAACACTATATTTCTATATATATATATATATATACATATATATATATATATATTTTTTTTTTTTTTGTCACCCTCATTTGAACTATTTTTTAATTCATTTTATTTTACAGGGAGACTTGGCTCGAAACCATAAATATGATTATGTCATTCCTCATATGTCAGTTCCAGACTGGTTCAGTAATCGAAGTTTTTGTTCCGACATAAGAATTAAACTGCCCACCAATTTGCAGCGTGATGGGAGATGGATGGGAATCGCTGTGTGTGCTTATTATACTGTGCAAGAGCGACCAGCAATTTCCCGTGACAATAAGGATTTAACAAGTTTTCTCAACTTCTATAATCCTTTAGTTAGTCATCGAGTTTGCCTCACTCGTCACAAGGTCTTTCAGGAATCTAAAGACATTTTTGTTGACTCATCCCATCGAATTTTGGTATTTTATATACCACACGTGTTACTTCGGCTGGAAGAGTGTCGACATATCGGGACTTCATTTGAACACAATAAACCAGATGTGCAGGTTAAAGAGTGTGGACTCCGCCTTGTATACGAGCAAGATGTTGAAAAGTTTGTGCAAACATTAGCCCAGTGCATGTTAGAAAGTCCAGAAGCCTATCATGAGTGTTTTTATCAAAATTTGTTACATCAAGTTGAGGAAAGGGTGGCAAGCAAAGATTTTGGTTTCTCTTCCTCACTGCAAAGGTATTTTAACTGGGAACAATTTTTTATTAACCTGAATGAGACATTTATCAAATTTTTATGTCAGTATGTTGAATTTCTAAGATATGTTCTTTGATACCTGCAGGATGCCTCAACCCGTGCCCGTCCTTCAACCAAGTATTGAAAATATAGCAGAGGGTTGTACCTCTTCGGCAACAAGTCCGAGCTCTTTTACTGGTTTTCTCGCAACACCTAGGAAAGAGCAATATGCAAGTATTATGTCAAGTGAATCTTTGATCAAAGCACGATTAGAGGTTCTTTCTGTTTCTCTCTCTCAAGAAAGTTAACCTTAGTATCATAGCATACATACAGAGGATAAACAAGACAATTTAGTATTTTCTGCTCACAACTAAAATTATTATAGTTGCTTGTAGTAAAATAATAATAAGCTTAGAATTCACAGATACATTTAAAACATTGATATGGGTAATTTAGTCAAGGTTAATTTGTCATTTTTACATGGCCACCTTCAAATTAAGTTTTTAATGAAAATACTATATGCAGATGCCATCATTTTGAAGTTATCATCATAATTGAATAGTGATGTCACGAAAGTCCAAGAAAACACACTCGATGCTCTTTTTGATGGAACAAAAACTAAACTGTTAGTTTCTGATAATAAATCTCGAATCCATGAGGAGTTCCTTGAATTCACAAAGTAATAGGTCTAGAATCAAATAGAGAAAAACAATCAACAAAAGTTTGAATTTTTATTAATCTGCCTTTGAAAGCTACAATACGTTTAAATAGTAAAAAGAAAACCCAAGGTAACTTGAAAACCTAAGGCGGCCAGAAAACCCTAAGATGGTTAGGAAAACGTATAAAACCCTAATTAGACTAAACAATATTAAAAGCACCTAAAAATAAGGAAATAAATAACCTAAACCTAAAATAACAAAAATTACATAAAAATACCAAAATTAAATAGTAGATTTTGTCCTACATCAGACCCCTCCACTTGAAACAAAATTGTCCTCAAATTGATGGTTGAGATCTGAAATCTTCCATGCCAAGAGAACAAATACTTTGAATACTTCATCTTCTTTGTCTTCTTGCCAAACTTGAAAGTCATCAATTGGACAACTTGAACTTCTTGTCCATTGATCTTCATGCAATTGACAATATTCACTAAATAAGAGTCAATGATTAAATCAAATCTTTCCACTTTAATAAAATCAATAAACTTTGTTTCAGTGTCTTCCACTAAAATAATAGGAGCTTGAACGTTGCAATCATTTAACTTGACTTCATTGAGATCGTTAACAACTTCTTCTATAATTTCTTCTTTAATTGTTTCTACTATCTCGACTTCAAGATCTTTATGTATACTAGGATCTTCCTTAATCTCCTCCACATTAATCTTGATGTTAGGATCTTCTTCTACAATAAGGCCTTCATGAAATTCCTCAGAAATCTCTAAATTTTCTTCTTTGACTTATATATATTCTTCAACTTGCAATTCCTCCATTAATGGTGGAATGTATGGCTCTTCACAATATTTCTTGTATGAACTTCCTAGTCAATAATAATCTTGTTTTGTGTACGAAAAAAGTTCTTCACAATCCAAAGGATAAAAGTTGATAACAAGTATCTTTTTCAGTACCCATGGCCATGAGCAAATTTTGTCTTTACCTTGTTGGATTCTATCAGATTGTAATCGTTCCCACCAATGTAAGACATATTCACTAAGTTTATACAAAGCAAGTTTAACTTTTCTCTTATAAAAAATATTCTCATTGTCAAATAAATCCTCTAGATCAAGTAAACAATATAAAAATGACCCTTAAAACTTGTAATTCTTTTATAAGGCCTATATGAAGTTTGCTTACTAATAGGTTATTCGTGAGTTACTTCTCCATGGCAGTTATCCCTATTGTTTCCATGCTCCAATGACGCCATCATATCACGTATATTTGTAAGTGCTTGTTGCATGTCATGTAATACTTGCTAAGTTGTTCGTTATTGTTGTTGTGGTGGTTATCGTCTTGCCGGTTAGTAATCAGATCGGGGTAAGTCAAGGCTCTTATGTCAATTGATATTGCGGAAGCTTGAAAAAAGTACACATGATACTTTTTTTGATAGAACAAAAACTAAACTATTAATTTTTAGTAGGAAACCTCAAATCCATAAGGGGTTCCTTGAATCCACAAGGTGATAGGTCTAGAATTCACTAGAGAAAAGTTTGAGAAAAACTTTGAATTTTATTAATCTAAAAACTAAATTGCATTTGGACGCTACAATGCGTTTAAATAGTAAAACGAAAACGTAAGGTGGCTAGGAAAGTGTATAAAACCCTAATTTGACTAAACAAAATTAAAAGCACCTAAAAATAAGGAAATAAATAACCTAAATCTAAAATAATAAAAATTACATAAAAATACCAAAATTAAATAATTACAAAAATTAGATAGTAGATTCTATCCTACATCAAATAGTTCATAGGAGTAGAATTACCATAGTATAGTACCCCTTTTAAAATGTGCTTGAGACCTACTTTATAAGCTTCATTCACTTAGCTAAAAAGAAAAGTTTATGTAGAATCAACTTCCTAAGTGTCTTCACCTTCACATGCTTGGATGATCAAACGTTGCACATCATTTGAGCCTTACTTTGTAAAGGGAACCTTCCTAAGCTGTTCAGATATTAATTAATTAATTTTTATTTTTTTGAGTAATCAAAGCCATTCAGATTTATGATCATAGTTTTGAACATCATCCTTGAGTATCAATAAACTTTCTATTCGTGAGAAATCATGAACTTCACAGAACAAGTCCTATAAAAACAATGTGAATTTATAATTTGGCAATATTACTAGACATATGAACTAATAAAAACTCTAACTAACAAATTATATCGAATTTCGAAACCAAAAATTTGCAAATATTATTGGAAAGCAAAAGTATTTTGAAACTTCAAGGAATCAAGAATTTCCATCTTGTCAAGGTAAAATCAGTAAAAGAGTATTTGCTCTATGTATGAACAGAACCTTTTAAAAAAAAAAATTTCCTCAATCACTTCTACTTTCTTTAACTACATAAGTCTAGAAATTTCGTTTACTGCAAAAACAATTGACCAACTTGTATTTTCATTAAAAACAACTTTCAGCATTTTAACTTCTGGATTTCGATTGTACTAGAATCTGACAAACAACGTTTTTCAACCTTAATTCTTAACAACTTAAATATTCCTTCATACAAATTAAATCGATTGTTTTTTGATATGTGTTTCAGTTACAGCACTGTCACCCCCACACAGTATATTTCTATAGCCAATTTTTTCTGTAAACATATTTATAGGATATATAGTACGTGTTTTATTATTCTCTCTCTGAAACTCTGTGCTTTTAGAATATCTTTTTAGCTAAACGGGGGTTTTAGACTACTTACAATAATGTGTTATTACAAATAATAAAGACTTTACAACTTGTTCACTCATTGAATCAAATCGGTCACAAATATTCTTTTCAATATTTTTCATAATTATTAATGTGCTAAGTTGTGATTAAAATAACATCCATTTCACATAGGTATTACTCCAATCATAATATGCCATCTCATCGGTTGTGAAAAAGATTTTAAGAATTTTTTGTGTTTTTAAACCTTTTGTTAAATTACCAATATATTAGTATATTTTAGTTAGCTTAATTGTTCAACTGGTAATATTTCTTATTGTTAAATAAGAGAAATGTGTTCAAAATGAGCCTGCAACAAATGGTAACTCATCGGTGTCCTTGTTTAAAGAATAATAATCTTTTACAGATTTCAAATACTATTATATCTTTTTAAAAAACAAAACCTTGATCACGCTTGATATTAACTTCCGCCATGTTTTCCAGAAAAACTTCGATGAGGGTGAAATATTCAATTTCTGTTTTGCTGAGCGTGAAATCCCACTGTGGTTTTGTTACGAAAATAAGCAGTCAATGAAAATCCCGCTAGCTTCAGAATTTGTTAATGATCCTGATTGGATGGGATTTGCACTATGTGGTCTTTTCTCATATAATAAGCATCCAACTGCTGTTCTTCAGAATCTGGGTTCAATGAGAATTGAATCGCTCCAATTCCGTTGTCTTTTGCTGACCAGCTCTTGTTATCGGCGTTTAGTATGCTATGGATTATTGACTACGGACAACGAATTAGTTACGTTAAACCAACGTGCATTCATTTGGGTAATGTTCATCCCACGTACAACGCATGCACATTTATGGAGTAAAAGCGCTTGGGCTGAATTCCAGCTTGAAAGCTCAATTCCAGATTTGTTGGCAGAGAGTTTTGGGATCAGTCTTGTATTCAGGCATAACATGGAAGAGTTAACGCAATTACTGGTGCAATGCTCTGCCCCGTTTGATAGCCTCCTTGACTCCTGCGATCCCCGGGTAATCTACAATATATGGGATAATTATCCTGAGTTTTTCATTGGAACTAAGAACTCTTATGAGGACCTACACCCCCAAAGGCTTTTCATTTCTCAGGAGGAGACCAGTACAACTGCCCAATATTCTTATAAGGAGTACTTATACCCTAACAATCATTTCCGGGTAACAATTCATAACTATTTCTGCAAATTTAAGAAGTATATATATATATATTATACACACACATGTACCTTTATATATTTACAATGTATTTACTATGTAAACTTACATTATAGACACAAAAAGTGATAAATATTGTACACTTTTTGCAAATGTGTACAATATATGCCACTTTTTATTAGTTTACAATGTAAGTTTACATTGCAAGTAAATATAAACATAGAATTTGCAAATTAATGTAAACATAGAATTTTCTGATATGCATGCATTGTCGTCTATGTTGGAAGTTGGTTGAATTTTTCTCTATGTATAGTCGTCTTTGTTGGAAGTTGGAGGACCTTCATGGACTCATACTTCCAAACACTAACGTCAAGAATCCTGGATTTTAAATTTCTATTATTAAGCAGTATATATTAATTTATCATACTTGAAACTTTTTATTGAAAAAAAAAAAAAAAATCATGTACGGCCTCCCTCCAAAATTGAAAATGAGCCCTAAAGAATTAGGGATTTGGATGTTGCCATATTCATTGTCTAGCTCCCCCTAAAAAATTGTTACGGTAGTCTTTTCTTTAACCATTAGCAGGATGACTTTGCAATCAATGCAGAAAATTTTCAATTACAATAATTCATGGATTTACTGAACATGTAGTTACCTATTATTATCTCATCTTTGGATTCTCAAGAAGCATATAAATATTTTTAGAATTTAACTTGGAATTTTATTGTATTTTTTTTATATTCTTAAATGGTCAAAAGAATTATTCATGTTTTCCCCCACACATTGATAAAATCTCGATTTTTTATCGGTTTTATCCCTATTCACATAACACTAAATGGAAGAAACTCACATTCACACAGCACGTACACATAGGGTGTGAGAATGGAGAGGAAAGAGGAAGAAAACTCTTCACTTCTCTCTCTCTCTCTCTCTCTCTCTCTCTCTCTCTCTCTCTCTCTCTCTCTCTCTCTCTCTCTCTGTTTGGAATAAAATGATGCATGGGATATATATACTACACCATGCAACCTTTATCTCAATTACATTTATTGCATAAACTCCCCACAATTATAAGTATTAAGATCCTCTTCATTATTTACAATGGATCAATTTCATGTTATTGATTGAATATTAGAAATATAGAGGTACACCCAATTCGACATTTAAAATTTTACATGGCATAACATTTTGTACACTATCTATTCAAGGCATAAAATTTTAACTTGAAAATGGACTCTTCGTTCCCATTTATAAACTCTCCACATAACTTCAACAAACTCCTCACATGAATTCACTAAAATATTGTCAAATATTAAAAAGCTTAATTAAACAATTTTAAGTTCTAACAGTCTTCTCTCTCTCCTTGTAATTGGACATTGTATTTCTGTTCTGTATCTATTTTGTAGTGCTTTCATCCGTCCGCTTTATATAATTCTTGTTTTCCAACAAGAAGAACTCCAAGGTGGTTTGATCATCATTGTTGTCTTGGGCACTCGGTGACAATCGAGATACCCCCAAATTTGTACAAGGACAATAATTGGTTGGGGCTCACTCTATATGCTTCTATTTTAATTCCCGGGGATCAAAAAAATGCAGTTTCAGCAAATTCATCTCACTTTCTATATTGTCAATTGCAAACGAGTAAAGCTTCTCTAGACAATCAAATCCTTGTTTGCCGCACCACTGATGAAGAAAAACTCTGGTTAAATCTACTATTTGGATTCATTTGGATATCCTACATACCTGGTGAGGCATTGAAGGATATGCTGCATCAATGTGGCCACATTAAGGCTTCATTTGTAAGTGATTGGCCAAGTGTGATGGTGCAAAAGTGTGGGCTTCGTCTTTTGTACCAGCATGATCGGTTACAGTTTGAGCAACAACTGGAGCATTGCAATGCCTTCATTTCTGCACATCGGGATTACAGATGTCAAATTAGCAGTCATGGCACGATGTTAGAAAGCATAGAAGAATGTATGCTAGTTGGTGGCAAAGTTAGATCTCTACTCAATAAATATGACTGGGTAAGAAATTATGAGTACTTTGTTTGTTTCAAATACACCATTAACTTCCCCCTCTATGTCCTATAATTTTATTTATTTTGCAGCGCTTTGATGGGCACTATAAATATTCGTATTGTTTCCCCCCAGTGGAAATTTTAGATTATTTCAACTATCGGAGTAATGAGCCGTCAGTGAAAATCGATCTATCCAATGTTTTTTTCAATGACAGCAAATGGATGGGACTTGTTCTATTTGCTTATTTTTCAAGTGACAAGCATCAAACTGCAATTATTGAAAATCCCAATTCATCAATTTCTCACCACCTTATTTGTATTTTGGAAACGGATGTAGCTGGTCCAGATGAGCTAGGAATCTATGTCCATCACACCACTAAAGAAGAATTTACGTGGCTAGATACAGAGGGTGGATTTCTTTGGCTGTGCTATATTCCGTGTTGGCAGTTTCTAGATAGGTTCAATCAATGCAGTTGCATCAAGGCTTCAATTATAAGCGATTGGCCAGGCATCATTGTGAAAAAATGTGGGCTTAGTTTCTACCATATGCGTGATAATTGGTTTCAGAAAATAAGATTTAATTGCGATATGCAATTTATGCGTCAAGATTTATTTGATCAATTAACAGCTAGTTATAAAGCGAAAACTAGTAGAGCTGATCAATTCACAGCTAGTTATAAAGCGAAAACTAGTAGAGCTAAGAATCAGCTCTCCAAAAGCCACTTGCCGGTAATTAATAAACTATGACTTTGCTTTGCCTCAAACATAATATTTCTTCTACCACTCTTTAACTTCTCACTCTCACTTATTAAACACAATATTTCTGTTTTACAGGGCTTTGATCGATCCTGTGACTACAATTCTTGCTGCCGTCCAATTGAAATTCCGCATTGGTTCCACACTCAAAGTAATGAGTCCCACGTGACATTCAGTCTAACTCGAAAATTGAATAATAGAAGTACTTGGGTGGGAGTAGCTCTATGTGCAGTTTTTTCAATTCATAAGATGGCGGCTAACCTCAATGACGTTATGGATTCAAAATCTTCTTACAAACTTATTTGTCACTTGAAAGCAAGTAATGGCCTGAGTGTGAAACCTCGCCATATCTATTGGCCAACAAAAGAAGATCTCAAGATGTCACAGCTAGGTGGATTCACTTGGCTGACCTATATACCACGTGGGTCGTTTCCTGATTGGCTATGTGATTGTGCCTCCATTAAGTTTTCATTTAAGACAAATTGCCATGGCTTGAAGGTGCAGAAGTGTGGCCTCCGTGTATTGTACCAGAATTCTGTGGAAAAGTTCAAGGACTGCATGAACTCCAAGTCTGATATTTCGGCCATCCTTAATCAAAAGAAGATTGAGAATAGAAATAGAAAAATGAGTTCTTTGATTCGGAATGTACTCAGCAAAAATGACACACGGGTAATTAATAACTATGTTGTTTTCTGTCTCAAACAAGATATTCCATCTCCCTCTCTTTAATTTCTCTCACTCTCACCCATAAAACACAATATATCTGTTTCACAGGGCTTTGATCGATGCATTTTCTATAATCCCCGTTTGTCTTCAAGTGAAATTTTGGAGTGGTTCAATCATCGGAGCGATGAGCCCCGGTTGACAATCCCTCTACCTCCAAATTTGTACAGTGATAGTGCTTGGATGGGTTTGGTTCTATGTGCGTATTTTGCTATAGATGTGAAAACAACTGCCCACTTTGACATTCCGGATTCAGATACTAATTATGACCTTATTTATCATTTGGAAACCGATGTTGGTATTGTGAGACCTCTTAATGGTTATTGCCTGACTAAAGAAGATCTCGTGAAGCTACGGGAAGGTGGATGCATTTTGCTATCCTATATTGGGCGTGGGTCGTTTCAAAATTGTCCGAATCAAGTCAGCTGCATTAAGGCCTCATTTACAACTGACTGCCCAGGTTTGGAGGTGGAGAAATGTGGCCTTCGTCTCTTGTACCATTATGATTTGGAAGAGTTTGAGCAAACAATAAGCCATAGCATGAACTCCTCGTCTGATGATTGGGATCTCTTCCATCAATTGCTAACTGATGATGTAAATTGGGATAAGCAAAAGCATGATGGTGAAGGAACATCTAGTAGAACCTCCAGCTCTAGGGAAGAGTCTAATTTTGGAAGTCAGAGGGGACCCATTGATCCTAAAGACAAGGGCAAGCGAGTTCTAGAAGAATAATTTCTCTTATGGGGCTCTTCCTTCTGAAATTATTGGTTAGTCATCCTCCCTCTAATTTTCAATTTTAACCTTATACCAAAGAACTGATAATCTTTACTACAGTGCACAGAAAGATAAGATGGAAATCATATGGGTGGTCGTTTTTCAAAATAGAAGGTCCATAGAAGAAAAAAATTATAAAAAATTTTCACACCGATTAATTTGTTAGTGATAGTTTAAAAAATTGATGTCATGATTGGTACAGATAAAAATCAATAAAAACTTGCTAATTTAATTGTGAAAAATATTGTGAAATTTTTTATTTCTTTAACACTTTTCCTCTCTCAAACCATGAATTGCTTGGATTGTGCAACAACTCTGTTTTTTGACTTATTTCCTTTTGATTATATATGTGAAGATATAATTTTACCATGTTTTAAGTTGGACTTACCTCAACCTTTTCTTTTTTTCTTTTTTTATAAATTAGATTTCAAACCCTATTGTTTAGGAGTAATTTTTAACTTATCCTACACTTTTCAAAATTTTCAATTTAAACTACGCTTGTTCAAAAGGTTTTCAAATAAGCCATCGATTATTTTCCTAACATCATTGATGAAAAAGGACATTTTGATATGTAATTCAGAGAACTGGATGATAGGGTTTAATTTTGTCTACTTGTACAGGGTTGAGCTTGGAGTGGAAGGGACTGTCCTAAGGCTAATCTATTCGACCCATCTGACCCGAAGCATGGAGGACTGTTTTGAACGAATGGATCAGTTGAAATCGGGTATGAAGGGTCAAAAAAAAATTCTAGGTGGTTGGGCAGGTGGCAAGTTTAATAGAGTTTCTAGGTTCTTGATTATGTAAATTTGTTGGTAGATGTGTAACATTGGTAGTATATTTATGTTTTCAGTTGTTGATGTAAATTTGTGTAATTTTATGGCTTTTTGATGAGATTTATAAATTTGAATGTCCTTTTTTGTTAAGAGTAAATTTGCAGAGAAGTGAAGGTGAGCTTTCTAAAAGCATTGATACTAAATAGACCTGTTAATATCATAAAAAGCCTCAATTTTTTATCTTTATGTTGTCGAGCCTAAAGTGCACAACCTAGCCCATTAGGTTATGCCAATTATTTATTTATTTTTTTAATCATTCTGTTCAATTTGAATTTCTATTATATTACATTTGGGTTTTATTTATGTTCAATCAATTTCAAATTGTGATTTAAGAATGGCAGAGAGGATATTCTATATAAGCTGATATTGAGCATTACCCACTGCAATCAGGAGTACTTGTCCACCCTGTCTTGGTTAGTGATCAATCCCCCATGTCTTGGCTGGAGATTTTAATTTTATAGATACTGTTGATTGCAAGTGCATAACAAACTGTTACAGATTCAATGAGCTTAGTATTCATGCTTTGCAGTTTCTATAGTAAATTAGTAATTATTGTAATTGGTTTCCCTTCCCATTTTCGGGCAGTGACACCAATACTACTTACATAAAGAGAATTATGGAATATGGCTTCTTCCATGTTCATTGAGCTTATCTGGAATGTGTTCTCTTGCAGATTTTCCCAATTCATGTGAAGGGGGCTGCCAGTAGCTTGATGGTGCTGGTGAACTGTTTTAGTGCTTAGGCAGTTTCCTTTACATTCAACTTTCTTATGAAATGGAGTTCCTAATGTAAGGGAAAATTTTCCCTTAGCACCAAACGAATGTATTGTCAGTTTGCATTTTTTTACAACTGACACTGTCACTCCTATATTTGATGTTCTTTTCCAGACTTTTTTCATCTACCCTGCATAGAATCCTAGAGGGGGAGAAGGCTACAAATATTTGAACCAACAATAGCTGGAGATACTAGACCATTGGATTTTATTTTGGTTCAAGTATCATCTTCATTTGGTGCTGAGAATTCAAGTTCAAACACGGCAAGGAGAATTTAAATCATCTGTTTTATTAACAAATTCTTTGGGCACCAAGTAGATTAAATTTATGGGCAAAAGAAGGGAAGATGAAATGAAAATTATTTGTGGGTTGGACAATAGACAGCAGAGACAATTTTTAACAAGCATAATATGTATACTTGTGCTCATGTAAAAGAACACAGGGATTAGTACTTCTATCCAATTTTGCAGAGTTTTCTGTTATACTTTCGCATTGCAAGCCAGAAATAAATTTTTTTGCACAGTAAGTCTAATATAATAGTTTGCTAAATGCTATGACCACCTGATGCATGTGTTGCTAGCTTTGAAAGTTTGACGGAAAGTTGAAATTAAAAGAAATTCAATTAAATAATAATGTAGGTTTTTTGGTCATAGTAAATTAGCAATGTACAAAACCAGTTCTAATATTCAAGAACTAGTATGGTTTGGTCGTTGATTGAGGCTTTTGGTGGAAAAAAGGCAGGGGAACAGAAAGGGTTCTACAGTTGATTGTGGCTTTGGAAAGCAAACTAGAGATCATTGGTTTCATTCTTTCTGGCTATAAAGGCACATGACTTGCGGCTGCGGGTGATCAGGTGTATAATCAGATCAAAATAAAATTTTTATTTCATGTAGATAATATTAGTAAGTAATTGTTTGAGCAAACAAAATTTTATTAAGTTTGGTCTCTTTAATGTTCTGCATGTGGCTTGAAGTGAAACTCGAGGAATTATAATTCGAAGTGAAATCTGACTTCATGGATTAAATGGCTCACCTAAGAGGACTTTATGTCGTAATGCAAGTTACAATGAAAAATGAAAAATATAGACACTACAACTGTGACAAAGTGCTGATGAGATATTTAATACAAGTTATTTCAAAATTCTAATGCCATTGATTCAAAAAGTCATGCAACAGTACAAGGCTTTTGTCAAAAGCCTAAGGTCTATTCATTTGTACAATCTTTTTATCAAGGGGGGTCCTAAAAATAAATATGAACACATTCTCTCCCAAATCTCTGGCCTGTACAGACCCAATAGGCTTCCATCTATTTATCATGGTAATCTTGAATGCCTCCCAGTTAAAAAATTTGTTTGTAAATAGCTTTGCTACTAATAATTTAGGTTTCCTCCAGTTCTCAATCCATCTTCGATTAACCTTTAGATACCTGGTTCAAATCCTCAAAAGAGAGTGGGTCTCTAAGACCTCACCTCAGGAGGTATTAGGTTTCAACTAAGTTTATGGTTACTAAATATTCTAGAAAAATGTAAACAAAGGAAAATGCCAAAAAGGACAAGAAAAATGTCTCATAGTATAGGTTTTTATTTTTCAGGAAAAAAAAAATTGCTATATCAAAAATGTTTTGTTTGGACTTTGGATTAGATTATTTAAAAAAAATCAAGGGATTTTGAAGAATGACTATTAGTATAAATTACTTTATATAAATTTAACGAGATGTTTTATACAAAATAAAAAACCAATATATGTATATGATGAAGTGGATTTTGGAGATTTACTCAAATAAAAACACACGATAATTAGTTAAATCAATGCTACATTTTAATAAAGCTCAAATATTTCCATAATTTTTCATCAATTAAAATAATTGAAATTTCATTCTCTATTCAAATTATATTTCAATCTAAATTTAAAAACTAAAATTTTCTAATTTATTTAAATTAACCACAGGAATTGAATATTAAACAAGTTAGGACAAGAATAATAGACAAGAAATCTTGTATTTCAATGATATTGCTTGATCTCCTTAAGAGAACAAAGGCTAAATTATTTATTAAAAAAAATTAAAAAGAAGGAAAAATAAATAAATAAACCAAAAAGAGGGGGCCATGAATACAGGACCAGTTAAAACAATACCAAACGCACCTGACTTCAAGGCCCACTTTCTGCAGGAATGGGCTGCTTCATAGGCTTCTTGTAAAGAAAAGAATTCCCTGGAAACTAACGGAGCTTCAAAGAAGCTTAGAGAGAGTAAAGAAGACTCTGATTGAAAACTGTATATTGATTATGAAGAATGAGTTTACATAAATAACTACTCTTCCTTTATATACAAAAACAGAGAAAGCAAAGAAGCGGGAAATTAGGAATTCCCTAACTAATTTCCTAACTAATTACACTGTGTAACTGCTTAAGGCTTCAACCAATAGATGAGTGACAACTGGCTCTTTGAGTAGATGAATCTGCCTTGCTTCTTCTCACATGTGAGCTATGTGGGCTGCGTGTCTTCATTAAACTAAACGCTGCCGTTTCCTTCACTGCCTTATTTCTAACTGCAAGGCTACTTGGTGTCGTTTTCTTCTCATCTTGTTTAGCCTCTTTGTCGTTTAACCTCTGAGTTGCAGTGTTACTTCAACACTTCTCTAGAGGCCCAACTAAAACGGCAGTGAGAGAATCTCTTGTTATATCTGTAGCAACTACAACAATTAACAACTGGTCTCCGAGCATAGCTTCATTGAAGGAAGGACTAATGGGAAAATCAATTTCTTTCTTTTTTTTTTTTTTTCAATGGGAAAAGACGGTAATAAAAAGAGGCATAACAGAATGGTTCAGAAAATATTTTACTCAATATAGTTAATACTTAATACAGTTATTACCAATAATATGCTATAATAAACCACCTTAGAAAGATGCAATTCATTACTTTCTATGATCAGAAACAAAAACAAAAGTACAGCGAAAATATTTTGAATGCGGGTTGTCTTCTGGACAAAACTTTGCTTCCAAGCAACATTTAGAGTGTTGGTTGCGTTTTAGAAAATGCCATGAAAAATATATTTTTTACTACTTTCTCACATTTTCACATCTCTCAAGAATACATATAATAAAAATAAGAAATTTTTAGATTAAAAAAAAAAAATCGTGATCATTATCGGTGGTGGCGGTGGCCGGTGGTCACCTATCACCTACGGTAGTTGGCCACCGGAGACTAGGGACGTTAGTGGGGGTAGTGGTTGGGTGGCGGACATGTGAGGTGTGGTGTGGGGGGTGGAGGTTTGATTGATAAATTTTGAGTGAGACAGAAAATAGTTTACGAAAAATTAAACATTAAACCAATTTTCGTTATAAGTGTTTTTATTTTACAGTCAATCGGAAAACAATTTCCAGTTGATCAACATTTTTTGTGGCCCCCAAACACTTGTAAATGCAGAAAATATTTTCCAAAAATCAATTTCCATAAAACCAAACACAGCCTTACACTTAAATCTATAATCTATTGGTATTTTGCACTTAAAGTTACTTTTGAGATAGGCTTATTTGATCTATAATCTATGGGTAATTTTTGTTATTTTGCTATCTTGAAATTGAATAATTGAGCTAGTGGTCTATTTACATGTATATATGTTGTGTTCTTCCTTTCCGATTTTCAGTGTTTTTGGTCATTGGGAGCTTTTATTTGCTTGCAAATTGGGGTGTCCTGTTTGTGTACATTGTAGTGTCACCAGCTGTGAGTTTCTCTTTACATTCATTCTGTTCGATTTGAATTTCTATTATAATTTTTTTTTTTTTTTTTTATATTCAATTCAAATTTCATATTATGAATTAGGAGTCCATGTAAACTTGTCCTTGTCTTGGCTAGAGATACAGTTGATTCCATGTGCATTAAAATTTGGAAAAGTTTGCTTCAATAATTATTCTTCTAAAACGTTGTTTTAACAAACTGTTATAGATTCAATGAGCTTGGTATTCATGCTTTGCAATTTTTATAATCATGATTGTAATAGGTTCCCCTTCCCTAGGGGCATAGCCAGGAATAATTACTTAGAGGGATTGAGTTGTAGTAGAGATATACTAAATATAATAAAATTTTTCCTCAAACATAATATTTTCTCTTCCTATCTTTAATTTCTTACAGACTTATTAAACACAATATTTTTGTTTTATAGGACTTTGATCCATCCTGAGATTATAATTCTTGTTTCCCACAAAAGGAAATTCCACATTGATTCAACATTCAGGGTGGTGAGACCCACATGAGATTCTGTCTAACTCGAAAATTGTATAATAACACTACTTGGATGAGAGTTGCTCTATGTGCTCTTTTTTCAGTTGCAAAGGATGTAGCTAATGTCAATGACATTATGGATTCAAAAACTTCTTTCAAACTTATTTGTCACTTGAAAGCAAGTAATGGGCCTAATGATCTGAGTTTGAAACCTCGCTATATCTATTGGCCAACTAAAGAAGATCTCATGATGTCACTACAAGGTGGATCCATTTGGCTATCCTATATACCGCGTGGATCGTTTCCTGATTGGCTATATGATTGCACCTGCATTAAGGTTTCATTCAAGACAAATTTCCTGATTGGCTATATAATTGAGCAGAAGTGTGGCCTTCGTCTCTTGTACCAGCATTCCGAGGTAAATTTCAAGAAAATAATCAGGGACTGCATGAAGTCCATGACTGATTGCGAGTTTCCTTAATCAAATGAAGATTAAGAATAGAAATAGAAAAATGAGGTCTTGGATGGAGAGTCAACTTAGCGAAATTTACCCCCATCATAAGGATCAACGCTGCCAAAGCAACCTACTGGTAATTAATAACTATGATTATTTGCTGTCTTAAACATAATTTTCAATCTCCCTCTTTAATTTCTCTCAGCTCATTAAACACAATATTTCTGTTTCACAGGGGTTTGATCGATGCCTTTTCTATGATCCCCATTTTCCTCCAAGTGAAATTTTGGAGTGGTTCAGTGATCGGAACGATGAGCACTGGGTGACAATCCCTCTACCTCCAAATTTGTACAATGATAGTACTTGGATGGGACTGGTTCTATGTGCTTCTTTTTCTGTCGACGTGAATCAGACTGCTCACATTCACATCCTGGATTCTGAATACTATTGCCTGATGTTTCAGTTTGTAACAAATATTGGTACTGCAAGCTCTTTCATTGGCTATCAACTGACTATAGAAATTCTCCAAATGTTAAAGCAAGGTACCAGATTTATTTGGCTGTCCTATATACCACGTGGGTCGCTTCGAAATTGTCCAAATCAATGCAGCTACATTAAGGCTTCAATTACAACCCGGTGCCCAGGCTTGAAGGTGGAGCAAAGTGGCCTTCGTCTCGTGTACAATCATGACGAGGACGACTTTAAGCAAACAATAGGTGACAGCATGAAATCTTCGTCCGATGATTCGGATCTCATCCCTCAATTGACAACAGATAATGGAAATAGAGATAAGCAAAAGCTTGATGAAGAAGCAACATCTAGTAAAACCTCCAGCTCTAGGGAGAAGTCTAATTTTGAAAGTCTGAGGGGATCCATTGATCCTAAAGACAAGGGCAAGGGAGTTGTAGAAGAATAGTCACTCTGATTTCCTTCTTGATGAGGTGAAAATCGCCAGTCCTTGTAAATGCGTCCGGATGGAGCCGAGTCCGTGTCTGTATCTCTGCAAATAGGGTAAGATGGTTCCCTCACAGTGGTCATCGGTGTAGTATCCGCCACAACGTCTCCGATGCCAGAGTCGGTATAGGGAAGCCTCTTAGAGAATAAATACGAATATCAAAGTAACTACAAATGCTTTTAGGTGTGTCTATGTACCTTATGTTGGTGCTGTGAGGTCTTTATATATGTTACCACAACTCCTAGCCGTTGTGGCTGTTATTGTGGTTTTAATGCCTCTCTTGGTAATGCCTCATGCTCGATAATGTAGACTTTGATGGGCTTCCAACGGTCTATACAACTGGTTTTGTAACCGTCCGAGGCATTGTTGACTGCATTGAATAGCTTGCCTACCTTCGTCAATGACATGGATATATTGACGGAGATCTTTGGTTTGCTCGTTTGTGATTGAGAAAGATCGTCGATCCTAGCACTTTTGAACTTATAGGTAACTGGTAAGTCATCCCCCTCTAATTTTCAATTTTTAGTTCATACAAAAGAACTAGTAATATTTACTGCACAAATAAATAAGATGGAAACTATTTTTTTGTTATGATATAGGACTTTAGTAGGGTGATGAGTTCCTTGGACTGACAATTATAGTGTATTTTTTTTTATGTGATTATAATGGCTTAGCTTGGAATTACCTCAACACTATTTTTTTTTAATAAATTGTATTCATTTCACTCTTTGTACATGTGTAAGCTCCCTTAATTTTTATTATTCTTATTTTTGGCTGAATGCCTAAGCTATGCACCTTATCTCTCATCTTTATTAGTGTTTTTTTTTTTCTTCCTTTCTCTACCTTAGTAGCTTTGTGTGGTCGAGGATAGGGATACCATTTTCTTGGAGGACCTCAGCAATGAAGTTGACTCATGGAGGACATGGTGGAGCTTTCTTCTAGCAAAGGCCGGCTCAATGGTATAAGCCATTGATGCAACCGCCTAAGGGCCCAAGTGAAAAAAGGGCCCCTAAATTTTAACCAATAATATTAATTAAGCCGAAATATTAACCAATAAATAAAATAATATAATATTTTCATATCAAATGAAAAACAAATAAAAAAGAGAAAGAGAAAGAAATGCTATGTTTACAATATTTTTACAAAAAATCCTAAATAGCAGATTGTTAAAGGTCATATGGACAGCAAAAAAATATTTTTAGTGGTAGGTTCAAATAGAAAACAAGAAATAACTTAACACCTAAGATTTGTTATGAAAAATATTGTGAATGTATCACTTCTAAAAGAAAAAGGAAATGAAAGAAAGCAATCCACAAAAAAATTCACAACATTTTTTACAATAGTTGAGTTAGCAAACTTTTACTAGTTTCCGACTAGATTCACCACTAATATCACTCTTTTACTCACAACTATCAATCTACCATATCAACAAATGTAAAAAGTTTTGTCAAATTTTTTTGTGTTTATAAAGTTTTTTTTTTTTTTTTTTTTTTAAATGCTACATGGTACATGTTAATTAATAGTAATTTTACATATGAAACAAGATAATCAATTTTCACCTTGGCCCTCAAATACATCAAGCCGCCCCTGCATCTAGCTCTTGTAGGCAACAACGACGAGATTGACCTCCTCAATTCCTTGATAATATGACGTCTCATTATGGTCTTTGAACCGCCTCAATGAGGATAAGACAATGCAATGAGCTCCTAGTCCTAAGTTTCTCGATTATGTAAATTTTTTTTTTCAGTAGATATGTAAAATTGGTAATAGATTTGTGTTTTTCAGTTGATGTAAATTTGTGTAAATTTTTGCTTTTTTAATGAGATTAATAAATTTAGATGTCTTTTTTTAGTTAAGAGTAAATTTTGTAGAGAAGTGAAGGAAAGCTTACTAGATACATTGATGTTAAATAGACATGTGAATATCATAAAAAACATCAATTTCATCTTTATGTTGTCGAGCCTAAAGACCTAGTCCAGCCCATCTCGGGATTGGTAAATTATGCCATACATTTTATTTTATTTTTTTAAATTCCTTCTGCTGAATTTGAATTTCTATTATATAACTTTTGGGTTTTATGTTCAATCCAAATTCATATTATGATTTAAGAATTTCGAAGGGGCAAAATTTATATATGCCTGTTGATGAGGATAAAATTATGCTGACAAAGGTGACGGGACAAACTTGACAAAAGTGACGGTACAGACCTGACAAGGGTGACGGGACATACTTGACAAGGGTGATGAGATGGTTTTGCCGTCAGCATTCCTTCAAGGCCGACGGTGACCTGAACTAAAAGAACTCCACATAGGGCCAAACATCCTGAAGTTGACCGGATAAGCGTGGACTGACGGGATAACATAAGCCGACGGCGTCGATCTATGGAATGTTTTGTTCTGCACGTTTACGTGTACAAGTAAATAACTTGCTCCCCACATTTCATGAAACCTAAGGACTCCTATATGGAAAGAATCCCGTAAAATACGCCCAAGAAGACTCCTATAAGGAAAAGACTTCTACTCCAAGGAAAAGAGGGGCAACCCTCGCTACTATAAAAACCCAAGCACCCTCACAAACCAAGGTACGCATAATTTACCCTCTCTAGCACTCTAGAGCAGTGAGAATATTTCTAACTTGACCTTCGGAGGGTGTTTGGCCGGTACCACACCGGTACTCCCGCTAGGTTATTCCTTTTCATTTGTGCGGTGCCATTTGCGATCGTGACGAGGAACGTGTGACTCACTTTGGTGGTATTATTTCCGGCATCATCGGTTGGCGCCGTCTGGGGGAATCGTTTTAGCACACTTTCGCTTCCCAGCACGAAGAGTTACATGGTACTCACTCGCTCAATGGCGACCACCAACGACGTTCAAGAAGAAGAAGCCCCTACGACCGCGCTTGAAAGACAGTGGGACACTCGCCGCCGCCGTGGAGCGCCTCACCAAACAAAACCACGACCTAGAAGAGCAACTCGAGACAAAAAAATGCAGCCCCCAACAACCATGGAGCAGATCAAGAAGGAACCAAATAGCCGACGTAAGAAACCAGGAAGGACCCCGTGGCCAAAGAACGCCCGAGCAAACCAGAACGGCAAAACACGAGCATCCCCTCCCTCGCAGAAACCACTCCGCCACTTGTTATCGCAGAGATGCAAGCCATGAAAGAACAAATGGAGGTTATGATGAATGCTCTCAAGGGACGAGTATCCAGCGACCTTGACGACCTTGTCAACCGAATCGACTCGCCGTTCACCGCCACCGTCAACACCTACCCTTTACCAAGTAAGTTCCGCATGCCACGAGATAGACAAGAGGATTATGACGGTCAAGGACCCATTGGACCACCTGAGACCTTCAAGACCCTAATGCACCTTCAAGGAGTTGCGGACGCCATCATGTGTAGGGCCTTCCCTACAACGCCGAAGGGCGCAAAAGAATTTGGTTCACCGACCGACGCCGAACTCCATCAACACCTTCAAAGAGCTCGGCGCTCGGTTTACCGCACACTTCATTGGAGGCCATCGATACAAGAAGTCTACGGCTTGCTTAATGAGTATGAAGCAGCGAGAAGATGAAACTTTAAGAGCCTACATCTCCCGCTTCAACAAAGAGGCGCTCTCGATCGACAAAGCCGACGATAAAATACTGGTTGCGGCATTCACGAATGGCTTGAAGAAGGGTAAGTTTTTGTTTTCCCTATACAAAAACGACCCAAAAACCATGTCGGAAGTACTTTATCGCGCCACAAAGTATATGAACGCTCAAGATGCGCTGTTAGCTCGGGAAGAGAGGCCCGGGAAAAGAGAAAGGCAGAAGACAATCGGCGGGACCAAGGCCGGAAGAAGGCAAGAATAGGAGACCGAAGGGACGAAAGGCGCACCAAACCCCTAGGGGGAAGGTTCACGAGCTTCACTCCGCTAACAGCCCCGATAGATCAAGTCCTTATGCAAATTAAGGATGAAGAGGCTCGACGCGTCCCAGAAAAACTGAAAAGCGACCCCAACAAACGTTCCCGGGATAAGTATTGCCGATTCCACCGCGACCACGGCCACGACACGCCTGATTGCTATGACCTCAAGCGTGATTGAAGCCCTCATCGGACAAGGAAAGCTGCAGAGATTCGTTAGCAAGGAGAAAACGGATCCCCCCGAACAAGACCAACGCCCCCGACGGGATAATGAGCGTCTGAGGCCCCCAATCGGAGATATAAGGATGATCGTAGGAGGAACGGCTGCCGCCGGATCGTCCAAGAAGGCCCGCAAGACCTATCTTCGGATGGTACAAAATGTTCAAACGACGGAGTCATACCAAAGATAGCACGGAGAGAGGGTCCCATAATCGGATTCTCGGAAGAAGACGCGCGACGCCTTCACCATCCACATGACGACGCACTCGTCGTCGTCGCCTTGCGTGTAGGAGATTACAATATGCACCGGTGCTTGGTCGACAATGGCGATTCAAAGAGATATCTTGTACTACACAAAGATTCCAAAGAGATGAGGATCGACAAGGAGCGATCGATTCCAACAAATGCCCCGCTTGTTGGCTTCAATGGAGCCGAGTATTCCCACTAGGCGCGGTCACATTATCCGTGATTGTAGGAGATTACCCTCAACCGATAGTTAGGGACGTGACATTCTTGGTAGTTGATTGCTCGTCGACCTACAACGCTATTCTCGGGAGACCCACGCTCAACTCGTGGAAGGCGGTAACCTCCACTTACCACCTGATGATAAAGTTCCCAACCGACTACGGAGTAGGGGAGCTACGCGGGAGTCAGATGGCCGCACGCGAATGCTACATAGCCATGATGGAAATGGAGGATCGGGTTCGGGCTTTAAGCATAGAAGAGCACCGGACGGATATGAGAGCCGGTTGAGAAGTTAGAAGAGATACCCCTTGACAGTTCTGATCCCGGCCGGACAACCAAAATTGGAACGCTCGCTAACCCCACGGTCCGTCAGGAGCTCATAACCTTCCTCAGACGCAATCAAGACGTATTCGCATGGGGTCATGAAGATATGCCGGGAATAGACCCTTCAGTCATGGTGCACAGGTTGAATGTGTCGCCCGCCTTTCCACCTATCGACAAAAGAAGAGGGTGTTTGCCCCGAGCGAGACCGAGCCATAGCAGAGGAAGTCGAAAGCTACAGAAGCGAGCTTCATTAGGGAAGTATACTATCCCGACTGGTTAGCAAATGTAGTAATGGTCAAAAAGCGAGCGGAAATAGTGGATGTGTGTGGACTTCACCGACCTTAACAAGGCCTGCCCCAAGGACAGCTACCCCCTCTCGAGGGTTGATGTCCTAGTAGACTCTACAGCCCGACACCAGATTCTTGAAGCTTCATGGACGCTTTCTCGGGGTACAACCAAATCCGAATGCACGAAGCCGACCAGAGAAAAACGTCGTTCGTGACCAGCCAAGGCCTCTTCATTACAAGGTCATGCCCTTTGGCACGAAGAACGCGGGCGCAACGTACCAAAGGCTCATGAACAAAATGTTCGCGCAATAGATTGGGAGGAATGTCCAGGTCTACGTAGACGACATGCTAGTCAAAAGCCGAAGGGAGGAAGATCATCTAGGAGATCTCAAAGAAACATTCGACACACTTCGCTCATACAACATGAAGCTCAATCTGGGGAAATGTGCCTTTGGAGTGACGGCAGGAAAATTCTTGGGATTCATGGTATCTCAAAGGGGAATCGAGGCGAACCCGGACAAGATCCGGGCCATTATGGATATGGCACCACCAAGAAATGTGAGGGAGGTGCAAAGCCTCAATGGAAAGATAGCGGCGCCCCAAACGGTTCGTGTCAAGGGCGACGGACAAATGCTTGCCCTTCTTCCGAACATTAAAGAAATCCTTCGAGTGGATCGACGAATGCCAGCAAGCCTTCAAGAATTAAAGGCTTACCTCTCCTCCCCACCATTGCTAAGCCCGTCGCGCAGCCGGAGAAGAACTTTTCCTCTATCTAGCCGTCTCCCCCCGCAGCCGTTAGCGCGCCCCGGTCGAGAGAAGAAGAGAAAGTGCAAAAACCCGTGTACTACGCAGTTTAGCGCTTCACGGTGCCGAAGAAAGATACCCGCCCATGGAGAAACTTGCCTTCGCATTAGTTACGGCAGCCCGTAAACTCAAACCATACTTCCAAGCTCATACTCAGAAACGCCCCGACCGACAAGCCCTTACGACGGGCAATGAGCAGCCCCGAGGTCATGCGGGACGATTGGCGCTATGGGCTATAGAGTGAGCAAATTTGACATTCAAGATCACGCCCGCGGACCGCCATCAAGGGACAGATCGTCGCCGACTTTATAGCTGAGTTCACTCATGACGAAGACAAGGGGGCAGCAAAGTCCCCTCAATGGAGCATATATACGGACGGATCGTCCAACAGGCAAGCTGCAGAGGCCGGCATTGTGCTACTATCGCCCGAAGGAGACACCATCGAATGTATGGTCCGTCTCGACTTCCTTGCCACCAACAATGAATCGGAGTATGAGGCTCTGATAGCGGGACTTGACCTCGCCAAAGCAACAGGAGCCGCGAGGGTAGTCATCCACTGCGATTCACAGGTCATCACTAACCAAATAAACGGAGACTACGATTGCAAGGGCGAAAAGATGAAAAGGTACCTTGATGAAGTAAGGACGAGGGTGGGTGACCTAGAAGCCAAAGTCGTCCGTATTCCCGAGAGAAGGAAACGAGAGGGCCGACCGTCTCGCAAAGGCCGCTTCACCTGAACAAATGGTCATCCCTGGTAATGTACTCTCTTTCGCATGCTTTTCCCGCTAATAGATCTCAAAGAACATGCGAAGTATGCTCCGATAGTAGCTGGACAACGCCGTTAGTTTCGTACCTAAAACACGGGGTCTTACCGGACGAGAAGGAAGCCGCAAGGAAACTTAAAGTCCAGGCGGCGAGGTTCGTCCCGATAAAAGACGTCTTGTATAAAAGAGGTTTCTCCCGACCATATCCGAGATGCTTGGGTACGAAAGAGGCGGACTACGTCATGAGAGAAGTACATGAAGGAATCTGCGAAACCACTCGGGTCTAGATCGTTGGTACACAAGCTTGTGCGAGCAGGATATTATTGGCCCACCATGCGAAGGATGCCGAAGCCTATGTCGTCGGGCTGCGACAAATGCCAAAGGTTCAAGAATACTATTAGACAACCAACCGAAGAGCTGACCCGATGACAGCCCCATGGCCGTTCGCACGATGGGGATTAGATATTATGGGACCATTCCCCTACAGCCGCATTTGACTAAAATTCCTGGTAGTAGGCATCGACTATTTCACAAAATGGGTGGAAGCTGAAACTTTGGCAACGATTACAGAAAAGAACGTGCGGAGCTTTGTCCGGAGATGTATCATATGCGGGTTTGGCATTCCTAGAGTCTTTGTCTCGGACAACGGGAGACAATTCGACAACGACCCCTTCCGGGATTTTTGCTCACGATTAGGAATAAAGAACCACTACTCCTCCCCCGCCCACCCTCAAGCTAATGGACAGTCGAAGTCACGAACCGATCCTTGCTCAAGATTATCAAGACTTGGCTCGAGGGGGCAAAGGGTATATGGCCCGAAGAATTGCCAAGTATACTATGGGCATACAGACGACGGCAAGAACACCCACGGAGAGACACCGTTCCGACCGACGTGCGGAAGCGAAGCGATTATCCCAGCCCAAGTTGGACTCACAAGCTACGGTGCACAACCATGATGAGAACAAAAACGACGAGGCTATGCGACTACAAAACGACCTAGTGGACGAGATCGGAGCAAAGAAGAGAACAAAGGCTCGCCAGTGCCAGGACCGCATGGCCAAACACTACAACTCTTTCGAGTCCGACATAGAGACTTCCAAGTTGGAGACCTTGTTCTTAGAAAGGTCATGGGTGCCGCTAGGGACCCTACTCAAGGGAAACTCGGCCCCAATTGGGAAGGACCTTACCGAGTTACATCGTGGCGGAGAAAAGGTACTTACCACCTAGAGACATTGGAAGGACAGAAGCTACCACACCCATGGAACGCCGAACACCTACGGAAGTATTACCAATAGGAGCGACAAAGATGAAGACCGACCTATTTTTGTTATTCCAAAGAAACTTTAGTTTTACTCCTCGGATTTATCATTTACTTGATTTTTTCTTTTCTTGCAACAAATACTTTTTAGCCCGAATGGCGGGATTCGGTTTTAATTACTTTTATTTAAATGCATGCCAATAAGAGGAGTTTATTCAGAAATTGCTGGAGTATTTATTCTTTCTACGATTCACTAATCTCATATTCTAGGACGACTAAGTCCATAACACAAGGTCCTAAAAACTGACGGACCAAAAAGATGTCAAATGACATCAAGGCCAAGGCCAAGAAGTCGACGGTCCGAAAAGGCCAAAAGCTAAAAGGTCGACGATCCAATAAGATGGAGTAACCATCATACGGACAAGGTCCTCAAGATCGACGGACCGACAAAGATGTCGAAAGACATCAACGCCTAAAAACTGACGGACCAAAAAGATGTCAAATGACATCAAGGCCAAGGCCAAGAAGGCGACGGTCCGAAAAGGCCAAAAGCTAAAATGCCGACGGTCCAATAAGATGGAACAACCATCATATGGACAAGGTCCTCAAAACTGACGGACCGAGAAAAAAGATGTCAAAAGACATCGAACGCCTGAAAACCGACGGTCATAAAGTCGACGGGGTTTTCAACAGTTGAAAGAACTGACGTATTCCAAGCAAACGGGAATTTTTAAGGAGATAAAAGCTACCGAAATGAAATACATGTGCAATCGTACATAAACGACAAAGGCACTTAAACGTGGTTCGAAATGAAATACATGTGCAAATGTACATAAACGACAAAGGCACTTAAACATGGTTTAAAACTACAATCGTTTAAAAATTACAACTGTTTTCCAAAAAAAAAAAAAAATTTAAAAAGCAACAGTTTTATACATGGCTACAATTAAGCAAAGAGAACGCCGGAGGGTTGCCGTCGGCCTGATGATCTTCAACATCTACGATCACGGCCGGAGAATCGGAAGTCGTAGGGTTAGCGGCAGTCGTGCCAGACTACACCGCCGTCATGCTCCGGAGTAGGGCCAGCCGAGGAGAGCCGTCGTCTCCATCATCCATTGTGATCCCAGCACAAGTCCAGCTCCGGGAAGGCCGACGCGACTGTCGAAGGCAATCATCGAACCCAAAGTGCCGTATCATCACCACCACATGAGTCGATAAAAGATCGCGACGCTTTGAAGTCTCTAATCGCGTCGATCCCGCCGTCTCGTAACTTCTCCTCCTCCGAGCCGTCACTTCTCCTTGGAGCTTGTCGTTCGCCACCCAACCGCCGTCGCTTTTTCCTTAACCTCCTGCAGCTCTTGGTTAAGGAGACGGACGGCTTCCTTGTACTGAGCCTGCTGATTCAACGAGTTCTGTTGTGGCTACGAACTCGGTTGACGACCCCCTCCTTCGCCACACAACGGTCACGAAGGGCCTTGACACGAACCAAGGCCTAAAAGAACGTATCCGTCAGTTAAAAAGTACACCAAAACAAGATACGGCATGTTCAACCCCAAAATGTGAGAAACCTACCCTGGAGAGATCAAAGAGGGCCGACGCCCCTAAATCCTCCGTCCCCATTTGGTCACGGGGCTCCATGTCCGTCGGCTTTATCGTAGATTCAACCTCCCCGACGGCATATTCCTTGTGGGTTAGGAGACGGCACGGACCCTCGTTGACGGGACCAGTGGAAGTCATCACCCTCTTTCCCGCGCCATGGCCGGACTTCGGAGGGGACTTTTCCGTCAATGGCTCGTCTGCAGGAGTGACGGCAGTCTTTTTTGATGGACGGCCGTCACTCCCGTCCAGTTTCCTCTTCGCCACTTTGGCGACGGCCTTGGGGGTTGACGAGGCTTCCCCCCTTGCTTCCTTGGCCTTCCTCTCTTCCTTCGGCGACGGGTCACATGGTCCGTATCCTTTGCTTCGCGGATTCCATCTCTACAACACAAAGAAAGACTATTAGGAAAAGTGACGGAAAAAATTAAACTGACGAAAAAATTAAACGACGAAAAAGTTAAACTGACGGGAAAATAAAAGTCTACTCACGTCGGCGCGCAAACTCTTCCAACCTACGAGCTTCGGCCGACGGATCTGGACCCCCACAAGATAAGTGGAGGGTGTCAAGGGTGATCAAATCCCTGCACTTACGGTCTTCCAAAGGGATTTCGAGAATCCGTTGGATGAACTCCTCCCGCTCGTCGCTTATATGCGAACGGGTATAAGTGAAAAGAAATAAGAAGTGTTAGTACCGTCACCTCAAAAAACGCACGAGCCTCATGGTTGACGGGATTAACCTCAATCCCCGACAAAGGCCCAGTGTTTGTCAAAGTAACCGCGGGGCATCGTCGCCCACTCCTCCCGACGGACACTCCAATCCGTCCCTTCAACAAAAAAATACCTCCTCTTCCAGTTCCTATTTGAGTCCGGCATATCTGACACTAGCCGTAGCCCTTTCTCCCGGGCATTAAAGTGATACGTCCCCTTAGACGAGGCGATATGGTAAGGCCTATAACAATAAAAGAATTCTCCTAGGGTAAGGCGACGGTGTCCTCCACTAAGACTGCCCCATAGGATTTCAGCTCCTATAAAAGTCCTCCGGGCGTTTGGGGCAACCTGGGTGACGGATATTCCAAGGAAGTCGGCTAGTTGACGGTGCAGAGCCGTCAACGGTAACCTCGGGCCCGCAGCAAACATGGCATCATACATGCCGACGTCACCTGTCCTCCCGGAGTAACACCTCTCACCCTCTCTAGGGAGACGGATGGGGATGTGGTCTGGGATTTGCTAACGAACCCGCAACTCCCTAAAAACTTTACCACTCATCCCAGGCAAAAATTTGTTGACGGCCCAATCCTCGGGAAGAATGAAGGGACGGTTATCTCCGAGACCCTCCGAGGTTCCTTCACCGGATCTCTCATCCCCGTCACTATCCTCCCCGTCAACATCCATTCCATCCCCGTCGTTTTCATCCCCTCTTCCCTCATCCTCATCTCCCTCGGCAAAACTCTCATCGCCGTCAAGAGATTGGGCCGACGACTCTCTCTCCGACGGGAGGGAGAAGTCTGACTCGTTTCGAGAACCAAAGGTTTCGTCGTAGCCCGCTCCTTCGCGGATCGACGACTCGTCACAAGACGCGTCACTCGACATCTAACTACCTACAAGTGACGGGCTCAAACTAAGTACCTAGGCTGACGGCCTCACTAATGAGGCAAAAATAAAAAAGAAAAAGAAGGAAGGAGAGAGAAGATGAAAACTTACCGGTATGGAGGCCTTCTGGATGGCTCTAAAGACAAAGAACGGATAAGCCGACGGAAGTGAAGTCGACGAAAGGTGGGCGACGATCTTTCTCTCCACAAGATCAGCAAGGTTGAAATAGTGAAAAATGACTGAAAGCGCTGTTTATATATGGAAAAAATAGCGCGGAAGACGAAGCGGCGTCTCGTCGGAAGTGAAGCCAATAGGAACGAGCCACCTGTCCAAGGCATTAAATGCACAAATCCACGCAAACGATATTCCTGCCTCTTTTGAAAATAAACTCCATAACCCGTCAAGACAGAGTCCGACGGAGGTATGGAGTAAGGGGCAAGTGATGAGGATAAAATTATCTTGACAAAGGTGACGGGACAAACTTGACAAAAGTGACGGTACAGACCTGACAAGGGTGATGGGACATACTTGACAAGGGTGACGAGATGGTTTTGCCGTCAGCATTCCTTCAAGGCCGACGGTGACCTGAACTAAAAGAACTCCACATAGGGCCAAACATCCTGAAGTTGACGGGATAAGCGTAGACCGACGGGATAACATAAGCCGACGGCGTCGATCTATGGAATGTTTTGTTCTGCACGTTTACGTGTACAAGTAAATAACTTGCTCCCCACGTTTCATGAAACCTAAGGACTCCTATATGGAAAGAATCCCGTAAAATACGCCCAAGAAGACTCCTATAAGGAAAAGACTTCTACTCCAAGGAAAAGAGGGGCAGCCCTCGCTACTATAAAAACCCAAGCACCCTCACAAACCAAGGTACGCATAATTTACCCTCTCTAGCACTCTAGAGCGGTGAGAATATTTCTAACTTGACCTTCGGAGAGTGTTTGGCCGGTACCACACCGGTACTCCCCGCTAGGTTATTCCTTTTCATTTGTCAGGGTGCCATTTGCGATCGTACGAAGAACGTGTGACTCACTGGTGGTATTATTTCCGGCATCATCACCTGTCTTGGCTAGAGATTTTATAGATACTGTTGATTACATGTGCATCAAAAAATTTGTAAAAGGTTACATGAATAATATTCTTCTAAAACAATGTTAACATCCTGTCATAGATTCAACGACCAAAGAATGTAGATTTTCGATTCCTTTTTCTTAGTTTGGGTTGGAATACCAAAGTTATCACTAGGAGACTGCTTAGATTAGCCCAATTCAAAAAGGTAAAGTAATGAGTTGGTTGGCCCATATTGGTAACGATTTTATGGGCCAAAAGTTTCCTATCATGATTGACATAACATTGATACTTGACTTGCCTCTTTCGATGTACTGGAGGATAATACTAGATGGGCTACTGCTGGTTCGAGGGAAGTATTTTCATTATAATTGAGATTAAAATAATTTTTATTGTTTAAATTGAAAAATACATCACATAAAAAAAATGCTAAAATGCAAAATTTACCATCTAAGTTTCACTAGAATTCATTACAGTTTTTAAATTTTTTTTCATTCATTTCAGTCCACTAAATTTCAAGTTTATTTATTTAAGATCTCTTCATCAAACTTTGTTAAAGGTTGCAGTTAATTATGCAAATTTTTAATTTTTTTTCTTCAAATTAAAAAAAAAAGGCAATTAATGATTAAAAAAATATCTTCCATAATTTTTTCATAAAATTTAACAAAAATTGAGAAAGATGCCTTAATTGAATACACTTTAAATTTAAAGGACTAAAATAAATTCTGTCGGCACTTCCTCATGTGCTTTGGGGGTCTAGCTGTCTAGGAGGGAAATTGTGAATTTTTCATTTTAGCTTAAAAAAATTGAAAAATACTAACAACCCTAATTCAAGATGGTTTCTACAATTAATCTATTGGTTATTATTTATAGGATTAATCCAATTTGTTATGTGACAAACTCACAAAGTCTATTTCTAGTCCACGTTGAATTATTGAGGTTTCAAGATAAGTTGATATGGCTTTTGCAAATGCATCTGATACTATTCATTTCTTTTGCCAGCCAAGTTAACGAACTTGTCATTCTTTGGAAAACTTTTTTTTTTTTTTAACTGAACTTCTTTGGAAAACTTATGGCCTGTTTGGATAGAGGGGGGAAAGGGGGAAGGGGGGGGGGAGTGGATCGGAGTGGAGTAGAGTTGGCTAAAAATAAGTTAATTTTGTATTAAATCTATTCTATTCTTACTCTACTCCCCTTCCCTCTCCCTCAATCCAAGTGGAGTAGAGCTGGTCTCGAGTTTTGCTACCCTATTTGGATTGCTCATGACTCATATCTCAAAACTCGGGACCGGCTCCCTTCCCGTTAAAAAGCCTCCGATTTTCTCCCCTTTTTACACTGATGAGGAACACGTGGCTAATAAAAAATCGAAGGGTCAAAAGGAAGCCACATCAAAACATAATTTTTCTCTCTTCTTCTCAAACCCAAATCTTCAACAGCCTCCCTACCAAACCCACCATACATACACCACCACCCTTGGCCATGGACAGCAAGGAGCCATAAGAAAGGTGCCAGAGACACCACCAAAGTATGAGAAGCGCCGATGGCGCTATCACTCACCCAAAACAACACTTCCTCTTTGTCTCTCATCTCAAACTGTCTCTCTCTCATCCACCGTGATCAGACAAGCCAAGCATTAAAGATAACACCACCTCTCTCTCTTTGTCTCACAATGTTGAATGTGTTGGAGTTGTAGGATCTATGATAGCTGATTTAAGTTTAGATCTCTTATGGATTGGTTGGGCTTTATGTTGTTGTGAGCCAAATTGGCTGGGTTTTTTTGGGTTTGTGTGTTTTTTGATTCAATGAGCCGAGTTGGCCAGGTTGGTTGAATTTGTTGTTAATTGTTTGAAATAAACTGGGTTTTGTTTGAGTTTTTGGGTTTTTGGGTTTTTGAGTGTTTGAGATTTCTGGGTTTTCTTTGATTTGATGATTTTGGCTATGAATCTTTGAGGAAGAACGAGAAAAACTGATGGGTTTTTAGCATGGGTCTTTGGGGAAGAAGGATTTGGGTTTGAGAAGAAAAGGGAAAAATTATGTTTTGATGTGGCTTCCTTTTGACTCTTAGATTTTTTATTAGCCACGTGTTCCTCATCGGTGTAAAAACAGGAGATAATGGAAGGCTTTTTAACGGGAGGGATCCGGTCCCTCAAAACTCATATCTCAAAACTCATAACTCAAAATTCATTCTCATATCTAATTTCCTATTTTTTTTTCTTAACTCACTCCATGGCTATGTTTGGCACCAATACTCTCCTCGGTTTTCAGTTTGACAAAAGCAATTTAACTCAAATTTGTGGAGCCCACTATACTGCTATTTCTCTCTCAACCAAACCCGAATCAAGAACTCACCTCCCTTGACAAACCCACCATGCCACCAGCAAGTTCCCATGGCGGACCCATCGCCGCAACAACACATCAGACAAAGTGACCACAAGCCCACAATCACAACCCTCAAAAACACCAATTACAACCAACAAAGATCTTAACAACACAAATTGGAACCCACAAATACACAAGTCACAGATAGTTGCAGAATAAATTTTTTTTTTAATTCTTCCTCTTCACCACCAAAATGCTTCTTCCTTGATTAGTCTCACAGAAAATTGGTCACGTGAAGAGGCAAATCGGTCTCACGGCAAATGAAGAGTTAAAGAAAAAAAAAAACAGAAAAGAAATAAAAAAGAAGAAGTAGAGGGAAGAACTATACCTGAAGAAGAAAGAAAAAAAGAAAGAAGAATGATAAGTAAGTGTGAAAAAAAAAAAAAAAAAAAAAAAAAAAAAAAAAAAAGACCCGTTAGTCTGACTTGATTAGACCATTCATGAGAGTGGGTCCTACTTATTTGCTTGTTTTTACAATAATCCCTTGTAACTCATTTCGCTTAATCTGGAAACATATAAAAGTTGTTTTCAATTTTCACCACAATTTTTTAGTAATGAAAGATGAAAATTGAGAATAAAAACTAAATCAAACAAGCTACCTTGAAGTGGGGCTCACAAAATTTGAGAATTGCGTTATAAAAAGTCAGAATTGAGTGATGAAAACAAGCTAACCAAACATGGCCTGAACTTTTGTTTGTTCATATTTATTTTTTATTTTTCTACGGTAATCCTGTTCTTATCTTGTTTCCAAGTAAATATTGGCCGAGACTCACATGCTATCTTCTAGAGAAACTTTACTGAGCAAACCACAAACAAACACAAAATTTTTATCATAATTTTGCCATGTAGGGAGTTGTGAGTAGTAAATGCATGAACCCAAGTGAACCTACCACTTTTTCTTCATTGCTCATAACTCGCATTCTTTTGGATAAAGATGACAGCTTTGAGTCTACCGCAATCCTGTTCTTATCTTGTTTCCAAGCAAATGTTGTCGGAGACTCACATGCTTGCATCTTCTAGAGAAATTTACTTCTAGGCCGGCTCAGTTGTTAAGAATTTTTCTATATTCATTTGGTTTCTTTTTTCTTTCGTGCCGATCCTTTCCTCATTTTTTCTTTTCTTTTCCTTCTTAATTCCTATGTGCTTATCCTCTCTTTTCTCAACCATTATTTGTTTTTTGTTTTTTGATAAAAAAGTTTTGGGTTCTTGAACTTCTTTCTTTTTAAAAAAAATGAAGTACGATTCATACACAATTTTTTAATAAAAAATGTGTTACTTTTTGTATAATTTAACATGGACATAATTGTAAATTTATAGCCAATTTCATATTTTATTTTCTCATTTAAACAAATGAGTTTTCTATCTCTTCATTGTTCCATCCTCCCAACCAAACACATATGAAAGAAAACTAAATAGTTATAATAATGTATTATTCTTTTGAATGTAACCCAATCTTTTTCTTATATTCTTTATTGTTTAGTTATATATATTTTGTTTGTTTCAATAGTTTCTAAGTTGTGAATCATCTGATTCTTTAATATTTTTTGGTCTTTCAGAAGTTTTAGTATCTAAATTTTTGAGTTTTTTTTTACAATATCTGAAATTTTATAACAATTTTTTTTAAGCCATTGCACGTTCAAGTAATGGATTCTTCATCAAATTGTAACCCAAATTGAAGTCATACAAGAGCAAATCATGCAATAGTGTAGTTTTTTATCAATTTAAAATTTTATAAAAATATTTTAGTTTACCTAACAAATAAGTAGATTCTCATGCATAGCATGAATTAGCGACTAGTTAATGATAATAATAATAGACGGAAGTATAACGTTAACAATTATGGCAAACTTAAAAGGCGAAATCAATAAAAATTTAAAGTCCAAGTGTCAATGTGTTTGGTGGGTGCATTTTTGCAACATAGTCAATACCGTATCGTAGACCGTTTCGGTTTAGCTATGAAAACGATATATTTCGGTTCTGGTTAATACCGGTGTACCATTTCGGAATTACCACTAATAATAATAATAATAATAACTAGTTTTTCTTAGCAAAAAGAGAAAAGAAAAATTATGTGTTTTTATTATATATATATATATATATATATATATGATTTTTATTTTGTGAATCTAATTTATAAGTGGATAAAGTAATTTGAAAATTAATAGGAGAGTGCTTTTTTTAGCAAAAAAAAAAAACTCTATGTTTTTATTTTATATATATAATTTTTATTTTGTGAATCTAATTTATAAATGGATAAAGTAATTTGAAAATTAACAGGAGAGTCGTCCTATTTTTTAGGTAATGTTTTAGTGGAAGTTAGAGTTGCATTTTTATCAGATTATCCATTAGTTTTGTCTTTACTTAAATATAGGGATGTAGTTGCATTTTTGAACTAAAAAATGAGGAATCCAAACAGGGGAAACCCCTTAAATAATAGTATAGATAATTGCTCATTATTTTCATTATCATTTAATATAAAATTTTACTCACACGTATCTACTCAACCTATTATATACTTATAAAAATGGCTAGAATAACCCATAATAGACAAATAACAATTAAATTTTAAATCCTATAAAAAAAATAATTAAATTTTTTAAAAAAAGTTAAAAAATAAATATAGTAGAAACGAAGAAGGAAGTTTATAAAAAAAAAAGGAAAAAAAAAAAAAAAAAAAAAAAAAAAGAAGAGACTAGTAGAGAGGAAACTTCGTTGTAGATTTCTTTTTTTTTTTTTGAGGGGAACTTCGTTGTAGACTTGTAGTCAAGGATGACGATTTCGTGCCGTACCGGCCGGTACCGCTGAATATTCCGTTCCGCGCCCCGAACCGTCATGAAAACAAGGCTGATTCGCACCGCCCAAAATACCGGGTGTACCGGCTTGTTTCGCTATTCCGGCGAATTTCGAGCTTTTTGGGCGGTATTTTCGTTTTGGACTGGTACAAATATAACTGGGTTTTTTTTTAAAAAACTTGATACTTACAACAACTAGTGACCATCATTGAAGCATCAACTTGCTAGATCATCAACAACATCATCTTCTTCTTCGTTTTAGCCACTTAGATCTTCTTTTTAGCCATTGTAATCACTCCCTTCTTCATCTGCTCTCCCCCCGCTTCGTTTGCTCAACTTGTTGAAATTCTTTCTCTACTTTTTTGAGAAGCTTTCTCCGCTTGGGGAAGAGCAGATGTAAAATTTAAAAGCAAATAAAATAAGAGGTTGTTGTACCTATTTCGCTTGGTTTCTCTGCCAAAAGCATAAAAGCCACTTATTTTATTTGCTTTTCCCAAAGCCACGTGACTCTCCATGGTTCTTATCTCTGGCTTATTTTGCTCTTTCAAATTTCAATTACTTTTTATTTTTTATTTAGTCAATTGCTTAGATGGGCAAGTGTCAACTTCTAGACTTCTAGTGACATGGAGTTTAGTTTAACTGATTACAAGGGTCATAAATAAAAATTTAATTATTCTTTAAATGTATTAACAAATTCTTTTAAGTCCTAAAGAACATAGAAGGGATAAGTTCAAAGAGAATTATTATTATTATATAAAATAACGGTAAATCCGAAACGGTACACCGGTATTGACCGGTATCCGAAATATATTGTACCGGTGGTCAAACCGTGCAGATCTCGGGTATGGTATTGACTTCCTTGCTTGTAGTTATAGATAAGTTGGCCCATCATTTTGGGCAAGAAAACGTTGAGACGGTGCAAGAGGACGTTACATTAGTTATGGAATCTGAGTTTTGTGGGATTGATTCATCATCAATGCCGACATCGTGTTCAAAGTCAAGCGGTGGTTTCAAACTCTACAACAAATATGAGAATTTCTGAAAGTTCGAAATCCCAGCCAATCATTAAAGTGTCCAGCTCATTTAATGCACCTCTTATTTTGGTTGTGGAAGTAAAGAGTGATACGTTGGCATAAAAAATAAGTGATATTGAAGCAGCATTATCCACGCATGACAGCTCACCAATTATTGCTCCTATTAAGCCTAATTCCCAGCAATCCCAATGGTAAGTCTTTAATGCGAACAATATTCCGGACAAGGAAATACTCTCAATAATAGCAATTAGGGGTAATGAGCCAGATCAATCCAATCGACCTCCACATTGTGTCATCTAGAAACCACCTCCATGGCCGATCATGAAGGTGAATTTTGATGGTGCTATTTTCCGAGAACAAAATTCTGTGGGGGTGGGAGTTGTAATCCGAGATGATAAAGGTTAGGTCGTAGCATCCATGGACAAGAAAATCACTTTGCCCTACTTGGTTATTGCTGTGGAAGTGATTGCAGCTAAAAGAGCACTCGGGTTGGCTCTAGATATCGATCTCTCACCTATTGTCCTCAAGGGGGATTCCAAGAACACTATAGATGCCCTAATGTGTGTGGGATCATTGCTGATAGACTATAGACACTTGGTAGATGATGCAAAGAGGTTAGCAAACCAGTTTAAATCCATGGAGTTTAGTCATGTAAAAAGAGAGAATAATAGTACGGTTCACAACATTGTTAGATATGCAAGACATGTTAGCAAATTATTGGTATGGATGAAAGATATTCCTCCATATCTCTCTACTGTAATTTAAGCCAAATCGGCCTTTTGTCAAATAAAAATACAGCGCTCTTTCTTAAAAAAATAAAAAAGTTAGAATAAAACTTCTTTTATGTTAATAAAATATAAAAAAAGTGTACTGCACGAAAAAATACACTCGGGTGTATATTTCCTCGCGTTCACAAATGCAAGACCCACTCAACTACGCGTGGGAGGAAGCTACTCCGGAAACTTCCTCCTAATTCAACCATAAAATCCGTGAGTCGTGACTTGCATTGGAAGGCACGCGATTCAATCCGATGACAGCTTCTTTTTTACTTTTGAGGGAAATTTTAAATTAATCTGATAAACCCAACAAAGCTTCCACCATGCTCCCGCCGTCATTTACTTTTTAATTTATTTATTTTATTGCTCATAGATTCACCTATCCCTTGGGCTGCCGTGCTGTATGGCTGTATGACACCCTTTTTCATCACCATCTCATCATCATCATCATCATTATTATTATATTATTTACCTCATTACATACACTTTTTTTAGAAAAAAAAAAAAAAAAATTCTGTGTTTTTATTATATATATAATTTTTATTTTGAAAATCTAATTTATAAGTAACTAAAATAATTTAAAAAATAATAAAAAAGTGCTTTTTTTTAAAAAAAATCTAATTTATAAGTGTTTAAAGTAATTTAAAAATTAATAAGAAAGTGTTTTTGTTTTAGCAAAAAAAAAAAAAAAAACTATGCTTTTATTTTATATATATAATTTTTATTTTGTGAATCTAATTTATAAAGAGAGGTGCTACGTCTATAATATTTTTATAATATTTTTACAATAAATCATAGGTGGTTAGTTGTTACTGATTCAAATTTGAACCTAACACTAAGATTATTTTTTTGCCCCAATAATAATAACTAGTAACAACGTGTCACTTATGATTTGTTGTGAAAATATTGTAGACATATCATTTCTCAATTTATAAATAGATAAAGTAATTTGAAAATTAACAGGAGAGTGATCCTATTTTTTAAGTAATATTTTAGTGAAAGTTAGAATTGCATTTTTATCAGATTATCTTTTAATTTTGTCTTTACTTATATAGGAATGTAGGAGTATTTTTGAACTAGAAAATGAGAAATCTAAACAAAAAAAACCCTTTAAATAATAGTATATGTGGGGGCCGGCCCAAAAATGATGGGCTATTCCAAACTCAGGCCCGTCCGAGGAGCGTCCTGTCCGAAGGGGAGTCCCATATGAAGCACTACTCGGTCCCAAAGAGCTCCAAGGAAACCCGTCTGAGAAGTAACTCCTCCTCGGACATCACGAAGCCCAGACGAGGAACTTTCCCCACCATTTCAGCTCACCTTCCCAACATATAAAATGAATTAAATCCAAAATATCTCGCGGAAGGCTACCACCACATTAATTGCGCCTCACCCACCCTCTTGGCCGCATTAATGAGGAAAAGACTCCTGAACAGTACCACCTTGGCCTCCGCAACTCACAAAGGGACTGGTGAGGGTGTCTGATGGGACAGGTGCTCAAGTGGATGCCTAGATGGTCAACAGGTGTAAGGTTGAGATGAAAAGAAGAGAAATATATAATGTAGTGGAATCCCTCAAAGAAGTGGACGGCAGAATTGTAAGAGGAACAAAAGAAATAAAATCGGACTTGAGGAATCCATCTTTACGTTCTTATTTCTTTACGCAAAACAAACACTACATGCATTAGACCTGATAGTTTCACCGAGGCCAAGTTCTTTAACCCATCCTCTACAAATATTTATTGTGGGTTGTGCTTTGGGCCAAGGCCTGATCAACGTGTTGGGCCAGGAGAATTGTGCAACCACAATTGGCGCCCGTCTGTGGGGAGAACTAGGGCATCGGCTAGTGCAACGGTCAAGCATGTCGAACTAGATCCGCACCAGGGAGGATCCTCACCAAGCTAACTCCCAACGGACACGACATGCCGAGTCCCGGAGGCAAAATAACCCAACCGGCCCAGGAAAGGGGGAATCGCGAAGGGAGTGTGCATACCACCCGGACGAGCCGCAGTCACACTCGGACAGAAGTCACGTGTCTCGGAGGCGAAATAGTCACCGTGCCATGCAAAGAGAGATAGATGACTTAAAAAGGAAACTACGATGTGCGCAGCGAAGACGATCTCCCTCCGGCTCGGGCGAATCTTCTAACGCGGAAGACGTGAGTTATAGACGAAGGTCAAGGACCCTCCCAAGCGAAACTTTTTCTTATGAAAAGGAGCCACGCCCCGTGCGGAAGTACGAGAGCCCATCCAAAGAAAGGTTACCGGGAGCGACGCCATGAAGAGGGCGCTGGATCAGTCTCAAGGTCACCCTTCACGAATAGAATCGAAGGGGCTAAGCTGCCAAGACGCTTCAACCAACCGGTGTTCGCCATCTATTACGGCAAAACGGACCCGGTGGAGCACGTGAGCCGATTTAACCAGAAAATGGCGATTTATTCGCAAAACGAGGCCCTGATGTGCAAAATCTTCCCATCCAGCTTTGGGATCGATTGCGATGAGGTGGTTCAACACACAAGACAAACTCCGTAGGCTCCTACAAGCGACTCACTCAAGCTTTTTGCTCCGTTTCATTACAAACACCGAGTCCCTCGACCTCTCGGTTCGCTCTTGTCCTTGTCCATGCACGAAGGAGAAACCCCGAAAGCGTACTCGGATAGGTATTGGGAGGTGTATAATGATTTGGATGACAACCATGATAATGTCGCTATCAAAGACGCTTCAAAAGCGGTCTCCCCCACCGGCACGGCTTAAGGAAATCCCTCACCGGAAAACCAGGTTTGCTAACGTCCAACAGCTAATGGATAGGATCGACAAGTACAAAAGAGTGGAGGAAGATCAGCTGCAAGGGAAGGGAAAGGAGAAGGTTACCCCTACCCCTAAAGCCAATGATTTCGGGACGGAACGTCACAATCCTGGTCACCGAGGAGAGATTTTTCGCGACAGTTGGGCGGAGCATCCCGCAGCGGTGAATGCCGTATTCGTTGAGAGCCGCATAACAGGTAGTGCGGAGAAAGTAAGGGATGAACCCTATTTCGTGGCTGGGAAAGATGGTGGAGACCCCGCCAGGCGTAACGAAACTTGTATTGCCACTATCATCGGGACCACGGGCATACTATCGAGGACTGCAGAGTCTCATGGAATCACCTAGATCAATTGGTCCGAGAAGGAAAGCTACGTCACCGCTGCACCCATCGAGCGGTCATCCCGGCCAAGCAACACAAGAACCTCGAAGGGACGTGTCTTTAAGACCCCCACCGGGACGATACATGTCATCCTCGCCGCACCGGGGAGAATCGGGCCGCCCATCCCTGTGGTATTAGCCGTGGATCATCTCCCCTACAAGGTCGTGGCAAAGGGAGCCCAAAAGGTTAAAAAAGGGAAGCTCTTTGATACTGGGATTCTCGGATGAGGATAAAGAAGGAACAATTCAACCTCACGATGATGCCTTGGTGGTCACCTTGCGGATTGGGGTTTTTGATGTTAAAAGGGTGTTAGTAGATTCGGGAAGTGCGGTGGAGATAATGTACCCCGACCTATACAAGGGGCTAAACTTGACGCCTTGATTTAATGACTTATGATTCCCCCTTCTCGCCTTTGAGGGGAAGCTTGTCACGCCAAAGGGGCTAATCCGATTGCGCCCGTCTGATCGGGGCGGAAGTGGTGGAGGTGAATTTTATCGTGGTCGACGCTTATTCACCCTACACTGCGATAGTTGCAAGGCCATGGATCCACAACCTAGAGGCCGTGACCTCCACACTTCACCGTAAAAGTAAAATACCCATCCCAAGGACGAGTAGAAGAAATCCGAGGAGATCGGGCCTTGGCCAGAAAATGTGTGGTGGCCACCGTTTTACATCGGCCCTTGATCGAGTCCTCGGACCCAAAAAGCTTATAGCAACCAGCCTCCTCGGTAAAGCATAACGAGGGGCTGGCCGAGGAGATAAGGTGTGAAGGTCTAGATAGGATTCTTTGTCAACGATGACCCGAGAAGTTCTTTCAGTCGGCTCAATTGCCCTCTCAAGAAAAGGAGGAACTGGTCAGATTTCTCGGAGAAAACGTCGATGTATTCGCTTGGGACGCCTACGATGCCCCGGAGTCGATCCTAGCCTTATTTGTCACCACTTGAACGTCAACCCCTCTTCCACTCCGAGGAAGCAGCCACCCCGACGCCCTTCAAAGGAGCACGCCAAAGGCCGTGAGAGACGAGGTGGCAAAATTAAAAAGAGTAGGGGCTATCAAAGAGGTCTTTTATCCCGAATGGTTGGCAAACACAATGGTGGTAAAGAAGAAGACGGGGAAGTGGAGGGTCTGCGTAGACTTCACGGACCTGAACAAGGCGTGCTCCAAGGACCCATTCCCCCTACCCAAAATCGATCGACCGTGGATGCAACCGTGGGGCACCCTCGAATGAGCTTCCTGGACGCCTTCCAGGGCTATCATCGATACCCCTTGCGCTAGAGGACCAAGAGAAAACGGCTTTCATGACGCCCATCGGAAACTATCATTATAAGGTGATGCCGTTCGGGCTAAAGAACGCGGGTTCAACATACCAAAGGATGATGACTCGGATGTTCGAGCCACAATCTGGCAAAATCATTGAGGTGTATATAGACGATATGGTTGTGAAGAGCAAAAGGGTGTCCGAGCACGTGAAAGACCTTGGAACCATCTTCGCTATCTTGAGGGAGCACCATTTGCGGTGAATGCCTCCAAATGCTCGTTCGAGTTGGGTTTGGGAAGTTCCTAGGGTACATGGTCACCCACAGGGGAATAGAAGTAAGTCCTGACCAAATCAAAGCCATTAACACCCTACACTCCTCGGAACCCGAAGGAAGTGCGAGAAGCTCACCGGCATGATTGCGGCATTAAACTCGATTCATATCGCGATCGGCGGATCGATGCCGCCCTTTTTACCTCCTGATAAACAAATGGAAAGAGTTCAAATGGTCGGAGGATTGCGTTCGAGCTTTCCAGCAGCTTAAGGACTACCTGTCCCGACCACCCATCATGTCCAGTCCTGAGGCGAGGCGACGAGGTGCTTTGTTTGCCTACATCGCCGTAGCTCCCCACGCCATAAGCCTGGTACTAATACGAGATGATAATGGGGTGCAGCGACCGGTGTACTATGTGAGCAAATCACTACACGAGGCCGAGGTGCGATACCTACCTATAGAAAAGGCCATTCTCAAGATAGTTCATGCAACCCGTAAGCTTCCCCATTACTTTCAAAGCATACGGTCATCGTTCGACTCGCCTTCCCCTTCGAGCCGTGCTTGAAGCGCTGACTACACAGAAGGATCGCCATGTGGAGTGCTCTTTTGGGGGCTTTTGATATTAAATATATGCCTGACCCTCCCACAAAGGACAGGTCCTCGCAGACTTGGTAGCAGAGTTTGCTGAGCCCTCTATAGAAACGATGACCGAGAAGAAAGGCCTAGGCGGAAAACTGGTTGGCGCAGTTTCAGCCGGGGAGACCATGCATTGGAAGATCTACGTGGATGGCGCGGCCAACCAGAGAGGATCGGGAGTTGGGATAGTTTTAATATCGCGGGACGGCGCTGTCATTGAAAAGTCATTGAGACTCGGATTCTCGGCTACGAACAATGATGCCAAATACGAAGCCCTACTTCAAGGGATGGCAATGGTGCAAAGATTGGGTGGAAGAGTAATAGAAGCATTCTCGGACTCCAGATTAGTGGTCGGACAAGTGATGGGAGAGCTAGAAGCTCGAGATACTAGGATGCAAGAGTATTTGGGACAAGTCAAACGACTACAGACGAGTTTTGAATCCTTCCGTCTGACGCACATTTCCAGGAGCGTAAACACTCATGCGACTCGCCGCCACTCTTGCCACATCCTCGGCATGCGCTTTGCCACGAATAATCCTAGTCGAAGATCTAGTCAAGGCCATCCCATCAGCGAAACCCGGCCCAAGTCCATCGAGATAAGACAGAGTCCCGGTTGGATGGACCCCATAAGGAATTTCCTCCAAGACAATATCCTCCCCGGAAGAAAAACTTGAAGCCGAGAAGATACGTAGAAAAGCTCCTCGTTTTTGGCTATCGAGAAACCGCAAACTCCATCGGCGTTCCTACTCGGGACCGTGCTTACTTTGTGTACATCCAGAGGAGTCCGAGTTTCTTCTTGAGGAGTTGCATGAGGGAGTATGTGGGAGTCACACCGGAGGAAGATCGCTGGCGCACAGGGCACTCACTCAAGGATACTTGGTGGCCGAACATGCGAGAGACAGCCCGAGGAATACGCTAAGAAGTGCGATCGGTGCCAAAGATTTGCTCCGAATATCCACCAACCAGGAGGGGTGCTCAACCCACTCTCCAGTCCATGGCCGTTCGCGCAATGGGGCCTCGATATTGTCGGGCCTTTCCCCAAGGCTGCGGGGAACAAGCGATACATAATAGTCGGGACCGACTACTTCACTAAATGGGTGGAGGCTGAACCTTTGGCCAACATCGTGGACGTGGATGCCCGTAATTGTGCCTGGAAGAACATTATCACCCGCTTTCGGACTCCGAGAACCCTCATTTCCGACAATGGTCTTTAGTTTGACAGCAAGAATTTTAGGGAGTATTGCCGTGAATTTGGGATCATTAATCGATATTCCACCCCTGCATACCCTCAAGGAAATGGGCAAGTCGAGGTCAGAAACAAGGTCATAGTGAACGGATTGAAGAAAAGACTAGATGAGTTAAAGGGGAGATGGGTAGAAGAGCTACCACACGTCTTATGGACATA
The DNA here is from genome assembly GCA_028216015.1 of Quercus dentata. Classification (NCBI taxonomy): domain Eukaryota; kingdom Viridiplantae; phylum Streptophyta; class Magnoliopsida; order Fagales; family Fagaceae; genus Quercus; species Quercus dentata. The sequence continues at coordinate 3,658,418 of CP116452.1, read as the reverse complement.
TCGGACAACGCCGCGGCGTTCAACCGTGAAACCCCTTCTCAATGACTTATGGGGCGGAGGTCGTGCTTCCGATCGAGAACAATTTCCCCACGTTGAGATCTAGCTCGTTCACTCCAAGCGATAACGATGAGTTGCTCGGAAGAAGTCCGGACCTAATCGAGGAGAGAAGGGAAAAGGCCACGATTCACATGGCCTATTATCACCAAAAGCTAAGACAAGGGTATGATGCTAACGTCAAATTGCGGCCTCTAGGTCCAGGTGATCTCGTGATGAGGAAGATCCTTGGCAACGCAAAGAACCCCTCTTGGGGCAAGTTGGGGCCCAACTGGGAAGGACCATACCGTGTCACATCCGTGGCCGGAATAGGCGCCTACTACCTAGAAGATTTAGATGAAAAAGCTGTACCTCGACCATGGAATGTAAACAACCTCGGGAGATATTATTATTAATGAGAATGGCTTAGCATACGTTTTCTTTCATGACTATCCGCCGCTTGCCGGTCTACATTACAACTATTTATAAGTTTTAAAAAAGAACCTAAGTTACGCATGGCTCCTCGGACCACGGACTTAGGGGAAAATAATACTTAAGCCAACTATATATAAGTTTTAAAAAGAACCTAAGTCCCGCATGGCTCCTCGGACCACGTACTTTTGGGGAAATTATTACTCATGAGAGTTCATAGTTTTAAATGTAACCTAAGTCCCGCATGGCTCCTCGGACCACGTACTTTGGGGAAATTATTACTCATGACAATTCATAGTTCTAAGCAGAACCTAAGTCCCGCATGGCTCCTCGGACCACAGACTTTTGGGGAAATTACTACTTATGATAGATTGGGAGATTATTACTTAAAGGAAATCATTTTAATGCGCGCGCGCAGCCTAGCACTATCACAATCGTCAAGAACACTACGCTAAAAACCCATTGTTGCTTTAACCGATATCCTGTGTCTACATTGTTGCAAATGTTTAAAATAAAAAGAGCATTACTGACACACATCCGTAGTAAGCAAAACGAACGTCTTATATTAATGTTCCGACTACATTAGCAAGAGAGGTCCTTAAAGGAAAAGTAGGATAACTCTCATATAAAAAAAAAAATAATAATAAAAAAAAAAAAAAAAAAAAACTATTCACTAAGGTTGAAAACCTAGAAGGCTAAGCTTCAGGGGAGGATCTTCTTTCGCTCGGGCCGGGAGGAGGAGCCTCGATGGTGGGATCTGCGGCGGGGTCCTCCGTCATATCGCACACAAGGGCGGCATCGAGCACCGTCGGATCTTGCTCTGGAGCCACTTGGGCGTCATTAGGATTCGCACGGATCTCCCGAGGATAGAAGATGCTCTCGGGCAATCTTAGTGTCGAATCCGCAGGAACTCCCGCAGCATCAAGAGCATGAGCCCATGAAATACTGCGGTAATCCCCGCACACCTCGGGAATCTCCTCGAGATAGCCTCGGCCTCCGTCTCTTCTTCGGCCCCGAGCGGGCGAGCGGCCTCCTTCTCGGCCTCTGTTGCCTCTCGGAGCAGCTGAGCCTCCTCCTTTACCCGACTCGGCTCATCCTCTACTTTTTGCATGGCGCTTTTGAGGTCCCGCACCGCCGCCTCTCGGTGTTAAGGTTAAGGCCGAGCCGTGTCGATTGTTTGCGCTGGTCCTCCGCCCTTTGGTCCTCGGCACTCTTCAAGCCAGCCTCTCGCACTTTTACGTCGGTTCTCCGAATCCTTGAACTCAGCCGTGAGTTTAATGTGATCATGCTTGAGGGACCCCAAGGCTTTCTCCATCTCTGTCCGAGTCCGGGTCTCGGCCTCGGCCAGATTGCGGCTATTACGGCAAAACTCCTCGACCCACGAACACCGAGTAATCATGACGAAACAAGAGTGTCCTTAAAAGAAAAATATATAATCTAACAGGAGCAAGTAAATTGATAAAACAAGAAAAGGATTACTTACCAACGCGAGATTCCTTTTAAGGGATAGGAAGAGCTCGGACCGAGTGCACCGCCCGTAGGCCTCCATGTCCCGAGGAAGAAGTAGGGGCTGCTCTAAGGCCTCCGCCACGTACCCTGCCCGACCACGATTATACTCTCGGACCGAAGCGGTGTAAGGAATGGCGAGCCCATCCAGCTCCAACTTTGGGTCCCATGGACGAGGGGCGATGCGCACTTCAAAGAGGTTCCCCTCATCCCCGCCGCCGTCGGAGGAGGTGCCCCTTCCGCTCCTTGGCGCCCGTGTGGTTTTTTGTCGCTTGGTCGGCCGGGATGTGCCCACCTCGCCTTCCTCGGGCGTGTCAACCGGCCTCTTCTTCTTCAGTCCGGATTAACCTTAAGGCCAGGGTCCGAGACGCCCAGGGGGATCACCGGGGGAAAGGTCTTGGCCTGTGATGGAGTTGGCCCCTTTGAAGACCGACCCTTCGGTGATCGACCTTTCCCTCTGGAGGACATCAACTCCTTTAGGGACTTCCTTTTTCCTGCCATGGGCTCGGCCTCTTCTGAAAGTTCAAAAACGTGTACAAAAACACTTTTGAACGTTTAGACCCCAAAAAACCAACTTAACCAACACAAGCAATATGTCAAACAACTAGTGTGCGGAAACTTAACATATGCTATAATCTGAATTGGTTAAACAACTATCTAAGCCATAACAAAATAAACCACAAAGAGATAATGTAAAGGCGGAGATAGAGAGGAAGGAAGATGCAAACACGTAGATAACACCGGATATGTTATCGAAGAGGAAACCAAGACCTCGGCGAAAAACCCCTCCGCCGCCCTCCAAGCGGTAATCAATCCACTAGAAAATACGGTTGGGATACAAGGACAAAGAATAGACCCTCCAAGCCTAATCTACCCAATGCACCTAAGCCCTCCAAGCTTCTTGCTCCAACGAGGTTGCGCCAAACCTTTTTCTTTTCTAGCTTTCCGGATTCCGCTACTAGACCGTAGCATCAACCAATGAAGATTGGCTCCTTCCTAATCGCTTCCCGAAACTCCAAACGATCGTCTCACGAGATGATAATGGTGAGAACCAGGTTTGGTATTAAGGCCTCTCAAGGATTTGACAATGGAGAGGAAGAGAGTGAGGGAATTTGATGAGACTCTAAGGTAGAGATTGTGGGTGAAACAATCTGGTTTTTCTTTAGGGTTTCTCTCTCAAAATTCTCTCTGGAAGCCCTCTTTCAATCGTGGGTTAAAAGGGTATTTATACTGGAGTGAAGAGGAATATGAAACGTCGGGTTTTTCCAAAACAGGGGTGGCTCGTGGCTTGACCTCGCGGCTTGACTAAGTCGCGAGTTCCAGTCAGCGAGATAACCGTATGGCCATTGTCCTGTTTTGTCCTGTAGTGCTCCAGCTAGCATGACTGCTCATCTTCCAAAGATGCTTGGCACGTGTGCGATTCTCAGCGGGTTGAAGCCGCGAGTCAAGCCGCGAGTCCCAGCCGCGACACTCTGTTTTCTTGCACACTCTTGAGCAATCTTCACTCTATCTCACTCACTACCCTTACAACAATCCCACCTAAATACAGGGTTACTAAATGCTTTGAATTACAAGCAAATTTGGCACGGAATAAAGCCAATAAGATGGTTGAATAAATTCAACCTTACAATCTCCCCCTTTGGCTATTCCGTGACAAAACCCTAAAACAGACTCTAGACTTAACATGTGAGTTGGGAACAGTTGAACAAAACTCACTCACACCTAACTCTAGAAGTCAGAAGCACTTGAATCATATGAACATAAACTCCATGGCTTGATCAACCAAGTGAACACCATAAGGTAGTGATCACGGTGCTCATTCACACTTGGAATGAACACAAGGACATACAAGTTAACAAGCACAAGGCAAGTCACTTGTATGCTCAACACTCAACCAATGCATAGCACACAAGGCATATGCATCTAGGAACAATCCTACAAGGGCACAAGAGTGACAAGACAATAAACCACAATGCGTAACATTTGGAACAAAGTACTGATTTCAACAAGCATAAAGGCTGCACTTAAGCATGGTACACACCACAAGGCCTACAAATATGCTTAAAAACATAACCCTAATAGCTTACAAAAGCAAATGGGTACAAAACAGAATTTCCTGAATAACATCATCAAACATATATTAAAGTTTAAACCAAGAGTATATGAAAAGAGTTAGAAACAGTTATACACCAAAACACAGTGTATCAAAACATAAAACCACTAAGAGTACTCAAAACATAAACATATATAAACACAATTACTCCCCCTCAACTAATTACTCCCCCTTAAGCTTTTCTGCTTCTCAATCATCAATGAACTTCAATGAACTTCTCCCCCTTTTTGACAGGAATGGCCAAAGGGTCACTTGTCATCTTTGAGTTGTGAAGTCATGTCAAGTGTAGCACCAAGACATCAATCTGGTCTTGCATGGCTCTCATCCTGTCCGAGTGCTCGGTTTGGACTGCCCCGATCCCATCAAGCCTTTCCTGCATGATCCGGAAAGCATCCGGAGGTGCATCTGCGTGAAGTTGAAGCTCGGACCTTTTGCCACTCCTCCTGGGTGTTGAGGTGGATGCAAGCCCCGCCGCCTCGCATCGCTCCATTGGGACTTCCTCTCCTTCATCACCTTCATCTTCTTCTCCCGGAAGCCTAACACCGATCCTTTTGCGGGTAAGTTTGTTGATTGCGAGGGGTGTGGACATGTGACTTATGTCTTGAGGAATTGGAACACCTTTACTCCTAAAAATCCTCATTAGCAAACTTGGAAAGATCAATTTAGGTCTAGATGTTGTTCTTGTCTCATCCACAATGATGTCAAAGATGTGGGAACTTATATCTATGAAGTTCTTCTCTTTGAGATCCATCAGAAAAAATTGCTCTAGCACAATTGATTGTGGTCAACTTCTTAATAGGATAGAGGTTAAACATCATGATTATGGTTAGAACCCTCATGTCCACCGGAAAGGCAAAGTGGTATTCAAACACTTCCCTTCTCTCTCGCCCACCTATCCTCTCGTTGAACCTGTTTCAATAGAGACACTCCTATCCTTGAAATTGATGAACTCCTCATCATCCAAACCTTCAAGCCCTAGTACTTCATCTATGACATGTGCATCCAAGACAAATTCTTTACCCCTCACCCAAAGAACTCAATTCATTATCCTTTATCACAAAGATTTGAGTAAAATTCCCTAATTAAGGGTTCACACACAAAGCAGGAAAACCACCCAAAAGCTTTTCCCATCCTCTTCCTTCAAAACAACTGGGAATAAAAGTTTGCCTTAAGTCCTCCAAATCCACAAATCTCTCTTGAATGATTCCTGCATTCAAGAAGTTATCCTTGTATCTCTCAAAGTGGTGAACTGACCTAAACAATCTAGAATCCATCTTTAATCTCTTGTCGGCCTTCTTTGCAGTAGATTTCTTCTTCGAGGTGAGGGTGCCATCTCGTGAACAATCGAGAAAAGGCCACAACAAAGATAGACAAATATATGTGCGAACTTAGTCGAGTACCATGATTATCAAAGAGATATCATCCACACAAAATAACTATGAATCACTTAAACAAAAGGCTACTTAGATCAAACATATGGATATACCAAGTCTAGGATAGGAAACACATGAGCAACATGGTGAAACTATCCTAAAAGCGAATAAATGACATTGAGTCGGATAATGAAAAAATGATATGACACTCAAACAATGTATTGATCCTAACAGAGCTTCCCACGAGAATAACACACTAAAACATGCAAATCTAGCACAAGAAAAACTCACATCCTCGTAACGAACCAATAGAAATCACTCAACACTCAAAGATCGATTGAAATAGAATAAACACTTAGCTAAGCATAAGATGAAGAGCAATAAGCATATGACAAAACATTAAACACAAACTATAGCAACAAAGATCCACAAGCTAAGCAAGAACAATGAGCAGAGACCAAACACAAACCCATTTCAAAAACACAATCATATGCGAAAAATCAAGGGTAAAAACACAAAATCAAGTAGAAAAGAGTGTAAAACAGAAAACCCATACCTGAATTTGACGATTTTGAGCTACAAGAGTGCAACACAAGAGATTTGAAAAGGGAGCACGGAGTGTTTGGGAGGGAGAGAGTTTAGAGAGAAGATGAACAAATCAAAAAATTCGAGGGAAAAACTGAAAAAGTTTAAAAACGCTCCTGTTTACGCAAAACACGCGATTTTCGCGATCGGATTAAGTCGCCACACGCTTGCCACTCAAGCCGCCAGAATACACAAGAACAAAATTTTGAAAAATTTTTCTAAGTGTTTTTCGCGATCGGAAGGTCTACCCGCGAGTGAGTCGCGAGTGAGCCGCGAAAATCTCTCGAGTGAACTCGCGACGGACCTTCTACTCGCGAACAAGTCGCCAAAAATGACCAGCGAAGATACGACCGAGTCTCGCGACTTGACACACCCGCGATCGAGCCGCCAAAACAGGGCAAAACTGTATTTTTGAAATTTTCAGATTTTTCAACCAAAATACTTTCCAAAAACACCTAAAACACTCAAAAATCTTTTTGTGCTTGAAATAACAAAGATTGAGCATGTGAAAACATATTTCATCAAGTACAATCACACAAATGAATATGGCATTTATTGAACATAAACTTGTGTGTTGTGTGTGGATACCAACAATGAGATAGTCCTTTGTCTAATGTGAAGCTTCAATGATCAATTCAACCAAGGCATACACAATTAGCACTAGATCATGTGACCAATCTCAATTATAGAAATATGAATATATGACCTCCCACACAACTTGATAACATAACTTGGAGCTTTTCATTTGACTCCACTTTCTCGACATAACATTTGATCTTTTAGGCAATCATCTCTCATTGTGAGAGGGATATATAACATTTCTCTTTGAAGAACAGGCCTTTGGCCTTTTTGAAAGAAATTTCACTTTTAATATAAGGTTGCTTACCCTTTTTCCTAGTCAAATACTAGAATGTGCGACATGGCTTTTGCAGCTCAATATCTCTTTTCATTTGGAGATTTACATTTGGTGAGCTCTTTTTAGCAAAACAAAAATAAAAAGTGGGAAGATATATAGACACAAGTCTATGCATGTCTCAAGATCAACATAACCATTCACTAATCATTTATGACAAGTTTGAAGATCTATTTACAACAATCACATAGATTTCAAGATTTTTCCCATAGTGATATGAGTGCATGAAAACAAGCAATGCTCGAAAATGCACAAAGCCATTAGCACAAAGGTACAAGGCAAAACAAGTTTTGAGACAAAACTCGACAAAGTTAATCAAGCTTTTTGATTTTCTACTTTTTATGTGATTTTTGGATTTTTGACACAAGAAACAAAAAGATTGATAAAACACAATTAAGAAATATTCACAAGAAGACAAGCGGACAACCAAGAACAAAAACAACAAGCATACCAAACAAACATAGTCACAAAGCATAGGAAGTATTAATGCATGGACAAGTTGTAATGCTTATGCATGAGTACCCCTTTTCACCCACACGTCACTTGCGTTTGGGGTGATTTCCTTAAAGGATTGGGTACGGGAGTTAGGGCTTTCAAACCTTCGTGAGAAGCTTTCCAAGCAGTTGGTGAATGCACCAATCATCTTCATCACGTTCATCATTCCGGGATTTCCATTTTGCTCTCTAGGTTGATCACCCGCCTAAGTTCTCCTATCAATTTTTGGTCCTCCCGACCTTTGAGGAGTAGCACTGTTCTTTGCTCTCGCCTTTTGGCAATTTGGTCGAGTGTGCCCTTGAAGTCCGCAATAATGGCACACATACATTCCTCTAGGACCTCTTTGTGGTCGTGGACGTGACTTGGCACGAGATTCGAGACCTACCCACGGATCGATTACGATGATTCAAATCCGTTGGTCCACCACATTCTTCTTCTCCTCCACATCGAGCTTCACACCGGTAGGGTCAGCTACAATCGGGTCTTTTGCCTTTACAAACTTCACTTCTTTGGTGACATTTACGGATGAACTACTTCCTCCGGTATACCCCAGTCCGGTTTGTCCGAGAAGCTCTTTTGAGATGATATAACATCATCTAGCTTCTTGGTGGTGACCCTTTCTATTTTGGCATTCGCTTGCACAATCTCATTCTCAAGAAATCTTACTTTTGTGTAAGCTTCGGACAACTCACCATTTAGAGTTTCAATCTCACATTTGGCTTCCCTATATCGGATTAGGAGACTTTTGTAGTCCTCCTCGGCCTTCTTCATCTTTCTCACAAAGACCTTGGCAACCCTTGTGTATTCACCCGACTTCTCCAAGAGTGAGTTATAGTTTTCTTGAAGAGTTGCCGTGCTTTCTTCTTCTTGACTTTCCGACTCTTCAACAATTCCTAGTGATTCATCATCACTATGTTCTCCAAGGTCTTGTACAAGCAAACTCAACTCATCCGAAGACTCAACATGAGCAATAGTCATGAAAGCTGAATAGTTCCCTTCTCCATCACAGCTCTCTTGATTCTCGAGTCGACGAGTCGAATCACTCAAGGTCGTGGCATACACCTTGCCTTTCGATTTCAAATAATTAGGACATTCCTTCTTGAAGTGTCCATGCCCGTTGCATTCAAAACAAGTGACACCTTGTGTGGATTGGGATTCTTTTCCATCTTTCTTTTTGAAATCCCTCTTCTCCCTTCCGTAATTTTGGAATTTTCTCTTGTCATCAAATTTTCCATTGTTTTTGAATTTCAAAAACTTTCTGAAATTTTTAACGAGATAGGCTACATCTTTGTCAACCTTGTCTTCTCCCGATGAGCCTTCATCTTCCACCTTCTCATTAATGGTCTTTAGAGCAAGGGATTTACTCTTCCGTTGATTGGGTAGAGACATCTCATAAGTTTGTAGAGAACCAACCAGCTCCTGTACCTTGATGTCGTCAAGATCCTTGCTCTCTTCAATGGTCATCACTTTAGCACGAAAACTTTCCGGCAATGATCGAAGGATCTTCCTTACAATCTTTGAGTCCTCCATTTTCTCCCCAAGTTAAACTTACTGACAACCACTTCATTTAGCTTCCCATAGAAAGAGTCGAAAGACTCATCCTCACTCATCTTGAGCTCCTCGAACCGAGTGGTCGACATTTGTAACTTGGTATCTTTCACTTTCTTCGTGCCTTCATAAGTTGTTTCCAGAATTTCCCATGCTTCTTTGGCAATGGTAATGTGAGAAATCCTGTGAAATTCATCCGGAGACACACCACGAGAAAATAGCATTTAGTGCTTTCTTCATAGTTAGCATTAGATGCAGCAAGTCTTTGCCTTATCCCATGTGGATTTGGCTGCCTCGGGTTTGATCCAACCAATCTCAACAAAGATCCCAAACAGACTCATCAATAGAACATAAAAAGGCTCTCATGCGAACCTTCCAAAAGGCATAATTACTACCATCAAAATATGGAGGTGCATTAAGGGATTGAGACCTATCCATCTCAAATAGGGAGTCAAGGATCACACAATGGTAATGAAACCAAACAAACATGTGTACCCGCTCGATACCAATTGAAAGTTCAAAAACGTGTACAAAAACACTTTTGAACGTTTAGACCCCAAAACCAACTTAACCAACACAAGCAATATGTCAAACAACTAGTGTGCGGAAACTTAACATATGCTATAATCTGAATTGGTTAAACAACTATCTAAGCCATAACAAAATAAACCACAAAGCAGATAATGTAAAGGCGGAGATAGAGAGGAAGGAAGATGCAAACACGGAGATAACACCGGATATGTTATCGAAGAGGAAACCGAAGACCTCGGCGAAAAACCTCTCCGCCGCCCTCCAAGCGGTAATCAATCCACTAGAAAATACGGTTGGGATACAAGGACAAATAGACCCTCCAAGCCTAATCTACCCAATGCACCTAAGCCCTCCAAGCTTCTTGCTCCAACGAGGTTGCGCCAACCTTTTTCTTTTCTAGCTTTCCGGATTCCGCTACTAGACCGTAGCATCAACCAATGAAGATTGGCTCCTTCCTAATCGCTTCCCGAAACTCCAAATGACTGTCTCACGAGAGATGATAATGGTGAGAACCAGGTTTGGTATTAAGGCCTCTCAAGGATTTGACAATGGAGAGGAAGAGAGTGAGGGAATTTGATGAGACTCTAAGGTAGAGATTGTGGGTGAAACAATCTGGTTTTTCTTTAGGGTTTCTCTCTCAAAATTCTCTCTCGAAGCCCTCTTTCAATCGTGGGTTAAAAGGGTATTTATACTTTGGAGTGAAGAGGAATATGAAATGTCGGGTTTTTCCAAAACAGGGGTGGCTCGCGGCTTGACCTCGCGGCTTGACTAAGTCGCGAGTTCCATCCGAGATAACCGTATGGCCGATTGTCTGTTTTGTCCTGTAGTGCTCCAAATAGCATGACTGCTTCATCTTCCAAAGATGCTTGGCACGTGTGCGGATTCTCAGCGGGTTGAAGCCGCGAGTCCAGCCATGAGTCCCGGCCGCGACACTCTGTTTTCTTGCACACTCTTGAGCAATCTTCACTCTATCTCACTCACTACCCTTACAACAATCCCACCTAAATACAGGGTTACTAAATGCTGAATTACAAGCAAATTTGGTACGGAATAAAGCCAATAAGATGGTTGAATAAATTCAACCTTACATCTTCGTCTCAAGTATCGTCCGAACAGATAACGATTGAGGGAACACCAACTGCGGAATGTCGGTCCCGCTGCCGCTTCGAGATTGGAAAACTCCCTAAGGGATTTTGCTGAATTTCCTCCTCAAGTAAAACTTGTCTATTTCTTCCTCAAGGGAAAGACGGAAGATTCATCTTCTTCTTCAACCGTGAGCAAGCGGCGCCGCAGGCTCGTTCTACGGAGGAAGTTGCTCCGCTAAGTAAGGATTTCGACCCCAGCAAAGACTCACCGGTGGTAGATCGTGTGGAGCTAGGAACCCGTTTCGGGACACGTCAATCCTAGCCAACCTCGGACTGCCCGCCCTTATAGCGTGACCGATTGCCTGGAAAGCGTTGCTCAGAGGCTAATAGCCCCGAACCGGATGAGCCGCACGCAATCGTCCGTCCTCGGTAGCGTAAATCTCCGACCTGAGAAGATAATTCAGCGCTGGCACATTCGTAAGGTCTATCCGAGGAGCGACGTGAGTTTTGTCTGCAAACAACCAAGAAAAGTGGGGTTAGCCCCTGAAATTTTCAATTACACGAAAAGCAAAAAAAAAAAATAATAATAATAACCCCTTAATACCAAATCCTTTCCCAAAAAAAGGATCGATCCTAAAGACGCCGCACCTGGATTTCCTGCCCGAGTTGGACAATGAATACCGTCGAACCACTCCCCGGAAGCAATGAGGAAGTCGTTCTTCACGGTCTTATTGAATCTTTGGGAGACAAGAGATCAACCTAACATCCTCGTTCCGGGATTTAAGATAATACCCATCATCCCCGAGGCGGTGACATTCGTGCAGATAGGCCACATCATGCCAAGTGAGGCCTAGATTCATCCGCTCGTCTAAGACGTCTACACACCTAGTATCTTGAACATATTCGGGGCACACTCGATACGGCGTCAACCTATGGTTGAACAGTACTCCCTTGTGATTCTACGCATGGGAAGTGTCATCCCTCCCTCTATGAAAGCAATCATGGGGATAACAACTTCCCCCTCAACTCTATCTCACAAGATCCCTTCAATAGGACAAGATCATGACCCAACCCCCGGGGATATGGTATTTCTCCCTAAAGGCTTCCATAGCGGCTGGAGTTTTTACTAATTTTTCGAATCTACCCATCTGAATCGAACTGGGAAATGAAAGTAAAGACCGAAAAGAAAAGCAGAGTCCGAGGAGGGAATCGAAACGGTGAGAAAAGCGAAATGTACTGGTACCTTCACAAAACGCTCAATGGGACGCCTGAAAATCTCTCTTGGGGGAAACGCTTCACCAAAACGGCTACGGCGGCGTAACGGACGCAAGTGTTCGTGTATCTCCGAGATTCGGTGGAGTTCTCTGGAGTCTTTTGAGGCTCGTGAAATGCAGATGAAAGAAGGAATCTGAACCCCCGCGACGTCTTATATAGCCGGGAGGAGAGAGAAAAGATCATCCCCGCCTAAAAATACGAGAAAAACGATGGCCGTTCGATCCACGCCAAGCCGTTGGATGAAGGGAACATAACGCCTCCAGTTAATGGCCACGCCTCGTAAATTGTAGCGCGTCAAAAGTAACGGTCCTCACGCGCACCCCACGATCTCCTTATTTCCCTCCACTCATAAACATCAAAACCCCGCTTTTCTCCTCGGAGGGAGGTTAAAACCGAAGTTTTGAGGGGCTATTGTGGGGGCCGGCCCAAAAATGATGGGCTATTCCAAACTCAGGCCCGTCCGAGGAGCGTCCTGTCCGAAGGGGAGTCCCATATGAAGCACTACTCGGTCCAAAGACTCCAAGGAAACCCGTCCGTAGAAGTAACTCCTCCTCGGACATCACGAAGCCCAGACGAGGAACTTTCCCCACCATTTCAGCTCACCTTCCCAACATATAAAATGAATTAAATCCAAAATATCTCGCGGAAGGCTACCACCACATTAATTACGCCTCACCCACCCTCTTGGCCGCATTAATGAGGAAAAGACTCTGAACAAGCACACCACCTTGGCCTCTGCAACTCACAAAGGGACTGATGAGGGTGTCCGATGGGACAGGTGCTCAAGTGGATGCCTAGATGGTCAACAGGTGTAAGGTTGAGATGAAAAGAAGAGAAATATATAATGTAGTGGAATCCCTCAAAGAAGTAGACGGCAGAATTGTAAGAGGAACAAAAGAAATAAAATCAGACTTGAGGAATCCATCTTTACGTTCTTATTTCTTTCTCGCAAACAAAGACACACTACATGCATTAGACCTGATAGTTTCACCGAGGCCAAGTTCTTTAACCCATCCTCTACAAATATTTATTGTGGGTTGTGCTTTGGGTTAAGGCCCGATCAATGAAAGTTGGACCAGGAGAATTGTGCAACCACAATATAAATAATAATAATAATTTTTATTAATATTTAAAACAAATAAATTTAATAATTTTTAAATAATTATCGGATCAATCAGTACAATTATATTGTAATATTGGTCAATACCATAAACATCGTTAACTTAATCCCAATCCCTCTTTATTATTAAAAAATAAAAGCCCAATCCCTTTTGTGTTCAAAAAATGAAAGCCCCAGCCCTTTTTCCAATTCATTTTTTTTTTCTATTTTTTTTTTCCTCCACGTCTTGTCTTGTCTTGTCTAGTCAACTTTATCTTTTTGTTTATTTACGTATTTTTCCAATCCACACACATCTGCTTTTTTCATTCTCTCTCTAGTCTCTCGCGTACTTTTCTCATCAGATCTATTTCTCTCTTTCCCTCACGGATTAGTTTCTCTTTCGCAAGTTGCTTCTCCCCAATCAAACGTTGCACCGGCCGGTCCAGCCACCTTGTGCTTGAGCTAAACCGCCATTACCGTGCCTCCTTCTATCTTTCTTTCTTTTTCTTTTTCTTTTTTTTGCAGAGAATTACATTCCGGGCCAAAATGCAATTTTCGGCCTGAATGACCGAAATTCGCCGGAAAGGCCGGTACAAACCGGAATAGTCCGGTAAAACGAAACGGTATTGACTTCCTTTTTTTTGGTCATGTTCCCACTTAAGCACCTATAAATGCTTCTCCCACGTCGCCAGGAATTTAATACCGCGAATGATTCTCAAACCTTGATACAGAAAGTGAAATTCTCATAAAGCTTTGCTCAAGTTCCACTCTTCTTTTTTTCCTTAAAAAAAAAAAAAAAAAAATCAAATTCTCTTTTAGTACTCCCTTTTCCATAAACAAGCTGTAGGTTGTAAGTTTCCCATGGCTTCCATGAGCACTCAAAAAACCTGTACACCCTCATCCTCATCCTCATCATTGTCATCTTCTTCTTCTACACCTCGGTGGAAATACGATGTTTTTCTTAGTTTCTATGGCTTGGACACCCGTAAAAATTTTACGGACCATCTATATGCTACTTTGAAACAAAAAGGCATTAACGCCTATAGAGATAATGAAAATCTCGAGGAAGGAGAACCCATTGCTTCTGGGCTCATGAAAGCCATAGAAGAATCTCAATATGCAATTATTATTCTCTCCAAAAACTATGCTTTTTCAAAGTGGTGTTTAAAAGAACTTGTCAAGATTCTAGAATGCAGGAAACAGAAGGAGATGATAGTTCGGCCCATTTTCTACCATGTAAAGCCCTCTGATGTTGGGAATCAGAGGGAAACTTTTGGGAAGCATTTCTCAAGCATGAGAAAGATCCCAAGGTTAGCAGGGAACAGATGCGAGAGTGGAGAACAGCACTGGAAGAAGTGAGCAAGATCCGCGGGAGGCATTTATTGGATAGGTAAGATTCTACCTTCTCTTCTGGTCATATTATCAATGATTTGGATAACTTTTGTAATGGTTTTGTTCTAATTATCTGAAATATAATATGAAAAAACAAATTGTTGAACTTGTCCAATAAAACTATATTAGTAAAGTAAAACCCAACAAAATCAATTTAGTACCCAAAAAAAAAAAAAACCAAAAAATTATATTTGATACCAAAAATTTAATATTTCCTTCCCAGCCTGTGGTCCTCCAAACACACTGACAAAACCCCAGTTTTCCATTTAACAAATTCCAAATCACCAATTGAAAAAAAAAAAATCCAAATTGCCTGCTGTGAGTCTTTGACTTCCATACGGCTGGAATGACTGGTACAGTGGTATCTCTCTTGCTGCTCTAGTGTATGTACTGGTATAATTATTTTTGTTTGATAGAACTCTGTGTTCTGTGGCTGAGAATTGAGATGTTTCCGTGGCTCACTTTTAAGATTAAGTTGCTTTTTTTTTTTTTTTTTTTTCTTAAGATAAATAAAATTTTACTTTAGTCTTAGTAGAGTTAAGAGGTCAGAGGGCGCCATGGCCCCTAGTTTCTTGAAAATTTCATTTGTAGCAACAACAAAATGATAAATTACATGTAAATTTTATGCAAATTAGCTGACTGCCCCCTAGAATTTTGAGGAAAAAATTTATCGATTCCTTTGGTCTCCTTTAAAGTTTAAACCTTACATATACTTAGAAAAGCCCAAAAATTTATTTTAAAAAAAAATTACTACAAAGACCCACAAAAAAATAGCGTCTGGCCCAGGGTCAATAAAAAATTTCCAAATCCAAACACAAAAAAAATTTATAATAATTTCCCAAATCAACTAAGTAAGGAAAAGAATTTAATTATAAAGAATTTAATTATATTTAACTTTTCCTCCTTGGGAAAAATTCTTGACTCCGCCACTAAATCTAAAGTATATATGTGTGAGAAACTCCTTCCTCAAGACTTAAACTCCAACTTTTACCTCCTATATTCCACAAGCACTTACAAAAGATAATAAATAATAGTGTGATTGAGTTTAATGTCATATAATAATATATAATGCTTATCAAAACTCATTAAAAATGCTTATAAAAATATATATTATAATATATAACATACCTTACTGTTGTTTATAATTATTTATTTATATTTGGAATTTATAAAACAATTGTATATATTGGGTAGTAAATGGGTTTGCATATTTTATATTTATGTATGATAATTTTTTTTTAGATAAAGACAATCAATTGTTTAATTGTTTGTTTGTTTGTTTTTTTTTTTTTTATTACATCATCTCTTTGTTCTTTTCTTTTTTTTTTTTTTTTTTTTTTGGGTTTGCCGAGATCTCTACATTTGTCTTTTTGATCTTTCTTACTCTCTCCCCGTTTTGATTTTTTGATTTTTTTTTTGAAGTAAATAGTTTAGTAGATGATGGGATGATGCCACAAAGTGCAACACAGTTTCAGATTGTAGTTATTATATATATATATATATATATATATATATATATATATTTTATTATTATTTTATAAATTTGTGGTTCACAGCTAGCAGTTTTTAATGTTCTACTATTTTATGTCATATTTAATTTTAATAAAATTAGTTTCCACTTTCCATCTCTTTGATCGTTTGTTTATTTGAAAATGGTTTTATTTTTTAAGAAGAAAAATGGGTTAAGTAATTAAAGTTTGTTATTATTAAATCTTTTTTTTTATTACATGGTTTGCATAAAAAAAAAGAGTAAGAGAAAAAGTATTAGTAATTTAATGAAGGAAATCATTCATGCATATTTTAAAAGAAAAAAATGTTCAAAATTTGAAGGCCATTACTCAATTCTCTATTCAAAATGCGGAAATTGCACAAAGATGTGAACTTAAAGAAACATATATTGTTTCTTTGAACATGATCATAAATTACAAGAGTAAATATGAGAATGAGTTTTTGAGTGATTGCTTAGCTGTATATGTAGAAAAATAAATTGGCTAAAAAATTTTGTTCATGATCAATATAACTATGAAAGAAAGTAGGAAACAACTTTGTTGAGTTAGACTTAATTATATAGTAATTTTTTTTTATAAAGAATTTAATTATATTTAACTTTTCCTCCCTGGGAAAAATTCCTGACTCCGCCACTAAATCTAAAGTATATATGTGTGAGAAACTCCTTCCTGAAGACTTAAACTCCAACTTTTACCTCCTATATTCCACAAGCACTTACAAAAGATAATAAATAATAGTGTGATTGAGTTTAATGTCATATAATAATATATAATGCTTATCAAAACTCATTAAAAATGCTTATAAAAAATATATATTATAATATATAACATACCTTACTGTTGTTTATAATTATTTATTTATATTTGGAATTTATAAAACAATTGTATATATTGGGTAGTAAATGGGTTTGCATATTTTATATTTATGTATGATAATTTTTTTTTAGATAAAGACAATCAATTGTTTAATTGTTTGTTTGTTTGTTTTTTTTTTTTTTTTATTACATCTAAACAGTAGCTTACACTCTTTTATTCACAATTTTCTTTCATATAAATTTGTTATATAACTAATTTATCCAAAAAAAAAAAAAAAAACTTAACTACCACTAAATCTTGTTCCAATTATGTTGAACCCCTAAAAAGGCTTAAAAATGAGAAAGAGAGATGGTTGGAAATTTTAGTTCACAATCAATTATAAATTACAATGAAATAACATAAGATACAATTTTATAGAGTTAAAAATTAATTCGTTCAAGACACGGAGCCAAAATTTTGTCTTTAGGGGCCACACTAAATATAATATATATATATATATATATAAAACTTATTATCTCCGATTAAAGTTATGTTCATAGAATAAAATTCATCTACTATCCTCTCAGATTTATTATAAAAATATAAAAATTTCTCTTTTGTGAAAATTTTTTAAAATATTTTATTTGTGATATAAATTACTAGATTACCTACTAAATTGAATAAAAAAATTCCAATGAAACCTATAAAATCTTCTTCAATACACATGACCTAAAATTTTATCTGATACAAGAAGAAGCTATATAAAATAAAATCAAGTTAAAATGTATGTTTTCTTTAAAATTACTAGGCCATTTAGGCATTTATTATTATTATTTATTTTTAATACTATTGAGTGAGGCTACTCAAATTAGGGAGAGGAAGAACTGCTATTTTAGTTTTAGTGGGGGAAGATAAGAAGTTGCTAGAATATGAATATGAATTGTGGAAGAGTAAGAATGGTGAATGGGAATGGTAGTCGTTTGAGGCCACTTCAAGGGGACCTAGACCTCCATAGATAAATAGAGAGATTAAGAGAGAGACTAAGCAATTGGTCTCATTCTTCAATATCTAAAATGTTACGGATTACAAGTATTTATTATACAAGTTGTTTAGCTATACAACCAACTAACAACTTGTAACTAACTTGGCTCAACTTGTTGCAATCCTACAACTAACTAACTAACTAACTACATGCATTCTATACTAAAATGTGGGTTCCTAACAAAGCCTTCAAAAAGTTTAAAGACATATAGAGTGTCTCATATAGTTTGTACCATATGCAATTATTATAAGGAAAAGTAATTCAAATTTTTTTCCCGGCTTCTCTAATATAAGATTTTTTTAGTATCAAAAGACAAGTAAAAAAAAAAAAGTTGTACGCCTGCTGGTTGCTTAATTTTTCTGAAGTTTAAAAGGTTCATGGAATTAAAAAAAAAAAAAAAAAAAAAAAAAAAAAAAAAAAAAAAACCTCTAAGTGTATATTTTTGACAAACTAAATTCTATATATTTAATTGTTTCAATTTAAACTTCACATTTTCATTAGCGTGACAATCAAAACCCTTATTCCCACCACCTTCTGGTATTTTTCTTAAAGAGGCAAGGGTGGTGGTGTTGTGAGTTGAACTCTAATAAGAGAGAGAGAGAGAGGTAATGGTGTCCTAATGTGTTCTTTTTTTTTCCCCTTTTTAATAAAATTTCCCCATTCTCCTCATGCGAGGAAATAAATTGAAGATGAGCTATACGGGTTGAATAGAGAGTACATTTTTTGTGTGTATTGGTGTTAGATTTCTTGCACAAAATTTAATGGACTGGGACAAGGGTTTTGGTTGTCATGGGAATGAAAGTGTAGCAGTGCTTAAATTAACACAATTAAAATATAGCCATAAAGGGTTTAATTTGTCTTTTAAGTATAAAAGAATAGGTTTTTTTTTTTTTTGGACATCTTGCCATTCTTCTTCTTCTTCGGGGTTGTTTTGACCAGTAAAAAACATGGCTCATATTTCTCTACTAATGCAAAACATCTTACATTTAATTATGTTTTGTCTCTTTGTTGCTAGCATACTTGTATCATCAAATTTTATTTATTTATTTATTACAGTCACGAATAAGAAGATATTCAGAAATCACAAAAAGCATATTTGATGAATTGAGTCGTGAATCATCGATGATTCTCGAGCACCTTGTTGGAATAAACTCACGTGTGGAGGAAATGATGAACTTATTTAGCACAATGTCGATGATGTGCACTTCATAGGGATTTGGGGATGTCCGGGATTGGCAAAACCACTCTAGCATATGCCATTTATAACAGAATTTGTCATCAATTTGAAGCTAGCAGCTTTATTTGCGACATTAGAGAAATAGTTGAAAAAGATAAACAGGGTCTAGTTAATTTACAAAAACAACTTCTTTCCGAGACATTGATGGTAAAAGAAGTAAACATTTGGAACCATCTTGAGGGGATCAAAGTCATAAAGAAGAGACTACTCAATAAGAAGGTTCTTATTGTTCTTGATGATGTTGACAAAGATGAACAACTAAAGGCATTAGCGGGAAGCCCTGGTTGGTTTGGTCCAGTAGTAGGATCATTATCACAAGTAAAGATCGGGACTTGCTAAAAAGGCATCACCTGGGTACTACCATACATAGGGTTAATGAATTAGATAATGATGAAGCCCTAGAGCTCTTGATTGGATTGTGTTTAACCAACCCTATCCCAAAAAAGAGTTTGAGGATTTGTCCAATAGTTTTGTGAAGTATGCTAAAGGGCTTCCCATAGCTTTTAAAATTTTGGGTTCCTCCCTGATTGATAGACCAAGAAAGGTATGGGAAGATTACCTCCATCAATTAGAAGAAATCTCTAAGGGAGAAATTCTTGATGAACTTGAAATAAGTTATAGGGGATTGAATGAAATACAGCAAAATCTATTTTTGGATATTGCATGTTTCTTCAAAGGGGAGGGCGAAAATCGTGTGGCAAATATAGAAGGTGCTGGTAGCTCCAATAATATGAAAACTCTCAATGACAAATCTCTCATTACCATTTTAGAGGGAAAGTTACTGAGATGCATGATTTAGTAGAAGAGATGGCTTGGAGAGTTGTTCATCGTGAATCACCTAAGAAGCTTGGAAGACGCAGAGGTTGTGGGTTTGTAAGGATGTGTTTCATGTGCTAAAGGAAAATACTGTAAGTGGATTAGTATGTAGACATAAACTTAGAGGAGTGTATATTTTATGACTAGCAATTTTTTTTTCTCTATTTTTCCCAACCCCGATTTCATTGTTCTTGGTTACCAGGAACGAAATTTGTAGAAGGCATGGTGCTAAACTCGCCTCCACATAAAGAAAACTTGAATGACAAAGCCTTCTCAAATATGATCAATCTAAGGTTGCTAAAAATTTCTAATGTGCACCTTCCTGAAGGCCTCAATTTTCTTTCTAATAAGTTACGAATGATGGAATGGCACGATTATCCTTTGAAATCCATGCCAAACAGTTTTCAACCGGACAATCTTGTTGAACTCATCATGCCTCGCAGCCACATTAAGCAATTACCGGATGGATTTGGTGTAAGTTTTCCATTAAGGCATGCTGGTGTTTTTATTTTATTTTATTTTATTTTAATTTTTAATTATAATAAATATCATTTAAGCTCTTGATTACTTAATTTGTCCATATCTATTTATTATCACAGAATTTGGCCAAGTTGAGACTCATGGATCTTAGTGACTCTCAAAACTTAGTCAAGACTCCTAACTTCATCGGATGCCCAGATCTGCAGAGGCTGATTTTTCGAGGTTGTACAAGATTGCATGACCTTCCACGCAAGCTCAACTTGGAATCTCTAGAAATTTTTATTTTATCTGGCTGTGTAAGGCTCAAGAAATTTTCAGAGATTGGAACAAACATGACAAAGTTGTCTGAGCTTTATTTGGATGGGACTGCCCTAGAAGAACTGCCATTATCAATTGAGCATTTGACTGGCCTAACTTTGTTGAGCCTTCAAGATTGCAAAAACATTTCGTGTTCGACAAGCGTCAATTTGCCATCGCTTAAAGCTCTCAATCTATCAGGATGTAAGGGCCAACAATCTAAACTCTGGTATTCACATGGAATCTTCCAAATCTTTCGACTTCTTTTGGGGATAGATTATTTCTTCCCTGCCTCATGTCCGGAACAGGAGTCCATCAACTTGCCGTTGCCTATGTTATTCGGGTTAAGCTCCTTGGTATCTTTAGATCTAAGTGACTGCAATTTATCAGACGGTGCGCTCCCCGATGATCTTAGTTGCTTTTCTTCGTTGGAAGTACTGAAATTGAACAAAAACAATTTCACAAGCCTGCCTGATAGCATTTCTCAACTTTCTAAGCTTACGTGTCTTCATTTGGAAAATTGTACCCGGCTTCAATCTTTGCCAGATCTTCCGTTAAGGGTATCCGTAAACGTAAGGGGATGTACGTCACTAGAAAATTATTCAGATAAAGTGGTTCAGTGGAATTCGCCACAATGATTCAGTTTTCTTGATTGCATCGGCTATGAACTCAAAAGAAGATTATAAGGTGTTCATTTTATTACGAGCGAACATTTGGACCACTTGCGTGAAGCAGCAACTAAGGTCTCTCTCTTTCTCTCTCTCTCTCTCTCTCACACACACACATATTGAACATCTTCATACTTATGCCTTTTGAAATTTTACAGGGGATTTATTCAAGTCATTTGTACGGCTCAGTTCAAACTAAAAGATCTAAAATCCAGAGTGATTCAGCCAAGAGAGCCTTGGGTCATCTTGATACGTGTATCTACTTGGATGTGGATTGGAGTCCTTTGTTTTAGGTGATTGTTATTAGTATCCTCTGTTTTAGGTGTTTGTTATTATCTTTGGGAAGATATCTATTGTAACGTTAGGATTGTTGTTTAATTTGGATTGTTTTTCAATTGTGAGTGAGTCCCTAGCATGTTGGGTTGTTGTCCCACAGTATCCCTTCATATTAGGAATAAGTCCTTGTATTTCATTTTTGTTGTTATCATTAATGTACTAGTTATAAGCCCGTGTGTTGCACGGTTTTATGAAAAAGCTTATAAAATAAATATATAAATAATTATATATTTTAATAGATTCAATAAAGATAAAAGAAGAAAATTATCAAGTGTAAATAATTATCTCACTAAAATAAGGGGTAAGATTTATTCCTAAAACTAAATTAAATTGATAATACCAAAATTGAATTTTAAATTGATAATTATTAAAAAAAAACGTACTAAACAATTGATAAATCTAAAATTAATATAATTTTGATAATATTGTAAATTAAAATTAAAGCTGATAATTCAAGAATACATGTGTAGAACATATTGATAATTTGATGTAACATAAAAATCAAATAAAAAAATTGTTAAAATTAATCTATTAATTCTAATAATATTTAATCATTAATTCTAAGACCCTAACCCTAAGCATATAAATTATATCAAAGCTAAGAAAATTAGTTTAAACAAAAGGCAACCACTACACAAAACTTAATCAATTTAATAAAAACAAAATACAAAAACAAAGAAGGAGCCTTTAGAAACTTGACAATGTTTTCAAATATTTTGAATTCATTAATTAAAATTACATGAAGACAAAAAACCAATAATAACACTAAAGAAAATAATAATAACAATAATAATAATAATAAATTTTTTAAAAAAAAAAGAGAAAGAGAACGTGGTTGATAGCTATAAGGAATTTTGATATATATATATATATATATATATATATATATATATATATATATATATATATATATATATATATATATATTTTTAAATGTCATCAACTTAAAAATTATAAAATTAATGGAGATATATATTGTTTTTTGGGATAGATAGAGATTATCAAATTATTAGAGATATATATTATTTCTTGGGATAGATTTATATTAATCACCTCTTGAAGAATTTGGATTGTGCTTATCACTTAATAATCAAGTTTTGTAGCTTGATATTTAGATAAAATAATATTAATTTAATAATATTAAAATTTTGAAAATTTAGATGAAAAATATTATCTAAATTTAATTTTTTTTATATTAAATATTATCCCCTAATTTAAGAAATATATCCTAACAAATAAAAAAATAATGTTAATTAGATGATAAATATTATCTAAATTAAATTTTTGTATGTTAAATATTATCCCCTTAATTTAAGAAATATATCTTAACAAATAAAAAAATAATGTTAATCTAATTTTATTTAATGATAAGAATGAATTAGAGTCCTAGTAGTATACTATTCCTTTAAAAATCTAAAAATTTAATAAAATTTCTGCAATTTGGTGAAGTTACATGGCGCAATCACGGCTTTTAAGCCCAACGGCTTAATTAAAATTCAAATGTAAACAATTTTTTTTATTAATTTCCTTAAAATTAAATAATAATATAAAAAATAAAAAATAAATGAATATTTTACTTTTAAGTTATATAATGAATGCATATTGTGTAAGACTAAGTTTTAAAAGCATATATATATATATATATATATATATATATATATATATATATATATCTGTCTAAAATAATTGAATGGAAGATGGTAGATAACTAAGTAACTAATATAAAATGAGATACATAAAAGAAATATAAAAGGATTTTTCATAATATATTGAGATTTAGGGCTCAAGTAATATTTAAATAGAAAAACCTTGAATTTAATAATTAAAAGCTATTAAAAAATGATTGAAAACATATTTAAGTGGAAACCTCAATTCAATAATTAAGAATAATCTAAATAACTAAACATTTAAAAATATAAAGTAGAGAGACATACATGAAAATATAATTTTTGTCCTTGAAAGCATAGGAGAAGACACTCAAACTTGAGTGATTTTCACCCAACCAAAAAATAAATAAATTCATTAGCATTGAGATATGAAGAGAATTGAGAAGTGATACCTTTCAATAGTAGCATCCATTTTGGCCTTTAGTTGTGAACAATAATCTCTATTATTTGATCTCAACCTCTCTCTCTATTATTAACAACTCAAAATAAGTAGCACAAAAAAAAAAAAAAAAAAAAAAAAAAACCCAGCTTAGCATGATATTTCCTATCTAGTTCACCTAATTAAGATTTTTCAAATAAGGCTTAAACTACAAAGAAATTGGTAGACAGTAGTTTCCCGATTAACAATGTGAGCAATACGGATAAATAAAAATAAATAAAGAAGAAGCAAAAAGACCAACAAAATAAAAATTATTAAGGCATAAATAGAATAAAATAAGTGAAGGGGAAAAATGTCTTACTTTTTCTTCTTGAAATCATTGAGTAATTCTTTACTTGCAATGGACAATTTATCTAGGCGTGGTGTTTATGTTGAAGCAGTTTGTCCAATATGCAGAACTTCGAATGAAACTGTACTAAATGAAAACAGAAGTGTGATATTGTTGAGTGTAATTCATATGTAATATACAAAATAATAAAAATTCATGTCTAACTCTATTTAATGATTGATGCTCAAACAATAACCAAATAAATAGGATAAAACTTTGGGAAATTAGGTTAAATAAAAGACAAAAAATATACAAAACCTATTCAATTTTATGGGAAAAAAAATTAAACAAATACATTAAAAAAAAATTAGAGTAAACAAATACATGTGTAAGGTTGTAGGGAGAAGAAGAGAATAATAGAGGAAAAAAACTGTATGGTAGGTATTTATTACGAATTATCTTATATATATACACTTCACATTAAAGAAGTTGATATGAATAAAAAGTCTAATGTCAATCTAATTTATAGAGGTGTATGAAGTTAAAATTAGATGGACTTTAACGTGTACCTTAAGAAAGGATTAGATGAAGAATTTGGATTATAATGAAATTAAGATTTTTATCAACTTAGAAATTATCGGAGAATAAAAATTATATCTATTTTTCTTTAAATCTAAAAACTTTTCTGCAATTTTTTCGTGTAGTAAGGTTTTTTTTTTATTTTTTTTTATTTTTAAGATTTTACATGTAGTAATATAATTTAAAAAAAAAAAAAAAAAAAAAAAGAAGAAGCATTAGATGGACCTTTTTTTACGTGTACTACATTGATTTTTTTTAATTAAGATTCTTATCAACTTATATATTATAATAAGAAAATGATCAAATTTGGATTGTAATCAAATTATGATTTTTATCAATTTAGAAATTATAGGAGAAGAAAAATAATATATACTTAAAAAGCATCAAGATGAAAGAATCTCTTTTTTTATTTAAATTCTATCCTTAGCTAATTCTATTCTATTGATTTTAGTGTTTGTTGATAACATTTTTGATAGACACAATCATTATAGTTGTAAATCAAATACTACTTTCTTTCATTACTTGATTTGTCATATTTATCCAAAAATATGTATATATCTATTCTTAAAATCTAAAAATTTATTATAATTTTTGCAATTTGGTGAAGCCACGTGGCGCAACCACGGCGTTTAAGCCCAGCTTTTATTATATATAATATAATATAATATGATTTAAGCCGTAAGACAATAATGAATAGATCATTAGAGAATTAATTTCGAGCTAAGTCTCAAGAGGTCAGGTTTCCTCAGAAAAATCCAATTCTTATCTTTTTTATTTTATTTTATTTTAGTTTAATTTTTTTTTAATTGTTATCACCAAAGAACCATCATAGGTAAAGATATTGTCTTATACGTACCAAAGTGGTATCGGAGCTTAGGGATGGACTAGAGGGTGGAGTAGTTAGGACAGAGCGTGAGTTCTCTTGTTTGCAGCCAAAAACAGATAATGGAACAGTTAATAGAGATTTACACCAAGCTTGGATCACTATCTTCCAATCGAGAAGAGGGAGAGAGCTCCCAAAACCGCAATGGCAAGCGGCCATTGAAGGTGGTCATTCTAGCGAAGCGATCATTCATATGCTCCTCGTTTGGTGAAACTCGACTTTCCTAGATTCAATGGAGCCGAGGATCCCACGAGTTGGATATGCCAGGTTGAGTAATTTTTTTGCTTCCATGAAATACCCATTGAAAACCAAGTAGCGTTGGCTTCCTTTCATCTAGAGGGAGAAGCATAATTGCGGTGTCAATTGATGCAGCAAGAAGAAGAGACTCTTACTTGGGCTGCCTTCAAGATAAGGCTATTAGCTCGTTATGGTCCTACTCAATTTTATGACTATTTTGGAGAGCTCACCAAGTTACAACAAACCGGGACTGTTAAGGAGTACCAAACCAAATTTGAGCAACTATTGGCCAAGGTTGGGCACCTCTCACCTGTTCGTCAAGTAAGTTGCTTTGTGAGTGGATTGAAGGAAGGTATCAAGGCTGATGTATTAGTAGGAAGGCCAACTGATTTGTCTATGGCAATTGGGTTAGCCCGATTATATGGAGCTAGAAATTCTTCTCTAAGTCGAACACCTATGACAGTTCCTGCAACTACTAGAGTTGCTCCTCGGGTCTCTAAGGAGGATGCCTCACCACGAACCCCCCTTGAAGTCCAACGAATGTCACCCGCCGAGCTTAAAGAGTAGCGTGAAAAGGGACTTTGTTACAATTGTAATGAGCGATTTGTACTAGGGCATTGATGCAAGAAATTGTTCCTCATTAAGGCTTGTACCACAGAGGAAGATGGAGATTTGGCCATGGAAGTAGAAGGTCCTTTTGAGGAAGATGCTCCTGGAATTTCCTTGCATGCTATTAGTGGGGGTCACACACCAGAGACAATGAAGGTTGTAGGAAGCATTGAATCCGTTCCTGCTAGGGGTGTCCAGACCCGACCATGACCCGTCGGACCGACCAACCCGCCCGATCTCCACCCGAGTTCAGCTCGAACCAACGCTCTTGTCGGTTGGTTTCAGGTTTTCGCGCCCAAGGCGCGACGCCAGGGGGTCGAGTGGCGGGTTTTCTTTTCCAAAATCTGAGCCACCTAACCCAACGAAGGTAATATACAAATCCGGCGAAATCACGCTCAAATCCGAGGAGATCCAGCGAGTTCTCAACCATATTTGGTGAGATTTAGCCAAATTCGGCCATTCCCAGTAGATCCCAGCGATTTTGGTGCAGATTTTGACAATTTTGAAGCAAATTTGGTGAGTTTTTACATTTTCCGACGATGATTTGTAGATTCCAAATGATGATTTGCAGCTCCAGCGACGACCCGAACCCAAAATTGACCCGACCGATTGACGCCGGTGGTCGGTTTGGGGTCACTCTTCCACCACCCGACGCCGACAGGTTGGGTTCGGGTTGGGTCGAAAACCGACCCGGCCCGACATGTGGACACCCCTAGTTTCTACCACTATTTTGTTAGACTCAGGAAGTTCTCATAATTTTTTGAGTGAATCCTTTGCTTGAAAAATTCAGTTGTAACCAGTTTAAGGCCCTATGATTCGAGTAATGGTAGCTTTTGGAGAAAAGCTTACTAGCAAAGGAAGTGTGTCGTTGTCATGGTAAAGCTTGGAAAATTTTTTACAAAGGCCGACTTCTACATTTTATCTCTTGAAGGGTATGATGTTGTTATGGGAACTCAATGGTTACGTACACTTCGAGAAATCATGTGGTATTTTTCTAAGATGATTATAAGGTTCCAAAGTGCTGGTAAAATGATTAGTTTGAAGGGCCTTACGGACCAAGTGGTGGATAGCTATGAAATCAATTGTTTCTCATCAAAACAACCTGTATGGGTGTTGGTTCAAGTCATGGCTATTGAAGACCATGACCAGCTAGAACCAAGGAGGGATGCACCAGAACTTCAAGAATTATTAGGCTCATTTTTAGAACTTTTCGGAGAGCCTACTGGTCTACCTCCCAATTAGGTCAATGATAATAAAATTCCACTACAACTCGGCAGCTAGCCCGCATGTTCTCGCTTGTATTAGTATCCTTATTATCAAAAGGCGGAGATTGAGAGATTGATGCCGTAAATGCTCTCTACTGGAGTGACTCACCCTAGCAATAGTCCCTTCCCCTCACCAATGATATTAGTCAAGAAGTAAGACAGAACTAGGCGCATGTGTGTGGACTATCGATCATTAAATAGGATCACCATCAACGACAAGTTCCCAATTCCAGCTATTGATGAGCTTCTTGATGAATTAAATGGAGCAAGGTTCTTTTCTAAATTAGACTCGTGTTCTGGCTATCATCAGATTTAAGTTCAAGATAAGGATGTGCCAAAAACGGCATTTTGCACTCACTATGGGCACTTCGAGTTCCTTGTTATGCCTTTCGGTCTCACAAATGCACCATCCACATTCCAAGCACGAATGAATGAGGTGTTCAACAACCAACTCTGTAGATTTGTGCTTGTATTATTCGACGACATCCTAGTTTATAGTGTAACTTGGGATGAACACTTACAACATCTTAAAGAAGTTTTGGAGGTTACGAGACGCCATACTCTTCATGTTAAAATAAAAAAAAATGCAGTTTTGGCCGGACTAAGGTCCATTATTTGGGCCATATCATCTCTCGAGAAGGGGTTCTTGTGGATCCCGAAAAAATTTCAGCGATGGTACAGTGGCCTTAACCTCGGTCTCCAAAGGCAATGGAAGGCTTCCTTGGTTTAACGGGGTATTACCAAAAATTTATTCAAGATCGTGGTAAGATTGCTACTCCACTAACCAACATGTTAAAGAAGAATTCATTCAAGTGGACTACCAAGGCTCAAGAAGCATTTCAAAGATTGAAGGAAGCAATGACCCAAGCTTCTATTTTGGCACTTCTAGATTTCACAAGGCAATTTGTGGTTGAGTGCAATGCCTCCGGGTTAGGTATTGGAGCTATTCTACGTCAAGATTATCCTATTGCCTTTCATAGTCAAGCATTACATGGGAAAAATCTGATGTTATCCACCTGTGAAAAGGAGATGTTTGCCTTACTCATGGCGGTGAAAAAATGGCAACATTATTTATTGGGAAGGAAATTCATAGTGTGAACAGGACCAAATAAGTTTGCGATATCTTTGGAGTCGAAAAATCACAACGGAGGCTTAACAGAATTGGTTACATAAGCTTATGGGATTTGATTTTTTAATTGAATACAAGAAGGGTAGTGAAAATAAAGTGGTCGATGCATTATCTCGTTGAGATGAAGCTATGGAGGAGGAGCAATTGTTAGCCTTCTCATCCCTCGTTCCTCATTGGGTTGATGCAATAAGGGAAGAACAACAATCTCAGCCTCAAGTACAACAACTAATTTAGAAGGTTCGGGATGATGAGGTAGTGGGGCATTGGGAGCTAAGAGATGGTCTACTCTTATTCAAGGACCGGATTTACTTTGAATCAGGTTCAGCTATAAGGGTTGATATCATCAACCAGTTTCATGGAAGTGAAGGATTCCAAAAACATTTCAAAGGGTGTGAGCAAATTTTTATTGGGCTAAGATGATGGAGGACATCAAGGCATTTATTTGGGAATGTGAAATTTGTCGAAGGCACAAGGTGGAACAACTTTCTCCTGTTGGTTTACTATAGCCGTTGCCAATTCCAAGTTGAGTTTGGGAGGATATCTCCATGGATTTTGTGGATGGGCTACCCATGTCTCAATGTAGGTCCACTATCCTGGTTGTGGTAGGTAGGCTTTCTAAATACTCACATTTTATTCCAGTAACACATCCTTACACAGAAGTGAGTATTGCCCAAATATTCTTTGAAAATGTTTTTAAGCTCCATGGTATGTCTAGAACCATAGTTTGTGATCGTGATCCAGCTTTTACTAGTGCCTTTTGGACTGAATTGTTTCGGCTTAATGAAACTAATTTCAATTTTAGTTCGGCTTACCATCCACAAACAAATGGACAATGCGAGGTGGTGAATATAACTTTAGAGATGTATTTACGTTGCTTCACTAGTGACAAACCCAAGCAAAGGGGTCGTGGATATGTTGGGCAAAATTTTGTTACAATACTAGTTGGCATTCGACTATCCAAAAGACTCCGTTTGAAGTGCTGTATGGTAGGGAGCCACCATCATTACTGACTTATGTTCCGGGTACTACCAAGGTAGCTACTTTGGAAATAGAATTGATGAAGAGGGATCAGATTCTCAAGGATCTCAAGGAAAATCTCAAGATGGCATAAGACCAAATGAAGAAAAGATATGATTTGAAGCATAGCGAAAAGATCTATAAGGAAGGGACTTGGGTGTATGTACGGCTTCAGCCATATTTTCAAGTCTCTGTTTCTTTGCGCCAAAACGCGAAGTTAGCTCCACGCTATAATGGTCCATTTCTCATCCCGCAATGTATTGGACAAGTGGCTTACAAATTGGAATTACCTTCAAATTCTCGTATACATCCGGGTTTCCATGTGTCTTTGTTAAAGGAGAAGCTAGGTACCAAAGTTTTTGCCCAACCTTAGCTACCTATTACTATGGGAGACCAAGATGAGTTACTGGTAAGGCCACAGGCAATATTGGATCAAATGGCTCGTCGCAATGAAATTGAAGTACTCGTGCATTGGCAAGGCTTACCAACTAGTGATGCACGTGGGAAGACTTAACAACTATGAAGTTGCGGTTTCCTCGGTATACCCTTGAGGACAAGGGCCTTCTCAAGAGGGGAGGGAATTGATACGTGTATCTACTTGGATATGGATTGGACTCCTTTGTTTTAGGTGATTGTTATTCATGTCCTTTGTTTTAGGTGTTTGTTATTATCTTTGGGAAGATCTCTATTGTAACGTTAGGATTGTTGTTTAGTTTGGATTGTTTTTCAATTGTGAGTAAGTCCCTAGCATGTTGGGTTGTTGTGCCACAAGATCCCTTCATATTAAGAACAAGTTCTTGTATTTTGTTTTTGTTGTTATCATTATTGTATTTAAACAATAAGACAATAATGAATAAATCATCAAAGAATTAATTTCGAGCTAAGTCTCAAGAGGTCAGGGTTTCCTCAGAAAAATCCAATTCTTATCTTTCTTTTCTCTATCGTTATCACCAAAGAACCATCATAAGTAAAGAAACTATCTTATACGTACCACATCCGTAACAAAATCTATAGTGTTTTTGTTTGCTAGTCCTCAATTCAAAGGAGGTTGTAATTTCACTTGAATCCATTTTGTTACGGTACCTGAACGTATCAATTATCAATTTTCTTTGTTGAGCTAAAGAAAAGTTCTTTTAAATCAAGTTTTTGTTGAGGGCAGTTGGAGAAAATTTAGTCCCTCTTTTACTAGTCTTCTCCCGCCAACTAGGAAAAGGCAACCTGGAAGTACTATGTCAATTATCAATTTTCTAATTATGATGTATTTAATTATGGTTCCAAAATAAGATCTTAAAAAAATCTCCAAAGCTAAATGTTAGGAACATTTTATATGCATTTTCTATGTATATCGTTAAAAAGTGAAAATTTGACGTTTATGCTTGTGCGATTAGTAGGATTTTTATATCCATAGTTATTATTAATAATAAATGAGGGATAAGTGCGGACACAAACGTTATGTTTATGGCATTTTTTTCTTTCTTCTATGGCATTGTTTGGAATTGATTGTTCGAATTTTATGTTTTATTATTGTGGGGCCCAACAATATATGGGCCAGACCCACTTATTCACGGGGAGCCCTAAGGCCCAAGCCGAAGAAGGTGGTAGCCCAAGCTCAATAACGCAAAGCACAAATGGGCCCTGAGAAGCGACCAAGGATGGTGTAGCCCTCGGCCGGCCCAAAGCCCCACCAAGAAAAGGGGCAAAAGCGGCATAGGGACAATCTTGAAAGAAAATCTGAAATATCTAGGAAAGGCTGCCCTTACTACCTTTCCCATACAGAGCTTTGCACCTAACAGAGCCGTATTCTTTAGCTTTATCAACCACTCCCAACGACTTGGGTCCGGGACCGATGGGACAAGTATCAGCCTTGGAAAGGTCGACCCTACACGTGGACAAAGGAAAGTGAACGTATGCTAGTATAAAAGAAAAAATATGTAACCTAAAGAGGCCCTCCAGTCCCACTAGAGAAAAAGGACTCCGGAGGTGAATACACCTGAACCATGCATGAACACCATAACAAAACCACCGCCGGGTAACCACGACCTAGCCTTTCGAACCCACTCTCTACAAATGATATTGTCTGGGCCCATTCACGTGCGAATCCAACACTATTGCGGTTCGTTACGGAACGTGTCCCTACAATTGGCGCCGTCTGTGGGAAAGGCTTGCGCGTGAGCTCGAACGGCGATGGAGCTGATTTTCTGTTGAACAAGGGTTTACGAGGACGCCTTTATGACCGGTGACACCTTGTTGTTGTTCCGACACAAGTTCCCACCAGGGGCTACGCCTCATAATGCCAGTGGCATGGCAAGTCTAGGGGCTTCAAACATCAAGCTAGCTTCCCCCACCTTATTCGAGGAGCTAACATTTAAGAAGCGGATAAATGAACAAGAAAATAAAAGTTTTGGACAGAACCAAGGCCTTGTATGATCCTCGGACCCAAGCCTCTAGGGAAACCAACTACTTACAAAGAAAATACAAGTTTTGGGCAGAACCAAGGCCTTGTATGGTCCTCGGACCCAAGCCTGGGGGAAACCAACTACTTACAAAGAAAATACAAGTTTTGGACAGAACCAAGGCCTTGTATGGTCCTCGGACCCAAGCCTGCGGGAAACCAACTACTTACAAAGAAAATACAAGTTTTGGATGTAACCAAGGCCTTGTATGGTCCTCGGACCCAAGCCTCTGGGAAACCAACTACTTATAAAGAAAACACAAGTTTTGGGATGAACCAAGGCCTTGTATGGTCCTTGGACCCAAGCCTCTCAGGAAACCAACTACTTATAAAGAAAACACAAGTTTTGGACAGAACCAAGGCCTTGTATGGTCCTCGGACCCAAGCCTCTGGGGAAACCAACTACTTACAAAGAAAATACAAGTTTTGGATGTAGAACCAAGGCCTTGTATGGTCCTCGGACCCAAGCCTCCAGGGGAAACCAACTACTTACAAAGAAAATACAAGTTTTGGGATGCAGAACCAAGGCCTTGTATGGTCCTCGGACCCAAGCCTGCAGGGGAAACCAACTACTTACAAAGAAAATACAAGTTTTGGACAGAACCAATGCCTTGTATGGTCCTCGGACCCAAGCCTGGGGAAACCAACTACTTACAAAGAAAATACAAGTTTTGGACAGAACCAAGGCCTTGTATGGTCCTCGGACTCAAGCCTCTGGGAAACCAACTACTTACAAAGAAAACACAAGTTTTGGGATGAACCAAGGCCTTGTATGGTCCTCGGACCCAAGCCTCTGGGGAAACCAACTACTTACAAAGAAAATACAAGTTTTGGGATGAACCAAGGCCTTGTATGGTCCTCGGACCCAAGCCTCCAGGGAAACCAACTACTTACAAAGAAAATACAAGTTTTGGATGTAAACCAAGGCCTTGTAACCCAAGCCTCCTGGGAAACCAACTACTTACAAAGAAAACTACGTTACGTGGATCTTAGAATCTCCCCGAGGACAACTCTCCATTAACAATTGGGTTAGTTCCCGATCTACATGGATTCTCTAGTTTGCCCTCGGATCCTCAACGCCAAAGGGGCCAGTGCGGAATGGAGCAACATGTTTCCAAAAACATAATCGAAGTCGCTCAATGCTCGGTTACCCCCTCGGGTGAATTATTTAGAGTTTGTCGTTCTCGGACAATATTCTCGCACATATCACGTAACGTTCAACCGTTATCTCGGTTAGTTTCCTAAGTTTAACTTACTATCGCTTATTATTATTACGCCTGGTAGTATAGGTAAATTAGAACTAGTTGAATTGTGTTTCAAGGGCTCTTGCTCTAAGTATCGCCAAGGAAAAACACATGCAGGGAGCACACCCATTCACAAAGTGGTGTTGCCAAAAGAGCAATACCCAAAACAAGTAAACAAATTCCCATTTTTACTAAAACAAAGAGATAGTACAGCAGACAATGAAAAGTCGGAATCAGCCTATGTCAAGGCTCACTACATAACCAAAAAAGAAAGATACAAGAGAATTAGAGAAAGCCGAGGAGGTGGGTCGGGAGGAGAGGTTGGCTACAGCTCCAAGACCCTATTCTTCCTCAATGCTTTTACATGCCCATGGCTCAGGCAGCAAAAGAAACCCAACTTAAGTCCGACACCGCCGAAGGAAAGGTGCAGAGAACTGGAAGTTGAGGGGCTTTCTCTAAATATTTGCCTGCAACAAGGCAAAGGCGCTGATGGCGGAGAATCTTTCTTCTGGCACACCAAAATTTTGGCATGAACAGAACCTGCTTCGGATTTTGACTAAAAGAGGGAGAGGCACCCTTTCCCCTCGGTCGAAATGGAGTATTCTCTTGAACTTGTGCTTCCTGTGCCCAAACTCACCATTTTGAGTCTCGGGAGGACACGGCGCTTCCGTGGCAGAGAGAGTTCCTTCTTTCCAACCCTCGCCTCAAACATGTTACGGTAAGGGAGGACAACACTGAATATAGGAGCTGTGACTTGGGAGGAAGCTAAAGGAGTTGTGTGTAGATAAAGCAACTGTCTCTCCTATTTATTTAAGGGAATAAGGCGATGGCATTTAATGCACGCAGCATCCCAAGAGACGCTACAGACAAAATGGCTCTGGCTCAATTTCCAACGTCAACTGCAACCACAAGATTAAAGGAGTCTCGTAAAGGCGCACCTCGAACACCGGGAAGTCGTAGTACCGCATGGTCAAAGACTACGAAGCATCTCTTAATTTGTGGGCTTAGTGAATTCGCGGCCCAGGCCCGTTCTGCATGAGGGCCCGGGGACTATGGCCCACGCCGAGGAATAGCGGTTGCCGAGGACAACCTCCCGCTCGGCATCTCGCAAAATACCCGAGGAAGGGGAGGCCTTGTATGGTCCTTGGACCCAAGCCTCTGGGGAAACCAACTACTTACAAAGAAAATACAAGTTTTGGACAGAACCAAGGACTTGCATGGTCCTCGGACTCAAGCCTATGGGGAAACCAAGTACACAAAAGAAAAAACATAAGTCTTAGACAGAGCCCGTGTGTTGCGAAGTCCTCGGACTCAAGCCTTTTGGGAAACCAACTACTCGGATGGGGAAGGTTCTCGGCTTAAGTAATGTAAAAGGTTAAGGCCAATGTGTTAAGAAGATGGCAAAACAACCCAATGTTCATTAGCCCAAGGAAACTGTTCATTTGGCGGATGACATGTCCTCGGATAGTTATTTCCTACACCATATCGAGCATTTAGTCCTCATCTCGGCTAATTTCACGGTGAGTTTCGTTCCTCACTGGTCGGCATTATTATGTCAAATAATTTTATTAAAGTTATGGTGACATCTTTTTATTGGCAAATATTACAACCTTAGTTGTCGTTGATTCAAATGCAATATTATTGTGCCGAAAGCAAATCTTTAAAACTTGTAAAAACATAAAAACAAAACATGCGAAATAAATAAACAGCAACTTTTATTAATATGAAAAATTATTACAACGTACAAAGAAGGGCTTAAACAAGCCTATACAAAAGGTGAACTAGGCAAGCAAATAACAACCACAATACGAGATAAGTAAACAATCAGGTGTCTTTTGGACTCGTCTTCAAAGTCTCTCCAATCTCTGCCTCAAGATTACTCATATTGAGAGAAGAACCTTCTTTAGAAAAAGATGAAGGACAAGGAAGAAGAATTGGAAGGAGAAGGAAGAAGAATTGGAAGATGGAGGAGATGAATGAGGAAGATGGAGGACATGAGTAAAAGAAGGAGGAGAAGAAGAGGGAAGAAATGAAAAGAAAGAGAAAGGAGCAAAAGAGGGAGAAAGAAAAGCACCAGGGATGGAGCTGGTGGTGGAAAGAAGAAGAAAGAAAAGTAAAGGGTGGCGCCAGTGAACGAAGAGAGGAAGAAGCAGAGGCATTTAGTCCCCGCCCCATCCCGACTCCTAGCACACCGGTACCACATTAGATATGCTCATGAGAGAGCGGGTGGTGATGATAATGTATGTCCTCGGCTCGATCACGCCGAAGGTGCAACGTGATGAGTTCCTGCTCCCGATTTTGGCTGAAAGAAAGGCGAGACAAATCTTGAGTCTCCGCCATCCTTGCCCCGACCGAGCCATCTCGAGCTTGGTTAGAACATGGTATTTTTGGGAGGGAGAAGATTTCTTCATTACCTATGACCGTGGTGAACGTGTTACGGGTCGGGGTATAATCGGAAGGTGAAAGTAAATTCTGGGAGGAATCTAAGGACTTCAGATTTCTGGGGGATTAAGGGATTCACATATGGAAGAAACAACTCGTGTCCACCCTCTTTATATAAGGGACGAAGAGGATGGTATTAAATGTGTTCAGATCTTCAAGGAAATCACAAAGAAGAATGCGCTGTTCCGCTCCCCCACGTCATCAATAGCCATTGAATTTGAGAGGTCTCGTGAAGGGAAAACATTAAAGACATACTTCGGGTAGCCAAACGGCCAGAACGTATCAAGGATAAATCAAGAAGAATATCTCGTAGATCGGAGCGTTTCCTGGGCATTCGGAGAATTGCCAACGCCAGGGAAGGGTCGAATTAAATGAGCCGTAATAAAAGCTCGGAATTATCAAAACCCCCCTCTCCAACCAGGAGGTCGGATAGCGGGGTTTTGAGGGGCTATTGTGGGGCCCAACAATATATGGGCCAGGCCCACTTATTCACGGGGAGCCCTAAGGCCCAAGCCGAAGAAGGTGGTAGCCCAAGCTCAATAACGCAAAGCACAAATGGGCCGGGAGAAGCAGCCGAGGACGGTGTAGCCCTCGGCCGGCCCAAAGCCCCACCAAGAAAAGGGGCAAAAGTGGCATAGGGACAATCTTGAAAGAAAATCTGAAATATCTAGGAAAGGCTGCCCTTACTACCTTTCCCATACAGAGCTTTGCACCTAACAGAGCCGTATTCTTTAGCTTTATCAACCACTCCCAACGACTTGGGTCCGGGACCGATGGGACAAGTATCAGCCTTGGAAAGGTCGACCCTACACGTGGACGAAGGAAAGTGAACGTATGCTAGTATAAAAGAAAAAATATGTAACCTAAAGAGGCCCTCCAGTCCCACTAGAGAAAAAGGACTCCAGAGGTGAATACACCTGAACCATGCATGAACACCATAACAAAACCACCGCCGGGTAACCACGACCTAGCCTTTCGAACCCACTCTCTACAAATGATATTGTCTGGGCCCATTCACGTGCGAATCCAACACTATTGCGGTTCGTTACGGAACGTGTCCCTACAATTATTATTATTATTTTTAACCTCAACATGTAACTACTTTTTTTTTTTTTTTAATAGTAATTTAAGGAGAAAATTTTGCTCTATAATCAATTATAAATATTTACACTCTTAAAGATTACACTATTTATTATTATATGTGTAAGGTCATGTTTTGTAGCCCAAGCCCAAAAAGGTATGAGATATTGGTCCAGTGAGCTTAGTACAATAAATTTGTAGAGAGTGGGTCGAAGAAGGCCCTAATGAACTTGGACAACGGCTAGTATGGATTTAGTGAACAATCAAACAAAAACAAGAAGCACCGAGTTCAAAGAAGTCACTGTCCGAGGAGGTCAATTTTCATATAAATCAGTTAAACAGAGTACAATTACAATTGCTATAATATTCTTTTCCTGTTTTTCCTATCCCTTCTTCATGGAGAGTCTCTTACATTATATAGTTCCTTTTGGACCATCTTGATTCTACACTTGTTAGTCATCTAAGCCCTTATTTGAGTATTTGTCCCATCGTACACCCTCTTTGGCTTTCTGTGAGTTGTGGTAGTCAAGACAACACTGCTCAGAGGTCTTCTCTACATAAATGTGGCCAGAAAAGTAGCTGTAGTGCATTCAATGCGGTAGTAGCAGTTTTTCCTTAGATATTTTTGGGTTTCCCTCCTTCTCGTATGTTCATGATGCATATCCCTATCACTGGAGTTTCATGGAAGATCACTTTGATCATTGGAATACATATTAGAGCTGTACTTATCGTATCCAAAGAGATATTCCTCCTCGGACAACCTTCCCATTTGTATTTTGCTCATTGAATCCTGAGCCTGGACCGTTCTTTACCATTCGTTCCTCCTCGGACCACCCATGCTCTCGGATAAGGTCCAAGGCCCAATATATAATTTGGGCCCTTAACCCTACAATATGCATTGGCAAAGAGGCATGTGTCGTCACTTTGTACATCCACTAGTTTGGAATCCAAATTTTATAATATCTACTACAAACAAAATTTAGCTATAAAATTGGTTGTAACCTACCTAAAGGTACAACCTTACTCAATATCTTTTTATTGGAGGTGAATTTTGACAAATCTACCATTGGATTACATCTTCTTCTTATATCCTCCATACTTGCAAAATTTCTAGAAAATTAAATATCAATAACTATGTCATCAATAAATTGTTTAACTTACAAGTTTTTGTAGTTTAAATTTGTGCATAAAATATAAACTTTTAAATCATATACTAAATAATATCCGATTGACACTAAATTTGACATGTATATTAAGAGTATAAAGAATATCCAATTCAATGGTTAGATTTTCAAAATATGTAATAATATTTATTTTATTGAGTAAGGTGCTACAACTAATTTTGTAGCTAAACTTAAGGCTACAACCAATTTTGTAGCTAAATTTTGTCCATCTAACACCTTATTAGATAATTAAATTATACACCACCGCACACCTTTGGTGCGATGGTCACTCCACAAGTATAAGTGTTTGTGGGTTGCGGTGGGTAAGGGCCGGGGTTCAAGTCTCCAGGAGGGAGGTTTACACATATATAAAATTAGGCTAGAGTAAATTTCTACTTGTATTAAAAAAAAAAAAGATAATTATATTATATATATATTACTGAATTAAAGTTTTTTTTTTTTTTTTTTTTAGAACAAAATACTTGAATATCATTTGGAAAGTGAATTGTTAGGAAAATAAATAAACAAATGACAATTTTTTTTTAGGGAGTGACAAATGAAAAATTAAGAATTAATGGTGATAAAAATAAGAATAAAAATATAAACTTAAATACCATACAAATAAAATGAATTTACTTCGTTCAAAAGTTTAAATTATATGCCACGTGTTTAGGATTATGGCAGACATATTGACATGTACAAATATTTTTTTGACACATGGTATTTTTTGTCCAAATCATACCAATTAAATATAGGAAGTTGCCATATGTCATTGTAGTTTGCTTTGAAAATGAATAAGGGCACGCTTGGTGCATTGAATGGGGATTACGACAGGAATTGTAATCTTTATTACTAGTAATAAAGTTGTGAAGACACGATTTGTAACGACCCGTAATAGTGTTGGGTTCGCACGTAAAAAGGCCCAAACAATATCATTTATAGAGCGTGGGTTTGAAAGGCTAGGCCTTGGTCACAAGACAGTGGGTTTTTCGTGGCGGGTATACGTAATTAAAATCGTGTTCTCCCTAGGAGCCTTTCTCCTGGAGGCGGGCCGGGAGGCTCGGGTTTTTGGCCATTTTTCCCAACCACCGCTCTAGATTGCTTACTTTTCCTTTTATACTAGCATGTGTTCCTTATCCTTCGTCCACGTGTAGGATCGACTTTTCCAAGACTGATACTTGTCTCATCAGCCCATATCCGAGAGTGGTTGGGGGTGGTTGTAAAAGCTGGAGAGTATGGCTCACAAAAGTGCAGAGTATTGAATGGCAAAGAAGGGCAACTTTCCCTGGTCGTTATACTTTCCAGCGTATCCTTCTCTATTGACCTAGATATTTTAGATTTTTTCCAAGCTGCTCCTATACCGTTTTTGCCCTTCCTTTCGGTGAGACCTCGGACATGCCGATGACCGAATCGTCCTCGGCTGTGTCCCAAGACTATTTTGTACTTGTATTACCGAGCCTGGGCTATAACCTTCCTCGGCTCGGGCCTTGGGCCCCAATGAATAAATGGGCCAGGGCCACAAGTTATTGGGCCCCACAAAATTAATTTTTGATTTTCTTGAAATTTTGAAAGCATGAAGGATATAATAAGAACATGCAATCTAATTGTTAGATTTTCAAAATTCACATTCAATTAAAGATATATGAGAAATTTGAAGGGTTTCTCTCTAAACTACTTTGGAGAGAAACTTTGTTCGGTTTAGAATTCTCTACACTTATATATATATAGAATAATTCTCTATCCTAGACTACCAAAACACAAATCCATAAACTAATTTCATTAGTATGCAATTAACTAATAAAAAAATTCCCATAAAAAAATATTTTTGAAAAAATCACATGGAAAAAATCTATAAAATTATTTTAAAAGATTGTTGATAAAAAAAAATGTAACTCCTTATTTTGATTAATATCAAAAGTTTAATTGAATTAGATGAAAAACTTAAATTGAATAATTTTTAAATTTAGAGTACTAAATAAAGCAAAAGTAAAGTTTAAAAGTCCGAAATGAATTTCAGTCAAATTTAGATGGTGCAATTTGCATTTTAATCAAAAATCAAAAATCAAAATCAAAATCTAAACATTAAGTGGTGTTTGATTGCAAATCATGAAAGGAAATCAGATTACAAGGGCATTTGGATTTCTACTTAACACACTTTTGTAGGAATATGGATTCCCTTTTTAAAAAAAAATGTTGATATTTACATTCTCATGTCTAGATAAAGTTACATTTTTGTATAATCTGATAATTTTACCCACCCTTTCTACCTTTACCCAATGGAAATAAAATTTAAGAAAAATAATTATATAAATTAACAATTTAAATAATTAATTTTGTATTATACATGTCATTTAAAAATGTTATATTATAGTTTCATCGATTTTTTATGATTTATTGTTTGTATTTTGATATTCATAATTTATTGTATTTACAATTCAAATGCTATTTTGGAGAAAAATAAATAATTATTATAAAATTCTTAAAAATAAACCAAATATAATATTCTCAAGATTTTTATTAGATTCTAAATCAAACCAAATATCAAAAACCAATAATCTGAATGTTACAAGTAACGTGGATTCTTCCATACCAAACATTGCATTAGGGTCAACACTTGTAATAAGTCAATAACATGTGCTATATATTTATTATTTGTTCATTGTCACAACTCACAACAAAAATTGAAAAAAAAGTGAAAGTGAAACTTAATGGACAAGTTCTCAAAATAAAAACAAAAATTGTGTGATAGAAAACAAACTAATGAGCCATTTAACATTGCTAAGTCTATTGTCATCTCA
The DNA here is from genome assembly GCA_028216015.1 of Quercus dentata. Classification (NCBI taxonomy): domain Eukaryota; kingdom Viridiplantae; phylum Streptophyta; class Magnoliopsida; order Fagales; family Fagaceae; genus Quercus; species Quercus dentata. The sequence goes on along the minus strand of CP116452.1, from coordinate 3,617,587 downwards.
TATAGGTCTTTGGAGACGTCATAGAATTGAAAATGTTAGGTTCTAAGACCTTAGGGACTAATGTATTAGAACTTTAATATGTAATGTGTTGGCAAACTATGATCAAAACATAGAGTTTAGGTTTAGACTTACTCAAAGTATGTTTAGTTGTAAAATTGAAATCGAGTGATTGCAGAAATTATTGGACAAATTCTGCAAGGCTTGATCGGTCAAAAATTAGATTCGATCGATCGAGAATCGTGCAGAATTAATTTTCTACAGAAATTCCAATTCAGCCCAAGTCCGTTTGACGCCTAGGGTTTTATGTTTTACTTCACTTATAAAAAGAAAAACCCTAGCTACGTTTTAGAGGTCTTTGATGTGTTGTGTGTTGAATCTCTTGTGAAATCTAGAGGTGTTTACCTTCATACACACTTAAGGTTATCAAGATCAAGATTCATGTCAAGAACTTGGTGATTGCTTCATTCTTTGCATAAAGAACTTAAAGAAGATCTGAAATCTTTGAGTGGAGTCTCAAAGTTACAAATAGGAGAACTTGTGATTGCAATGGATCAAAGAAAGAAGTAGTCCGTGGACTTGAAGTCATCACGTAGTTGTGGTAGTAAGTTTTCTACTCGAGGTAGCAATAGGATATTAGTGGTCTAAGTTCTATTATATAAACTTCAATTTTTTCATAGTGGATTTGTTTTACCTTAGGGATAGTTAGGTTAAATCCTCCTCGGGTTTTTTACCGGTTTGGTTTTCCTAGGTCATCAGATCTTTGTGTTCTTTACTTTCCGCATTATATTTGTTTCACACATATTTGTTTAATCTAGTTTTAATTAACAAACTTGTTAATCAACTTGACTTAATATTAGGTTAAACTTATTGTGTTAAGGGGTCTAAAACTTAACAGAAAAAAATAAAAGTGATACTAAAGTCCTAGCAAGAAATTCTAGAAAAAACAAAGTCCTTGCTAAGAAAGAAAAAAGAAATCCAATTGCTATCAGTTCATTGTCATGTTTGGCTGAGATGTGTTTCTCCCAAAAAAAAAAAAAAAAAATTATTATTTGGCTGAGATGTGGAAAAAAAAAAAACAAAGATCCAATTGCTGTAAGTCTATTGTCATCTCATATAGGTCTTTGGCCTTATCCACAGACATCATATAATTGAAAAAAATATAAGTGATACTAAAGAAAGAAAAGTCCTTGCAAGAAATTCTAGAAAAAACACCCTTGCTAAGAAAGAAAAAAGAAATCCATTTGCTATAAGTTGAGCCAAACAATTTATTATTTTTTTTGAGAAACACGTTTCAACCAAACATGACAATGAATTGACAGTAATGGGTCCGGTTTGTGTCCAGTGGAAGTTTCCACTGGACACGATAGATCTTCCACTGGACACGATAGATTGTGAACATGTGTTCACTCTTGGACGCATGTCCAAATCCAGACATGTCTTGATAAAATTTTCACTGAAGACAAACAGTGTCCGATGGCAATTGGATTTCTTTTTTCTTTCTTAGCAAGGACTTTGTTTTTTCTAGAATTTCTTGCAAGGACTTTAGTGTCACTTTTATTTTTTTCAATTCTATGACGTCTGTGGATAAGGCCGAAGACCTATATGAGATGACAATAGACTGACAGCAATTGGATTTTTTTTTCCACATCTCAGCCAAACAAATTTTTTCTTTTTTTTAGAAACACATCTCAGCCAAACATGTGTCGTGTTTGGCTGAGATGTGTTTCTCAAAAAAAAAAAAAATTAAATTATTTGGCTGAGATGTGGAAAAAAAAATCCAATTGCTGTCAGTCTATTGTCATCTCATATAGGTCTTCGGCCTTATCCACAGACGTCATAGAATTGAAAAAAATAAAAGTGATGCAAGAAATTCTAGAAAAAACAAAGTCCTTGCTAAGAAAGAAAAAAGAAATCCAATTGCTATCAGTTCATTGTCATGTTCGGTTGAGATGTGTTTCTCAAAAAAAGAAAAAAAATTGTTTGGCTGAGATGTGGAAGATTGAAATAATATAGAGTATTCTTTTTTTTTTTTTTTTTTTTTTGGCTGAGAAGATAATATAGAGTATTCAAGGTTTCGTGTTTCAACACGTTTTTAGTTAAATTTAGTCCGAAAAGCTAAGGGCCTATTTTTGTACTGTAGTTTAACAACAGTTTTCATCGTTTAAATTTCATAACACTTTCATAACATTTAAACAATGTTATTAAAAGTTTCTTACTAAATGGGCCCTAACTTTTACTCATACGCTATTACAACCTCGACACTTTATACATATTCTATTTAACTTATAATTTTTTTTCAATATCTATATATCTATATATTTTTCTCCCCATTCTTCCGAATTTTAAACCAACTCATTCAAAAAATTAGATTCCTATGATTTCTTTCAAACGCAACCCATTCAGATCAAACACAAAAATGATTAAGTCAAACATGAGCCATTCAAATATAAATAAATAAATAATTTCCAAACAATGCAAATGATAGTCATTAGAGAGAAAACGTGATCAAAAAGAGAGAGAAGACAATCGGATCTCAAAATCATGACAGAGAGAACATGATTGTGTAAGGAAAAAAAATATCGTTGGATAAATGAAGTAAATTTGCAGAGATGATTGCATCACAATTATTACATTACATTATTTTAATTTCGTTACATATCCATTTTATATAAGAAAAAGTGACTAATTGAATTAAATATCTTATGAAATTCTCATCACAAAAAGAAAAAAAAAAAATTAGACGAGTAATATTAAGGGCACAAAGTTTTTTACAACTCACTATTGTAAACATATTGTGTTGTGATAGGCCAAGAATGTATTGACCCATTGTGATGAATTAACCAATTAATTAGCCAAGTCGATTAATTAATCAGATTAACATACAATATGCGTGGCAACACAAATAAATTACCAACTAAAATAAAATGTAGCGGAAAATAAAGTTGACACGGTGATTTATTTACGAATAGGGAAAACCTCTAAGGCAAAAACCCCACCGGGTGATTTTAAGGACACCACTCCCGAGAATTTACTATTATCACAACAAGCGATTACAAGTAAAGGAATCCCGATTACCTATACCAACTTACAGTTGAACCCTTACCGGAATATCCAATTAGACTTGTTTTGTAGTGAAAATCTCTCATTTTAATGCACGACTCCTAGTACGTGACTAACCAATAGATGTGCAGATCCCAAGATGCGACTTAATCACCAACTTGAGAAAGATGTCACCTGCAAAGTTCTTGAGTTTATCACACGATAAAAACCACAAAGTCGCTTGGTCATAAAACCCAACGGCGTACAAATGCAATAGCTTCTTCAAGAGAAAGAAAAACTAGAGCGAATTAGGTTTCCGGTTACAATGTGCATGACCAACACTTTACTTCACACTCATGCAACTGTGTTACCTATGACGGCCCTTAAAATAATCCTTATATATGTTTAGGATTGTGAGAAAAGAAAACTCAAACATCTATTCACAGATTGGATGAAAATCGAATCTGAAAATTTGTTTTTCATAAATCTTGATAGATACCCTATCTATCAAGCAACTGTCGAGCATCGGGCTAAAATAGCTTTTTAAATCTCGATAGATACTAGTTGTCAAGCTAGTTGTCGAGATTTAAAAACCAGCACTTCTTCACTTGATTCTTGGACAGACTTGCATGGTTTTAACACTTGAACTTGAAACCTTGTTTCTTGAAGTATTAAACACATTATAGATCTACCTAATTACAAGTAAAGTGCGTTTTGTCTAAAGATTAGCCAATACATGATGACATATGTTCCTAACATGAATCACATATGTCCTAACAATCTCCCCCTTTGGCAATCCATGACAAAACTATAACAAACAAATGAATATATGAGAGAAGTCATAAATTACTCAATTCATACTCACTTGTTGAATACAATAAAATCTATCCTAATACAAACTCTTGAAAAACTTTGTAAGAAGAGAGTTCATGGCAAGGAAGTCTTTGACAACCTGTATTTATGAAACACTTTAAACAAAACTCATCACGGTATCTTAGTGTGAGACAGAAATAAAAGATTGCATACAGTAATAAGAAGCATGTGCATAAAAAGTGAAAAGAAACAACACCTGAAAAGATAGGTGAAGATGTAATAACAACCTCAATATATATATATATATATATATATATATATATATATATATATTTATATCATCAATAAGTACAAGGTTTGCTCATAGATTCACCTATTGTCTTTGCCGTCTTTGTATGGTCGTATCACTCCCTTTTTCATCACCATCTCATTATTATTATTATTATTATTATTATTATTATTATTTGCTTCGTTATACACACTTTTTTTTAAAAAAAAAAATCTGAGTTTTTATTATATATATAATTTTTATTTTGAAAATATAATTTATAAATGGATAAAATATTTTAAAAATTAACAATAAAATGCTTTTTTTAGCAAAAAAAAACTCTATGCTCTTATTTTTTATATATAATTTTTATTTTGTGAATTTAATTTATAAAGAGAAGTGTTACATTCACAATTTTTTCATAATAAATCATAGGTGGTTAGTTGTTACTGATTCAAATTTAAACCTAATGCTAAGTGTGGGGCCCACCCCAAAAATAATGGGCTATTCCAAACTCAGGCCCGTCCGAGGAGCGTTCTGTCCGAAGAGAAGCCTCATATGAAACATTACTCCATCCCAATAGCGCCAAGGAAACCTGTCCGAGGAGTAACTCCTCCTCGGACATCACGAAGCCCAGACGAGGAACTTTCCCAGCATTTCACTCATCTTCCCAACATATAAAATGAATAAAATCCAAAATATCTCATGGAAGGCTACCACCACATTAATTGCGCCCCAACCACCCTCTTGGCCGCATTAATGAGGAAAAGACCCCGAACAGTACCACCTTGGCCTCTCGCAACTCACAAAGGGACCGATGAGGACGTCTGATGGGACAGGTGCTCAAGTGGATGCTTAGATGATCAACAGGTGTAAGGTTGAGATGAAAAGAAGAGAACTATATAATGTAGTGGAGTCCCTCAAAGAAGGGACGAAAGAATTGTATCAGGAACAAAAGAAATAAAATCATACGTGAGAAATCCATTCTTGTGCCTTTATTTCTTTTTGCAAACAGTACAGTCCATGTATCAGATCGAATAGGTTCACCGAGGCTAAGTTCTTTGATCCATCCTCTACAAATATTTATTGTGGGTTGTGCTTTGGGCCAAGGCCTGATCAACAGAAGTTGGGCCAGGGAAAATCGTGCAACTACAATTGGCGCCGTCTGTGGGAAGAACTAAGGCATCGGCTAGTGCAACGGTCGAGCATGGCAGAACTAGATCCGCACCAGGAGGATCCTCACCAAGCTAACTCCCAGCGGACACGACCCGCCGAGTCCCGCAGGCAAAATAACCCAATCGACCCAGGTGGCAGGGGGAATCGTGAGGGGAGTGTGCATACCACCCGGACGAGCCGCAGTCACACTCGGATAGGAAGTCACGTGTCTCGGAGGCGAAATAGTCACCCGGCCATGCAGCGAGAGATAGATGGCCTAAAAAGGAAGTTACGACGTGCGCAGCGAAGACGATCTCCCTCTCGACTCAAAGTAGTCTTCTAATGCGGAAGACGTGAGTTACGGACAAAGGTCAAGGACCCCCCCAAGCGAAACCTTTTCTTACGAAAAGGAATCACGCCCTGTACGGAAGTATGAGAGCCCGTCCGGCAAAGGTTTGGGGAGCGACGCCATGAAGAAGGCGCTGGATCGTGTCTCAAGGTCACCTTTCACGAATAGAATCGAAGGGGCTAAGCCGCCAAGACGCTTCAACCAACCGGTGTTCGCCATCTATCACGGCAAAAACGACCCGGTGGAGCACGTGAGTCGATTTTAACCAAAAAATGGCGATTTATTCGCAAAACGAGGCCCTAATGTGCAAAATCTTCCCATCCAGCTTGGGATCGATGGCAATGAGGTGGTTCAACAGCCAAGACAAACTCCGTAGGCTCCTACAAGCACTCACTCAAGCTTTTTGCTCCCGTTTCATTACAAACACCGAGTCCCTCGACCTCTCGGTTCACATCGTTGTCCTTATCCATGCACGAAGGGGAAACCCCGAAAGCGTACTCGGATAGATATTGGGAGGTGTATAACGATTTAGATGACAACCATGATAATGTTGCTATCAAAGACGTTCAAAAGCGGTCTCCCCACCGGGCATGGCTTAAGGAAATCCCTCATCGGAAAACCGATTCATCGACAACAAATGCTAATGGATAGGATCGACAAGTACAAAAGAGTGGAGGAAGATCACCGCAAGGGAAGGGAAAGGAGAAGGTTATCCCCCTTAAAGCAAATGATTTCGGGACGGAACGTCACAATCCTGGTCACCGAGGAGAGATTTTCCGCGACAAAGGGGGGCAGAGCAACCCGCAAAAAGCAAAGTGAATGCCGTATTCGTGAGAGCCGATAACAGTCTTGGAGAAAGTAAGGGATGAACCCTATTTCGGGTGGCCGGGAAAGATGGCCGGAGACCCCGCCAAACGTAACTAGAACTTGTATTGCCACTATCATCGTGGACCACGGGCATACTACGAGGACTGCAGAATCGGGAATCACCTAGATCAATTGGTCCGAGAAGGAAAGCTACGTCACCTGCCGCACCCATCGAGCGGCCATCCCGCCAAGCAAAGACAAGAACCTCGAAGGGACGTGTCTTTAAGACCCCCACTGGGACGATACATGTCATCCTCGCCGCACCAGAAGAACTGGGCCACCCATCCCCGTGGTATTAGCCGTGGATCGCCTCCCCTCCGAGGGCGGGCAAAGGGAGCCCAAAAGGTTAAAAAAGGGAAGCTCTTTGATACTGGGATTCTCGGATGAGGATAAGAGAGGAACAATTCAACCTCACGATGATGCCTTGGTGGTCACCTTGCGGATTGGGGGTTTCGATGTGAAAAGGGTGTTAGTAGACTCGGGAAGTGCGGTGGAGATAATGTACCCCGACCTATACAAGGGGCTGAACTTGAAGCCGGAAGATTTGACAGCTTATGACTCCCCCCTTCTCAGCTTCGAGGGAAGATTGTTATGCCAAATGGGCAAATCCATTGCCCGTCACAGATCTGGGGCGGAAGTGTGGTGGAGGTGAATTTTATCGTGGTCGACGCTTATTCGCCCTACACCGCGATAGTTGCAAGGCCATGGATCCACACCCTAGAGGCCGTGACCTCCACACTTCACCAAAAAGTAAAATACCCATCCGGAGGACGAGTGGAAGAGATCCGAGGAGATCGAGGCATTGGCCGGGGAAGTGTGTGGTGGCCGCCATTTTACATCGGCCCTTAGTCGAGTCCTCGGTCCCAAAGAGCTTATAGCAACCAGCCCCTCGGCAAAGCGAGACGATGAGCTGGCCGAGGAGATAAGGTGTGAAGGTTTAGATAAGATTGTCACAACGATGACCCGGAGAAGTTCTTTCAGTCGGCTCAATTGCCCTCTCAAGAAAAAGAGGAACTGGTCGATTTCTCGGAAAATGTCGATGTATTCGCTTGGGACGCCTACGATGCCCCGGAGTTGATCCTAGCCTCATTTGTCACCACCGAACGTCAACCCCTCTTCCACTCCGAGGAAGCAGCCACCCCGACGCCCTTCAAAGGAACACGCTAGTGCCGTAAGAGACGAGGTGGCAAAATTGAAAAGAGCAGGGGCTATCAAAGAGGTCTTTTATCCCGAATGGTTGGCGAAGACAAAGGTGGTAAGGAAGAAGACGGGGAAGTGGAGGGTCTCGCGTGGACTTCACGGACTGAACAAGGCGTGCCCCAAGGACCCATTCCCCTACCCAAAATCGATCGATTGGTGGATGCAACCGTGGGGCACCCTCGAATGAGCTTCCTGGACGCCTTCCAGGGCTATCATCAGATACCCCTTGCGCTAGAGGACCAAGAGAAAACGGCTTTCATGACGCCCATCGGAAATTATCATTATAAGGTGATGCCGTTCGGGCTAAAGAACGCGGGTTCAACCTACCAAAGGATGATGACTCGGATGTTCGAGCCACAACCGGGCAAGATCATTGAGGTGTATATAGACGATATGGTTGTGAAAAGTAAAAGGGTGTCCGAGCACGTGAAAGACCTTGGAACAGTCTTCGCTATCTTAAGAGAGCACCGGTTGCGGCTGAATGCCTCCAAATGTTCATTCGGGGTCGGGTCTAGGAAATTCCTAGGGTACATGGTCACCCACAGGGGAATAGAAGTAAGCCCCGACCAAATCAAAACCATTAACAGCCTACGGACTCCTCGGAACCCGAAGGAGGTGCGTAAGCTCACCGGCATGATTGCGGCATTAAACCGTTTTATATCGCGATCGGCGGATCGATGTCGGCCTTTTTACCTCCTGATAAACAAGTGGAAAGAGTTCAAATGGTCGGAGGATTGCGTTCGAGCTTTCCAGCGGCAGGGACTACTGTCCCGACCACCCATCATGTCCATCCTGAGGCGGGCGAGGTGTCTGTTTTGCCTACATCGCCGTAGCTCCCCACGCCGTAAGCCTGGTACTAATACGGGATGATAATGGGGTGCAGCGACCGGTGTACTATGTGAGCAAATCACTACACGAGGCCGAGGTGCGATACCTACCTTTAGAAAAGGCAATTCGGCGATAGTGCATGCAACCCGGAAGCTTCCTCATTACTTTCAGCGCATACGGTCATTGTTCGACTCGGCTTCCCCTTCGAGCCGTGCTTGGCGCCGACTACACAGAAGGATCGCCATGTGGAGTGCTCTTTTGGGGGCTTTTGATATTAAATATATGCCCGCACCCTCCGTCAAAGGACAGATCCTCGCAGACTTGGTAGCGGAGTTTGCCGAGCCCTCTATAGAAATGATGACCGAGAAGAAAGACCTGGGTGGAAAACTGGTTGGTGCGGTTTCAGCCGGGGGGACCATGCATTGGAAGGTCTACGTGGATGGCGCGGCCAACCGAGAGAGGATCGGGAGTTGGGATAGTTTTAATATCGCCGGACGGCGCTGTCATTGAAAAATCATTAAGACTCGGATTCTCGGCTATGAACAATGAAGCCGAATACGAAGCCTTACTTCAAGGGATGGCAATGGTTCAAAGATTGGGTGGAAGAATAATAGAAGCATTCTCGGACTCAGTTAGTGGTCGGACAAGTGATGGGAGAGCTTGAAGCTCGAGATACTAGGATGCAAGAGTATCCGGGACAAGTCAAACGCGACTACGACGAGTTTTGAATCCTTGATCGACGCACATTTCCGGGAGCGTAAACACTCATGCGGACTCGGCTGCCACTCTTGCCACGTCCTCGGCACGTAATTTGCCACGAATGATCCTAGTCGAAGATCTAGTCAAGGCCGATCCCATCAGCGAAACCCGGCCCAAGTCATCGATTAGACAGAGTCCCGTTGGATGGACCCCATAAGGAATTTCCTCCAAGACGATATCCTACCTCAAGGAAAACTAGAAGCCGAGAAGATACGTAGAAATGCTCCTCGTTTCTCGGCTATCGAGAACCGCAAACTCTATCGGCGCTCCTACTCGGACCGTACTTGCTTTGCGTACATCCGGAAGAGTCCGAGTCCCTTCTTGAGGAGTTGCATGAGGGAGTATGTGGAAGTCACACCGGAGGAAGATCGGCGGCGCACAGGCATTCACCCAAGGATACCGGTGGCCGAACATGCGAGAGACAGGCCCGGGAATACGCTAAGAAGTGCGATCGGTGCCAAAGATTTGCCCCGAATATCCACCAACCCGGAGGGGTTCTCAACCCACTCTCCGGTCCATGGCCGTTCGCGCAATGGGGTCTTGATATTGTCGGGCCTTTCCCCAAGGCTGCGGGGAACAAGCGATACATAATAGTCGAAACCGACTACTTCACTAAATGGGTGGAGGCTGAACCTTTGGCCAACATCGGGGGCGTGGATGCCCGAGAAATTCATCCGGAAGAACATTATCACCCGCTTTAACTCCGAGAACCCTCATTTCCGACAATGGTCTTGATTTGACAAAAAGAATTTTAGGGAGTATTGCCGTGAATTTGGGATCATTAATCGATATTCCACCCCCGCATACCCCCAAGGAAATGGGCAAGTCGAGGTCGTAAATAAGGTCATAGTGAACGGATTGAAGAAAAGACTAGATGAGTCAAAGGGGAGATGGGTAGAAGAACTACCGCACGTCTTATGGACCTATCGGACAACGCCGCGGCGTTCAACCGTGAAACCCCTTCTCAATGACTTATGGGGCTGAGGCTGTGCTTCCGATCGAGAACAATTTCCCCACGTTGAGGTCTAGCTCGTTTACCCCAAGCGATAACGATGAGTTGCTAGGAAGAAGTCCGGACCTAGCCGAGGAAAGAAGGGAAAAGGCCACGATTCACATGGCCTATTATCACCGTGTTTGAGACAAGGGTATGATGCTAACGTCAAATTGCGCCTCTGGGTCCAGGTGATCTCGTGATGAGGAAGATTCTTGGCAGCGCAAAGAACCCCTCTTGGGGCAAGTTGGGGCCCAATTGGGAGGGACCATACCGTGTCACATCCGTGGCCGGAATAGGCGCCTACTACCTAGAAGATTTGGATGAAAAAGCAGTACCTCGACCATGGAATGTAAATAACCTCGGGAGGTATTATTATTAATAAGAATGGCTTAGCATACGTTTTCTTTCATGACTATACGCTTTTGCTGGGTCTACGTAACAACTATTTATAAGTTTTAAACAGAACCTAAGACCCGCATGGCTCCTCGGACCACAAACTTTGGGGAAATTATTACTCATGACAATTCATAGTTTTAAATAGAACCTAAGTCCCGCATGGATCCTCGGACCACAGACTTTGGGGAAATTATTACTCATGACAATTCATGGTTTTAAATGAACCTAAGTCCCCGCATGGCTCCTCGGACCACGTACTTTGGGGAAATTATTACTCATGACAATTCATAGTTTTAAATGTAATCTAAGTCCCGCATGGCTCCTCGGACCCACGAGACTTTGGGGAAATTAATACTTAAGGCAACTATTCATAAGTTTTAAACAGAACCTAAGTCTTGCATGGCTCTTCGGACCACAGACTTAAGGGAAATTATTACCTATGATAGATCGGGAGATTATTACTTAAAGGAAATCACTTTTAAGGCATGCGCGTAGTCTAGCACCATCGCAACCGTCAAATGCGCAGCCCCAAGAACCCATTTTATTTTGACCAATTACCTGTATCCACATCGATTGCAAATGTTCAAAGAAGAGCGCTACTGACACACATCCGTAGTAAGCAAAACGAACATTTTATATTAATATTCCGAGTACATTAGAAAGAGAGGTCCTTACAAAAAAAGGGAAAAGTAGGATAACTCTCATTCAAAAAAAAAAAAATAAATAAAAAATATATTAACTATTCACAAAGTTCGAAAGCCTAAAAGGCTAAGCCTTAGCAGGGGGATCTTCTTTCTGCTCGGGCCGAGGAAGAGGAACCTCGATAGTAGAGTCTGCGGCGGGATCCTCCGCCACACCGAGCACGAGGGACGGCATCGAGCACTTTGTCAGGTCCTCTGCTCAAAACCGCTTGGGCGTCATCAGGATTCGCTCGGATCTCCCGAGGATAGAAGATGTTCTCGGGCGGTCTTAGTGCCGAATCCGCGGAAACTCCTGCAGCGTCGAGCATGAGCCCATGAAATGCCGCGATACTCCCTGCATACCTCGGGGATTTCCTCGGATAGCCTCGCTTCCGTCTCTTTGACCCCGAGCCGGGCGAGCGGCATCCTTCTCGGCCTCTGTTGCCTCTCGGATCAGCCGGGCCTCCTCCTTGACCCGCCTCGGCTCATCCTCTACTTTTTGCGGGCGGTCTTGAGATCCTCGCACCGCCGCTCTCGGTGGCGAGGTTAATCGTCTGTGTGTCGTTCTTTACGCTGGTCCTCCGCCTGGGTCTCGGCATTCTTCAAACCAGCCTCTGCACTTTTGTGCTGGTTCTCCGACTCCTTGAACTCGTCCGTGAGTCTAAGGTGATCGTGCTTGAGGGACCCCAAGGCTTTCTCCATCTCCGTCCGAGCACAGGGCCTCGGCCTCGGCCCGATTGCGGCTATCACGGCAAAACTCCTCGACCAAGAACACCTGTGAGTAATCATGAACGAAACAAGAGTGTCTTAAAAAAAAAAAAAAAAAAAAAAAATCTAACAGGGGTAAGTAAATTAATAAAACAAGAAAAGGATTACTTACCAACGCGAGATCCCTTTTAAGGGATAGGAAGAGCTCGGATCGGGAGAACCGCCTATAGGCCTCCATGTCCCGAGGAAGAAGTAGGGGTTGCTCTAAGGCATCCGCCACGCACCACCTGCCCGGCCTCGATTATACTCTCGGACCGAAGCATTGTAAGGGATGGCAACCCCATCCAGCTCCAACTTTGGGTCCCATGGACGAGGGCAACACGCGCACTTCAAAGCAAGGTTCCCCTCATCCCGGCTCTCCGAGGAGTTACCCCTTCTGCTCCTTGGCGCCCGTGTGGTCTTTTGCCGCTTGGTCGGCCGGGCAGCCACCTCGCCTTCCTCGAGTGTCAACCGGCCTTTTCTTCTTGGTCCGGATTAACCTTAAGGCCAGGGTCCGAGACGCCTGGGGGATCACCGGGAAGGGTTTTGGCCTGTGATGGAGTTGGTCCCTTCGATGATCGACCCTTCGATGATCGACCTTTCCCTCGGGAGGACATCAACTCCTTCGAGAGACTTTCCTTTTCTGCCATGGGCTCTGCCTCTTCGTCAAAGTATCGTCCGAGCGAGATAACGATTGAGGGAACACCAACTGCGGAATGTTGGTCCCGCTCTGCTTCAGGATTAGAAAGCTCCACCAAGGGGTTTTGCTGAATTTCCTCCTCGAAGTAAAACTTGTCTATCTCTTCCTCAAGGGAAAGACGAGATGATTCAGCTTCTTCTTCAACCAAAACAGCAGCGCCAGGCTCGTTCACGGGAGGTAGCTGCACTGCTAAGTAGGGATTTCTGACACCAGGTAACACAACTGGTGGCGGATCGTGTTGAGCTAGGAACCCGTCCTAGGACACGTCAATCCTAGCCACCTCGGACTCCAAACCCTTATAGCGTGACCGATTGCACTGAAAAGCGCCGCCGAGGTTGATAGCCCCGAACCAGATGGGCCGCACGCAATCGTCTCTGTCTTCGAAAACGTAAATCTCCGACCTAAGAAGATAGTTCAGCGCTGGCACGTTCACAAAGTTTATCCGAGGAGCGACGTGAACTTTGTCTCAAAACAACCAAGAAAAGTGGGGTTAGTCCATGAAATTTTCTAATTACACGAAAAGCAAGAAAAAATAATAGCCCCTTAATACTAAATCCTTTCCCAAAAGGACCGATCCTAAAAACGCCGCACTGGGTTTCCTGCCCGAGTTGGACAATGAATACCGTCGAACCACTCCCCGGAAGCAATGAGGAAGTCATTCTTCACGGTCTTATTGAATCTTTGGGAGACAAGAGATCAACCTAACGTCCTCGTTCCGGATTTAAGATAATACCCATCATCCCCGAGGCGGTGACATTCGCATGATAAGCCACATCGTGCCAGGTGAGACCTAGATTCATCCGCTCGTCTAAGACGCGTCTACACACCTAGTATCTTGAACATATTCGGGGCACATCGATACGGCGTCAACCTATGGTTGAACAGGTATTCCCTTGCAATCCTACGCATGGGAAGTGTCATCCCTCCTCTATGAAAGCAATCATGGGGATAACGACTTCTCCCTCAACTCTATCTGTCAATATTCCTTCAAGAGGACAAGATCACAGCCCAACCCCTGGGAATGTGGTATTTCGCCCTAAAGGCTTCCATAGCGGCTGGAGTTTTTACTAATTTTTCGAATCTACCCATCTGAACTGAATTGGGAAAATGAAAGTAAAGACCAAAAAGAAAAGTAGAGTCCGAGGAGGGAATTGAAACGGTGAGAAGAACGAAATGTACAGGTACCTTCACAAAACGCTCAACGGGACGCCTAGAAATCTCTCTTGGACGAATCGCTTCACAAAAACGGCTACGGTGGCGTAACGGACGCAAGTGTTCGTATATCTCTGGGATTCGATGGAGTTCTCTGGAGTCCTTTGAGGTTTGTGAAATGCGGATGATGAAGAAGGAATCTGAACCCCTCGGCGTCTTATATAGCCGGGAGGAGAGAGAAAAGATCACCCCCGCCTAAAAATACGGGGAAAGAACGATGGCCGTTCGATCCACGCCAAGCCGTTGGATGAAGGGAATATAACGCCTCCAGTTTAATGGCGCGCCTCCGTAAATTGTAGCGCGTCAAAAGTAACGGTCCGCACGCGCGCTACATGATCTCCTTATTTCCATCCTCTCACAAACATCAAAACCCCCGCTTCTCTCCTCGGAGGGAGGTAAAAACCGGAGTTTTGAGGGGCTATTGTGGGGCCCGGCCCAAAAATAATGGGCTATTCCAAACTCAGGCCCGTCAGAGGAGCGTCCTGTCCGAAGAGAAGTAACTCCTCCTCGGACATCACGAAGCCCAGACGAGGAACTTTCCCGACCATTTCACTCATCTTCCCAACATATAAAATGAATAAAATCCAAAATATCTCATGGAAGGCTACCACCACATTAATTGCGCCCCAACCACCTCTTGGCCGCATTAATGAGGAAAAGACCCCGAACAGTACCACCTTGGCCTCTGCAACTCACAAAGGGACCGATGAGGGCGTCTGATGGGACAGGTGCTCAAGTGGATGCTTAGATGATCAACAGGTGTAAGGTTGAGATGAAAAGAAGAGAACTATATAATGTAGTGGAGTCCCTCAAAGAAGGGGACGAAAGAATTGTATCAGAAACAAAAGAAATAAAATCATACGTGAGAAATCCATTCTTGGGCCTTTATTTCTTTTTGCAAACAATCAGATCCATGCATCGGACCGAATAGGTTCACCGAGACTAAGTTCTTTGACCCATCCTCTACAAATATTTATTGTGGGTTGTGCTTTGGGCCAAGGCCTGATCAACAGAAGTTGGGCCAGGGAAAATCGTGCAACTACACTAAGATTATTTTTTCCCCTAACAATAACAACCATTAACAACGTGCCAATGTAAAAATATTGTAAACATATCATTTCTCAATTTATAAATGGATAAAATAATTTGAAAATTGTGGGTTCCAGTTAGCTCAACTGGTAAAGTCTCTGATGGTTGTATAAGAGATTTGTGGTTCAATCCCCGCTTACACCAAAAACTGATTAGTGTGGTAAAGTCTCTGATGGTTGTATAAGAGATCCGAGATTCAATCCCCGCCTACACCAAAAACTAATTGGTGTCTTGGTCCGATGATAAAGAGCAATCATCAGGAGCGGACGCCATAGGTTGAAACTCTCTAAAAAAAAAAAAGTAATTTGAAAATTAATAGAAGAGTGGTCCTATTTTTTAGGTAATGTTTTAGTGGAAATTAGAGTTACATTTTTATCATATTATCTTTTAGTTTTGTCTAGAAAATGATAAACTCAAATAGAAAAAGGGGTTTCAGTTAGCTCAACTGGTAAAATTTCTGATGGTTGTATAAGAGATTTAGGGTTCAATCCTTACCTATACCAAAAATTGATTGTTGTCTTGGTCTGATGATAAAGAGTAATCATCAAGAGCGGACGCCATAGGTTGAAACTCTATAAAAAAAAAGTAATTTGAAAATTAATAGAAGAGTGGTCCTATTTTTTAGGTAATATTTTAGTGGAAATTAGAGTTACATTTTTATCATATTATCTTTTAGTTTTGTCTAGAAAATGATAAACTCAAATAGAAAAAGCCCTTTAAATAATAACAAAGATAATAATAATAATTTTTGTTAACATTTAAAACAAATAAATTTAAAAGTCTTTAAATAATTATTGAGTCAATTTGTACAATTATATCGTTGGTCAATACCATAAATATCTTCGTTAACTCAATCCCAATCCCTCTTTATTATTAAAAAATAAAAGCCCAATCCCATTTTGTTAAAAAAATGAAAGTCCCAGCCCTTTTTCCAATTCATTTTATTTTCTATTTTAGTATGTTTGGATTGAACTTATTTTTGCTGAAATTGAAAACTGAAATTGAAAACATCAGAAGAAAATATTTTTTAAACATATAAATAGTACCATAAAATTTATTTTTAATAAAAAAGTAATTGAAAAGTAAAATTTATGGGCCTGTAACATAGGTCCATGCCCAAAACGCAAACGCACATAAACGTCCAAACCATACGCTTTATTTTTCCTCCACGTCTTGTCTTATCTAGTCAACTTCATCTTTTTGTTTATTTACGTACTTTTTTTATTACTATGTCATTTCTCTTTAATTCCCATCCACACACATTTTCAAGGAAAATTATTTTCAAATGGAATCTTACATTAAGAACCACTACACAGTAGCCCTTCAGTACTTCTCCCTCACAAATCTGTTTTTTTCATTCTCTCTCTAGTCTCGCACGCATACTTTTCTCATCAGATCTATTTCTCTCTTTCCCTCACAGATTAGTTTCTCTCTCGCAATTTGCTTCTCCCCAATCAAACGTTTCACCGGCTGGTCCGGCCACCTTGTGCTTGAGCTACACTGCCATTACCGTGCCTCCTTCTATCTTTCTTTCTTCCTCTTTCTCTCTCTCTCTATCTTTTTTATTTTATTTTATTTTTTTCAAGTTGCAGAGTAATTACATTCGGGGCCGAAATGCATTTTTCGGCCGGAATGACCGAAATTCGCCGGAAAGGCCGGTACAAACCGGAATAGTCCGGTATTTAAAACGAAACGGTATTGACTTCCCTTTTTTTTGGTCATGTTCCCACTTAAGCACCTATAAATGCTTCTCCCACGTCGCCAGGAATTTAATACCGCGAATGATTCTGAAACCTTGATACAGAAAGTGGAATTCTCATAAAGCTTTGCTCAAGTTCCACTCTCTTTTTTTCCTTTTCGATTCTCTTTTAGTATTCCCTTTTCCATAAACAAGCCGTAGGTTGTAAGTTTCCCATGGCTTCCATGAGCACTCAAAAAGCCTGTACATCCTCATCATTGTCATCTTCTTCTTCTACACATCGGTGGAAATATGATGTTTTTCTTAGTTTCTATGGCTTGGACACCCGTAAAAATTTTACGGACCATCTATATGCTACTTTGAAACAAAAAGGCATTAACGCCTATAGAGATAATGAAAATCTCGAGGAAGGAGAACCCATTGCTTCTGGGCTCATGAAAGCAATAGAAGAATCTCAATATGCAATTATTATTCTCTCCAAAAACTATGCTTTTTCAAAGTGGTGTTTAAGAGAACTTGTCAAGATTCTAGAATGCAGGAAACAGAAGGAGATGATAGTTCGGCCCATTTTCTACCATGTAAAGCCCTCTGATGTTGGGAATCAGAGGGAAACTTTTGGGGAAGCATTTCTCAAGCATGAGAAAGATCCCAAGGTTAGCAGGGAACAGATGCGAGAGTGGAGAACAGCACTGGAAGAAGTGAGCAAGATCCGCGGGAGGCATTTATTGGATAGGTAAGATTCTACCTTCTCTTCTGGTCATATTATCAATGATTTGGATAACTTTTGTAATGGTTTTGTTCTAATTATCTGAAATATAATATGAAAAAACAAATTGTTGAACTTGTCCAATAAAACTATATTAGTAAAGTAAAACCCAACAAAATCAATTTAGTACCCAAAAAAAAAAAAAAAAAACCAAAAAAATTATATTTGATACCAAAAATTTAATATTTCCTTCCCAGCCTGTGGTCCTCCAAACACACTGACAAAACCCCAGTTTTCCATTTAACAAATTCCAAATCACCAATTGAAAAAAAAAAAAATCCAAATTGCCTGCTGTGAGTCTTTGACTTCCATACGGCTGGAATGACTGGTACAGTGGTATCTCTCTTGCTGCTCTAGTGTATGTACTGGTATAATTATTTTTGTTTGATAGAACTCTGTGTTCTGTGGCTGAGAATTGAGATGTTTCCGTGGCTCACTTTTAAGATTAAGTTGCTTTTTTTTTTTTTTTTCTTAAGATAAATAAAATTTTACTTTAGTCTTAGTAGAGTTAAGAGGTCAGAGGGCGCCATGGCCCCTAGTTTCTTGAAAATTTCATTTGTAGCAACAACAAAATGATAAATTACATGTAAATTTTATGCAAATTAGCTGACTGCCCCCCCTAGAATTTTGAGGAAAAAATTTATCGATTCCTTTGGTCTCCTTTAAAGTTTAAACCTTACATATACTTAGAAAAGCCCAAAAATTTATTTTTAAAAAAAATTACTACAAAGACCCACAAAAAAATAGCGTCTGGCCCAGGGTCAATAAAAAATTTCCAAATCCAAACACAAAAAGTTTATAATAATTTCCCAAATCAACTAAGTAAGGAAAAGAATTTAATTATAAAGAATTTAATTATATTTAACTTTTCCTCCTTGGGAAAAATTCTTGACTCCGCCACTAAATCTAAAGTATATATGTGTGAGAAACTCCTTCCTGAAGACTTAAACTCCAACTTTTACATCCTATATTCCACAAGCACTTACAAAAGATAATAAATAATAGTGTGATTGAGTTTAATGTCATATAATAATATATAATGCTTATCAAAACTCATTAAAAATGCTTATAAAAAATATATATTATAATATATAACATACCTTACTGTTGTTTATAATTATTTATTTATATTTGGAATTTATAAAACAATTGTATATATTGGGTAGTAAATGGGTTTGCATATTTTATATTTATGTATGATAATTTTTTTTTAGATAAAGACAATCAATTGTTTAATTGTTTGTTTGTTTGTTTGTTTGTTTTTTTTTTTATTACATCTAAACAGTAGCTTACACTCTTTTATTCACAATTTTCTTTCATATAAATTTGTTATATAACTAATTTATCCAAAAAAAAAAAAAAAAAAACTACCACTAAATCTTGTTCCAATTATGTTGAACCCCTAAAAGGCTTAAAAATGAGAAAGAGAGATGGTTGGAAATTTTAGTTCACAATCAATTATAAATTACAATGAAATAACATAAGATATAATTTTATAGAGTTAAAAATTAATTCGTTCAAGACATGGAGCCAAAATTTTGTCTTTAGGGGCCACACTAAATATAATATATATATATATATATAAAACTTATTATCTCCGATTAAAGTTATGTTCATAGAATAAAATTCATCTACTATCCTCTCAGATTTATTATAAAAATATAAAAATTTCTCTTTTGTGAAAATTTTTTAAAATATTTTATTTGTGATATAAATTACTAGATTACCTACTAAATTGAATAAAAAAATTCCAATGAAACCTATAAAATCTTCTTCAATACACATGACCTAAAATTTTATCTGATACAAGAAGAAGCTATATAAAATAAAATCAAGTTAAAATGTATGTTTTCTTTAAAATTACTAGGCCATTTAGGCATTTATTATTATTATTTATTTTTAATACTATTGAGTGAGGCTACTCAAATTAGGGAGAGGAAGAACTGCTATTTTTGTTTTAGTGGGGGAAGATAAGAAGTTGCTAGAATATGAATATGAATTGTGGAAGAGTAAGAATGGTGAATGGGAATGGTAGTCGTTTGAGGCCACTTCAAGGGGACCTAGACCTCCATAGATAAATAGAGAGATTAAGAGAGAGACTAAGCAATTGGTCTCATTCTTCAATATCTAAAATGTTACAGATTACAAGTATTTATTATACAAGTTGTTTAGCTATACAACCAACTAACAACTTGTAACTAACTTGGCTCAACTTGTTGCAATCCTACAACTAACTAACTAACTAACTACATGCATTCTATACTAAAATGTGGGTTCCTAACAAAGCCTTCAAAAAGTTTAAAGACATATAGAGTGTCTCATATAGTTTGTACCATATGCAATTATTATAAGGAAAAGTAATTCAAATTTTTTCCCGGCTTCTCTAATATAAGAGTTTTTTAGTATCAAAAGACAAGTAAAAAAAAAAGTTGTACGCCTGCTGGTTGCTTAATTTTTCTGAAGTTTAAAAGGTTCATGGAATTAAAAAAAAAAAAAAAAAAAACCTTAAGTGTATATTTTTGACAAACTAAATTCTATATATTTAATTGTTTCAATTTAAACTTCATATTTTCATTAGCGTGACAATCAAAACCCTTATTCCCACCACCTTCTGGTATTTTTCTTAAAGAGGCAAGGGTGGTGGTGTTGTGAGTTGAACTCTAATAAGAGAGAGAGAGAGAGGTAATGGTGTCCTAATGTGTTCTTTTTTTTTTTCCTTTTTAATAAAATTTCCCCATTCTCCTCATGCGAGGAAATAAATTGAAGATGAGCTATACGGGTTGAATAGAGAGTACCTTTTATGTGTGTATTGGTGTTAGATTTCTTGCACAAAATTTAATGGACTGGGACAAGGGTTTTGGTTGTCATGGGAATGAAAGTGTAGCAGTGCTTAAATTAACACAATTAAAATATAGCCATAAAGGGTTTAATTTGTCTTTAAGTATAAAAGAATAGGTTTTTTTTTTTTTTGGACATCTTGCCATTCTTCTTCTTCTTCGGGGTTGTTTTGACCAGTAAAAAACATGGCTCATATTTCTCTACTAATGCGAAACATCTTACATTTAATTATGTTTTGTCTCTTTGTTGCTAGCATACTTGTATCATCAAATTTTATTTATTACAGTCACGAATCAGAAGATATTCAGGAAATCACAAAAAGCATATTTGATGAATTGAGTCGTGAATCATCAGATGATTTTGAGCACCTTGTTGGAATAAACTCACGTGTGGAGGAAATGATGAACTTATTTAGCACAATGTCGGATGATGTGCACTTCATAGGGATTTGGGGGATGTCTGGGATTGGCAAAACCACTCTAGCATATGCCATTTATAACAGAATTTGTCATCAATTTGAAGCTAGCAGCTTTATTTGCGACATTAGAGAAATAGTTGAAAAGGATAAACAGGGTCTAGTTAATTTACAAAAACAACTTCTTTCTGAGACATTGATGGTAAAAGAAGTAAACATTTGGAACCATCTTGAGGGGATCAAAGTCATAAAGAAGAGACTACTCAATAAGAAGGTTCTTATTGTTCTTGATGATGTTGACAAAGATGAACAACTAAAGGCATTAGCAGGAAGCCCTGGTTGGTTTGGTCCAGAGAGTAGGATCATTATCACAAGTAAAGATCGGGACTTGCTAAAAAGGCATCACCTGGGTACTACTATACATAGGGTTAATGAATTAGATAATGATGAAGCCCTAGAGCTCTTGATTTGGATTGTGTTTAACCAACCCTATCCCAAAAAAGAGTTTGAGGATTTGTCCAATAGTTTTGTGAAGTATGCTAAAGGGCTTCCCATAGCTTTTAAAATTTTGGGTTCCTCCCGATTGATAGACCAAGAAAGGTATGGGAAGATTACCTCCATCAATTAGAAGAAATCTCTAAGGAGAAATTCTTGATGAACTTGAAATAAGTTATAGGGGATTGAATGAAATACAGCAAAATCTATTTTTGGATATTGCATGTTTCTTCAAAGGGAGGACGAAAATCGTGTGGCAAATATAGAAGGTGCTGGTAGCTCCAATAATATGAAAACTCTCAATGACAAATCTCTCATTACCATTTTAGAGGGAAAGTTACAGATGCATGATTTAGTAGAAGAGATGGCTTGGAGAGTTGTTCATCGTGAATCACCTAAGAAGCTTGGAAGACGCAGTAGGTTGTGGGTTTGTAAGGATGTGTTTCATGTGCTAAAGGAAAATACTGTAAGTGGATTAGTATATAGACATAAACTTAGAGGAGTGTATATTTTATGACTGGCAATTTTTTTTGCTCTATTTTTCCCAACCCTGATTTCATTGTTCTTGGTTACCAGGGAACGAAATTTGTAGAAGGCATGGTGCTAAACTCGCATCCACATAAAGAAAACTTGAATGACAAAGCCTTCTCAAATATGATCAATCTAAGGTTGCTAAAAATTTCTAATGTGCACCTTCCTGAAGGCCTCAATTTTCTTTCTAATAAGTTACGAATGATGGAATGGCACGATTATCCTTTGAAATCCATGCCAAACAGTTTTCAACCGGACAATCTTGTTGAACTCATCATGCCTCGCAGCCACATTAAGCAATTACCGGATGGATTTGGTGTAAGTTTTCCATTAAGGCATGCTGGTGTTTTTATTTTATTTTATTTTATTTTAATTTTTAATTATAATAAATATCATTTAAGCTCTTGATTACTTAATTTGTCCATATCTATTTATTATCACAGAATTTGGCCAAGTTGAGACTCATGGATCTTAGTGACTCTCAAAACTTAGTCAAGACTCCTAACTTCATCAGATGCCCAGATCTGCAGAGGCTGATTTTTCGAGGTTGTACAAGATTGCATGACCTTCCACGCAAGCTCAACTTGGAATCTCTAGAAATTTTTATTTTATCTGGCTGTGTAAGGCTCAAGAAATTTTCAGAGATTGGAACAAACATGACAAAGTTGTCTGAGCTTTATTTGGATGGGACTGCCCTAGAAGAACTGCCATTATCAATTGAGCATTTGACTGGCCTAACTTTGTTGAGCCTTCAAGATTGCAAAAACATTTCGTGTTCGACAAGCGTCAATTTGCCATCTCTTAAAGCTCTCAATCTATCAGGATGTAAGGGCCAACAATCTAAACTCTGGTATTCACATGGAATCTTCCAAATCTTTCGACTTCTTTTGGGGATAGATTATTTCTTCCCTGCCTCATGTCCGGAACAGGAGTCCATCAACTTGCCGTTGCCTATGTTATTCGGGTTAAGCTCCTTGGTATCTTTAGATCTAAGTGACTGCAATTTATCAGACGGTGCGCTCCCCGATGATCTTAGTTGCTTTTCTTCGTTGGAAGTACTGAAATTGAACAAAAACAATTTCACAAGCCTGCCTGATAGCATTTCTCAACTTTCTAAGCTTACGTGTCTTCATTTGGAAAATTGTACCCGGCTTCAATCTTTGCCAAATCTTCCGTTAAGTGTATCCGTAAACGTAAGGGGATGTACGTCACTAGAAAATTATTCAGATAAAGTGGTTCAGTGGAATTCGCCACAATGATTCAGTTTTCTTGATTGCGTCGGCTATGAACCCAAAAGAAGATTCATTTTGTTACGAGCGAACATTTGGGCCACTTGCGTGAAGCAGCAACGAAGGTCTCTCTCACACACACATATTGAACATCTTCATACTTATGCCTTTCATTTCAAACTAAAAGGTCTAAAATCCAGAGTGATTCAGCCATCAGAGCCCTGGGTCATCTTGATACGTGTATCTACTTGGATGTGGGTTGGAGTCCTTTGTTTTAAGTGATTGTTATTAGTGTCCTCTGTTTTAGGTGTTTGTTATTATCTTTGGGAAGATATCTATTGTAACGTTAGGATTGTTGTTTAGTTTGGATTGTTTTTCAATTGTGAGTGAGTCCCTAGCATGTTGGGTTGTTGTGCCACAGTATCCCTTCATGTTAGGAACAAGTCCTTGTATTTCATTTTTGTTGTTATCATTACTTTATTTAAGCCATAAGACAATAATGAATAAATCTTTAGAGAATTAATTTTGAGCTAAGCCTCAAGAGGTCAGGGTTTCCTCAGTAAAATTCAATTCTTATCTTTTTTTAAATTTTTTTCTTTATTGTTATCACCAAAGAACCATCATAGGTAAAGATATTGTCTTATACGTACCAAAATGGTATCAGAGCTTAGGGATGGACTGGAGGGTGGAGCAGTTAGAATAGAACATGAGTTCTCTTGTTAGCGACCAAAAACAGATAATGGAACAGTTAACAAAGATTTACGCCAAGCTTGGATCACTATCTTCCAACCGAGAAGAGGGAGAGAGCTCCCAAAACCACAATGGCAAGCGGCCAGAAGGAAGAGTGGCCACCGAGGGTGGTCATTCTAGTAGAAGCAATCATTCATATGCTCCTCGTTTGGTGAAACTCGACTTTCCTAGATTTGATGGAGCCGAGGATCCCACGAGTTGGATATGCCGGGCTGAGCAATTTTTTTGCTTCCATGAAACACCCATTGAAGACCAAGTAGCGTTGGCTTCCTTTCATCTAGAGGGAGAAGCACAACTACGGTATCAATTGATGCAGCAAGAAGAAGAGACTCTTACTTAGGTTGCCTTCAAGATAAGGCTATTAGCCTGTTATGGTCCCACTCAATTTTATGACTATTTTGGAAAGCTCACTAAGTTAAAACAAACTGGGACTGTTAAGGAGTACCAAACCAAATTTGAGTAACTATTGGCCAAGGTTGGGCACCTCCCACACTGTTCGTCAAGTAAGTTGCTTTGTGAGTGGATTGAAGGAAGGTATCAAGGTTGATGTATTAGTAGGAAGGCCAACTGATTTGTCTATGGCAATCGGGTTAGCCCGATTATATGAAGCTAGAAATTCTTCGCTGAGACGAAAACTTGTGATAATTCCCGCAACTACCAGAGTTGTTCCTTAGGTCTCTAGGGAGGATAACTCACCATGAACCCCCTTTGCGGTCCGACAAACGTCACCCGTTGAGCTTAAAGAGCAGCGTGAAAAGGGACTTTGTTATAATTGTAATGAACGATTTGTACCAGGGCATCGATGCAAGAAATTGTTCCTCATTTAGGCTTGTACCACAGAGGAAGATGGAGATTTAGCCATGGAAGTGGAAGGTCCTTTTAAGGAAGAAGCTCCTAGAATTTCCTTGCATGCTATTAGTGAGGGTCACGCACTAAAGACAATGAAGGTTGTTGGAAGCATTGAATCCGTTCCTACCACTATTTTGTTAGACTCGGGGAGTTCTCATAATTTTTTGAGTGAATCCCTTGCTTAAAAAATTTAGTTGCAATTAGTTAAGGGCCCTATGATTCAAGTAATGGTAGCTTTTGGAAAAAAGCTTACTAGCAATGGGAAGTGTGTCAATGTCATGGTAAAGCTTGGAAATTTTTTTACAAAGGCCGACTTCTACATTTTATCTCTTGAAGGTTACGTACACTTGTGGGAACTCAATGGTTACGTACACTTGGAGAAATCATATGGGATTTTTCTAAGATGATTATGAGGTTCCAAAGTGCTGGTAAAATGATTACTTTGAAGGGCCTTACGAAACAAGTGGTCGATAGCCATGAAATCAATCGTCTCTCATCAAAACAACCTGTAAGGGGATGTTGGTTCAAGTAATGGCTATTGAAGACCATGACTAGCTAGAACCAAGGAGTGATGCATTAGAACTTCAAGAATTATTAGGCTCATTTTTAGAACTTTTCGAGAGAGCCTCTTGGTCTACCTCCCAATTGGATCCATGATCATAAAATTCCACTACAACTCGACAACCAGCCTGTGTGTTCTCACTCGTGTCAGTATCCTCATTATCAAAAGGCGGAGATTGGTGACAGAAATGCTCTCTACTAGAGTGATTCGCCTTAGCAATAGTCCCTTTTCCTTACCAGTGATATTAGTCATGAAGCAAGACTGAACTTGGTGCATGTGTGTGGACTATCGATTATTAAATAGGATCACCATCAAGGACAAGTTCCCAATTCCAGCTATTGATGAGCTTCTTGATAAATTAAGTGGAGCAAGGTTCTTTTCTAAATTAGACTTGCATTAAGGCTATCATCAGATTCAAGTTCGAGATAAGGATGTGCCAAAAACGACATTTTGCACTCACTATGGGCACTTCGAGTTCCTTGTTATGCCTTTCGGTCTCATAAACACACCATCCACATTTCAAGCACTAATGAATGAAGTGTTCAAGAACCAACTCTGTAGATTTGTGCTTGCATTTTTCGACAACATCCTAGTCTATAGTGTAACTTGGGATGGACACTTACGACATCTTAAAGAAGTTTTTGAGGTTCCGAGAAGCCATACTCTTCATGTTAAATTAAAAAATAAAAATAAAAAATGCAGTTTTGGCCAAACTAAGGTCCATTATTTGGGCCATATCATCTCTCGAGAAGGGGTTCTCATGGATCTTGAAAAAATTTCAACGATGGTACATTGGCCTTAACCCCTGTCTCCAAAGGCAATGCAAGGCTTCTTCAATTTGACGGGGTATTACTGAAAAATTATTCAAGACTATGGTAAGATTGCTGCTCCACTAACCAACATGTTGAAGAAGAATTCATTCAAGCGGACTACCAAGGCTCAAGAAGCATTTCAAAGATTGAAGGAAGCAATGACCCAAGCCCCTATTTGGGCACTTCCAGATTTCACAAGGCAATTTGTGGTTGAGTGCAATGCCTTTGGGTCGGATATTGGAGCTGTTCTACGTCAAGATCGTCCTATTGCCTTTCCCTTTCATAGTCAAGCATTACATGAGAAAAATTTGATGTTATCCACCTATGAAAAGGAGATGCTTGCCTTACTCATGGCAATGAAAAAATGGCAACATTATTTATTGGGAAGGAAATTCATAGTGCAAACAGGCTAGCAAAGTTTGCGGTATCTTTGGAGTCGAAAAATCACAACGGAGGCTTAACAAAACTGGTTATATAAGCTTATGGGATTTGATTTTTTAATTGAATACAAGAAGGGTAGTGAAAATAAAGTGGTTGATGCATTATCTCATCGAGATGAAGCTATGGAGGAAGAGCCCCGTTCCTCATTGGGTTGATGCAATAAGGGAAGAACAACAATCTCGGCCTCAAGTACAACAACTAATTCAGAAGGTTCGGGATGATGAGATAGTGGGGCCTTAGGAGCTAAGAGATGGTCTACTCTTATTCAAAGATCGAATTTACCTTGGTTGATATCATCAATCAGTTTCATGGAAGTGAAGGATTCCAAAACAATAACAATCTATGATTATTATTTGAACTTATGGGATCGGATTTACCTTGGTTGATATCATCAATCAAATTTGAACTTAACTCTATGATTATTTTTTGCCCAAACAATAACAACCAAGAACGACATGCCACTTATGATTTGTTGTGAAAATGTTATAAAAATGTTGTAGACATATCATTTCTCAATTTATAAGTGGATAAAACAATTTGAAAATCAACAGGAGAATGACCCTATTTTTTAGACAATGTATTAATGGGAGTTAAAGTTATATTTTTACTGGATTGTCCTTAGTTTTGTCTTTACTTAAACATAGATATGTAGGAGCATTTTTGAAGGGAAAAAAAAAATGAGGATCCCAAACAAAGAAAGCCCTTTAAATAATAATATAAATAATAATAATAATTTTTATTAACATTTAAAACAAATAAATTTAATAGTCTTTAAATAATTAGTGGGTCAATCTGAACAATTATATTGTAATGTTGGTCAATACCATAAACATCTTCATTAACTTAATCTCAATCCCTTTTGATTATTATAAAATAAAAGCCCAATCCCTTCGTGTTCAAAAAATAAAAATCCCAGCCCTTTTTCCAATTCTTTTTTTTTTCTATTTTATTTTTCCTCCACCGGCTTGTCTTGTCTAGTCAACTTTATCTTTTTGTTTATTTACGTACTTTTTTATTACTATGTCATTTCTCTTTAATTCCCATCCACACACATTTTCAAATTGAATCTTATCTTAAGATCCACTACACAATAGCCCACGTTGTCTTTCAGCACTTCTCCGGGTTCTCCCTCACAAATCTTCCTTTTTTCATTCTCTCTCTAGTGTCTCACGTATACTTTTATCATCAAAAGATTTAAAACTAACCCATAATCTAACTAAGATCTATTTCTCTCTTTCCCTCACAGATTAGTTTCTCTCTCATAAGTTGCTTCTCCCCAATCAAACGTTGCACCGGCTGGTCCGCCCACCTTGTGGTTGAGCTACACCGCCATTACCGTGCCTCCTATCTCTCTCTCTCTCTCTCTCTCTCTCTCTCTCTCTCTTTTAAGTTACAGAGTAATTACATTCCGGGCCGAAATGCATTTTTCGGCTGGAATGACCGAAATTACCTGAAAAGGCCGGTACAAACCAGAATAGTCCAGTATTTAGAACGAAACGAAATAAGGGTCTACCAAGACGGATTGTTCACGGGTGCGAAAAATTCCGGCCATACTGGCCGATACGAAATGGTATTAACTTCCTTTTTTTGGGTCATGTTCCCACTTAAGCACCTATAAAAGCTTCTCCCACGTCGCCGGGAATTTAATACCACGAAGACTAGTAATTTTTAATTTATTTATTTTATTGCTCATAGATTCACTTATCCCTTGTGCTGCCGTGCTGTATGGCTGCATGACTCCCTTTTTCATCACCATCTCATTAGCCTTATCGCACGCGCAGATTATTATTATTATCATTATATTAGTGTGCGATAAGGGTTTTTTTAAGCAAAAAGAGAAAAGAAAAATTGTGTTTTTATTTTGAAAATCTAATTTATAAGTGGATAAAGTAATTTGAAAATTACAAGAAAGTGTTTTTTTTAGCAAAAAAAAACCTATGTTTTTATTTTATATATATAATTTTTATTTTGTGAGTCTAATTTATAAGTGAATAAATCAATTTGAAAATTAATAGGAGAGTGATCTTATTTTTTAGGTAATGTTTTAGTGGGAGTTAGAGTTGCATTTTTACCGAATGGTCCTTTAGTTTTGTCTCTATTTAAACATAGGGGTGTAGGGGCATTTTTAAAGTAAAAAATGAGGAATCCAAATAGAGAAGAACAAAGTTTAGCTACAAAATTAGTTGTAGCCTTAGGCTACAAACTTACTTAATATCTTTTTATTGGATATGAATTTTGACAAATCCACCATTGGATTACATCTTCTTCTTATATCCTCCATGCTTGCAAAATTTCAAGAAAATTAAAGATCAATAGCTATGTCATCAATAAATTTTTAAATTGCAAGTTTTTGTAATTTAAAATCATGCACAAAATATAAGCTTATAGATCATATAGTAAATGATATCCGATTGACACAAAATCTAACATGTGTATTAAGGGCATAAAGAACATGCAATTCAACGGTTAGATTTTCAAAATATATTGTAGTATTTATTTTATTGAGTGAGTTTGTAGCCTTAACTTACAAACAGTTTTGTAGCTAAACTTTGTCCAATAGAGAAAGAATTCCTTTAAATAATAGTATAGATAAATAATTGCTCATTATTTTCATTATCATTTAATATAAAATTTTACTCACACGTATCTACTCAACCTATTATATACACGTAAAAATGGCCAGGATAAACCCATAATAGAAAAATAACAATTAAATTTTAAATCCTATAAAAGAACAATTAAATTTAAAAGAAAGTTAAAAAAAAAAAGTAGAAAAGAAGAAGGAAGTTTAATTATCAAAAAGAAAAAAAGAAAAAAGAGACTAGTAGAGAGGAAACTTAGTTGTAGATTTTTTTTTTTTTTTGGGAGGGGAACTTCGTTGTAGACTTGTAGTTATAGACAAGTTGGTCCATCATTTTGGGCAAGAAAACGTTGAGACAGTGCAAGAGGACCTTACATTAGTTATGGAATTTGAGTTTTGTGGAATTGATTTCTCATTAATGCTGACATCGTGTTCAAAGCTGACGGTGGTTTCAAACTCTACAACTACTATGAGAATTTCTGAAAGTCTGAAATCCCAGCCAATCATTAAAGTGTCCAGCCCATTTAATGCACCTCTTATTTTGGTTGTGGAAGTAAAGAGTGATACGTTGGAAGGAAAAATAAGTGATATTGAAGTAGCATTATCCACGCATGACAGCTCACCAATTATTTCTCCTATTAAGTCTAATTCCCAAAAATCCCAATGGTAAGTCTTTAATGCGATCAGTATTCCGGACAAGGAAATACTCTTAACAATAGCAATTAGGGGTAATGAACCGGATCAATTCAATTGGCCTCCACACTGTGCCATCTAGAAACCACCTCCATGGCCGATCATGAAGGTGAACTTTGATGGTGCTATTTTCCGAGAACAAAACTCTGTGGGGGTGGGAGTTGTAATCCGAGATGATAAGGGTTAGATCATAGCATCCATGGACAAGAAAATCACTTTGCCCTACTTGGTTATTGCTGTGTAAGTGATTGCAGCTAAGAGAGCACTCAAGTTGGCTCTAAATATTGATCTCTCACCTATTGTCCTCGAGGGATTATTGCTGATAGACTACGGACACTTGGTAGATGATGCAAAGAGGTTAGTAAACCAATTTAAATCCATGGAGTTTAGTCATGTAAAAAGAGAGGATAATAGTGCGGTTCACAATATTACTAAACATACAAGATATGTTAGCGAGTTATCGATGTGGATAAAAGATATTCTTTCACACTTCTCCACTGTAATTCAAGTCAAATCAATTTTTTGTTTGATAAACATACAGTGCTCTTTCTTAAAAAAAAAAAAAAAAAAAAAAAAAAATGTGTACTGCACGAGAAAATACACTCGGGTGTATATTTCCTCGCGTTCACAAATGCGAGACCCACTCAACTACGCGTGGGAGGAAGCTACTCCCGAAACTTCCTCCTAATTCAACCATAAAATCCGTGAGTCGTGACTTGCATTGGAAGGCACGCTATTCAATCCGATGACAGCTTTTTTTGACTTTTAAGGGAAATTTTAAATCAATCTGATAAACCCATCAAAGCTTCCACCATGCTCCCGCCGTCATTTACTTTTAATTTTTAATTTATTTATTTTATTGCTCATAGATTCACCTATCCCTTGTGCTGCCGTTCTGTATGGCTGTATGACTCTCTTTTTCATCACCATCTCATCATCATCATCATTATTATTAGCCTTATCTAATGTACAAATTATTATTATTGTTATTATTATTAGCCTTATCGCAAGTGTAAATTATCATTATTATTATTATTATTATTATATTACAAGCCTTATCGCATATGTTATGTGCATGCTATAAGAGGTTTTTTTAGCAAAAAGAGAAGAGAAAAATTTTGTGTTTTTATTATATATACAATTTTTATTTTGAAATTTTAATTTATAAATGGATAAAGTAATTTGAAAATTAAAGAAAAAGTGTTTTTTTATCAAAAAAAAACTTTATGTTTTTATTTTATATATATAATTTTTATTTTGTGAGTCTAATTTATAAATGAATAAAGTAATTTGAAAATTAACAGGAGAGTGGTTCTATTTTTTATGTAATATTTTAGTAGAAGTTAGAGTTGCATTTTTATCAGATTATCTTTTAGTTTTGTTTCTACTTAAATATAGGAATGTATGGACATTTTTGAATTAAAAAATGAGAAATCCAAACAGGAGAAACCCTTTAAATAATAGTATAGATAATTGCTCATTATTTTCATTATCATTTAATATAAAATTTTACTCACACGTATCTACTCAACCTATTATATACATGTAAATATGGCCAGAATAGCCCATAATAGACAAATAACAATTAAATTTTAAATCCTATAAAAGAACAATTAAATTTTAAAAAAAAAGTTAAAAAAAAAAGTAGAAATGAAGAAGGAAGTTTATCAAAAAAAAAAAAAAAAAAAAAAAAGAAAAAGAAAGAAAGAAGAGACTAGTAGAGAGAAAACTTCGTTGTAGATTTTTTTTTTTTTTTTTTTTTGAGGAACTTCATTGTAGACTTGTAGTTATAGACAGGTTGGTCCCTCATTTCGGGCAAGAAAACGTTGAGACGGTGCAAGAGGACGTTACATTAGTTATGGAATCTGAGTTTTGTGGAATTGATTCCTCATTAATGCCGACATCGTGTTCAAAGCGGGTAGTGGTTTCAAACTCTACAACTACTATGGGAATTTCTGAAAGTCCAAAATTCCAGCCAATCATTAAAGAGTCCAGCCCATTTAATGCACCTCTTATTTTGGTTGTGGAAGTAAAGAGTGATACATTGGCAGCAAAAATAAGTGATATTGAAGTAGCATTATCCACGCATGACAGCTCATCAATTATTGCTCCTATTAGGTCTAATTCCCAGCAATCCTAATGGTAAGTCTTTAATGCAATCGGTATTCCGGACAAGGAAATACTCTCAACAATAGCAATTAGGGTTAATGAGCCGGATCAGTCCAATCGGCCTCCACACTGTGCCATCTAGAAACCACCTCCATGGTCGATCTTGAAGGTGGACTTTGATGGTGCTATTTTCCGAGAACAAAATTTTGTGGGGGTGGGAGTTGTAATCCGAGATGATAAGGGTTAGGTCGTAGCATCCATGGACATGAAAATCACTTTGCCCTACTTGGTTATTGCTATGGAAGTGATTGTAGCTAAGAGAGCACTCGGGTTGGCTCTAGATATCCGAAAGTTCAAATACGTGTACAAAACACCTTTGAACGTTTAGACCCCCAAATTACAACTTAACCAATACAAGCAATATGTCAAACAACTAGTGTGCGGAAACTTAACACATGCTATAATACGAAATTGGTTAAAGACTATCTAAGCCATAACAAAATAAAACCACAAAGAGATAATAAAAAGGCAAAGATAGAGAGGAAGGAAGATGCAAACACAAAGACAACACGCGATGTGTTATCGAAGAGGAAACCAAGTCCTCGGCGAAAAACCTCTCCGCCGCCCTCCAAGCGGTAAACAATTCACTAGAAAATACAGGTTGGGATACAAGGACAAGTAATAGACCCTCCAAGCCTAATCTATCCAAAGTGCACCTAAGCCCTCCAAGCTTCTTGCTCCAACGAGATTGCGCCGAACCTTTTTCTTTTCTAGCTTCCCGGATTCCGCTACTAGACCATGCATCAACCAATGAAGATTGGTTCCTTCCTAATCGCTTCCCCGAAATCCAAACAACTGTCTCACGGTGATGATGATGGTGAGAACCAGGTTTGGTATAATGCCTCTCAAGGATTTGACAATGGAGAGGAAGAGAGTTGAGGAATTTGAAGAGACTCTAAGGTAGAGATTGTGGGTGAAACAATCTGGTTTTTCTTTAGGGTTTCTCTCTCAAAATTCTCTCTGGAAAGCTCTCTTTCAATCGTGGGTAAAAGGGGTATTTATCTTTGAGTGGGAGAGGAATGTGAAACGTCGGGTTTTACAAAATAGGGGTGGCTCGTGGCTTGACCTCGCGGCTTGACTAAGTCGCGAGATCCAGATCGCGAGTTAATCTATATGGCCGATTGTCTGTTTTGTCTGTAGTGCTCCAGCTAGCATGACTGTTCATCTTCCAACATGCTTGGCACGTGTCTTTGCTTCTACAGCGGCTTGCGCCGCGAGTCACCCGCGAGTCCCAGCCGCGAGTCTCTGTTTTCTTGCACACTCTTGAGCAATTTTCACTCTATCTCACTCACTACCATTACAACAAACCCACCTAAATACGGGGTTACTAAATGCTGAATTACAAGCGAATTTGGCACGGAATAAAGCCAATTAGATGGTTGAATAAATTCAACCTTACAATATCGATCTCTCACCTATTGTCCTCAAGGGGGATTCCAAGAACACTATATGATGGACAACCATAATTCCCTCAGGGGACCTCCTCGTCTAGACAAGGAGCCAACAAACGAAGAAACTATTCCACTCCATCACCATTTGAAGCCATTGGACGAAGAGAGGGCTTGCCAGCTCATACATGACAAGCATACGTTACGAGGTCGCAATAAATCTCTTTACCGTTGGAGCATTGACGACCCTCTCATTAACATCTTAGGGAAGAGTTACAAATAACCCATTCAAGCCTCCATTATCAGCACTCCCCAATGGCATAGTTTGTATTTTGTTATTCATAATTTATTGTATTTACAATTCAAATGCTATTTTGGAGAAAAATAAATATTTATTATAAAATTCTTAAAAATAAACCAAATATAATATTCTCAAGATTTTTATTAGATTCTAAATTAAACCAAATATCAAAAACCAATAATCAGAATGTTAAAAGTAACGTGGATTTTTCCATACCAAACATTACATTAGGGTCAACACTTGTAATAAGTCAATAACATGTGCTATATATTTATTATTTGTTCATTGTCACAACTCACAACAAAAATTGAAAAAAAAGTGAAAGTGAAACTTAATGGACAAGTTCTCAAAATAAAAACAAAAATTGTGTGCTTGAAAATAAAGTAATGAGCCATTTAACATTGACAAGTCTATTGTCATCTCATATAGGTTGTTGGAGACGTCATAGAATTGAAAATGTTAGGTTCTAAGACCTTAGAGACTAATGTATTAGAACTTCAATATGTAATGTGTTGGCAAACCATGATCAAAATATAGAATTTAGGTTTAGACTTGCTCAAAGTATGTTTAGTTGTAAAATTGGAATCGAGTGATTGCAGAAATTATTGGACAAATTTTGCAAGATTCAATCGATCGAAAATTAGATTTGATCGATCGAGAATCGTGCAGAATTAATTTTCTACCGAAATTCCAATTCAGCCCAAGCCCGTTGGACGTGTAGGTTTTTATATTCTACTTCACATAAAAAAAATTAAAAAAAAAAAAAAAAAAAAACTAGCTATGTTTTAGAGGTCTTTGATGTGTTGTGTGTTGAATCTCTTGTGAGATCTAAAAGTGTTTACCTTCATACATACTTAAGGTTATCAAAATCAAGATTCATGGCGAGAACTTAGTGATTGCTTCAGTTGCTGCATAAAGAACTTAAAGAAGATCTGAAATCTTTGAGTGGAGTTTCAAAGTCACAAGTAGGAGAACTTGTGATTGTGGTAGATCAAAGAAAAAGCGGTCAAGTAGACTCGGAGTCATCATAGGGTCGTGGTAGTAAGTTTTCTACTCAAAGTAGTAATAGGATGTTAGTAGTCTAAGTTCTATTATACAAACTTCAATTCTTTCATAGTGAATTTGTTTTACCTTGAGAATAGTTAGGTTAAATCCTCCTCAAGTTTTTTACTGGTTTAGTTTTTCTGAATCATCGGATCTTTGTGTTCTTTACTTTCCGCATTATATTTGTTTCACAAATATTTGTTTAACCTAGTTTTAATTAACAAACTTGTTAATCAACTTGGCTTAATATTATATTAAACTTATTGTGTTAAAGGGTCTAAAACTTAAAAATAAAAAATAAAAAAAATAAATAAAAAAAAGAGGAAGGTGATAGATATGTTTCCCAAAAAAAAAAAAAATTGTTTGGCTGAGATGTGGAAAAAAAAAATCCAATTGCTGTCAGTCCATTGTCATCTCATATAGGTCTTTGGCCTTATCCACAGACGCCATAGAATTGAAAAAAATAAAAGTGATACTAAAGAAAGAAAA
The DNA here is from genome assembly GCA_028216015.1 of Quercus dentata. Lineage (NCBI taxonomy): Eukaryota > Viridiplantae > Streptophyta > Magnoliopsida > Fagales > Fagaceae > Quercus > Quercus dentata. Next base: position 3,582,439 of record CP116452.1, on the reverse strand, counting down.
GTCCTTGCAAGAAATTCTAGAAAAAACAAAGCCCTTGCTAAGAAAGAAAAAAGAAATCCATTTGCTATCAGTTATGTGTCATGTTTGGCTGAGATGTGTTTCTAAAAAAAATTGTTTGGCTGAGATGTGGAAGATTGAAATAATATAGAGTTTTTTTTTTTTTTGCTGAGAAGATAATATAGAGTATTCAAGGTTTCATGTTTCAACACGTTTTTAGTTAAATTTAGTCTGAAAAGCTAAGGGCCTATTTTGGTACTGTAGTTTAACCATGGTTTTCATTATTTAAATATCACAACACCTATTTCACAACACCTATTTTACTCATATGCTATTACAACCTTGACACTTTATCCATATTCTATTTAATTTATAATTTTTTTTTTCAATATCTATATATCTATATATTTTTCTCCCCATTCTTCCGAATTTTAAACCAACTCATTCAAAAAATTAGATTCCTATGATTTCTTTCAAACGCAACCCATTCAGATCAAACACAAAAATGATTAAGTCAAACATGAGCCATTCAAAAATAAATAAATAAAAAATTTCCAAACAACGCAAATGATAGTCATTAGAGAGAAAAAACGATCAAAAAGAGAGAAAACACAATCGGATCTCAAAATCATGACAGAGAGAACATGACTGTGTAAGGAAAAAAATATCATTGGATAAATGAAGTAAATTTGTAGAGATGATCGCATCTCAATTATTACATTACATTATTTTAATTTCGTTACATATCCATTTTATATAAGAAAAAGTGACTAATTGAATTAAATATCTTATGAAATTCTCATCACAAAAAGAAAAAAAAATTAGACGAGTAATATTAAGTGCACAAAGTTTTTTACAACTCACTATTGTAAACATATTGTATTATGATAGGCTAAGAATGTATTGACCCCTTGTGATGAATTAACCAATTAATTAGCCAAGTTGATTAATTAACCAGATTAACATACAATATGTGTGACAGCATAAACAAATCACCAACTAAAATAAAATGCAGCGGAAAATAAAGTTGACACGGTGATTTGTTTACGAACGGGAAAAACCTTCAAGGCAAAAACCCCAACAAGTAATTTTAAGGTCACCACTCCCGAGAATTTACTATTATCACAATAAGTGGTTACAAGTAAAGGAATCCCACTATTTTATACCAACTTACAATTGAACCCTTACCCCAATATCCAATTGGACTTGTTCTGTAGTAAAAATCTCTCATTTTAATGCACGGCTCCAATACGTGACGAACCAATAGATACACGGATCCTAGTACGCGACTTAATCACCAACTTGAGAAAAATATCGGCTGCAAAGTTCTTCATTTCATCACACGATGAAGATCATAAAGCTGCTTGGTCACAAAACCCAACAATGTACAAACGTAGTAGCTTCTTCAAGAGAAAGAAGAACTAGGGCGAATTAGGTTTCCGGTCACAATGTGCATGAACAACACTTTACTTCACACTCATGCAACTGTGCTATTTATGACGGCCCTTAAAATAATTCTTATATATGTTTAGGGTTGTAAGAAAAGAAAACTTTAACATCTATTCACGGATTGGATGAAATTTAGAACCGAAAATCTGTTTTTCATAAATTTCAATAGATACCTTATCTATCTAGCGGTTGTCGAGCATCGGGCTAGAATAGCTTTTTAAACCTCGATAGATACTAGCTGTCGAGATTTAAAAACCAGCACTTACTCACTTGATTCTTGGACAGACTTGTATGGTTTTAACACTTGAACTTGAAACCTTATTTCTTGAAGCATTAAACACATTTTAGATTTACCTAATTATAAGCAAAGTGCGTTTTGTCAAAATATTAGCTAATAAATGATGACATATGTTCCTAACGTGAATCACATATGTCCTACTCCTAACAATCTCCTATTTTGGCAATCCGTGACAAAACTACAATAAACAAATAAATATATGAGAGAAGTCATAAATCACTTAACTTATACTCACTTGTTGAATACAATAAAATCTATCCTAACACAAACTCTTGAAAAACTTTGCAAGAAGAGAGTTCATGGTAAGGAAGATTTTGACAACCTATATTTCTGAAACACTTTAAACAAAACTCATCACGGCATCTTAGTGTGAGATAGAAATAAAAGATTGCATACAGTAATAAGAAGCATGTGCATAAAGAATGAAAATAAACAACACATGAAGAGATAGGTGAAAATGTAATAACAACCTCAATATATATATCATCAATAAGTACATGGTTTGCTATTACAAAGTGGTCACAAGACCAAAGGTACATGAACTAAGTATCTAAAAGATAAAGAAAAGATACATAAGTCCTCACTATATCCTTCAACAAGTATAGACACTCCCCCTAACAAAAATCTCTTACACTAACTCTCCCTCTAAATACATGACTACTCTCATATCCAAAACTACTCCCCCCTTTTTATCATGAATAACAAAGGGCAAGTAACTCAAGCAGTCATCTCATCATCGCTGGAAGAGCTAGCACCATCATCCTCATCATCACCGCCATCAGAGCCACCATCGTTGTCCTCATCCTCAGAAGTCTCTAGAAAAGGAGTGGGAGACTCAACAAAGCCACCAAGGCGAGCCTGTCGTCATGCAATATGACTGACACGAGTGTTCACCCGACACACAACTTATCGTTGAGAGTGTCAAGGCGAGTATTCATGTGCTGAAGTTGCGCCATAATCGCCTCGAGAGTCAAACCATCTGCAAAAGAAGGAGGAGTGGATGTGGATGGAGTTGAAAAACCTGAAGGTGTTGCCGTCTCGATCTGGGGGGCTGCTTTGGTCAAAGCTAGGCCTCACTCCGTCCGATAGTTGCCTTATCAATGGCACATATGACAGGGAAATGATCGGAAACAGGAAAGGAGATAGAAAAATAGTGAAGGATCCTCATTATAGTTGAAGGAAAGATAAGTTTATCATGGGTCGTCGTATCCTTATAGACATTTATAAGGGAGAGGATGAAATAAGAAGAGAAGTCAATAGAGAAGTTCTCTATGAGGGATAACAAAAATCGAGTACGAGACTCTGTGATAGAGTTATAGTGAGACAAAGGATGGAGAACAAAAGTCATCACCATTTTAAGAAACCTTGGACCTTTAGCAAAGGTCGAGTAACAGGTGTTTTGACGACCACCCTAAACATAAAGAGTCTCACAGAATACATACATAAGCTCGTCTTTAGACACGCTTTTAAGACGCTCACAATCGAGGTAGTCAGGATGCGCTATCCTCGGGACATGGAGTACCTCGGATACAATATCCGGAGTGACCACAATGTGCGTATCCCGAACGTGAGTAATAAAGTGAGGTATTGAATAATCGAATCTGATGGGAATGACGAGATTACATCCCACGGACGAAGATAACACTACTCACGAAGAAAGCACCCATGACGAAGTTGTCCTGAATAACGAAGAAACCAGTCATCATTGACGAAGGCAGGGGAGTCATTCTATGCGGTCAATCAATGACCTGGGCAGTTACCAAATCAACCAGGCAGACCGTTGGGAGCCTCTTAAAAGTCCCATTATTGGACCGGAGGCGTTACTAGGGAAAGCATTAACAACCACAATGGCTAGCCCCTAAAGCCATATGTATAAAGCCCTCACATAGTCAACAGAAGGTAGGGACATACATTCACATTTTGAGAGAGTACTCTGGTTTTTTATCTTGTTTGTCATTTCACAAGGTGCTTTGATTGTTCTGACTTTAGCATCGGAGGCGTTGTGGCGGGCACCACACCGGTGACCCTTATAGAGGATACACTCGCACCAATAAGAAGTTCCATCTGCCCACTTTGACCGACGAGCTCACGCTTCATCAGTTTTGGCGCCCACCACACCGGTGACCCTTATAGGGGATACACTCGCATCAACAAGGAGTTCTATCTGCCCACTTTGACTGACGAGCTCGTGCTTCATCAGCTTAGCGCCGTCTGTGGGAATGACATTTTCAGATTCATATTTGAAAACGTAGTTTCCATCAACCCTCTACATTTAGATGGAATCCAACCCAGATTCAGCAGCCTTGGCCCAAGAAGTTCAAGCCCTTGCAGCCACCATTGAAGAACTCACCAAACAAAACCAGGAAATGAAGCTATGACTCAAAGCAAGTTCAACAGGCCCAACAGGACGAAAACCGGTCCAAGGGTAACCTAGAGGGAGAAGGGGATAGCCACAGGAGAGGTACCCCTCAAAGGCCAACTACTTCGGATGAATAAAACTCAGATCTCCTTCGAGAAATGAGGAAGGAGATGGACGAACTAAGGGGTGCCACTAAGGAGAGGACGGACCGAAGCGTAGACAAAATGGTAAGGGCTACGGATTCGCCTTTTACCACAGCGGTACTTGAATGCCCTGTACCGTCAAAGTTTCGCTTACCTCAACTTGAGCCATTCGATGGACTCAAAGACCCTTAAGATCATCTTAATACCTTTAAGACGACTCTAGGTCTTCAACAACCACCTAACAAGATACTGTATCGTTCCTTCCCAACCACTCTCAAAGGAGTCATGAGAGAGTGGTTCACGAAGTTGCTGACCTCGTCTATAGACAACTTCGATCAATTAAGTAGTGCCTTCTTGTGCCATTTCATAGGGGGGGCAACGTCCAAAGAGGCCGGTAGACTACTTACTCACCATAAGATAGGGAGAGAAGGAAACTCTGAGGTCGCATGTCAAACGATTCACCCGGGAAAATCTAGAGGTGGACGAAGCCGATGACAAGGTGCAGCTGACGACCTTCAAGGCGGGGCTGAGGTCCAAAGATCTCGTGGCCTCCCTTGCAAAGAACCCTCCAAAAACGATGGCGGAAATGCTTTTGAAGGCACAGAAGTACATGAATGCTGAAGATGCTTTAGCTGCCATAGAGGATGCCGAAAAGCCAGGTGACAAGGCCAAAAGGGAAGACGACCGTAGGGGGCGGAAGAGAGATTGACCGGATCGTCGGAACAATAACGGGAACAGGAGGAAAGATGATAAAAGTCCTCGGACGGTAAGATTTACTCCTTTGGTTATGCCTATTGACAAAATTTTCACGCAGATTAAGGACGAGGATTATCTCAAATGGCCCAGACCATTGCACTCATCCCCCAATGTCCTTGACAAGAACAAGTACGGCCGGTTCCACAAAGATCACGGCCACAACACGGAAGATTGCAGAGACCTAAATGAGCAAATAGAGGAGTTAATACGAAAAGGGAAGTTACAGAAATATGTGAAGAAAGGACAATATAGCAAGTTCAGGGACGACAATAAAATCTAGCATGAATCCTTCTCCCGGGATAACAACCGTCCGTCCCAACCTCCACACGGGGTGATCGGGGAGATAAACACGATTACAGGAGGGCCTTTTTCAGGAGGATCCTTTAGATCACTCAAAAAGGCATACCAGAGACAAATGAACAGAGTCCACGCCATACCTCCGTCCAAGCATCGACGAACATACCAGGACATGTCCTTTAGTGAAGGAGACGCCATGGGAGTGAAGCAGCCCCACAACGATCCCTTGGTCATAATGCTAAATATAGAAGGGTTCAATACCAAGAGGATCCTCGTCGATAATGGTAGCTCCGCAGACATCATCTACCTCCCAGCCTTCCAGCAGCTGAGACTAGATCCGAAAAGACTACGCCCTTTTGACTTTCCATTCGTCGGCTTCAACGGAGACAGGGTCTACCCCAGGGGCATAGTGACATTAACGGTGACAGCGGGGTCCTACCCAGTGCGATTGACCTGACAAGTAGTCTTCCTGGTGGTAGATTGTCTCACATCCTACAATGTCATCATTGGGAGGCCCACGCTCAACAAGTGGAAGGCGGCGACGTCAACCTACTGTTTGAAGGTAAAATTCCCAACCGATAATGGCGTTGGTGAAGTGAAAGGAGATCAAGTCCTAGCAAGAGAATGCTATTAAGCCGTCCTGGCTGGGAAGGAGAACCACACATGGATGATTGAAGAAAAGGAAGAAGACAGGATAGAGGTCCTGGAAACGGTGGAATTGGTAGAAGGAGAAGCGAACAAGACGACCAAGATAGGAATGACGTTAAGCCCCGAGATGAGAACAAGACTCATAAGGTTCCTTAGAGAGAATCTAGATGTTTTCGCATGGAGCCACGAGGACATGCCGGACATATCTCCAGAAGTCATCCAGCATAAGTTGAATGTGGACCCCGAACAAAAACCCGTCCGGCAACGACGAAGAACCTTCGCCCCGAGCGAGATCGGGCGGTTGCGGAGGAAGTTACCAAACTCTTGACGACGGGATTCATCCGGGAGGTGTATTATCCTGAATGGCTCGCAAACGTCGTCCTGGTAAAGAAAGCAAACGGGAAATGGAGGATGTGTGTAGACTTCACCGACCTGAACAAGGCATGCCTAAAGGACAGCTTCCCTCTACCAAGAATAGACCAACTCGTGGACTCCACAAAAGGGTACAAATTCTTGACATTCATGGATGCCTTCACGGGGTATAACCAGATAAACATGGATGAGGAAGACCAGGAGAAAACTGCCTTCATCATAAGTCAAGGACTTTACTGTTATAAGGTAATGCCTTTTGGGTTGAAGAATGTCGGGGCTACGTATCAGAGGTTGGTGAACAAAATGTTCAGCTAACAGATTAAGCGAGAACATGGAAGTGTACATGGATGACATGCTCGTCAAGAGTAAAGAAGAGCTAGCACATCCGGACGACACAAGGAGACATTTGCAACCCTCAAAACACACCGGATGAGGTTGAATCCAAGTAAGTATGTCTTTGGGGTAGCTTCGGGAAAATTCCCGGGATTCATGGTGTCCCAAAGAGGAATAGAAGCAAACCCGGAGAAGGTGCGAGCCATCATCGACATGACATCGCCCAGGACCGTCAAGGAAGTCTAAAAACTCACAGGAAGAATAGCGATTTTGAACAGGTTCATTTCCAAGGCTACAGATAAATGCTTGCCCTTTTTCAAGACCTTGAAGCAGGCCTTTGCCTGGACCGACGAATGTGAAGTTGCGTTCCGGGAACTAAAGCATTACCTGAGCAGTCCACCCCTTCTAAGCCCATCCAAAGAAGGGGAAAACCTATACTTATACCTGGTAGTGTCGGCCTCGGTAGTAAGTGCAACCCCGATCGAGAGAAGAGGGCAAGAAGCAGCTCCCGGTTTACTACGTCGGCCAAGCCTTCCAAGGAGCCGAGTCCAGGTAACCAAGGATCGAAAAGATAGCGTTTGCGCTAATAGTAGCCTCGCGCAAGCTAAGGCAATACTTCCAAGCAAATCCCATTCTTGTAATGACGGACCAACCAATCAAGAAATCAATGAACAAGCCCGAAGCGGCGGGAAGAATGGTCCAGTGGGTGATTGAACTTAGTCAATTTGACATCGAGTACCATCCCAGAACGGCGATCAAGGTGCAAGCTCGGCGGACTTCATCGCAGAGTTCACTCTTCCAGGCGAAGATAGGATTACCGACGAGGTAGATAGATGGACAATACAAACCGATGGTTCGTCACCCAAAGGAAGGGGGGAGTAGGGGTCGTCATAACCACCCCCGACGGAGAAGTGCTAAAATATGGGGTCCAACTAAAATTCTCGGCCACCAACAACGAAGGTGAATACGAGGGGATACTGATGCTAAAAACTTGTTGATCCAAAGTGATTCAAAGCTAGTGATCGGGCAAATTAGGGGAGAGTACGAAGCAAAGGAAGAAAGGATGCAGAAATATCTCAAGTTGACGAAACATCTAACTCGGGAGTTCGATATAGTGGAGTTCATGCAGATCCCAAGGAGTTAGAATATGGGGGCTGACGAAGTCTCGAAGCTAGCGTCATCAAAAGAAGGGGAAATTAGCACAGATCTAGCGATGGAGGTCCAGAAACACCCTAGTATTGAAGAAATTGCAACATTTACCATCCGAGCACAGCAAAATGGATGACACCCATAATATCCTACCTCCCGGACGGGCATCTCCCTCAAAACACGGAGGAAGCTAAAAAGATCAAGAAGAGGGCGGCCAGGATCACGATCCTTAATGACGCCTTATACAAGAGAGGCTTCTCTATGCCTTACTTGAAATGTGTCGACGAAGAAGAAGCTACTGGAAGAAATCCACGGAGGAATTTGTGGCGACCACCACGGCCCCAGATTCCTGGTGAACAAGGTAGTACGAATAGGATATTTTTGGCCAACCATGCGGGTAGACGCTGCTGAGATCGTAAAGAGGTGCGACAAGTGCCAGCGATACGGGAATGTGCAACGGCTTCCAGCGGAGAGAGATCGACAACTATAGCTTCCCCATGGCCATTCGCATAATGGAGAATTGACATCGTCGGCCCACTACCCCAAGGTAAAGGTCGGGTAAAGTTCCCGCTTGTTGCTATTGATTATTTCACAAAGTGGGTTGAAGTAGAGGCTCTAGCAACGATTACTGAGGCTCGAATTCAGAGCTTTGTGTGGAAGAACATAATCTGCGAGTTCGGGATTCCCTTGACAATCATATCGGATAATGGGAGGCGGTTCGACAGCCAAGGCTTGAGAGAATTCTGTTCAAACCTTGGAATCAAGAATCGTTCTCATCCCCGGGGCATCCCCAGGCAAACGGGCGGACGGAAGTGACGAACCGGACGCTGCTCAAGATTATCAAAACCAGGCTGGACGATGCGAAGGGTGCTTGGCCGGAAGAATTACCTAATGTCCTGTGGGCTTATAGAACCATAGCTAGAACCCCGACAGGAGAGACCCCCTTTAGGCTTACCTATGGCACGGAAGCGTAATCCCGGTCGAAGTGGGGGTAACGAGCATCAGACGAGGAATGTTCAAATGAAGGGCTCAATGATGATGAACTGCGACTCAACCTGGACTTTTCGGACGAGGTAAGAGACAACGCATCCAACAAGATGACAAAGTATCAGAAAAAGATGGCCGAGTACTACAATAAGAGGGTTAAACTCGGGTGACTAGACATAGGAGACCTCGTCCTGCGCAAGACCACCACAGCAACTAAAAACCCTACCCAAGGAAAGCTGGGTCCTACATGGGAAGGACCTTACCGAGTCATTCATTACTCAAGACAAGGAAGTTACCACCTGAAAACCATGGACGAATAAAGGCTCCCTCGACCATGGAACATTGAGCATTTAAAAAAGTACCACCAGTAGATGTAATAGACGAATGCATTTATTCTTGAATTTAATAAAAGAATTATTCCTCTGATGTCTTTGTCCAAGCAGGTCTAGTCAATCACAAAGCATACAAAAACTAAGTAACAAGATTCCGCATCGACGGATGTAAATTCTTGATGACAACCCCAACGGGTATGAGACATACTAAAGTAACAAGATTTTGCCTCGACGGATGTAAGTTACTGATGACAACCCTAATGGGTATAAAACACTAAAGTAACAAGATTCCGCCTTGACAGATGTAAATTCTTGACAACCTTTATAACGGGTACAAAGGCTATAAAAGCTAAGTGATAAAATTCCGCTAAGACAGATGTAAGTCACTAATGCGGCCTGAGTGACAAGACTCCTTAAATGGATATAGGTCACCAAAAAATGGCTAAGTGATAAGATTCCGCTTTGACGGATGTAAGTCACCAACAAAGCCATAAACGCAAAAAATGTCCTTAAAGTACATAGGTCAGACGAGAAGGGCCCGCCTCGATGGTAACAGGCCACCGCAGTCACAATCCGCTTCGTCCATTGCCATCTCCTTATCCACCTCCTCCGGTTCCGGACTCTCCATGTCGACCCCAGCAGGATGCTTGACCGTATACCTCTTAAGAAGCTTGAAGCCTTTGAAGTACCAACTGAAAAGTACGGTATTGTACTCGTAAGTGGTCCGGAAAGCCTCCACAGAACTGGCAACGATGGTTATAAGTTTCTCCTTGGCGGAAAGAAGCTGTTCATCCTTCTCCCGAGTCAATTTGCGCTCGACCACGAGGTCGTCATCCAATGTCTTGACCTTCTCCTTCAAAGAAGTTGTCTCGTCCATAAAGGCAATCAAATTCTTCTTTAGGTCGAAATTCTCTTTCTCCAAAGCCTCCATTCGAGATGTCAGAGACGCCACCTTAGCCTCTTGAGTGAGGTATTCGGAGGTAATATGAAGGCTCTCCCCTAACATCCGGGAAGAAATCATATAGTCATCGATAAAAAAAAAAAAAAAAAAAAGTAAAGGAGAACACCGTACCTGGACGAGCTTGTGGACATGACGAGACGCGACCTCGGTCGGTGACATGTCGGAAAGAGCCATCAAATCTGCTAGAGTGACGAACTCGTGAGCCCAGTCCACGGCCAGCCTTTCATCATCCCATATTGTGGACGAACGGGTATCAACCTTCTCCTTCTCCTTGCCCGTCACATGTGGCCTTTTGGAGCCTGGAGTAGGGATCTCCTCTATTGACACGGTCGAAGAGGCCGTCCTCGTCATCTCGATGCTTGAAGCTATGGGAGGGACGGAGCTAAGGGGATTGGGGGCGGGGCCCTTCCCGGTCACACACACAGTTTTCTTCCCGAGGTTGGACAAAGTTCGTCCTTTTTGGACCTCATCTTCGCATACATGTCTTTGTTAAATTTGGTCATCATCTCTGCAAGAGGAAAATGTTTAACAGGAAATCCTAAGTGTACATGAGAAGAATCAACACCAACGAGGATAATACTTACTCTTTTTGCCCTCAATTCCGATTTGTCGAAGAATGTAAGAAGACGAATCAGGGCCGAGGTTGTAGAAAGCGAGGGTCCGACGATCAACCAGGTCGTCCCAGTTCTCAATCGTCTCAGCATACCCGATTGCGGTTTCAATGCGCTCCTTGTGCCTGCTCTTAAGCTTAGGCCGTCTCTTAATTGTACCAAATAGGAAATAAAGGAGTTAGCAATACTAAAGCCTCGGAGATGGCAAAATTAAAACGACAAGGAGAAATATCGACGCACCTAAGGTCGGGGTTCCCCACCGACAAAGCAACCTCGGGATATCGTCCCAATCACTACTGGATTGAGTCTCGAAATCATCCCCGGACACAAAGAAAAAGCGCGACTTCCAATATCCGAAGGACGAAGGTAAACCCTTGACAATCCTCGTTCTTCTCTCCCAAGGGACTAACTCATAATACCCACACTCCTTAGACTCTTTCAAACGGTATAGATAGGTGAGTTCACCCATCCTAATCATATCTCCATTGGAAGCCAATCATATTTGCATATAGTTGATCACGATCCTCCATGAGTTGGGCATGAGCTGCCCCGGAGCAATACCAAAATGGGCCAAAAGTTCCATCGAGAACGGGTGGACGGGGAGCCTAAGCTCGCAGGAGAAGGTCGACTCATAAAAACACACTTCACCCGAAAAAAAGTGGCAGGCCCTATCTTCGTCCTTGGGTAGACGGACACGAACTCGTGTCGGGAACTGGAACCTATCCTTGAATCTATTCACGGTTTCGACATCCAAACCACACGCCTCTCTGAGGGCATAAAAAGCCCTAACCTCTCGAGGAGCGAGAGATGGCTGTGTCCCCTTCCACCGGGTCACCATTAGATGACAACCCAGTCTCGAGATCGCTAGACCTAACCTCGGACATCACTTCTCTCCTTACTAAACCCTCGAACCAATTGAGCGATTGACGAAGCAAAGGCAGCAAGTCGCCTAAAACCACACTTAGACAATTGCCCTCAAACACAAAATTTTCCAAATATGGGAAAACACCCAAAGACCCCCCTAGGCGCGCAAAAAGAAAGGAGATCGATGGGCAAGCTATCCTAACCTCCAAACTATCAACCATGGAAATATAGAAAACAGAGGGCAAAGAAAGACAACACAAGCTAAATCTCCTAGAAAATCAAAGACCAACAAAAGCAAAGGAAGAAAAGAAAAAGAGAATCAGAAATTACACTATAGTAAGATATAGGGAAAAGATAAGGAAAAGACCGGTAAGAAAAAACATACCTCCAATGGCGAAACACCAAGGCGCAACACAACGGTTTGGAGAAGAAGGAAGTCTTGAGAAAAACGCTCGAGTACCGTTTGGGTGTTTTTGTTTTGCTTTCTAAAAAGTAAAAGAAATTAGAAGAGGAGAAGTTTTAAACTTAGGCCAAAAAAACGATTGAAAAACCAGCGGGAAACCCAAGAGTCATGCCCTTAACTCCACGAACCAGCACACGCCACGTGGCCACGTTGCGTGTAGCGCCGCCACTAAGCATTAAATTCAGAACGGAACCCCAAGAGTCACAGACAACTCAAGAAAACTTTTAATCTTCTGTGATCATCATGACACGTCACGATCGACCCACGTAGACACGGGGGCGACTGATGGAAATGACGAGATTACATCCCACAGACGAAGATAACACTATTGACGAAGAAAGCACCCATGACGAAGTCGTCCTAAACAACGAAGAAACCAGTCATCACTGACGAAGGCAAGGGAGTCATTCTATGCAGTCAATCAATGACCTGGGCAGTTATCAAATCAACTAGGCAGACCGTTGGGAGCCTCTTAAAAGTCCCATTATTGGACCGGAGGCGTTACCAGGGAAAGCATTAACAACCACAACGGTTAGCCCCTAAAGCCATATGTATAAAGCCCTCACATAGTCAACAGAAGGTAGGGACATACATTCACATTTTGAGAGAGTACTCTGGTTTTTTATCTTGTTTGTCATTTCATAAGGTGCTTTCATTGTTCGGACTTTGGCATCGGAGGCGTTGTGGTAGGCACCACACCGGTGACCCTTATACGAGATACACTCGCACCAACAAGGAGTTCCATCTGCCTACTTTGACCGACGAGCTCACGCTTCATCAAAATCCGTGCATATTGGAGTAGAACTCCTATATGATCACGGAAGGACAAGTGACCAGGACACCACACGGTGACTCCCAACCCCTATTGTAGATGACAGTGGGATTGTCAATATCGGAGAAATCCGATAAAATGACTTGATGTTCCGAATGAATGCCTTGCCGAGAAAAGTTTTTACGAGCTTTCTCATCACGGAACCGAAGATGAAAAGGAGAAGAATCAGAGGAAGATGCCTTGGAATGAAGAGGATTCCGGGATGGAGTGGATTTATGCTTAGGTGCCATGATGCAGACTAAGAGAGAGAGAGAGAGAGAGAGAGAGAGAGAGAGAGAGAGAGAGAGAGAAAAAAAGTACCAAACAGTTTAATATCAATATGATAGAAAATAGAAGGTATGTATGCATGAAAGATGCATGAGCATGTGACATGCAAAAGTAAAAACATCATGGGCTCAACCTAATCCAATCTTACCAGCACACAAGTTTGCAACAAAGTAAACACACATTTAAAATACATGAAACATTGTTAAAATGAAAATATGATGCAATGCATGATCATTTAGGATCATTTATACAAAACCCATCCCAAAATTTTGCAAAAAACTCATCAATTTTGAAAAACCTCAAAAAAATTTCAAAAACCTAAAAACCTAAGTCTAATGCATGAAATGCATGAAGAATGAGGGATTAAAGATCCTTACCAGAGGAGAAAAGCTAGATCTAGGTTGAAAATCAACTGGGAATAAGGTTTGGAGTGAGAGAGAGGTGTTTGGGAAGGTGAGAGGTAAGAAAGGTTCGAGAGAGATCGATAAAAGTGAAGTAGAAATCATGCTGACCCTTTAAATAGAAGTCCATAATTCTCGGCAGATTGAGAGGTATTAAGAGGTGTTGAGATTTAAAGTTCAACAAATACAGCTATCGAGAAGCTACCCAAAGGTGTCCACAACAAAAGAGGTTTGATTGATCGAGGAGCTATTGAGGAGACAGAAACTTTCTCGATGGATCGAGAGCTATTGAGTTTGCGATAAAAAGAAGTTGAAGAGCTCGATAGATAGCCTGGCTGTCGAGAGGTATCGAGATTGCTTAAAAACAATTTTTCAAATAAGAGAAAAATACGTACATGAATGCAATCAAGCATACTACTTAATCAAAAATCCAAACAACATTTTAAGCTCTCAAAAATATCTCTCAACAAGAAAAATGTCATGCATTTAGATTCAAAACACACATACACTTACTAAACAAGTCTAACCAATTTTATATTTCAAAAACAAGTCAAGACAGTTTAGTGGGTATACATTAACACATATTGCTGAAATTCATTATCTTTCCTCATTTCCCTAAATAAGTTGGAACAGTGCCTATAACGCAAATAAATTCTGAATTTAACAATATTCAGCCAAATGACTCTAAACAATTATGGCAAACTTAAAAGGCGAAATTGATAAAAAAAAAAATTTGAAAGTCTAGGTATTAAAATAATAACCGTCTAAAAAGAACTTTTAATCTATTTTCAACGTGTTTGGTAGGTGCATTTTTGGGTCATGCTCCCACTTTAATACCAAGGATGATATTGCAAGGGCGACTTCACATTGGAGTCGGGGTGGTCACAAGAGCACCCTAATCTCAAAAAAAAAATATTATTATATATAAAATTTGAAATCTTTATAATTTTTTAGGCCCAATATAATTAAACTTTGGACACAATTTGACAACAAATTTGGATGTAGACTTTTTCTTAAAAAAAACTTGGTTATAGATTAAGACAACAAATCCATTTTATATTTTTTTTATTGGATGTGAATTTTGACAAATCTATCGTTGGATTATTTTTTTTTCTTATATCCTCCATACTTGCAAAACTTCAAGAAGATCAAAGATCAATAGTTATGTCATCAATCAAATGTTTAAATTTGAGTTTTTGTAATATAAAATTTTACATAAAAATAGTAAATAGCATCCGATTAGTACCAAATAGTAAATAGCATCCGATTAGTACCAAATTTTACATAAGTATATGGATCAAATAGTAAATAGCATCTAATTAGTACCAAATTTTACATGTATTTTAAGAATATAAAAAACATAAAATTCAACGGTTAGATTTCAAAATATTTAGTCCTGTTAATCTAATTTCGGTGAGAGTTGTAGTCTTAAACTACAACTAAGTTTGTATTCAAACTTTATTCTTAAATTTTGGTCCTCGTAAGTGTTAACAAAAAGAACAATCCAAGCTAAATTTTATTTAACTAAAATTTTGAAAAAGATGTAGCTTATAGCATTGATAATGAGATTATCATGCAACGATTTCAAAATAAAAAAAAGTTGTAGAAGGAAATTGTAAGACTTTATTTATTTGCATTTTTTTTTTAATATATGAAGTTATCTTCTTATTTTCTCAAAAAAAAAAAAAATTATCTTCTGATTAAATTTTGTATAATTTAAGTTTCTTAATGACCACCCTTAAAAAATTACCTGAAACCTTGATACAAAAAGTAGATGTCCTCATAAAGCTTTGTTCAATTTCCATTCTCTCTTTTTCCTTAAAAAAATTCCTTTCTCTCTATAATTAGGATAATAACATAAAAATTAAAAAAAAAAAAAAATTAACGACCGATATGAATTAAACCCCATATCTTTTCATACATCATATTTTAATAATTTAAGTTTTCTAAGAATGGTAGCTCTGATTTAATCCTTCTAAACTTATTATTTTTTCATTTAGGATATGATTTCAAAAGGAAATGGTGTTTTGAAAATAAAAGGTCATGCCGAAAGATTCGCTATATTTCTTCAGAGCTATAACTTGGACTGTTAAGAGCACTAGCATTGAAAAATGCTAAAGTCATATTTAAGGCATTTTTAACATTTTTGAGGATAAAAGTACTTGCATCAAACAATGCTAAACCACACTATTGCAAAATTTTTTGCAATAGTGCTACAATACAATTCTAAACTTAGAATTGTACTGTAGCACAATGGTAAAAGAAAAATATATATTTTATTCCATCTTTTTCCCGCTGAACTTTCTCTCTCCACTATCACGGTACTTGAGTGCTCTTCTCTCTCTTCTTTGTTCTGTTTCTCCATCTGCTCTCTCCTCTCTTCAGCTCTCTCCTCTCTTGAGACCCAAACAGCATACTCCTCCCAACATCAACATCACACACCATGTGGATTCGCTGAAGCTCAACCGATTCACCCTCACCCATCTCCATCGCCGACGCTTCACACGGCGTCTCATCTCAGACCCATCTCCAAATCCCGATTCACCCTCACCCTCAACCGATTTAATCGGACCCATCTCCAAATCCCTTTACCGATTCACCCTCACCCTCACCGAATCCCTTTACCGATTCACCCTCACCCTCAACCGATTTAATCGGACCCATCTCCAAATCCCTTTACCGATTCACCCTCACCCTCACTCATCTCATAAACCCAACACTCTAGATAGTACCCATTTAACTCTTCACTCTATCACTCTCTCTTCAAACCGACACTCAAGGTTCAACTAAGCTCCGTCGGTGTGGGAGATTCAGCTCCATCGGTGTTGGTGCCAACTGTAAGGTGGGTTTTGATAATGTATTAGAGTTTTTTTGTTTGTGTTTCTTTTCTCTCTCTGCAAGAAAAAGAGGGATTCAGCTTGTGTTTGTGTTTGGGTTTTGATCAAAGAATTGTTGTTGATGTTTGCAGAGATTCAACTTCATCAACGAGGGTTTTTCGCTCTCTGGCACGGGATTAGCATCATAAAAAAATTTGCTCGGGTTCATCTTCCATACCAGTAAGTTTCCCTCTCTATCTATTTCTCTCGCTTCTCTCTTTTCACTCAAGGTTAAGGCATGCAGAGATTAGTAAAGATAAAGGTTCTGAGAATAGGTACAGTAAAAGTTAAGATGTTTGATGGAACTGTGCAGACCTTGGTAATGAAAGATTTACTTAAGCTTGGAAGAAATGAGAGATAATAAATTATGGAAGTTACTAAGCTTGATAATGTCCAGATGACTTGATTCAATTGGATGCAACTTGTCCAATATAAGGGTTATCAAGGCAGACATTATCTTAAATTTTATTTGATGTTACTTTCTTCACATTCTTGATGATATCCACTCCAAAATGCCTGATTATTTGATTCATTTAAATTTCAAGAAGAAGATTCTGATCAATGGATGTTGACACAAAATTTCTAAATTTGGAACTAGTTTCTATTTAGAGTTTCAGACTTTTATTAGTCTTTTTCTGAATCATATACATTGGTTAGCGTCAATTTTTTTTTTTTTTTTTTTTGAGAAGAAGGTAGGTGTCAATTAAGTGGCTTAGTCTTTTGGCATTATTATGAAACACATACATAATGTTACTAAAATATTGAAACCCAACTTTACAAAGCCTTCAACTAACTTCTAGTAGTTGTTAGTGAAATAATTTCCTCAGCCTAAAATCTGATTTTCTTGTCTGCTCATCCTTGAATGGTTGAACCCATGACTTAGGAGCCAACGTGACACACTTGACCAGTCAATGATCTATGCAAAATGGTACATATTTTAGCAAAAAATTTGGAATGGTGACACATTGTGGAGATTTCTCTTGATGGTCACAATATTTAAAATAAAATGAAAAGAAAGACTTAATCACAGCCAATGTGTGTGTGTGTGAGAGACAGAGAGATTTGGTGAAACAAAAGATAAAGATTAAGTAGACAAATTCCAACACTAAGATTAAAGAAAGGAGACCAGTAGACCAACATGTTAGAGCTGCCATAAGCTAGTCCAAAACAAAAAACAAAACACTGCA
This sequence comes from Quercus dentata, assembly GCA_028216015.1. Lineage (NCBI taxonomy): Eukaryota > Viridiplantae > Streptophyta > Magnoliopsida > Fagales > Fagaceae > Quercus > Quercus dentata. The sequence continues at coordinate 3,564,857 of CP116452.1, read as the reverse complement.
AAATATATAATAAACGAAACCTAAACCCCAACAAAACCAATGCTAAAGATACCTTTTACTGAAAATGTGTTGTTACTTAAAAAGGCAAGCACCGCAGTTTGTGAAATAAAAACATAATTAACAAATGAAACTATATTAAAAAACAAAGGAAGTACAAATAGCCCTAGAGAACTGCATTAGCATGGACTTTAGCAATTTAGACTTTAGAAGAAAGATATGGAGAAACCTATAACAACTAAAGGAAGAGTCAAAATAAAGATCCTGAAATTGAGGCTCTTGTGGAGAAAATACTTAAGGTTCACTTGCTTTAGATTATTGTCAATTCATTGAATATGAATATTATTTGCTGACATAGTCTGAGACTTGAAAGGACTGGTTGGTGTGGAAATTTAAACACATTTCATTATACATGCACTACCCAAAGTTCTGTAAATTTCTGTTTACTTGTGATGTGTAAGCTTGTCTGTATATAAGACAAGGTGTTACCTTGTGTAACGATTGCAGGTATCTAATACCTCATATTCTGTGGGGAAAACCATCACCTCAAGCTAGTGAGATCATATGCCATCAATTTTTATGTAGGGGAATGGTATATCGGTATTGTCATTATTATTGCTAGTATTGTTGTTATTATTATAGATGTTAAAGCAAGTCCAAAACAATGTGTTCTTTACATGAAAAGGTGTGGGACACCTCTACCACAATAAGAACTCAACCCTTCACTCCCTAGTTGTCCATGCTAGGGAATTTGACCAAATCTTTTCCTCTCCACAATTGCACGCCCCATATAAATACCCTTCACTCACTCCTTCCCCTTTAAAACCAAAACAAACTTGCACCACAAGTGCAGCTTCTCTCTCTTTCTCTCACAGTTCTTTGTTTCTTCTCCATCTAGTAAGTGTGAAGGCATAAACTTGCACCTAGTTGTTGTCACATAATACACTTTAACAAGTGTGTTTAATTTTTTTGGTAGCTGTCTATGTGGCTGTTTATTGATGTTTATGTGGCTGTTTTATGTCTATTTCAGTGGCAGAATTTGTCAAAATCTGTTATGGGGCTGTTTTGATGTTGTTTTAAGCTATTTTAGTGTGTTTAATTTTTCTGGTAGCTGTTTACTTCTGTTTATGTGGCTGTTTTATCTTTTTTTTTTTCTTTTCTTTTTGTTTGGCTGACTAAAGTAGATATCATTCAGTTTTATGTTCTCTAACACTGTTGTCTTCAAGGTTGTCTCTATGGGTCGCTCTCTTTTTAAAAAGTTGCTTTTTGACGACTCGGACGAGGATGAGATAATGAGGCGAATTCTTAAAAGTTCAACAGTACAACGTAAACGTCGTCGGTATATCGAACGTGATCGTTTGGCAGGCCATAAAAGACTTTATCTCGACTACTTTGCTGATCGTTTGGTGTTTTATTGTAATTTGACATATATATGAGTCTTATAAAGACAAAATTTATAGTTATGTATGTGGATTGCATTTATATATATGTATGTGGAGTTTTAGAGTTTATTGTTTAATGGATTTTTAGCGTTTATTGTTTATAGTTATGTATAGTCTTGCCCCTTGGCCAGCTTCCAGATCTTATTAGAGTTTATTGTTTAATGGAAGTGTAATTTTCCATCTTTCCAAAGTGTATTATACTCTCCTGAAAGTTACAGTGGTGTATTATACTCTCCTGAAAGTTTAGCTTAATTTTTTTTTCCTTCATAATTTTTAGGTTGAAAAGCATGAAATTTTATTATATTTGAGATAAAATTCGGTGGAATATGATTTTTTTTACAGGTGTGTATAAACTAAAAATATTGTTCTTAGTGTCAATTTGATCAGTGGATGGGCTTACCATGCTTTGGATTTCTTTGAATATTGTTCTTAGTGTCGTCCATGAGCTGATATTGGGAGAACATGAGCTGATATTGTTCTTTGTGTATGAATTGGTGATGAAAGAATTGAGGATATATTTTATAACCTGTATTGATCACTTCTCATTCTTTTATCTAATAATGAATTTTTACCAGTCAGAGGTCCTTGTCACTAGATACATATATTTCAGTCTTGAAAGTGCAAATCAAAGGCAAGATTAGGTGCAGTGTTATTGTTTAACGTTATAATTATATCAGATAAAAGTAGGTTTGATGCTTGTAGATACAATTCAGTCGTTAAAAGTTGATTGCCACTTTTTCTCTCACTACTCTCTAGTCAAATGGAATAGTGGTATTTGCAGGAAATTAGTGGCTGAGGTCTAGATAAGTCTGGTTCTTTGAGAGTGGTAGGAGGAGATATTAATGTTACCGTTGGAATAGTCATAAGTCTGGAAAAAAAATTATAGTTGGAAAGCCCAGGAAAATGTTACCGTTGGAATAGATGCTTAGCTAAAAAAAAGTGATGATGTGAAAGAAATAATAAAGAAAGATTAAAAATAATATTTTAATGAAAAAGTAAAATAATAGAGTTTTTTGATGTAGGGTGTATTGTAAAATGGTATGGTATAAGTGATAAAGTAACTTTTTGAGATGGTAAAATAGGATAGCATAGCATTCTTTGATGCTGATGCTCTAAGTATTAACAGAATTGTTCCAGCGCAATTATGATTTGACGCTTGAAATCTCTGAGAAGGGTTATGAATCATCAAACTTTTTTTTTTTTTTTTTGGAGAAAAGAATCATCAAACTTTTGTTTATTCATAAATATTTATTTTCAATTTTGTTTTGATTAAAAATGACAGCTTCAAGCCTAGTTACGGCTATCTTATCCTTTTCCAAGCAAATATTGTAGAAGACTCACACGCTTGCATTTTCTAAAGAAACTTACTTCTGAGGCTTCTCAGTGGTTAAATTTTTTTGGTTTTTTGTTTTTTTTTATAAAGAATGAAAATTCTACTTTAACATAATTTAATGTAGCGTTTGATACGGGGTAATATTTTAGGATTCCTAAGAATCTTTAAAAATTCTCATGTTTAGTTGCAAATTACGCCATGGAATCGGATGTCAGGGGAATTTGGATTCCCCCTTAAACCCCCTCTAAGTAGGAATGTGATTCCCTTTAAAACAAGTGGGTATTTAGATTCCCAAGCTTAAAGGAAATTTTATTTTTTATAAATTGACAATTTTAACATATTTTTCTTATCATTTAAGTAATTAAGATAAAATATAAAATAAATCATCAATATTTTTTCTCTTTTTTTTATCTTTTCCCGCCAAAACAACATAAACATGATAGACAACTCTGTTAATATATTTTTTAACAAAGTTCTATTTAGATTTTACATGTGGAAAAAAAAGTTTGAAGAGGACCCTTCATTATTGCCAGGTATTCACTTTTACTCTTAGTTTTGTTTAGTTGCTAGAAATATAGATCTGGATTGGTGGCTTCATCTGTTTTTATTTTTATTTTATATATATATATATATATATATATATATATATAGACCAATGGCTTTGTTTCTAGATTCATATGTTAGACTACAGTTTTAATGAATATGTTGCTAATTAATAGTTTATATTTTGTTTTTCATTATTTATTTAGAGGAAGATATTTTTTTAAAGGACTAATTAATAATTTATATTTTTTTTTCATTATTTATTTAGATGAAGATTTTTTTTTAAAAGACTTGGTAGTTCACATTCAAATTTAAGGATAGAATGGGAAAAATAAATAATTCATTTAAGATTCTTGGGAATAAACCAAACATTATTATCTCACATTCTTAGAAATCTTAAGAGATTCCCAATGAAACCAAACATAGGAATAGCTACATTCCTAGAAATGTGATTCCTAAATATCACATTCCTAGAAGTCTAGATGTCAGAAGTAATGTGGATTCTCTCATACCAAACGCCACCTAAGTGTATGTGTATGAAATTAAATTTTAGAGACTGGAACTCCGACTCTTGCTTCTCCTACCTCACAAGAACTTTGTACTTGTGGAGTAACTATCACGTCAAGAGTCTCATTATTAATTTTAATCTTACTCCCATGCTTGATTTAAAATTTCACCATCACACCAATGGTGCCATTATAAATTTTTAGATTTTAAACATTCAAAAATAAGAATTTCTGCAGGCTGCCATTGTTATCTGGATTAATAGATATACATAGACCTTTTTAAAACTTGAATTAATATATCATATTTAAACAATACTAATTAAAAATATAAATTTAATTTGTTTAAAAAAATCTTATACAAACTCATTTAGGAGGTAAATACTAAATAATTAATAATTAGACTATTATGGATTATTTTAACATGACAAAAATACACATAAAAAAAAAAAAAAAAAAGGTGGATTGGTCCATTCCCAGAGAGGTGGATGGAGTGTGAAACAGTGAAAGTAAGAAAATCATAGGATCCATTCCCACAAAGGTGGATGGAGACATCTTTTTGAAATTGGGCTTTTTCAAAAAGTGCAGTATAAAATTGTGTTTTTTTAAAAAGTTGAGTATTTGGTAAAAATGGTTAAAAAATATTTTTTAAAAAAAGTTGAGTATTTGATTAGCATTTATAAAAGTGACATTTTAAAGTATAAATTATTAAAAATGACAATGTATATATGTGAGAGTATATTCCATACTTAAACCAACTACTTAATAATACTTACTAAAAAAATTTACTTAATAATAATAATAATAATTTATCATTAACTAGTATTTGTTGTACAAATATTTTAAAGATAGCATTTTTCTAATATAATTTTTTTTTTTCATAAGCTTACTTAAAAAAAAAAAAAAAAAACTGTTCAAGTCCGTGCCCCACACCACACGTATAACCAACACAAAACCTTTTATTTTATTTTTTTCCCCTTTTTTTCTCAGCCACATCTTCTTCACCTTTTCTCTTCTTGATTTCTCCCTTATCTCTATTTTCCTCCACACAGCACACACTTCTTCACATTTTTTCTTCTTTCAAGTTTCAGAACCTATAAATGCCTCTCCCACGTTGCCAGGAATTTAATACCGCGAATGATAACTGAAACCTTGATACAGAAAGTAGAAGTTATCATAAAGCTTTGCTCAAGTTCCATTCTCTTAGGTTCCATTCTCTTTTTTTCCTTTAAGAAAAAAAAAATCCAATCTCTTTTGGTACTCCCTTTTCCGCAAACAAACTATAGGTAGTAGTTCTCATAAATCTTTGATCAAGTTCCATTCTCTTCCTTCTGAAAAAAAAAAAAAAAAAAAAAAGTTCCATTCTCTTGTTTTCCTTTTAAAAAAAAAGTTCCATTCTCTTTTAATACTCCCTTTTCCATAAACAAGCTATAGGTTGAGTTTCCAATGACTTCCATGAGCACTCAAAAAGCCTGTGCATCCTCGTCTTCCTCATCTTCTTCTTCTGCATCTCAATGGAAACACGAAGTTTTTCTTAGTTTCTATGAGGAGGACACCCGTAACAATTTTACGGATCATCTATATTCTACTTTGATACAAAAAGGCATTATTGTTTATAGAGATAATGTAAATCTCAAGGAAGAAAAACCCATTGATTCAGAACTCATGAAAGCAATAGAAAAATCTAAGTATGCAATTATTATTTTCTCAAAAAATTATGCCTTTTCAAAGTGGTGCTTGAATGAACTTGTCAAAATTCTTGAATGCAAGAAAGAGAAGGGCCTGAAAATTCTGCCCATTTTCTACCATGTAATGCCCTCTGATGTTGGGAATCGGAGGGAGACTTTTGGGAAAGCATTTCTCAAGCATGAAGAAGATCGCCAGGTTAGCATAGAGCAGATACAAAAGTGGAGAACTGCACTGAAAGAAGTGAGCAAGATCCGCGGGAGGCATTTAACGGATAGGTAAGATTCTACCTTTTCTTCTGGTCATATCATCAATGGTTTTGTTCTAATTATTTGAAAAATAATATGAAAAACCAAATTGTTGCACTAGTCCAATAAAACTATAGAAGTAAAGTGAAAGTGTAAACCCATCAAAATCAATTTGGTACCAAAAAAAACAGAAGCCTAAAAAAATTATATTTGATACCAAAAATTTACGTTTCCTGTGTGGCCCTGGCCCATTCCTCAGCGGCTCAGCCCGTGGTCCTGCAAACACACTAACAAAACCCCAATTTTCCCACATTTAACAAATTCTAAATAACCAATTGAAAAAAAAAAAAAAAAAAAAAAATTGCCCGCTTTGAGTCTGTGACTTCCATACAGCTGGAATGATATCTCTCCTGCTATCTAGTTTGTGTGCTGGTATAACTTTTTTGTTTGTATTGTTTTATGGAACTCTGTGTTCTGTGGCTTTAAACCTATGGCTGAGATATTTCCGTGGCTTACTTTTAACTTTAAGTTGCTTCTTTAACTAAACATTATATTATAATATATAATAAATAATATTGTGAATGAGTTTAATGTCATATCTTCTCAAAAAAAGAAAACAAAGAGAGTTTAATTTCATATAATAATATGTAATTGGCTATTAACCCTTGCTTAGCACAATTTTTTATTTAATTTTAAGTTTATAAGCTTGTAAATATTAGAAGTAAAAATATATTTTGAAAAATGATTTTTATTAGTATTATATAGAGAAGATTTTTATTATTTTGTGTGGTCTCTTTAATTCCTAACTAAATAAAGATTCTTTTATCTATTATATTTTTAAATATAAGTTATAAAAGTCATAGTGTATCTTGCATCTTTCGTGAAATTATTTAAGTTGGATGTTATTATGGTGCCTTGTGTGCAAATTAATTAAGTTGCATATTAGTCAAAATCTAGTTCTATCATCATCCTCATCAAATTAGCTACTTAGGTTTGTGACCGAGATTTTCACCAAGCAAGGCAGATATTGGCTGTACATTTAACCACTTAGGTTTGCCGTTGCTTTCACTGTAGAGGTCAGCAATTAACGTTGTGGGCCATATCATGGAGGACAATAACGTTTGTTTGGGGTGAAAAATGGTGGGGTCCGGCTGTTTCTCTCTAGACCCACCAAAACTCAATTTTTTTTTTGGATAGTGAAACACTCCACAGCATTCGCATTACTTAGGACAAAAAGTCCTCACAAATTACATCCAAGCTAACTTGGTTTGCTATTACAGGGGTTGTCTTCCACCCAAATATGACATTCATTACTACTGCTAGATGTCCTAGCCATAAGATGTGCAACATTGTTACTCTATCTGCAGATATGGTTTATCGACCAGAATTTAAAGGAACTCAGCCCCATTCTTATACCTTCCACCACCTTCATGATTGAACTTGGCCCCGGTTCTGCCCCTGTGACTGCTTTGATTACCACCTGAGCATCACTCTCCAACTATACTTTCTACAAACCCAGGTCCCTAGCCAACTCAATCCCCCCTTCCAAAGCCTTAGCTTCCACTTCCAACGCTCCTAAAGGGAGAGGCAAATTTTTGCTCATCGCTCCCATAATCTGACCATCCTCATTCCTTATGACCACCCCAATCCCACTGCTTTTTAGGCTTGTGAACACTGCCCCATCAACATTAACTTTGTACCTCCCATGTTGAGGTGGGCACCATTTGGTTCTAACAGTGGCAATACTGCGGCTGGGAGGCAGTGACTCAACTGCCACTTCTTTCGAATACTCCCTGGCTTCCATTGCTATTTTCTTTGGGTCTTTGCACCTACCTTCATGCTTGAACGCGTTCCTATTATTCCATACCATCCACGCTGTGATGGCAAACAGCTCCCAATCCGAGGCACCTTCCCTCTCTTTTAGCATCCACACCACATCAATGAATTCCTTCATGGGCTGATTCAGTTTGGGGAGGTTGAGGCCTCCTTCCTTCCATACCTCAGCAGCAATAGCGCAGTCCCATAAGGCATGGCCCGAAGAATTCATAGGCACCACAGTAGCAGCAGCCACAATCCGCCGCCACTCTCCTTGATGCTAGGCAGAAATTTGTCAGTAAAATATTCTTACATGCCCTCCATAGAAAGTGCTTTATCTTGTTTGGGCAATTAAGCTTCCAAACCAAACTCCACAAACCTGCACTCTTTCCCTTATCTGAACAAGCTCCACTCTCTTTAGCTGAATTTGCTGTTTTAAGCATCTTGAGGGCCACCCCATACGCACTCCTTACTGTGAAGTTGTCGTTCTTTGACCAAGCCCAAATAAGGGAATCCTCCGGCATTCTGGGACTCAATGGTACTTCCAGTATAATTTCAGCCTCATGGGGAAGGAAATTCTTCTTGATAAGGTCCGCCTTCCACATTCCGGTATCCCCATCTATAAGTTGTGCCACCTTAACCAACTCCCCATCCGAACCTTTGGGACTGATTACCTTAAAGTTGTCCTGGGTTGGAATGCACCTGTCGCGCTAAATCTCCACTGTTCTGCCATTACCGATACACCACCTTGATCCTTGCAGCCATTATACTTCGCCACACATAAGAAGGCTTTTTCCCCACTTGTGCTTCTATAAAAGAGCAGCCCGCAAAGTACTTTGCCTTAAACACTCTATGGGTGAGTGAAGTCGGATTTTTGCTCAGCCGCCAACCTTGCTTTGCTAGAAGAGCCAAGTTAAAAGCTTTCAAGTCTTTAAACCCCATTCCCCCCTCCGCTTTGGGTCTGCACAGATTGTCCCATGAAGTCCACACCATCTTCCACTCTTTATCTTTCTGCCTCCACCAAAATTGGCTCACCATTGAATTAAGATCATGACATAGGGAATTCGAGAGCTTGAAGCAACTCATAGTATATGTTGTAGTCGCTTGTGCTACCGCTTTAATCAGAATTTCATGTCCTGCATTTCTCAATCTTCTTAAATTGGAGAGAAAATAGGAGTGATTTTGCTTAAGCCTTCTTATTTACTATTTTACCCTCTATTGTAATGTTATCTCTCTCTCTCTCTCTCTCTCTTATATTATTATTATTATTTTTATTTTACTCCTTTTTGTTGTTTTCTTTTCTTTCCTACTATGTTGTATTGTTCTTTACTCTTTTTTTTTTTTTTTTTTTTTTTGAGAGAGTTATTTATGACGTTCGCTTCTAATGATAGTTCTTTATTATCGGACCAAGACATCAATAGGTTTTCTGTTAATCAGTTCTCTAGTTTTTATTTTATTTTATTTTTTATTTTTTTTTGTTTTTTATTAACGTTGTTCCCCCCTCCCCTCCCCCCCTTCTTCTTCTTCTTCTTCTTCTTTGCTTGTTTTTTTGTCCAAACTCCAATCTATGCTCTTTTTTCTCATTGTTTTATATAAAATAAATATAATATCAAAGAAAAAAAAAATACAATATGTGTAACGTGTTAATTTTTACAAGATGTAATTTAAATAATTTTAATTGACAATAAATTAATAACGTGTTAATTTCTTGTTTAATGAAATAAGGACATAAGAGTAATTTTATATAAATTACATTTTTCATTCTCTCACTTTTCTCCTAAACCAAACAAAAAAGTTTTAGATTCTTTCACTTTTCCACCCACCCAACCAAACACCATGAGAAAAAACTAAGATATTTTCTGTTCTCCTACTTTGTCACCCTCTCTCCATTTTCTATCCTTTTACTTTTCCATCTTCCCAACTTCAACTACAAGGTGGTGGTCCTTGGAGTGTTTGTTGATTATCCAAAGAAAAATAGTGCCATGAAAGTACTAACCTATTTTGTCATAAACCATGATGCTTTGCATATATTGATGTAATGTAGCCCATCTTTTTTAAGATCTTTCTAGGACCATGGTAGGAGATGATGATATGACTGAGAGATAGTGTTGACTGTTGTTAGAACACTAATTTTTTAAATTGACTTCAGCCATAAGTTTTTTTTATCCTTAGAAATTCTCGGCCTCAACAATTATTCTCTAAAACAATTGTGACTTGTGACTTTGACCATGTATACTGTTAAAAAATCTATGGTGGAGACCTAAAAATATATAGTGCAAGAAGAAAGATGTGAGAGAGAATGAAAGGAAGCAAAGGATGACGTGGAGGAGAGTGTGAGAGTTGATTTTTTTTTTCTTTTCTTCCTTTAATAAAAAGAGTTAATGCCTAAATTACTAATTTCTAGATAACAATAATGACATAACCATGAGTGTTTTTTCACTCTTAGATCTAATAATAATTAATGATTCAAAAAATGTGTAACTCTTGTGAAATTACACTAGATGTAAGTGTGTATCTTGAACACATATCTATATAAAAAAAATGTATATTATTGCGTGGTAAATGGATTGAGGTATAAATAGAGTATCTTTCCTATTATATATATATATGTGTGTGTGTGTGTAAGATAATTGTAGCTGTTTTCTTAGATAAAGAAAATCAATTGTTTAATTGTTTATTTTTATTATTACATCTAAACAGTAGTTTACACTTGGTTATTCACAATTTTCTTTTATATTAATTTTTTATATAACTAATTTATAAAAAAATCTTAACTATTGCTAAATCTTATGTTCCAAGTTCCAACTATGTTGAACCCCTAAAAAGGCTTAAAAATGTGAAAGAGAAGTGGTTAGAAAATTTAGTTCATACAATTAAAAATTATTTAAATACAATGAAAGAACATAAGATGCAAATTAATAGAGTTAAATGTTAATTTGTTCAAGTGGCAGAGCCAAAGAATTTGTCTTGGGGGCCACGCTAAATATAAAATATATATAACTTATTATCTCCAATTGAAGATATGTTCATAGAATAAAATTAATCTATTAGTCTTTACAATGAATTTGTTTTTCCAAAAAAAAAAAAAATTCTCTATAGTGAAATTCTTAAATATTTTATTTGCGATATAAATTACTAAATTACCTACTAAATTGAATAAAAAATTTTCAATGAGACCTATAAAATATTCTAAAATGCAAATGACCTAAAACTTTATCTGATACAAGAAGATGCTATATAAAATAAAATCAAGTTAAAAAGGCACGTTTTCTTTAAAATCACTAGGCCATTTAGCCATTTTTTTTTTATTATTTTAAAACTATTGAGTGAGCCTACTCCAATTAGGGGGAGGAGGAACTGCTATTTTAGTGGGGAAGCCTTTAAAAAGTTCTAAAGGCATTTTGAGTGTCATATAGTTTGTACCGGGTACAATTATTACAAGGAAACGTGATTCAAACTTTTTTTTTGGGGGAATGGCACTCCATCCCAAATTTGAAGGAAAAATACACTCTTTAACCAAAAAAAAAAAAAAAAAAAAAAAAAAGAAGGGAAAAAACACTCCTCTCTCTTGAGATTTGAAGAAATTCACATTTTTCTCTTTTATTTATATTAGTAATGAAATATTCTAATTTTTTATAAGAATATTTTTAGAAAAGTTTAACTATGTTTAGTAAAAAAATAACTAATAAATTTAGAATAAAAATGAAAAATTTGACAAGCCTCTAAACACTTGCAACGACAAATCTTTCCATAACTCATTGAAAAAAGAAAAAATAATAATAAGCAAAATTCACGCTTAATATTTTAAAATACACTTTTATTAAAAATTTTAAAAAATAAATTTTAATTATGAAATAAGATAATTTTGGAAACCTACCATTGAACAAAGAGCAAGTCAGTACACAACATTTTTAATATAATTTAACAAAATTTGGTCAATCGGATGTCAAGGGAGAGGGCGAGAGGGGAAAGTGACCGGTAAAACATGGCTCATATTTCTCCACTTAAGCAAAACATCCTCTTTTTTTATTTTTTATTTTTATTTTTAGAAACAAAGCAAAACATCTTACATTTAATGATGTTTTGTTTCTTTGTGGCTAGCACACTGTCTCATAATTTTTTTTTTTTAATTACAGTCACGAATCAGAAGATATTCAGGAAATCACAAAAAGCATATTTGATAAATTGAATTGTGAATCATTAGATGATTCTGAGCACCTTGTTGGAATAAACTCACGTGTGAAGGAAATGATGAACTTATTTAGCACAATGTCGGAGGATGTGCACTTCATAGGGATTTGTGGGATGTCCGGGATTGGTAAAACCACTCTAGCATATGTCATTTATAATAGATTTTGTCATCAATTTGAAGCTAGTAGCTTTATTTGTGACGTTAGAGAAATATTTGAAAAAGATAAACAGGGTCTAGTTAATTTACAAAAACAGCTTCTTTATGAGACATTGAAGGAAAAAGTAAACATTTGGAACCATCTTAAGGGGATCAAAGTCATAAAGAAGAGACTACACTATAAGAAGGTTCTTATTGTTCTTGATGATGTTAACAAAGATGAACAACTAAAGGCATTAGCAGGGAACCCTGGTTGGTTTGGTCCAGGAAGTAGGATCATTATCACAAGTAAAGATAAGCACTTGCTAAAAAGGCATCACTTGGGTACTACTATACATAAGGTTAATGGATTAGATAATGATGAAGCCCTGGAGCTCTTGAGTTGGACTGTGTTTAAGCAACCCTATCCTAAAAATGAGTTTGAGAATTTGTCCAATGGTTTTGTGAAGTATGCTAAAGGGCTTCCTATAGCTCTTAAAGTTAAGGGTTCCTCCTTGATTGATAGACCAAGGAAGTTATGGGAAGATTACCTACATCAATTAAAAGAAATCCCTGAAGGAGCAATTCTTGATAAACTTGAAATAAGTTATAGGGGATTGAAAGACATAGAGCAAAATCTATTTTTGGATATTGCATGTTTCTTCAAAGGGGAAGACAAAAATCGAGTGGAACATATAGAAGGTTTTGGTAGCTACAAGGATATGGAAACTCTCAAGGACAGATTTCTCATTACCATTTTAGGGGGAAAATTACGGATGCATGATTTAATACAAGAGATGGGTTGGAGAATTGTTAGTCGTGAATCACCTCTAGAGCCTGGATTACGCAGTAGGTTGTGGCTTTATAAGGATGTATTTCATGTACTAAAATATAACACTGTAAGTGGATTAGTATACATAAACTTAGAGAAGTGTATATTTTTTAATATAATAATTCTAGCAATTTTTTGCTACAGCTTTCCCTACCCTAATCTAATTGTTCTTGATTACCAGGGAACAGATGATGTAGAAGGCATGGTTCTGAATTCGCCTCCACATAAAGAAAACTTGAATGCTGAAGCCTTCTCAAATATGAAAAATCTAAGGTTGCTTAAAATTTCAAATGTGCACCTTCCTACCGGCCTCAATTTTCTTTCTAATAAGTTAAGAATGATGGAATGGCGTGATTATCCTTTGAAATTCCTGCCAATGAGCTTTCAACCGGACAATCTTGTTGAACTCATCATGCCTTGCAGTCACATTGAGCAGTTACCAGTGGGATTTAGTGTAAGTATTCCCTTAATGCATGCTAGTTTTGCTTTCAAAAAAAAAAAAAAAAATGCAGATTAAGTTCTTGACTACTTAATTTCCCATATCTATTTATTATCGCAGAAATTGGCCAAGTTAAGACTCCTGGATCTTAGCGACTCTAAAGTCTTAGTCAAGACTCCTAACTTCATCGGATGCCCAAATCTGGAGAGGCTGATTTTTCAAGGATGTACAAGTTTGTATGAGCTTCACCCATCTGTCGGAGCTCTCAATAAACTTACTTTGTTAAATCTGAAAGATTGCAGAAGTCTTACTGGCCTCCCTTGCGAAATAAACTTGAAATCTCTTAAAAATTTTATTCTATCTGGCTGTTCAAGTCTCAAGAAGTTTTCAGAGATTGGAACTAATATGACAAGCTTGTCAGAGCTGTATTTAGATGGGATTGCTGTGGAAGAGTTGCCATCATCACTCGAGCGTTTGACTGGCATGACGGTCTTGAGTCTTCAAGGTTGCAAAAACCTTTCAAGTTTTCCAAGTGTCAATTTGCCGTCTCTGAAAACTCTCAATCTATCGGGATTTAAGGTTCAACCACCTAAATCCTGGCTTTTGCACGGATTATCCCTCGTCCGTGCTGCACATGCTTTTTTCCAAGGTCGCTTCCCTATCCGAGAGGCCATCAACCTGTTGTTGCCTCGGTTAAGATTTATTGTATCTCTAAATCTAGCTGATCGCATATTATGGGACGAAGCACTCCCTGATGATCTTAGTGGCTTATCCTCATTGCAGGATTTCGATTTGAGCAAAAACAATTTTACATGCCTGCCTGATAGTATTTCTCAGCTTTCTAAGCTTAAACATCTTAATTTGAATGGTTGTAGCAAGCTTCAATCATTGCCAAATCTTCCATTAAGTGTAGGATATGTAACAGCACGAAGATGTACTTCACTGGAAAATTATTCAAATCAAAACTTCGTGTGGACTTCGGGTGGAACAGGATTCACTATTGTTATTTGTGATGACAAGGATGATGACAAAATGGCAATTTACCCCTCTCCAGTAGTACCTTTCGATGACCCCAACCCACTCTGGGAAAGATTTATAGAGGTCACTCACTTTCTCTCTCTCACACACACACACACACACACACACACACACACACATACATGCACACAGACAACACAAACACATCTTTATACTTATCCAATTTAATATTTACAGGAGGATGGAAGTCATAAAGATATGAGTTTTATGGAGTTTACATCTTCAACTGAAATTTCAGAATGGTTCAGCCCTCAGAACCCTGGGTCATCAGTAACAATCCCACTACCTTCTGATCTGCATTATAATAGTAGTTGGTCAGGGATGGCTCTGTTTATTGTTGTTGAAATCAATGAAAATTCTTACAATGTTTCTTCTAGTCAGGATTATGAAGTTAATATCGACTTTATTTATAGAAAAGACATGGTTGAAGGTCCTATCCATCAGATACAGTTGAACGCATTTAACATCTCTGAAGTACCTAAATTCTTATTAGATGATAGATCATTTGGATTTAAAATACGTTTTCCAGCTGGGGAACGTGAAGACCATTTAGAGGGATGCAATTCCATTGAAGCTTCGTTTAGCAGCCACTGCCCTTATATTGAGATAAAAAATTGTGGTGCGCGTATATTGTACAAGAAAGAGCTGATAGAGTTTCCACAAGCTTCAATAATTGGTGAGCATGGACTGTTAAAGCAAGATCAGCAAAAGGTGGAACTGGAATCTAGTAAGTCTGATGACCAAAGTGACTCGAAAGTTCAGCTGAAAGAAAAGCTCAAGTCATTGCTTCTAAGAGTGTATCAGGTCTTCCCTTATTCTTCACTGAACACTGTATTTCTGTTTCTCTTTTTGTCTCACTCATTGAACACTATATTTTAAATGCATTTTACAGGGAGATTTGGCACGAAACCATAAATATGATTATGTGTTTCCTCATACTACAGTTCCAAACTGGTTCAACAATCAAAGTATTTGTTCTGAAATGAGAATTAAACTGCCTAGAAATTTGCAGTCTGATGGGAGATGGATGGGAATCGCTGTGTGTGTTTATTATACTGTCCAGAACCACAACCAACCAGCTATTTCCGGTGACAATCAGGATTTAACAAGTTTTCTCGACTTTTATACTCCTTTAGTTGGTCATCGAGTTCACCTCACACGTCACAGAGTCTTTCAGGACTCTAAAGACATTTTTGTTGAGTCATCACATCGAATTTTGGTATTTTATGTACCCCACTTGTTTCTTTGTTTGGAAGGGTGTCATCACGTTGGGGCTTCATTTGAACGCAATAACCCAGGTGTGATTGTTAAAGAATGTGGAATCCGCCTTGTATTCGAGCAAGAGATTGAAGAGTTTATGGAAACATTAGTCCAGTGCATGTTAGGAAGTCCAGATGCCTATCATGATTTTTTTTATCAAAATCTGTCACATCAAGTTGAGGAAAGAGTGGCAGGCTTTGACAACGGAAAAGATTTTGGTTGCTCTTCCTTGCTGCAAAGGTATTGTACCTGAATTAATCGATTTTTTTGTGTGTGTGAGTGTGTGTGTGTTTTTTTAACCTGCAAACATTTATAAAAGAACAATTATAAGTTTAGACTGTACTGTTCATGTAAAGTGTATGTAACCGTGTATAATATTGTACACATTTGTTTAGTTTACAATGAAAATTGTACATGAAAAGTAAATGTCGTTTTATAAAATTCCTAAGTTGAATTAAAGATACGTTGTTTGATACTTGCAGGATGCCTCAACGCATGCCCAAGCTTCTACCAAGTATTGAAAATATAGCAGAGGGGTGTACCTTTACAGAAACAAGTCCCTCCTATACCGGTTTTCTCGTACCAACTAGGAAAAGGCAACTTGGAAGTATTATGTCCAGTGAATCTTTGATCAAAGCATGTTTTCAGGTCTCTTTATCTCTCTCAAGATAGCCTATGTATCATTGTATATATACATAAGATAAACAAGACACAATTCACTCTTTCTTGCTCTCAACTAAAATTATTATTGTTGCTCAATAATGATATACTCAAAAACTAAGAATTCATCATTCACTTATCTAACAAGAAAAGTTTATGTAGAATCATATTTTAATTATGTTATTAGTGTCTTGTCCTGATGGTAAAGAATAAATCATTTACAGTTTTCAAATACTATTGTATCTCAAAAAATAGAAAAAAAAAAAAAATAATAATAATGAAGACTTCCGCCTGATTGACAATTCTGCCATGTTTTCCAGAAAAACTTCAATGAGGGTGAAATTTTTGATTGCTGTTTTGCTGAGCGTGAGATCCCACAGTGGTTTTCCTGTCAAGATGTGAAGTCAGCGGAAATCGAGCTATCTTCAGATATTTGTAATGATCCTGATTGGATGGGATTTGCTTTATGTGGTCTTTTCTCTTTTACTACGCATCCAGCTCTTGTTCGTACGAATCTAGATTCAGAACGTTCTGAAGTCTACCAATTTCGTTGTAAAATGCAGACCAACTCTTGTCCTGTGCGTTTAGTATGCTATGGAATATTGGCTACAAGCAACGAATTAATTTCGTTAAATCAACGTGCATTCATTTGGGTATTGTTCATACCCCGTACAACGCATGCACATTTATGGACTCAAACCGATTGGGTTGAGTTTTGGCTTGAATGCGCTATTCCTAATTTGTCTTATCAAAATTTTGGGATCAATCTTGTATTCAGGAAAAACATGGATGAATTAACGAATGTAATGGTACAATGCTCTGCCCCATTTGATAGCTTCCTTGACTCTTGCTCTCCGCAGTGTTTCTATTACTTATGGAACGGTCATCCTGAGGTGTTCGTTGGAACTAAGAGCTCTTTTGAGGAGCTACACCCTCAGAGGTTATTCATTTCGCAGGGGGACACTAGTGGAATTGCCAAAAATTCTTATGACAAGGACTCATACCCTCACAATCATTTTCGGGTAAGAATTTATTAAATTATCGATTGTCCAAAAAGTAAGTTATTAGGATTTGGTAAACTTAGTGGAGGAGACAGAAATCAAACTTAGAAAATTTTGCTCTAATATTGTATTAAATTTATTGGGATAGGTAAATTTAATGATTTAACTACATAATTCTCACAGAATTCTTAACTTTTTGTTCAAATAATAAGAAATTCATTTGACACTATATTTCTATTTTGCAGTACTTTCATCCGTCCACTGCATATAATTCATGTTTCCCAACAAGACAAACTCCAAAGTGGTTCAATCATCAAAGTCGTGGGCACTTGGTCACAATTGACATACCCCCAAATTTGTACTATGACAGTAACTGGCTGGGACTCACTCTATGTGCTTCATTTTTAATCCCCAGGGATCAAAATGAAGGAATTATAGCAAAATCTTCTCACTTCCTATCCTGTCAGTTCCAAACGAGTAAAGCTGGTCTGGACGATCAAATCCTTGATTACCGGACCACTGATGAAGAAAACCAGTGGTTATTACGTGGTCTGAATGGACACATTTGGATATCCTACATACCTGGCGAGTCATTTAAGCATGTGTTCCATCAGGGCAGCCACATTGAGGCTTCATTTGTAAGTAATTGGCCAGGTGTTACAGTGCAAAAATGTGGGTTTCGTCTTTTGTACAAGCATGATCGGGTACAGTTTGAGCAAGAACTAAAACATTGCAACACCTTCATTTCTGCACATCGGGATTTTACATGTCAAATTAGCCAGCGAACCACGGAGTTTGAATTCAAGGAAGAATTTATGCAAGTGGTTAAAAAAGTTAAGACTCTACTCAATGAAAATGACATGCTGGTAAGAAATTATGAGTAATTGCTTTGTTTCAATTCCACTCTCAATTCTCCCTCCATACGTCTCATAATTTTTATTTGTTATACAGGGCTTTGACAGGCACTCCAAATATTCGTATTGCTTCCCCCCAGTAGAAATTTTACCTTTGTTTAATCTTAACACTAATGGGCCCTCGGTGACAATTGATACACTCAAAGAGTACAATGACAATGAATGGCATGGATTTGTACTATGCGCTTATTTTTCAATTGAGGAGCATCAAACTGCAATGCTTGAAAATTTCGATTCAACAATATCTCACTACCTAGTTTGTCATTTGGAAACTGATATAGCTGGTCCAGAGATAGTACTCAATGTCCATTGCACCACTAAAGAAGAATTCATGTGGCTAGATACTGAAGATGGATTTCTTTGGTTGTCTTATATTCCACGTGAGTCGTTCCCAGATCAGTTCAATCAATTCACTTGGATTAAGGCTTCAATTATAAGTGATTGGCCAGGTGTGATGGTGCAGAAATGTGGGCTTAGTTTCTACCACAAGAATGATAGTTGGTTTCAGCAAATAAGAATATACTGCAACGAGGAATATAAGTCTCGAGATCTCCCCAATCAAATAATGGCTAGTTATATAGAGAAAACCAGTAGAGCAAAGAGTCTTCTCTGCAAAAATGACCCACAACCTAAAGATCAACACTGCCAAAGCAACCTGCTGGTATGTAATTAATAAACTATGAGTATTTGTTTTACCTCAAACATAATATTTTCTCTGCCTATCTTTAATTTGTCACTCGGACTTATTAAACACAATATTTTTGTTTTACAGGACTTTGATCCATCCCGAGATTATAATTCTTGTTTCCCACAAAAGGAAATTCCACATTGGTTCAATATTCAGAGTGGTGAGACCCACGTGAGATTCTGTCTGACGCGAAAATTGTATAATGACACTACTTGGATGGGAGTTGCTCTGTGTGCTCTTTTTTCAGTTGCAAAGGATGTAGCTAATGTCAATGACATTATGGATTCAAAAACTTCTTTCAAACTTATTTGTCACTTGAAAGCAAGTAATGGGCCTAATGATCTGAGTGTGAAACCTCGCCATATCTATTGGCCAACTAAAGAAGATCTCATGATGTCACTGCAAGGTGGATCCATTTGGTTATCCTATATACCGCGTGGATCGTTTCCTGATTGGCTATATGATTGTACCTGCATTAAGGTTTCATTCAAGACAAATTTCCATGGCTTGAAGGTGCAGAAGTGTGGCCTTCGTCTCTTGTACCAGCATTCCGAGGTAAATTTCAAGAAAATAATCAGGGACTGCATGAAGTCCATGACTGATTCTTTGAGTTTCCTTAATCAAATGAAGATTAAGAATAGAAATAGAAAAATGAGGTCTTGGATTGAGAGTCAACTTGGCGAAATTTACCCCCATCATAAGGATCAACGCTGCCAAAGCAACCTACTGGTAATTAATAACTATGATTATTTGCTGTCTTAAACATAATTTTCCATCTCCCTCTCTTTAATTTCTCTCAGCTCATTAAACACAATATTTCTGTTTCACAGGGGTTTGATCGATGCCTTTTCTATGATCCCCATTTTCCTCCAAGTGAAATTTTGGAGTGGTTCAGTGATTGGAACGATGAGCATTGGGTGACAATCCCTCTACCTCCAAATTTGTACAATGATAGTACTTGGATGGGACTGGTTCTATGTGCTTCTTTTTCTGTCGACGTGAATCAGACTGCTCACATTCACATCATGGATTCTGAATACTATTGCCTGATGTTTCAGTTTGTAACAAATATTGGTACTGCAAGCTCTTTCATTGGCTATCAACTGACTAAAGAAAATCTCCAAATGTTAAAGCAAGGTACCAGATTTATTTGGCTGTCCTATATACCACGTGGGTCACTTCGAAATTGTCCAAATCAATGCAGCTACATTAAGGCTTCAATTACAGCCCGGTGCCCAGGCTTGAAGGTGGAGCAAAGTGGCCTTCGTCTCGTGTACAATCATGACGAGGATGAGTTTAAGCAAACAATAGGTGACAGCATGAAATCCTCGTCTGATGATTCGGATCTCATCCCTCAATTGACAACAGATAATGGAAATAGAGATAAGCAAAAGCTTGATGAAGAAGGAGCATCTAGTAAAACCTCCAGCTCTAGGGAGGAGTCTAATTTTGAAAGTCTGAGGGGATCCATTGATCCTAAAGACAAGGGCAAGGGAGTTCTAGAAGAATAGCCACTCTAATTTCCTTCTGAACTTACAGGTAACTGGTAAGTCATCCCCCTCTAATTTTCAATTTTTAGTTTATACAAAAGAACTAGTAATCTTTACTGCACAGATAAATCAGATGGAAAATATTTTTTTATCATGATATAGGACTTCGATAGGGTGATGAGTTCCTTGGACTGACAATTATAGTGTAATTTATTTATTTCTTATTGTTTATGTGATTATAATGGCTTAACTTCGACTTACATCAACACTATTTTTTTTTTTAATAAATCGTATTTTAAACAATATGGAATAGTAGTAATATTAAACTGATCATACTTTTTTTAAAAAATTCAATTTAAATCCTATACTTTTTCAAAACGTTTCGAATAAAACTTTCCATTAATTTCCCTGACATTATTGACAAAATTGACGTCATTTTAAATTTGTTTTACAAGTGGCCAAAATTTCAAAAGTGGCATATCTTTTTCAGTATATATATATATATATATATATATATATATATTTTTTTTTTTTCAAGTATTGAAATGAGAAAGAGTGGAGAATTAAATCCCTCTTCTTCATTGTAATTATCGAATTATCAAAAGAAAATATTGGGTATAAAGGTTCAAAAAAATCTAGGTGATTGAGCCAATTGTGGGTTTAATATAATTTCATTTCACTCTTTGTACATGTGTAAGCTCCCTTAATTTTTTATTATTATTATTTTTGGCTGAATGTGTAAGCTATGCACCTCATCTCTCATCTTTATTAGTGTTTTTTTTTTTCTTTCTCCTTTCTCTACCTTAGTAGCTTTGTGTGGCTGAGGATAGGGATACCATTTTCTTGGAGGACCTCAACAATGAAGTTGACTCATGGAGGATGAGGTGGAGCTTTCTTCTAGCTCTTGTAGGCAACAACGACAAGATTGACCTCCTCAATTCTTCGATAATATGACGTCTCATCATGGTCTTTGAATCGCCTTAGTGAGGACGAAACAAGTCAATGAGCTCCTAGTCCTAGGTTTCTCGATTATGTATTTTTTTTTTCTTCAGTAGATGTGTAAAATTGGTAGTAGATTTGTGTTTTTCAGTTGATGTAAATTTGTGTAAATTTTTTTCTTTTTGATGAGATTTATAAATTTAGATGTCTTTTTTTGGTTAAGAGTAAATTTTGTAGAGAAGTTAAGGAAAGCTTACTAGATACATTGATGTTAAATAGACATGTGAATATCATACAAATCACCAATTTCATCTTTATGTTGTCGAGCCTAAAGACCTAGTCAGCCCATCCCGGGATTGGTAAATTATGCCAAACCTTTTATTTTATTTTATTTTAATTCCTTCTGTTGAATTTAAATTTCTATTATACAACTTTTGGGTTTTATGTTCAATCCAAATTCTTATTATGCTTTAAGAATTTCGAAGGGGCAAAATTCATATCTGCCTGTCTTGGCTAGAGATTTTATAGATTCTGTTGATTACATGTGCATCAAAAAATTTGTAAAAGGATGCATGAATAATTATTCTTCTAAAACAATGTTTTAACATCCTGTCATAGAGTCAACGACCAAAGAATGTAGATTTTTGATTCCTTTTTCTTAGTTTGGTTAGAATACCAAGTTATTACTAGGAGACTGCTTAGCCTGGCCCAATTGAAAAAAAAAAGTAAGGTAATAAGTTGGTCGGCCCATATTGGTAACAATTTTATGGGCCAAAAGTTTCCTATCAAGATTGACTTAACATTGAGACTTGACTTGCCTCTTTCGATGTTCTGGAGGATGATATTAGATGGGCTACTACTGGCTTGAGGGAAGTACATTTTCATTGTATAGGATTTGTACGTAACCATGCTCCTCATGCTTTGGCAACATAGGCTATTGTGAGATGCAATATGCATTTGAATGAATAAAATAGCTCTGGTTTTTCTATTAAAAAAAAACAAAAAACAAAAACAAAGCTACAGTAAATCAAGGGGACTAATATAAACCCCATAGATTGAATTCCAAGTCTATTTTATTGAATAATAATTATTACATACATTCCTTAAATGCATCATCTTTTTCATGACATGTGTATTTCGCATGTGGATTCAACAACAATTTCATGTCTATATATTTCTAAGGTTTATTATAATTAAGATTGAATTCGCAAATTTTTATTGTTTAAATTGAAAAATACATCACATAAAAAAAATGCTAAAATGCAAAATTCACCATCTAAGTTTCACTAGAATTTATTTTAGTCTTTTAATTTTGTTTTCGTTCATTTCAGTCCACTAAATTTCAAGTTTATAAAATTAAGGTCTCTTCATCAAATTTTGTTAAAGGTTGCTATACGGCACCATGGTACCCCGATCCATTTGGGCCTTGAATTCGACCAAAGAAAGCGTGCCCCATGGCCCCAATCTCTTTCTACCAAAAACCCTAGCCCGAACCCACACAAACTGTAGGCCCAAGTTTTGTCACCTGGTCCTTGCTCGGCAAACCATTCCCGAACAACAAAGAAAGAATAACGTTCAAACGCCATCCTTCTCATACCCGGCAGTGCCTTAGGAAACATCCCTGCCGAGCATGTCCACAGATGGGAACCAAGTTCCAAGGCCACTCTCACCACACTCCACTCCCACCTAACCATCCATTTATGACTAATGATATTGGACCTCCCATTGCACTAACCATGGCAGTAATCATGATCTCTCCACTAATTTAGAGCTATAAATATGAGAAGATGGAGGAAGAAAAAAGGTTGTTGAAAGGTTCTCAAGGAAATAGAGAGTAGAGAAAAAAGAGTGATTCAGAGAGAGAGAGAGAGGTAGCTTCATTGAGTCTCTGTACCGAGAACAACCCGAAGTAGGAAATCCTAAACTCACTTTACAAATAACTTGTGAGCCAAAGTGAGGTCAGGCCCAATAGCCTCATTTTAGGCGTGCACAGTTGTAGTTAATTGCGCAAATTTTTAATTTTCTTTATTCAAATTAAAAAAAAAAACAATTAATGATTAAAATATCTTCCATAATTTTTTTTTTAAAAATTTAATAGAAGTTGCGAAAGAGGCCTTAATTGAATACACTTTAAACTTAGAAAACTGAAATAAATTTTGTTGGCACTTTCTCATGTGCTTGGGAGTCCAGCCGTCTAGGAGGAAAATGGCGAATTTTTTATTTTAGCCTAAAAATATTGAAAAATACAAACAACCCTAATTCATGATGGTTTCTACAATTAATCTATTTGTTATTTTTTATAGTATTAATCCAATTTGTTACGTGACAAACTCACAAAGTCTATTACTAGTCCATGTTGAATTATTGCTTTCCAGATTATTATTATTTTTTTTTTTGGATAGAGATTTCAAGATAAGTTTTTTTTGAGAATGGGATTTCAAGATAAGTTGATGTGGCTTTTGCAACAGCATCTAATATTGTATGTTTCTTTTGCCAGCCAAGTCAATGAACCTGTCATTCTTTGGAAATTTTTTTTTTTTTTTTTTGGAGTACTGAACTCCTTTGGAAAACTTAGTTTTGGAGAATGGGAAAAATATACATAAAAACAAATTAATAGTAGGTGAATACAGCTAGTCATGTCAGGGAACAATGACCCCCACACGCAGAAAATTAAATGAAACTTTAATGTTGGCAAATTGGGTTCAAATTTTGCATTCATTAAAAATCTATTGGTGTATGATAATTATAAATGCATTTATCATAAAACAGACATGTGAAGTTCAAATCCTATCTTATGTGAAAAAAACAACAACTAATCATGGCATCTTCACTGCAAAGACTTCTTTCTTTTTTCTTTTCTTTTTTTTTATAATGTGCATGTTGCTCATCATGATATTTATTTTAGAGGAATGCACAAAAACATTTATTGAATTTTTTGATGTTGTAACCATTTTTATAATATGACTTTTGTCAATAATATGATTTATAATTTTAATTCTTTTGGCTAAATGGTTTGTTAGGATTTTTTGCATATGATAAATGCAATGAATCAATTTGATTATATATATTATATATCATTGGGTTATCACTTGAACTCTAAATCAATTTGAAATCTAAATATTATATAATAATAGGTGAAACTGAGAGAAATTCAAATTAGAAATTCAAATTAGAGTTTCAATTTTGCGCTATGTGTCCTAAATTATTTATTTTTAAAGAGTTTTATTTCTTAATTTTAGAATCAAATGTGGGACCACATCATAAATATTCATCCAAGTGAGTTATTAAGTATAAAAACTAAAAAGTCAGAATAAATAAATCATAAAAAAAAGTGTTTCACAATAATTAAAAAAAAAAATTAACAATTTATATTTTATACCTAATAATATCTTTACAAATTTTTTTAAAGAGTTAACAAAATATAAAAATGACTATCAATAGTATTTAAATTATATATATAAGAATTATATTATGCATTCTATTGTATATTTTTAAGTGTATCCATACATATAAATAGGGTTACAAGCTAGTTATAGTAATAGAAAAGAAGAATATTTGTATTATAGAGTATTGAGTGACTGACTTATTTTTCTAAAAAACGAAAGAGTGATTGACTTATTTGGAAAGTAAATTTATAAGATTGGCTTAGAGCACTAGCATTAAGAGCATTCTCATCAAAAGTTTCAAATGCTAAATATGCTATTTTTTAACATCTGATTCTAAAAAGGCACACTACTTAAGGGTGCTATACTTAAAAGTTTTAACATCTTAACTATAGTAGAATGTCATCTTTGACATCCTACTGTAGCTGAAATCTTAAAAATAAAAATAAAAATAACAATTTATTATCACTTCAATTAAAATAAGAATTTCTCTCTCATACTCTTTCTCCTTCCTTCTCTCTTTCTCTTTTCTTCTAATGTTGACACAAGTTTTTGAGAGTCCATTTTTTTATACATCATTATTTTAATATATATTTATAATTAGGCTAAATTTCAAATTACACTCTTTAAGTTTTGGGTAACTCCTAAAGTATAAAAATTTAGATAGTTGCATTATATTTTGATAACAAGGACCTTTAAATTTTAAATGCACATTTTTCTTCCAATTATACTCTAACTTTATGTCAATTATATTTAGGGTGAATTGTAAATTACACATCTAAAATTTTGGAGTATTTGGATTTTACACCCTGAAGTTTTAGAATTTGAATTTTACCTCCTGAAGTTTTGGGGTGTTTGGATTTTACATCCTGATATTTCATAATTTAGATTTTACCCCCTAAATTTTGGGGGTGTTTGGATTTTATGCATTATATATTACCTTTAAATATTGATTTATTGCACTACCGCATACCCTTGGTGCGATGGTTACTTTACAAGTATTAGTGCTTGTGGGGTGTGAGGAGAAAGGGCCGAGGTTCAAGTCTCTAAAAGGGAGTTTTCCCACACATATATACTTAAATTAGGGTTGAATAGAATTTCTATCTTGTATTAAAAGTAAAAAATCATAATACCGAAAAAAAAAAAATCACTTTATAAAAATTGTCGTGGCGTCAAACGATTCTAAATTTTTTTTTTTTTTTGGTCAGTCTAAAAAATTTCTTTTGGATACATACGTTATTTTTTTAATTGATTAATAACTATCATGTAGTGCAACATAAAATTAAAAAATTAAAAAATAAAAACTTTGTATGTGACTAGGGGCCAAGTAAACCACCAACCATTTTTTTTTCTTTTCCCTTTTGCTTTGAAGATGCCATGAGTACACTGACAATTTCATTCCTTTTAGAGTGTTTCGTGTTAAGCGGGTAGTGCAAAACGCGGACATTGTTTTATGAGTGTGGGCCGTTGTTGTGGAAAAAGCAATCTGATTTAGAAAAGAAATGACATCTTGGAGTTGTACCATGTAAGATTTGTTATGTTCAAAGCTATAATTCATTTGGACAAGTAAAACAATTTGCGCCTTGACAAATATGATGAACCCCCTGAAACTTTGAGAAAGGTCTTCGAAATTTTTTTTGGATTCGTACATGGGCTCAGATTATATTAAGGTCGTGCCGGTGTATGTTGAATTCACACAAGTTGTTTATTAGAATGTTTTGGTTTCTCAAAATAAGAAGAAAAAAAATTATAACTTACTCCTTTCAAAGTATAATAAATGTATAGTTATTAAACCCGGTCCGTAAACTGGTGACTTGTCACTTAGACTGGTTTTATTATTTAAATAGACTGTTTGTGCATAAGACTCAGTCAAGTCCAGTTAAATCTGACAGGTTTGTGGCGACCTGTGTAAACTAGATGAGTTTTTATCACTTTGTTGGGTTTGTGAAATTTGTAAAATTACATATGTAAGTCCACTTTATTGACTTCTATATTGTTTTATGAATTATAATATGGTAATATAAAGAGGAGAGAACCTAATTTTATTATTATTATTATCAAACAAATGCACTTCTTTGTTTTTATGCCTACCTCCAAGAATTCTATCTCATCAAAAGATTACTTTATTATTGTGAAACCTTAATTTTAAATTATAAAAATAAGTTTAATTTAGCCATTTGTCTATTTTTTAATTTAAATATTTATATTATGATTTCTATGTGTGTATATGTACATATATTCTTTTCCAAAAAAAAAATATATATATACATACATATATAATTTTTTATTTATTTGACTTGCGGTTTAACTGATGACTCACTAGTTAAACCGGTAACCAAATGACCCGGCTCATAGACCGGTTAATGTTCGGGCAGGTTTAATAACTATAATGTTTGCAATTGTTGAAAAGTATATTTCACTTTCTTTGTGAATGAAGAGCAAATCAAGATTTTTATTACATTTATATGTGATATTTTATTACTGATTGATTGCCTTAATCATGTGCAAAATTGAAAATCCTAAAAATTTATTTGATAGCCAAAAGATTAAAAGTAGAAATCATCTTACTGACAGAAATCATTTTATAAAAATTGTTATAGCGTCAAAAATTCTATAAACCTATTTGGGGATCAGTCTAAATAATTTCTTTTGGATACATATTTTTTTTTGGATTAATAATTATCATGTCGTGCAAGTTTGCAAGTTGTAACCAAAAAAAAAAAAAAAAAAAAAGGACTTTGTATGTGCCAAATGCCAATAAAGTAAAACCCACTAATTCATCATTGTCTTACCTTTTTTTTCTTCTTTCCCATATTTGCTTTGAAGATGCCATGATTTCATCGAGTTTCATTCCTTTTGGAGTGTTCGTGTCAAGCAGGTAGTGTGAAACGCGGAAATTGCTTTGTGCTTGTGGGCCGTCGTCGTGGAAAAAGCTTGGCTTAATTGTAGTATTATTTTTATTACTATATTTTTTCATTCTTTATGTTCAAGTTTCTAGAGGATGACAGCTATGTTGACTTGTTGGGATAAGAAACGCAATCTGCAAATAAATTACAAGGGAAAAAAAAAAAATGCAATCTGCTTTCAAAAGGAGATGGCCTCTTGGAAAGAAAATGTTAGCATTCACACCAAAGGTGTGAAAATTGCTATATTATCATTTTAGCACCAAAACCAAGAAAAAAAAAAAAAAACATCTTTATCAAAGTCGCCAAACTTAAAAGTTTTTAGCAACTTGCTAAAATTTGAACAAAAACACTGTAACTTAACAAAATTGATTAAACTTGAAACTTTTAAGATAATCAAAAGTTTTATTTGTGAGGAGTGTGAAAACAAACACACAGAGAAAGAAAGCACAGAGTCCATTCCTAGTGAAAATGGCCAAATACCACCATTTTCAGAAATTTGTAGTAAAAAAGCACTGTTTCGGAACTAAATGAGAATTTACCACTTTTTATGTACTGGGGCTCACTAAACTCGAGTTCTAAACGTTACTTGATTTTAGTAAACTTGAGTTCCTAGTTTCATTCCACCGTGGCGTTCTTTGACCGGAATTTGTGCAATAAAAAAAAATAACATGGTACTCAAGCTTGGTAAACTCGAGTTCCTTGTAAATAATGCAGAAAAGAGAGTGAACAATTTTTTAAATAATGTTGAATAGAAAATAATTTTATGCAGAATGCTAGAAATAATTTTATGCTACTTATTTTTATCTTTATGTTTATTTGTCGATTATCCCAAAAAAAAAAAAATTATAAGGAACTCGAGTTCCATATTACTTATTTTTATATTTATGTTTATTTGTCGATTATCCAAAAAAAAAAATTTGTAAGGAAATCGAGCTTGGTGAGCTCGAGTACCTTAGAAAAACAATACTGAGCATTTTATTTACAAAGAACTTGAGCTTGGTATGCTCGAGTTCCATATTACAATTAAGGAACTCAAGTTTACCAAGCTCAAGTACCACATTATTTTTTTTTATTGCACAAATTCCAAGTCAAGAGCGCCACGGTGGAATGAAACTAGGAACTCAAGTTTACTAAACTCGAGTACCATCTAAAACTAGAGTTTAGTGAGCTCGAGTACATAAAAAGTGGCAGATTCCCATTTAGTTTTGAAACAACGCTTTTTTACTACAAATTTCTGAAAATGGTGGTATTTGGCCATTTTCACCGTCCATTCCTTTATTAAACAGTATCTGATAATATTACATGCAGGAAATAGTTTTTGAATAGCAGATGATAAATAAATATCAATAGGAAATGAATAAGGATGTAGAAGTAGAGACATTTTTGAACGGCTTTTTGTTTGTACTTTTAAAAGTTTTGGTAGTATCAAGTATTGGGAAAAGTTTAATGATAATTTTTATATTTTACCATAAATTTTAGCTAAATATTTTTTTTTTTCTTCAATTCTCTAAACGAGGAGACTAGAGAGAAAACTTTCTTGTTAATGGAAATATCTCATACCTGGTACGCCCCACCACATCTGAAAATGTCTATTTCACACACACATGATTCACACACTCACCACTTTTGCACAGAAAATCATAATTTTCAACTATTTAACGTCATAATTTTAGCTTAAAAAATTGAATGTGTGTAGATAAATGAGTGTGTGAAATGGACATATTTCTTAAAGAAATTTTAGCAGCTTCGTTTTGGTCATAGCTGATAGCTGGTTACCACTAAACTACCATGTCCTCCACCATCGATTTAAAAAAGAAAAAGAAAAAGCAACAAAAGGAGAGGAGTGCAAGTGGGGGACTGGTAATCAATAACTCGTGCCACGCAAAAGCTCTGAAAAAAAGTAATGGTAAAAGGAATAAA
This sequence comes from Quercus dentata, assembly GCA_028216015.1. Lineage (NCBI taxonomy): Eukaryota > Viridiplantae > Streptophyta > Magnoliopsida > Fagales > Fagaceae > Quercus > Quercus dentata. Next base: position 3,535,493 of record CP116452.1, on the reverse strand, counting down.
TTTCCTTGAGGGTGGCCCAGGAAAAGTTGTTGACTTGACTGAGAACAGGGGATTTGAAATTGTGAAAACACACGGAAAAAGAAAGAACAGAGTACAATCAATTATTTAATAGGCAGAGTTTTAGAAAAAGTATATTAGTATATAATTAAAATTTTTAAGGGTAAATGATAATTTATTTTATTAAAAAAATTAAAATGAAAATTAATCCAATCTGCCTCTGAGATTGGGGTTATCATAAGCTATCAAGAATTTTTTTTTTTTTTAATATTCAATTTGCTCCCTATGCTCATAGAACAATTTACACCATTAAAAAAAAAAAAAAATTCATGCTCTTCTAATTCTAAGTCCTTGCTTCTTTTCAATATCTCGTTTTAACTGCATATATCTCACATTGTAGCAATTATATATGCAAAAGAATTTCTAGTAGCCAATGTAGATAAATAATTGTTAGAAATGGAGAAGGATACAAATTAGGTTATGCCAATTATATGCGTGAAAGAGTAACTAGTGGCTAGTGATAGATAAATAAAAGTTTAAGATGGAGAAGGAAGAGCATAAGAATTTTCAAATTGTATTAACTGATGTTGTTTATGCTTATAGAGTAAATTGAATATTTAAAAAAAAATTGATAATATCTGACAATAATCCAAATCTCAAGACGGTTCGAGTAGTGACACTTTAACGAATGTGTTGTGCTCTCTATGATAGCTTTATCAAGGATCCAATGATACTTGTGGTGTTACTCTTATCATCACATGGTGTGAGGTTGATGATGATGAGTCCACACTCCATACCAAAAACTTCCTTTTTTACTAAAAAAGAAAAATGAGGTAACTTTGTCCACCTCTATTGATAATAATAATAATAATAAACCAACAAACAATAAAGCAAAGGAGTAAGAAACTGGGGGACTGGATAAAGTGCTAAACTAACCACTAAAAAAGTAGAGGGTAAAAGTGTGGTTGATTGACTAAAAGACATATGTAAAATTATGAATAGTGAACACACACATGAATAGGAGACATAACAGATTCCAATTGAGCATTGAAATATAATATAAAGTACACCATTTAATTTAAAAACTTAAGTTTACGAGTTTGGATCAAATTATATTATAACTAACCTTATCACATGCGCTTTGCGCGTGAGATGGGACTTTTTTTTTTTTTGGTTTAGTATCATAATTTTCTCTTAAAAATTTTTTGTATAAGTTTGTTTTGAAAACATAGATTAATAGAAGAATGTCCTATTTTGTAGGCATTTTAAATAAAGTTGGAGATATATTTTTACCGGGTTATCTTTAAGTTTTTTCTCTGTTAAACCTAAGATTTAGAGTATTTCTGAACCATATAAAAGTCTAGTCCAAAGAAGAGAATCATCTTTGGGGGTGTAATTTTAATTTACCTTTATATTTATATACAAATTTATGCATTATTTATTACCTTTGAATATTGATTCATTGCCATAGTCATATGCAAAATCCTAACAAATTATTTAATTAACCAAATTTTTTTTTTTGAGGAACAATTAACCAAAACATTAAAAGTAAAGAATCATCATACCGAAAAACAAAATCATTTTATAAAAATTGTTGTGGCGTCAAATGATTCTATAAATCTTTTTTTTTTTTTTTTGGTCAGCCTAAACAATTTCTTTTGGATACATACGTTTTTTTTTAATTGATTAATAATTATCATGTTGTGCAATATAAATAAAAAATAAAAACTTTTTATGTGACGAGGGGCCAAGTAAACCACCAACCATTTTTTTCTTTTCCCTTTTGCTTTGAAGATGCCATGAATACACTGAGAATTTCATTCCTTTTAGTGCGTTTCGTGTTAAGCGGGTAGTGCAAAACGCGGACATTGTTTTATGAGTGTGGGCTGTTGTTGTAGAAAAAACTCAGAGAAAGGTTTTCGAATTTTTTTTGGATTCGTTCGTGGATTCAGCTTGTATTGATGTTGTGCCAATGTATGTTGAATTCACACCATGTGTTTATTAGAATGTTTTGGTTTCTCAGAAAGAAAAAATTATATATTCTAAGTTACTAATCCTTTCAAAGTATAATGAATGCGTAGTTATTAAACCCGGATCGAAAACCGGTGACCTGTCACTTAGACCAGTTTTGTTGTTTAAATAGACTGTTTGTGCACAAGACCCAGTCAAATCTAGTTAAATCTGATGGGTTTGTGGCAACCTATGTAACCTAGATGAGTTTTTATCACTTGGTTGGGTTTGTGAAATTTGTAAAATTACATATATATAAGTCCACTTTATTGACTTCTTTACTGTTTTATGAATTATAATATGGTAATATAAAGAGGAGAGAACCTAATTATTATTATTATTATTATTATTATCAAACAAATTCACTTCTTTGTTTGTATGCCTACCTCTATGACTTCTATCTCATCAAAAGACTACTCTATTATTGTGAAACCTTAATTTTAAATTATAACTAGTCGCTAACCCATGCAATGCACGGAAGAGTCGAACAAAAGTTATAAATTTTCACTTATAAAAGTTACAACTTAAGAGGAAAAATAAAATACTAAGACCAAAAGTGAAACTCTAACACCAATAATGTTGTATGGTCTCAACCTTCAGATGAATAAAATGACATTGTTAGGGAGTGAAGACAAATAAATGTATCAAATATTTAGTAAAGATTGCTTTAGTTATCCGGCTTAAATAGTAAAACTATTGTAAAAAGAATTCATTTGGACACTTTTAAGCCAATAAACAAAACAAACCCTCATCACGCACACAAATGTGAGAAATTTGGAAAGAATAGATGTTGAAATATATGAATGTAAAAAAGAAGAAGAGGTACCAATTGAAAGGCAAAAAGAGTATTAATTGAGTAAAAATGCAAATTGATCAAATATATGAAAAAAATAAATAAAGGGTGAGGCATTAAATTCAAACAGAAGATGGGCTACTAATAACATATTTCATAATTTAAAAAAAAAAATCAAATCTATAAAGATGTATTTCATGCCTCTTAGCCAACCTTTTCTTTACATACCAACAATAAAAAAAAAAAAAGTTATAAATCAAAGTTTACAATTATTTTATGTGTTAGTTTTTTTTTTTATTATAAATTATTATAGTTTCTTGGTTACACCTAGCATCATTGTATATGAATGCTAAAATACAAATATATTCGTAATGCATTAATGGTGAAATATGTCCGTATTCCATAGCAAAAGTGATTCTCATCGGGATATGAAATCATGAAAAACACGTATTAAAAAAAAAAAAAGGGTGGAAAATTTTTATTACCTACAGCCTTGCAATAAGGTTGCTCTCTAAGAAGCTTCAACATTGTAAATTGCCAAGCAACGATGGCTAGCATGAAAACGACCTTTCTACTTGCTCTTATTTTCCTTCTTTTGCAAACCGAGTTTATTTCATCTTGAAGCTATATGGTCCAATTCTAGTCTTTGGCAACTCCACTTTGTGGGTTGCATTGACATGGAAAGGGAAGCCCTTCTTAAATTTAAAGAAGGTCTTGATGATCCTTCAAGAACTCTTTCCTCCTGGGTTAGCGAAGATTGCTGCAAGAATCGGTTGGGAGTAGGTCAGTAGCAATCGAACAGGTAACATCATAAAACTCAACCTCAATGGCCAACTTTTATGTGATCAAATGTCCTGGTTATACATGTTGGACGCCTTTTTGGGTGGTGTTTTATCTCCTTCTTTGCTTGAATTAAAATATCTAAATTACTTGGACCAAAGCCACAACTATTTCCAAGAAATTCCCATCCCAAATTTCATTGGTTCTCTCAATAAGTTTACTTACCTTAATCTCTCAAATAAAAAGAAGTTGTATTAGGTTTAGGGTTAGTGCCATGAAGGAATAATTCAAATTTATTATTTTATAGAGTCTAAAATGAAGTAGGAAATACATTAAAGTAAAAAACCTAAAATAAAAAAGAAAAAGAAAATAGTGATGACGTGGAAAATTGTGGGAGTTTTAGAGGCTTGGTTTTATATATATATATATATATATATATAGATGGTCAGTTTAATTTAGCCATTTTTCTATTTTTTAATTTAAATATTTATATTATGATTTCTCTTACTTTTTTGTATATGTATGTGTGTGTGTATATAGATGTACATATATTCTTTAAAAAATATATATATAACAGATATAATTTTTTTATTTGACCTTGCAATTTGACTGATGACTTATTAGTTAAACCGGTAACCTAGTGACCCAGCTCATAGGCTGGTCCATGTTCAGGTGGGTTTAATAACTATAATGATTGCAATTGTTGAAAAGTATATTTCACATATTTTTCTTGTCTGTCAAGTTTTACAAAGTCCTTAAATAGGTCTCTAAGTCTCAGAACGTTTTTGATAGACTATTATTAATAAAATACAGGCTTTTTGTTGAATTCTTTCTCTAGTAGATTCTAGTTTATCACCTTGTGGATTTAAAGAACCCCTCGTGGATTCGAGGTTCACTTCCCAAAAACTAACATTTTAGGTTCTGTTCATCAAAGAGGGCATCGTGTGTGCTTTCTTCAGACTTCTATGACATCAATTAGTATTAGAGCCTTGACTTATCCTGGCCTGGTGGTCGACGTATGAGACGGTAGCAATTCCGATGACAGAAAACTTAGCAAGTATTACGTGACATACGATTAGCACTCATAAATATCTTTGCTAGGATACCGTTGTTGGAACATGGAAACAATAGGGATAATCTGTCGCAAAGACATAACTCATGGGCAACCTATTGGTAAGCAAATTTCATATAAACCTTATAGAAGAATTGCAAGTTTTAATAGTTATTTTTATAAAGACGATTTTCTTAATTAGTTACTGGATCTAGAGGATTTATTTGACTATGAGAATATTTGTGATGAGAAAAAAAATTAAACTTGCTTTGTATAAACTTAGTGGATATGCCTTACATTGGTGGGAACGATTACAATCTAATAGAACCCAACAAGGTGAAGACAAAATTCATTCATGGCTAAAGATGAAAAAGATGCTTGCTATCAACTTTTATCCTTTGGATTGTGATGAACTTTTGTTGTATACACTCACACCTATTCTTCATAGACGATGGTCACTTTTTTTTAGGCTATAGAAGGGGAATGTATTTACTTCTGATTAATACAAAATTTGTTAAAATTTAATCTAAAATATTTTTTAGATAATAACAATTTATTGAGTAGTATAACATTAATAAATATTTGAGGGGTTAATTATAATTTTAATAATGGGATTTTATTTAAATTTTAGTTTTTTATTTTTTTGCCTGACTAAAAGTTGAGGGGATTTGACCACCACATTTCTAACAAAACATATAGGTGAAATGGCATTGGACCAGATGGCTATTAGTTTTTATGGCAACACCTTCATTTACCTCTTTTAATTTTCCTTAAGATTATGGTAAGTGGCTCAAGAGAATTTATTTATTATTTTTAAAAAAGTTCAAGGACAAAAAGTATAATGTTTCCAATGATTATGGGGAAAAAAACGTTTTTTTTTTTTTTTTTTTTTTTTTCTAAGCTTAGGAGTTAGGAACAAAAATTGAATGTCATTCAAACTTTAAGAACGAAAACACCATTTTAGCATAATATGTGTAATTTTTTTTAATAACTGCTTAAGAGTATTCACATCTGAACAGTGGTGGAGCCAGGATTTGACCTTAGGGGGGGGGCAAAATTTATAACTAATATACATGTGTTTCCATAAACAAATACATATTGTGTATGTAGCATACAACATATGCATCATATATACAAAATATTAACCAAACTTGACAATTAAATGCCAGTAATATGAATAGTAAGTGATCATTCAATATTGAAAGATCCCCTAAAATCATTGCATATCATTATATTTTGTATATTTTATTAGTTTTTTTTTAATATATAGCCAATAAAATAATCCCCTTATATATTTTATGGAATTTTTCATGTAATTGTTTCCAAATTTTATTGCTTAATACTTTTGAAAGGAAACTTTTTTTTTTGGGATGGTATTTTCATCTCTTCAATTAAGACTTTTTCTTCTTTATTTAAGTTTATTTTTTATCATTTTTTTATTATAAATTTTGAACTTTAAAAAATATTAATAAAGTAAAAAAAGATATGAATATAAAATTTTGATACATGAAAAGGAAAATTTTGGGCAGGGTCGGGGGGCAAGTGCCCCCTCTCGACCCCCGACTCCGCCCCTGCATCTGAAGTGCTAAAAACTTAGCATTTAACACCCCCAAAAAGCTACAAGTGTTTTGGCTAAATATTGCTTAAACATGAGTTTATGGGCTTTATGTGTTTAAATATTGAAATATCTCCTAATTTTAGCTGTCTACTGGTTGTTTCTTAAGGTGAAGAACTTTTACTTTAAAGGGGAGCCTTTTAGATTTAGTATTTGGTGTTTGGAATTTCGGTAAAGAATGGTTATAATACGAATATCCTCCTTTTTTAAAGAACAATACGAATATCCTTTCTTTTTCTATTACTATAATGTCATATTGATTCATTGCATCTAATCATATGCATGATCCTAACAAATCATTTAACCAAAAAAATCAAAAGTAGAAATTATCATGTTGTGCAACATGCACATAAAGAAAAATAATAATAATAACAAAAATAAAATAAAATAAAAAAAACTTTGTATGTGGCAACTTCCAAGTAAACCACCATTATTCTTCTCAAAAAAGAAAAAGTAAAAGTAAACCACCATTATCGTGGAGTTTCATTCCTTTTTAGCCTGTGGGCCGTTGTGGCAGAAAAGACTTGTCATTTCGGACTGGAGTTTCGTAGAATGCCTCTGCTACGTTCACCAAGTATTTATTTTTAATCATTTTTATTAGGGTAAATTGTAAATTACACCCTTAAAGTTTATGAATAGTTAGATTTTATACCTTGAAGTTTTAGAATTTATATTTTACCTCATGACATTTGGGGGTGTTTGGATTTTACACCATGACATTTCAGAATTTGGATTTGATCCCTTATATTTTAGGGGTACACTTTAAAGTTTCAGAATTTGGAGGTGTAAAATCTAAACATTCCCTAACTTTAGGAGGCAAAATTCAAATTCTAAAATGTTAAGGTGTAAAATCCAATCACCTTAAACTTTAGGGGATAAAGTCCAAAGTTTGAAACTTCAGAATGTAAAATCTAAATACTCTCAAACTTTAGGGGTGCAATTTCCAATTTACCCCTATTATTATTATTATTATTATTATTATTATTATTATTATTATTATTATTATTCGGAGTTAAGTATTCTATGGAATGAGCTTTGTTGACTTGGCTGGTGAAAGAAACATAAAGTATCAACTGCTTTTGCAAAAGCCATATTATCTTGAAAGCATTATAATAGAATTTGCAAATAGGATTAATTGTAATAGAAGTTGTGAGTATGTGATTATGATAGAACAGAAAAATAGTATTAATCGTATAAAACACACCCTGAATTAGGGGTATTTGTATTTTGCAATCAAAACTATGAAAATTTGCAATTTAATTTTTTTATTCTTTTATTTTTTTATTTTTTTTTATTTTTATGAATGAAATTTGCAATTATAACCTTAATTTTATCATAATAAATCATATAAATAATACCCTATATCATCCTTTTTAAAAAAATTATTTATTATAGATAAAATGAGATTTTAATTTATGACATCCATTATATAATAATTTACTCCCTACTATCAAATTAAGGCCCAAATTAAGTGGTTTTTATGATTTTTGTTGTTGTTGTTGTTGTTAGATTCAATCCAGGTCCCTCATTTGATAAATAAATAAAAACTTTGATAGCTTTTTACTTTATGCTTAGTAAGTCTAATATATTAGTTTGCTTGTTTCTCTCTCTCTCTCTCTCTCTATATATATATAGAGAGAGAGAGAGAGAGAGAAATACGTATACCTTTTTTAGGTTTAGAGATAAGTATGGAATATTATAAATAGGAGATTGTAAATGAGATTCTAATCAGAATATCAGCATTAATGACTATCTTTTTTTGACCGTTGGATATACTTAAATCCAATGATTTAGAAAATGTGTAACTCTTTAGAGTTATACTTGGTGTAACTTGACCCGTATATATATATATATATATATATGTATATATTGAAAGCTCAATTAGTGTGAAAACACTAATGCTTGTTTAGATCCTCAATTTTAAATTACGACATAATTGTTTTTACTCTAACTTATCTAAATGCAAAACAAGGGTAAATAAGGGCCTGTTTGGTAAGAGTATTCTTGAGTTACCTGTGGTTTGGCCGAAATTTAAATTACTTACCCGTGGTTTGGAATTTTACACTTTATCCACCCGAGGTTAGCTCGATTAGATTTCCATAACCCACACTGTTAAAAACAAAGCTAAATATGTAATTTTACTCAACTTTTATTTCTCTCTCCTCCAAAAATATAAAAATACATAAAAATACAAGATCAAATAAGATAAAAAATAATCTAGTAGAACACTTGCATCATGGAATTTCAAAACACAGTTAGACAACTTAAATTTGATGGATAAAGTATTAAATTTCAGTCAAACCATAGATGGATAAGTTGTAATTTGCCGTAAAAGGAATGAAACTCATCAGTCTAGTCATGGCATTGGCAACTTCCATGAAAAAGGGGAACTCAAAATAGAAAAGAAAAAAGAGGACAATTATCCAAAGAAATGACGTGACAATGATGAATTGTATAATTATTTTAAACGGACCAAAGGAAAGATCTTTTTTTTTTTTTTTTTTTTTTTTTTTTGAGAGGACCAAAGGAAAGATCTTTAGAATTGTTTAATGCTACAGCAATTTTTAATGATACTTATATGATTTTTGTTACTAAGTTTATTTTTACTTCTAATCTAATTAACAAATTGGACTTAAAACTGGTTAATAGATGTTTTAACAAGGATCTAAAATCCAACAAAATACATTGCATAATTGATCTTATTAAACACGTTAGTAATTTGGCTAATTAAAATCAACTACATGCTTCTTCTCCAAAAAAAAAAAAAAAAAAAAAAAAAAAAAAATCAACTGCGTGCTGTATTTTTTAACTAATTGCCACCACTTCTCAGATGATTAAGTAAATGAGGATATACAAGAAAGATAAATATACTTCTAGGCAATTTCAATATATCGTACCTCACTACCAGGTTCTTTATTCTCACATCATTCCTTCGTAAAGTTATTTTGGATGGTTAATTATGGAGGACTACTTTCCATAATTTTTTTTTTTTTTGGTAGTTAATGGCAGATGTGATTCTGATAATGTGATTAATTCATGGCTTAACTAGTGTATATAACACCACTAAGGCATGGGAGAATGCGTGAGTTATTGAATCCGAACCTTACACGTGTAGCAGCTGTGAGGGAAGGGAGAGTAGGTGTTGGCTAAGAGATTTTGTATTTTGTTTTTCATTATTTATTTACAGGAAGATTTTTTTTAAAGGACTCGGTAGTTTACATTCAAATCTAAGGATAGAATGGGAAAAATAAATAATTCATTTAAGATTCCTAAGAATAAACCAAACATTATCATCTCACATTCCTAGGAATCTTAAAATATTCCTAGGAATCTTAAAATATTCCTAATGAAATCAAACATAAGAATAGCTACATTCCTAGGCATCCAGTTTGCAATGAATCACATTCCTAGGAATCTGGATGCTAGGAGTAATGTGGATTCCCTTGTACCAAATGCCACCTAAAGGCGTGGCTGCCTTGGAAAGGAAGTGAGATTTACGCTTGACACGGTACTCAAGCACTCACCAAAAAGGGACATAGTGACTTTTCGGGGTTAGAGGCTATGAGGACACTCCTTATTGGTTAAATGCACAATGAGTCACCTCGGGGACACGTGTACCAATCACAGTACTCTTGATGTCCATCTCAATATCCAAGACTTGTCTCCCAAGCGTTGACAAAGCTACCTACCTATAGGTCCCGATTGCCACGTTGGCACGAGTTCTTATTCCTTAGTTAGGCGATAATATCAAAGGTGTGAAAAGATCCAAAAGAGAGAATATGATGACTTGACACCTGTCCTTTGTACGTAGCCATATTCCTTAGAGTATAGGACGAACATGCAAATTTGTGCTATTAGGGCAAGAACCCAAGTAAATATTTTGAGATGAAAGTAGAGAGTTGATAGGAGAGAAAGGCAACTTCATTGTAAACTGATTTCTTTTTCACACATAATACAAGCTAAGCTGAGCAAGAATGTTATGTTCTTGCTCAAATCGTGGTTTTTTATCCCTTCTCTAGGATTGTCCACGTACATCCCGTATTGTTTTGATAATCAGTTTCTTTGTCTTGTTTAAATGTGCATCTTTTTCATGTTCTATCATCACTTTCTTTATTTCTTATTTGAGTGTCATGTCAAAACTTGCATATATTCGAGCTTTCTCATGTAGATGTCTTGTTAGATAACTGATTTCACTTTCATAAATAAGCTCAAATCTAACTTGCACGTGTATATATATGAATTATATTATTCATCTTATTATATATCTTTAAGTGTATCCATGCATATGCATGGAGTTACAAGCTAATTAATGATAATAATAATAGATGAAAGGATCACATTAACAATAATGGCAAACTTAGAGGCAAAATCGTTCCTCAAAAAAAAAAAAAAAAATTAGAGGCAAAATAAATAAAAATTGAAAGTCTAGGTATCAAAATAATAACTGTCTAAAATGAACTTTTAATCTATTTTCAAAGCGTTCGGTGAGTGCGTTTTTGGTCATGTTCCCACTTAAGCACCTATAAATGCTTCTCCCACGTCGCCAAGAATTTAATACCGCGAATGATTCTGAAACATTGATACAGAAAGTAGAAGTTCTAATAAAGCTTTTCCCAAGTTCCATTCTCTCTTTTTCCTTTAAAAAAAAAAAAAAATCCATTCTCTTTTAGTACTCCCTTTTCCATGATCAAGCCATAGGTTGAGTTTCCAATGGCTTCCATGTGCACTCAAAAAGCCTGTACATCCTTCTCATCGTCATCTTCTTCTAATCCTCTATGGAAATATGATGTTTTTCTTAGTTTCTATGGTGAGGACACCCGTAAGAATTTTACGGATCATCTATATGCTACTTTGAAACAAAAAGGTATTAACACTTATAGAGATAATGAAAATCTTGAGCAAGGAAAACCCATTGCTTCTGGGCTCATGAAAGCAATAGAAGAATCCAAGTATGCAATTATCGTTCTCTCCAAAAACTATGCTTTTTCAAAGTGGTGCTTGAATGAACTTGTTAAAATTCTTGAATGCATGAAAGACAAGGAGCTGAAAGTTCTGCCCGTTTTCTACCACGTAAATCCCTCTGATGTTGGGAATCAGAGGGAGACTTTTGGGAGAGCATTTCTCAAGCATGAAGAAGATCGCAAGGTTAGCATAGAACAGATACAAAAGTGGAGAACTGCACTAAAAGAAGTGAGCAAGATCCGTGGATGGCATTTGTTGGATAGGTAAGATTCTACCTTTTCTTCTGGTCATATCATCAATGATTTGGATAACTTCTGAAAAATTATTTTAGTTTTGTTCTAATTATTTGAAAAATTATATGAAAAAACAAACACATGCACTAGAAGCGTCGATTAGACAGACTCATAAACGATCAGATTTTTTTTTTTTTTTTTTGATTGAAAGATTTTTTTTTTCTTCTTATCTAATTGTGTTGAAATATCTCCATAGCATACAAGAATTTTCACCTTTTATTTTCTTATAATTTTCTGAACTAATCTCACCATTCACAATCACAACTCTCAAAACCCATTCAAATTCAACGGGCCGCAACCCATCCCACAGCCAAACCCACAATCTCCACTAGCAAACCAACGCCAATCTCCACTGGAAAATCTATTGCCGATCTCCACAAGTAAACCAGTAAACAAGAGAGAGAGAGGGGGAAGAGAGAAAGAGAGGTCTGAGAGAGGGAAGAGAGAAGAGAGTTTTTTGAGAGAGAAGAGAGAGGTGAGACATATTGAGAAACAGAGAGAAGAGAGAGAAGAGAGAGAAGAGAGATACTGAGAGACAGAGGAGAGAAAGAGTAAGCAGAGAGGAGAGAATATTGAATAAAAAAAAGTAATTAGTTTCAGAATTTGTGACTCTACGCTTCTATCACAGTCAATTTTTTTGGTATTCTACGCATCTGATTTAGAGCCATTTTTCATGTTTGGTATGCTTAATGTAAAAAATTTGATATTTATTAATGCCAAAAATAAATTAATATGTTTGGTTTGTTTAGCACAATTGGTGTTAGTACTCTGAGCATTTACCATTTACATTAAACTAGCTAAAAATTTAGACAGACTCATTAGTGTTTTGAGCCATGTAGTGTAATGTCAAGGAAATATTTTTGGGATTTATTTTTAATTAGTCCTTTAATAAGTAATTTAAGGGTCTTGAAATAATGTAATGTCAATTAAATTTTTTTGTAGGATTCAAAAAAAATAAAAAATATTGAAAGAATTTTTTTAATTACTAGTGTACTATAAGTCTATAATGCTAATGGAATATTTTTAGCATTTTCGTTTTATTTTTAATTTTTTGGTTTGAAGCCATGTAGAGTATATTGCCAAGGAAATATTTTTGGGATTTATTATTATTATTATTATTATTTTATTTTTATAATTAATCCTTTAATAAGACACTTAAGGTTCTCCAATTAATGTAATGTCCATTTAAAATTTGTGTAAGATTCATAAAAAATTTAAATTTTTAGTAAGATATATTTTTTTAATTACTCGTGTACTATAATGCTAACGGAATATTAGATCCAAGGGTAAAAAAACACTTATAGTAATGTCATTATTGTTTTCTAGAAATTAGTGATTTAGATATTAAATCTTCTTATTAAAGGAAAAAAAAGAGTAATGTTAGGATCACAACTTTCCTCAAAACTTTTGCCACAACTTGCTCACATGTCTAGTCATGAGTGGTGGATCCACAACTACACTACTCACGACTTGCCACGTGAGCAAGTTGTGGTCTTTCTCGTCATCATCTTCTTCCTCTCTCTCACATCATCTTCTTGCTATCAGTTTCCCACCCACCCCCCCCCAAAAAAAAAAAAAAAAATCTTCTTGCTATCGTGCAAACTAATGGTAATGGAAGCAAGACAGAGGATGATTGTACATTTAGCTACTTAGGTTTGCCGTGACTTTCATTGTAGAAGTCGGCAATTAAATTGTTATTTTGGAGTGTGGCAAGCATTGGAGGAGGCTGTGGGCCATACCATGGAGGACATTAATTAAACTTCAACTCCAAGGTTGTGGTCCTTGGAGTGTTTGTTGATTATCCAAAGACAAATAGCGCCACCAATGTACTAACCTATTTAATTGCTTGGAGTGTCTGTTGCTTTGCATATATAGATGTAAGAGAGCCCATCTTTTTAAAGAGTTTTCAAGGGCCATGGTAGGAGGTGATGATATGGTTGAGAGATAGTGTTGACTGTTGTTACAGCACTAATTTTTTAAATTGACTTTGGCCATGAGTGTTTTTTATCCTTAGAAATTCTTGGCCTCAACAATTATCCTCTAAAACAATTGACTTATGACTTTGGCCATGTATACTACTAAAAAATAAATGGAGGAGACCAAAAACTATTTAGTGCAAGAAGAAAGAAGTGAGAGAGGATGAAAGGAAGCAAATGATGACGTAGAGGAGAGTGTGAGAGTTAATGCTGTTATTTATTTATTTATTTTCCTTTAATAAGAATAATTAATGCCTAAATCACTAATTTCTAGAGAACAATAATGACATTACTATGGGTGTTTTTTCACTCTTAGATCTAATAATAATGTCCAAAAAATGTGTAACTCTTGTGAAACTACACAAGATGTAACTTGAACACATCTTTATATAAAAAAAAAAGTATATATATTGTGTAGTAAATGGATTGAGGTATACATAGAATATCTTCCATATTATATATTTATGTAAGATAATTGTAGGTGTTTTCTTAGATAAATAAAATCAATTGTTTAATTGTTTGTTTTTTTTTTTGTTTTTTTATTACATCTAAACAGTAGTTTACACTTTGTTATTCACAATTTTCTTTTATATAAATTTGTTAATAACTAATTTATATAAAAAAAAAATCTTAACTATTGCTAAATCTTCTGTTCCAAGTTCCAACTATGTTGAACCCCTAAAAGGCTTTAAAATGTGAAAGAGAGATGGTTAGAAAATTTAGTTTTCATAATAAATTATAAATATTTAAATGCAATGAAAGAACATAAGATACAACTTAATAGAGTTAAATGTTAATTTGTTCAAGTGGCGAGCCAGAGAATTTGTCTTGGGGGCCACGCTGAATATAAAAAATATATAACTTATTATCTCCAATTAAAGACACGTTCAGTGAATAAAATTCATCTATTATAATTTCCATAGTGAGTTTTCTTTTTTCTAAAAAAAAAAACTTATATAGTGAAATTCTTAAAATATTTTATTTGTGATATAAATTACTAGATTACCTACTAAATTGAATAAAAAAATTTCAATGAAACCTATAAAATCTTCTAAAATACAAATGACCTAAAACTTGATCTGATACAAGAAGAAGCTATATAAAATGAAATCAAGTTAAAAAGGTGCGTTTTCTTTAAAATCACTAGGCCATTTAGCCATTTTTTTAAAAAATTTATTTTAAGACTATTGACTGAGCCTACTCAAATTAGGGGAGGAGGAATTGCTATTTTAATGGGGGAAGCCTTTAAAAAGTTCTAAAGGCATATAGACTATAGTCTATAGAGTGTCTCATACAGTTTGTAAAGGATGCAATTATTATAAGGAAAAATAATTCAATTTTTTTCCTGGATTTAGTAATATAAGATGTTTTAGGGTCTGTTTGAGGTTCGCTTATTTTGCATAACTCAACACTTTTTGCTGAAAGTACTGTAGATACAGGTAAAAGTTAGTTAAAATAGTACAGTGAGACTCATAAATAGTATCAAAAAGTGCAGTGAGGCCCATGAATAGTAGTAAAAATAAACTGAATAGTTTCTTTTTAGAAACACAGTTCCGAACATGCAATGGGTCTATAACTCCCAATAGTCCCATTTTCTCTCTAGAGAAGAAGAAATTGAACTTGCACGCAGCAACAAGAAAGTGAAGGTTATACATCACGTAGACTTTAGATTTAGCAATGGAGAGGCGGCATCCTCATAAGAAAAAAAATGGAAACAAAGACTTCTCATCAGTCTTGGAGAAAGGGTCCCTGGTTTATTGGAGAACACTTCCTATCCATAAGACCATGGGAGCCTAACTTTAAGCCATTAGCGACAAATGTGGCATCCATTGTAGTTTGGATTAGACTCTCGGAGCTTCCAATCGAATACTATGATATGGAAGTGCTCAAGCAGATTGGAAAGTCCATTGGGAATGTATTGAGGATAGATACCCATATGACTTCTGAGTCCAGGGGAAGGTATGCTAGATTATGCATTCAAGTGGATGTTGAGAAGCCATTGACCACTTCGCTTATCATCGGAGGAATAGAGTAGCCTATTAGCTATGAAGGCATACATAAACTCTGTTTCTCATGTGGGTGGCCATGTCCTTTCTTGGTATGCTCCACCTCACCGAAGAAGGGAGAGGAAGATGTCATGCAAATGGGATTAGGAAGGGACAACATGCATGAAGCATGATTCAGGGCCTCACATGCATGAGTTAGGAAAGGACACGTTGTAAGAGAGTATTGATAGTACGCATGTAGAGGGTAGCTATGGACTGTGGGTAGTGGTGACCAGGAAAAGGAGTAGGAATAATAGTCCAAAAAAGGTAAGTGCCTATGCTAGCTCAACTTCGTACAAAAATGATAGAATTGGTTATTTAAATGGTGCTCTAGCTAAGATGAGGACCACCAGTAAAACCACAGAAATGAGTTAGCCTAAAAAAGAGATGGGAAAAGGAAGGCTAGACCTTTAATTATAGGCAAGAGCTTTAGTGGGCTTGAAGGCTTAGGCCAGGACATTGAAACGAATAGAATGGGGTTTTTATCAAAGCCTAAGGGTGTAGAATCAGTAAAGGCCAAGAAGGTAATTGCCCGTTCAATGGCTTCAACAAACTTAGCCAATAGTTTGTCTAAAGAAGTGTAGAACCAACCGCCACTCCCAAACCAAAAGCAAGGAAGCTTTGCTTTTTCTTTGAATCATGATGTCCAGCCAATCCTTAAGTCACAATTTCGCTTCTCAACCTCACAAGGGGACGAGATGGGCCATAAATCTAAAGGGCTTAGTGGTGGAGATTCCGGAGATAGTCATTGCGGAGATTCGAGCAAATCCAACTCATTGATGTGTTGGTTCAACCACAAGCTCAAGAAAGCATGGAATTTCATATTTCCACTAACAGAAATGATTGCAAAGGAGGGGACCCTTCCATTGTGAGACTGTTGTGGGGGGAGATTCCAAATCCTTGGTGGATATTTCTATCAAACGATCTATTACCGAAGGAGGAACGATGAGTGGTTTGGGAGACAAACCCACACATATCCCCAACTCCATTCCTTTGCGAGGAGAACTCGTTGGAGAAGCTAACAGAGAGGAGAATGCTCGAAACCATGTCGATCTTAACCAATATCATGAGCAGCAGAAACTCCATGAAGCTCCTCTAGACCTTTCAACCAACTCTAGAGTTTAGTTTGCACTCCATTTCACACAAGATGGAAGTGGGAGTTCTAGACCATTATCTCACCTTGATGCCAGGAAAGGGTTAGACAAAGGAGACGATTCTACAGTGGGATGGAATTTAAGGGAGGAAGCAAAATGCCAAACTCAAATTGAAGAATGCCCCACTCCTCACCATCATCTCATCATGAATATCAGAGTGTGGAATAGTAGGGGCGTGCCAAAGCCCAATTTTCAGAACCATGTTCGGGAGCTGACTCGATTGCATGATCCAACCATTTTTGTTGTGATGGAGACCCGATTTAGTGGTGAAAGAGCGAAAGAAATCACAAATAGGCTGCCATTTGATGGTGCAATACATCTTGACACAATTTGGTATGCTGGAGGATTATGGGTGTTATGGAACTTTGAGAAAGCAGAGGTAGCTCACCTTGTGAACATAGAACAAGAGATTCATGTATCGGTTAAGGTTTGTAGCTCAGACTAAACTTGAATTTTTTCTACTATTTATGCTAGTCCTAGGGAGGCCGAAAGGTCTATTTTATGGAATAATTTGGTTAGAGTAGTAGATTCTCATAGTTTACCTTGGGTTATTATCGGGGATTTTAACAAACCCCTCATTAACAATGATAAGCTTGGTGGTAGAAATGTTAATGCTAATAGGTCTTTGCGATTTAAGGAGTGTTTAGACAGGTGTAACATGATTGATCCGGGATTTTTGGGATCAAGGTTTACCTGGACGAATCGTAGAGGCATTGAAGATCTCATCCAAGAAAGGGTTGATAAATGTTTTGTAAACCCAGGGTGGTATAGTCTATTTCACGAAGCCGGGTTACCCATCTCACTCGATGTCACTTTGACCACTACCCCGTGCTTTTGGAATCTCAGGCCAGGCCTGCTCTTTTCTTGGAAAGACCATTCAAATTTCAAAGTTTTTGGGTTTCAGATCTAACTTTTCCTTTTGTGGTCTCTAATGCATGGAAAATCTCTACCCCTCTCCCGGAAGCTATTGAAAGTTTTTCCAAGAGTGCTGACCATTGGAACAGAACTCACTTTGGAAATATCTTTTGGAAAAAGAGGAAGCTTATGGCCAGATTGAATGGGATTTAGTGTTCTCTCGCCCTATGCCTTTCAAGTTTTCTGATTAAGTTGGAAAAGAAACTTCAAATGGAGTTGGATTTGGTTCTCACTCGGGAGGAAGAACTATGGGCATTAAAATCCAGAATTAATTGGATGATATTTTGAGATCGGAACACTTCGTTCTACCATTTGTCTACTATTGTGAGAAGAAAAAGGAATAAGATCCTGGCTATTAAGAATAGTGTTGGCGATTGGCTGATTGATGAGAGGGAGGTAATGGATTACATTAGGAAGAGTTTTATAGAGCTTTACACCACCTCCCATAATCAATCCAATTGGAATCCGACTCTTCCTTCTAAATGGTAGCCAACCCCGATTGAGGAAGAACATGGCGGTTTGGAAAAGGAGTTGAATGATGAGGAAATTAAAGCGGCGCTTTGGTCTTTGAAAGCATCCAAAGCTCCGGGGTCGGATGGCCTTCATGCGGGTTTCTTTCATCGGTTTTGGCTACTTGTTGGAGGTTCAGTCAAAGATAAAGTTAAAAGGATATTTGGGGAGAAGAGAATTCCAGATTACTTGAACAAGACACTCATAACTCTCATTCCTAAAATCCTTGGGCTTGAGACTATTGGGAGTTATAGACCTATTAGTTTCTGCAATACAATTTACAAAATGGTCACAAAGATCATAGTGGCCAAATTGAGGCCGTTTCTAAGCAAGCTAGTGTCCCCTTTCCAAACAGCCTTTGTGCTGGGTAGAAGGGGGACGGATAACACAATTATTGTGTAAGAACTAAACCACACCATCAGTCGGAAAAAAGGAAGGGTTGGGTACATGGCGATAGAAATTGACCTTGAGAAAGCTTACGACAAGTTGGAGTGGAGCTTCATTAAAGACACCTTGAGATGAGTGAACTTGCCTGAAAGCTTGACCGATATCATCATGAGTTGACTCCACTATCTCCACCTCAATTCTTTTTAATGGGGGCTGCCTTAAGGGATTTTGCCCAATAAGAGGAATTAGACAAGGGGACCCTCTCTCCCCTTATCTATTTATACTCTGTATGGATTACCTTGGGCAACTTATCGAAGAAAAATGTGAAGCTAAGCTTTGGACCCCGATGATAGCTTTAAGAGGAGGACCCGCCTTCTCCCATCTGTTCTTCGCCGACGACCTTGTGTTGTTTGACAAGGTAAACCATATTAGTTGTCTAGCTATTACAGAGGTATTAGACTATTTTTGCACTAGATCCGGATAGACGGTCGGTGAGTCAAAATCGAAGGTCTACTTCTCTCCAAATGTGGATAGAGATACACGAGAAGCCTTGGGGGATATTCTTGGCTTTAGGACTACTCCTGCCATAGAAAAATATCTCGGAATCCCTATCAAAAGCCCAAGTTCATCTAGCCAAGATTTCAACTTCGTTTTGGAAAGAGTGAAGCAAAAATTGGCGGGATGGAAGGCGAATCTACTTTCCTTAGCGGGAAGGGCTATTTTGGTTCAAGCTTCCTCAAGAACCATACCTGTGTATGCTATGCAATGTACTTATCTCCCCAATAAGATTCTAGAAGGAACCGACCGGGTGAATAGGAATTTCTTTTAGGGAACCACCGACCAGGTTAGAAGGATGCATTGGGTTAGTTGGAGCAAGATAACAAGACCAAAAGCTCAAGGTGGTTTGGGTTTGCAAACGGTCAAGGGTAAAAATATTACCCTATTAGCAAAATTGAATTGGAGATTTCATACGAAAGGTGAAGCCTTATGGGCTAGAGTACTAAAGAATAAATATTGTTCCCAGTTAAGAGTGAGATCAAGGAACCAAGATAAGCTTCCTTGCTCTCGAATTTGGATTGGAATGAAGAAAGGGAAGAATGTGTTCAAACTAGGTACAAGGTGGATGCTAGGGAGAAACAGCTAGTTGAGATTCTGGTTTGATAATTGGTCGAACCAAGTTCCATTAAGGCGGGTGATACAAGGGCCTATGCCCTTAGCTAGTGAGGAGGACAAAGTGGGGGATGTGTTCACAAACCTTGGGTACAATTAGGATGAGATTCCTTTTGAGTTTCCACCTAACAATAGAAAGGAAATACAAGCAACTCCAATCTCCATAGTAGCTAATAGACAAGATAAGCTAATCTGGATGGGAGGAAAACATGGAGATTTTGATTTAAGGAGTGCTTACAAACTTGCTATGGACCTTGGTCCACCTCGACCTTTTTCATGGTAGTTATGTTTGGTCCATCAAAACCCTCCCTAGAATCCAAATCTTCTTATGGAAGTGCTGCCATAACAGTATTGGTGTCAAAGAGTGCCTGGTTATGAGGGGTATGGAAAAGGAGACTTGCTGCCCTTTATATTACGGTGGTATCGAATACATTGAGCATGCATTTAGAAGCTGTCCTATTATTGCCACAGTTTGGAATGCACTAGGAATAATCAACAATAACGGGTCTTTCTTTGATCAAAATTTTCACACTTGGTTAGTCATGAACTGTACCACAGAGAAATTTGGATCTTAAGGGTCATTGTGGAAGGTCTTATTTCCTTTTGCGGTATGGATTATCCGGGACAATAGGAATCGTGTGATTTTCAAAAAAAAAATTCAAACATGAACCTTTCTAAGCTAATAATGCAGAGAGTAAGGGAGTACTATCATTGTGCATATAATCCCAAGGAAGCAAAAACATGGGTTGTTAAGGCAATCGGATGGGAAAAACCAACTAGAAGTTGGGTGAAGCTAAACATTGACAGTTCCTTCTTAGGTAATCCTAGGTTGGCGGGTGGTGGAGGTTTAATTTGAGATGAGAATGGTGAATGGATATTGGGTCTTGCTAGAAATATAGGCATCACCACCGGTTTTCAAGCCGAGTTATGGGCCCTCCGCGACGGTCTTTCGCTATGTGTTGATAGGAATTTTTCTACTGTTGAAGTTGATTTAGATGCTAAATCCGTCATTGATGTTCTGACTCCCCATCTTGCTCTAACAATTTGACTCTCCCTCCGGTGGATGATTGTAGGTCATTGGCTACCAAAATTCCCCAAATCAGATTTAATCATTGTTATCGAGAAGCAAATAGAAGCGATGATAAGCTAGCTAGGTTGGGAGCTGTCCAAGATAGCTGTTTTGAGATTTTTACCCGTCCGCTTGTGGATGTAGTTAGAACTCTTAACTGAGTTAGATGGTTTATACTTAAACAGGGTGTGCCCTAAGACCTTGTATTCGATTTTGTTGCTGTAATGAATTTCATGTTTTACCATGATGGTTGCTTAATTTTTCTGAAGTTTAAAAGGTTCTTAGAATTATTTTTTTAAAGCCTATAAGTTTATATTTGTGACAAATTAAATCCTATATATTTAATTGTTTCAATTTAACCTCCACATTTTCATTAATGTGACAATCAAAAGCTTTATTCTCACCACTTTTTGGCATTTTTTTTATTTATTTTAAAACAAGGGTGATGTTTTAAGTTCTCTAATGTGTTTTTTCCTTTTTGATAAATCTCTCTCTCTCTCTCTCTCTCTCTCTCCGTGGGAATGAAAGTGTAGAGGTGTTTAAATTGACACAATTAAAATAGAGGGTTAATTTTGTCTTTTTTTTATTATAAAAAAATAGAGATAATTACAATATGTTGTTAACTTGCAACTAGAACCCTTTTCCCCCTCGACCTTTGTGCATGAGAAAGAGCCAATTCAACAATAAGGCCCTTAGCATAAGTATGAAAGGACAAGTTATTTTATTATTATTATTTTTTGCCTTTCTTCATCTTCGGGTTGTTTTGACTAGTAATAGCATTCGCATCGATTCGTGCAAAAATTCCTGTCTATTTTAGAATAAGAACCTATTTTTTTATTTTTTACATATTCAGTTTTCAAAAAACCATAAATTAGATTATCTATTTTGCACTACATTTCATTAAAATATCAATTTTTCTTGATTTTTTAATTGTTTCTCTTTTTTTTAACATACAACAACTACCATTCACTCTCTTTCTTCATCCTCGGGATACGTAAAGAAATAATAAAAAAGTAAAGATAAAATGAACAGTGCCATTACAAATTTACACGATTACTATAACAAACTTTAAATTTATACAATTATACACTCATCGAGCCATTTTTAAATGCGTAAATTTTACACATTTTTCTAATACTCTAAAACATGGCTCGCATTTTTCTACTCAAGCAAAATATCTTACATTTAATGCTGTTTTGTCTCTTTGTGACTAGCACCCTTGTCTCATCAAAATTAATTTTTATTTTTTAATACAGCCACGAATCAAAAGATATTCAAGAAATCACAAAAAACATATTTGATGAATTGAATCATGAAATCCCAAATGATCATGAGCACCTTGTTGGTATAAACTCACGTGTGAAGGAGATGATGAACTTATTTAGTACAATGTCGGATCTTCAGGTGCACTTCATAGGGATTTGGGGGATGCCAGGGATTGGTAAAACCACTCTAGCACTTGCCATTTATGGCAGAATTTGTCATCAATTTGAAGCTAGCTGCTTTATTCGTGATGTTAGAGAAACAATTGAAAAAGAAAAAGTCTGGTCTAGTTAATTTACAAAAACAACTTCTTTTTAAGACCTTGAAGGTAAAAGAAGAAAACATATGGGACTATCATGAGGGGATCAAAGTCATAAAGACTAGACTATCCAATAAGAAGGTCCTTATTGTTATTGATGATGTTGACAAAGTTGAACAACTACAAGCATTAGCAGGGAGTTGTGATTGGTTTGGCCTAGGGAGTAAGATCATTATCACAAGTAAAGATAAGCACTTGCTAATAAGGCATCACCGGGATACTGTTGTACATAGGGCAAATGGATTAGATAATGATGAAGCCTTGGAGCTCTTGAGTTGGATTGTGTTTAACCAAACCTATCCTAAAAAATATTTTGAGGATTTGTCCAATGGTTTTGTGAAGTATGCTAATGGGCTTCCTATAGCTCTTAAAGTTATGAGTTCCTCCTTGATTGATAGACCAAGAGAGGTATGGGAAGATTACCTACATCAATTAGAAGAAATCCCTGAAGGAGAAATTCTTGATAAACTTGAAATAAGTTATAGGGGATTGAATGAAATAGAGCAAAATCTATTTTTGGATATTGCATGTTTCTTCAAAGGGGAGGATAAAAATCGAGTGGCACACATAGAAGGTTTTGGTTGCGAGAAGAATATAAAAACTCTCGAGGACAAATCTCTCATTGCCATTTCAGGGGGAAAATTATGGCTGCATGATTTAATACAAGAGATGGGTTGGAGAATTGTTCGTCGTGAATCACCTCAAGAGCCTGGAAGACATAGTAGGTTGTGGTTTTGTAAGGATGTGTTTCATGTGCTAAAGGAAAATACAGTAAGTAGACAAAAACTTAGAGAAGTGTGTATTTTTGTAATTCTAGCAATTTTTTGCTATATCTTTCCCAACACTAATTTCATTGTTCTTGATTACCAGGGAACAGAGGTTGTAGAAGGCATAGTTCTTGATTTCCAGGGAACAGAAGTTGTAGAAGGCATGGTGCTAAACTCGCCTGCACGTAAAGAAAACTTGAATGACAAAGCCTTCTTATATATGAAAAGTCTAAGGTTGCTTAAAATTTCAAATGTGCACCTTCCTACAGGCCTCAATTTTCTTTCTAATAAGTTAAGAATGATGGAGTGGCATGATTATCCTTTGAAATTCATGCCGATCAGTTTTCAACCTGACAATCTTGTTGAACTCATCATGCCTCGCAGCCACATTGAGCAATTACAAGAGGGACTTACTGTAAGTTTTCCATTAATGCATGCTAGTGTTGCTTTTTTATTTATTTTTAAAATGCGGATTAAGTTCTTGACTACTTAATTTCCAATATCTATTTATTATAGAAGAACTTGGCCAAGTTAAGACTCCTGGATCTTAGCGACTCTAAAGTCTTAGTCAAGACTCCTAACTTCATCGGATGCCCAAATCTGGAGAGGCTGATTTTTCAAGGATGTACAAGTTTGTATGAGCTTCACCCATCTGTCGGAGCTCTCAATAAGCTTACTCTGTTAAATCTGAAAGATTGCAGAAGTCTTACTGGCCTCCCTTGCGAAATAAACTTGAAATCTCTTAAAATTTTTATTCTATCTGGCTGTTCAAGTCTCAAGAAGTTTTCAGAGATTGGAACTAATATGACAAGCTTGTCAGAGCTGTATTTAGACGGGATGGCTGTGGAAGAATTGCCATCATCACTCGAGCGTTTGACTGGCATGACGGTCTTGAGTCTTCAAGGTTGCAGAAACCTTTCAAGTTTTCCAAGTGTCAATTTGCCGTCTCTGAAAACTCTTAATCTATCGGGATTTAAGGTTCAACCACCTAAATCCTGGCTTTCGCACGGATTCTCCCTCGTCCGTGCTGCACATGCTTTTTTCCAAGGTTTCTTCCCTATCCGAGAGGCCATCAACCTGTTGTTGCCTAGGTTAAGATTTATTGTATCTCTAAATCTAGCTGACCGCAATTTATGGGACGGAGGACTCCCTGATGATCTTAGTGGCTTATCCTCGTTGCAGGAACTGGATTTGAGCGAAAACAACTTTAAACGCCTGCCTGATAGTATTTCTCAGCTTTCTAAGCTTAATTCTCTTGCGTTGAATGATTGTAGCAGGCTTCAATCATTGCCAGACCTTCCGTTAAGTGTAGGATATGTATGGGCAAGAAGATGTCCTTTATTGGAAAAGTATTCAAATCAGGATGTTGCATGGACTTCGGGTGAGACAGGGTTCACTATGGTTGTTTGTAACAACAAGGATGATGATCAAATTGCACTCATCCGCATCCCGATCTTACCATACGATGACTTCGATCCATTCTTAGAAAGATTTGTTGAGGTATCTCTCTCGCACTCACAACACAATGTCACAAACACCCGCGTTGAACATCTTTTTTATGCTTATGCATTTTAATATTTTACAGGGTGAAATTCAGCAAAATAAGTGCTTCTGCGACTTTTCAAATTCAACTGAAACTCCAGAGTGGTTCAGCCATCAGAGCCCTGGGTCATCTGTAACAATTCCGCTACCTTCTGATCTGCGTGATGATAGTAGTTGGATAGGGATTGCTTTGTTTACTAGTGTTGTAATCCTTGAAAATTTGAACAATGTTTCTTCTGCTCAGGATGATGAAGTTTCTATTGACTTTATTTGTAGATCAGACATAATTGAAGTTTCACGAATAAATTGTCTCTTAAACGTCAATGGATATCTACCTGTACCCCTTTTCCATGCTAGTTCATTTGGATTGAAGATACTTATTCCAGCCGGGATACTTAAAGACCATTTAAAGGATTGCAGTTGCATTAGGGCTTTTATTAGGAGCAAGTGCACTTATTTCGAGATCAAAACTTGTGGTGCGCGTGTACTGTACGAGCAAGATCTGGTAAAGTTTATACGAGCTAGTGGCAAGATGAAGCAAATATCTAGATGGTGTCAGGTCTCCCCCCCTATTCCATCACTTAACTTCATATTTCTGTATCTCTTTT
Organism: Quercus dentata; assembly: GCA_028216015.1. Taxonomy (NCBI): domain Eukaryota; kingdom Viridiplantae; phylum Streptophyta; class Magnoliopsida; order Fagales; family Fagaceae; genus Quercus; species Quercus dentata. Next base: position 3,510,267 of record CP116452.1, on the reverse strand, counting down.
TATCTCTCTCACACAACACAAACACGTGCGTTGAACATCATTGTAATTATGTATTTTAATATTTTACAGGAAGAAGTTCTGCAAAATAAATGCTTTTTAGAGTTTTCAAATTCAACTGAAATTCCAGAGTGGTTCAGCCATCAGAACCTTGGGTCATCTATAAGAATGCCACTACCTTTGGATCTGCACGATAATAGTAGTTGGCAAGGGATTGCTCTGTTTGCTGTTTTTGTAGTCCATAAAAATTTGAACAGTCAGGGTTATAAATTTTTTATCGAATTTAATTGTAAACCAGACATGGTTGAAGGTCCTGTAGATAGATGTACCTTGGGCCTTGACATCTCTGAATTCGTACCTGAACCCCTTCGCCATGATGGTTCATTTAGTTTTAAGTTATTTGTTCAAGCTTGGCTACTTAGAGACCTTCTAAAGGAATGCAGTTGGATTAGCACTTTGATTACGAGTGACAGCCCTTATATCAAGATCAAGATGTGTGGTGCCCGTGTAGTTTACAAGCAAGATCTGGAAAAGTTTGTACAAGCTGAAGGCAAGATCAATCAAAGATCCAAATGCCAGATGGATAAGGTGGAATCTAGTCAGTCCAACGACCGGCTTAAAAGAAAGCTAATGTCATTGCTTTTAAGAGTGTATCAGGTCTCCCCTATTCTTCACTGAACACTATATTTCTATATTTATTTTTGTCTCACTCATTTGAACTATTTTTTAATTCATTTTATTTTACAGGAGACTTGGCTCGAAACCATAAATATGATTATGTCTTTCCTCATACGACAGTCCCAGACTGGTTCAGTAATCGAAGTTTTTGTTCCGACATAAGAATTAGACTCCCCCCCAATTTGCAGCGTGATGGGAGATGGATGGGAATCGCTGTGTGTGCTTATTATACTGTCCACAAGCAACCAGCAATTTCTGGTGACAATAAGAATTTAACAAGTTTTCTCAACTTTTATAATCCTTTAATTAGCCATCGAGTTCACCTCACTCGTCACAAGGTCATTCAGGAATCTAAAGACATTTTTGTTGAGTCATCCCATCGAATTTTGGTATTTTATATACCCCACGTGTTACTTCGGCTGAAAGAGTGCCAACATATCGGGGCTTCATTTGAGCACAATAAACCAGATGTGCAGGTCAAAGAGTGTGGACTCCGCCTTTTATACGAGCAAGATGTTGAAAAGTTTGTGCAAACATTAGCCCAGTGCATGTTAGAAAGTCCAGATGCCTATCATGAGTGTTTTTATCAAAATTTGTTACATCAAGTTGAGGAAAGAGTGGCAAGCAAAGATTTTGGTTTCTCTTCCTCACTGCAAAGGTATTTTAACTGGGAACAATTTTTTATTAACCTGAATTTCTAAGATGTTGAATTTCTAAGATATGTTCTTTGATACCTGCAGGATGCCTCAACCCATGCCCATCCTTCAACCAAGTACTGAAAATATAGCAGAGGGCTGTACCTCTTCGGAAACAAGTCCGAGTTCTTTTATTGGTTTTCTCGCTACAGCTAGGAAAGAGCAATGTGCAAGTATTATGTCAAGTGAATCTTTGATCAAAGCACGTTTAGAGGTTCTCTCTCTTTCTCTCTCTCAAGAAAGTTAACCTTAGTATCATAGCATACATACAGAGGATAAACAAGACACAATTTAGTCTTTTCTGCTCACAACTAAAATTATTATAGTTGCTAATAGTAAAATACATAATAAGCTTAGAATTCATAGATACATTTAAAACATCGATATGGATAATCTAGTCAAGGTTAATTTGTCATTTTTTACATTGCCTCCTTCAAATTAAGTTTTTAATGAAAATACTATATGCAGATGTCATCATTTTGAAGTGATCATCATAATTGAATGGTTCATAGGAGACTAGGAGTAGAATTACCGTAGTATTAGTAGCCCTTTTAAAATGTGCTTGAGACCTACTTTATAAGCTTCATTCACTTAGCCAAAAAAAAAAAAGTTTATGTAGAATCAACTTTCTAAGTGTCTTCACCTTCACGTACTTGGATGATCAATGCACCATTTGAGTCCGTCTTTGTAAAGGGAACCTTCCTAAGCTATTCAGACATTAATTAATTTTTGTTTTTTTGAGTAATCAAAGCCATTCAGATTTATGATCTTAGTTTTGAACATCATCCTTGAGTGTCAATAAACTTTCTATTCGTGAGAAATCATGAACTTCACAGCACGTCCTATAAAAACAATGTGAATTTATAATTTAGCAATATTACTAGATATATGAACTGATACAAATTAACTCTAACAAACAAATTATATCGTATTTGGAAACCAAAATTTGCAAATATTATTGGAAAGCAAACGTATATTGAAACGTCAAGGAATCAAGAATTTCCATCTTGTCAAGGTAAAATCAAGTAAAAGAGTATTTGCTCTATGTATGAACTGAATCTTTTATAAAAAAGAATTTCCTCAATTACTTCTACTTTCTTTAACTACATAAGTCTAGAAATTTCATTTACTGCAAAAACAATTGACCAACTTGTATTTTTCATTAAAAACAACTTTCAGCATTTCAACTTCTTGATTTCGATTGTACTAGAATCTGACAAGCAACGTTTATCAACCTTAATTCTTAACAACTTAAATATTCCTTCAATAAAATTGAATCGATTATTTTTTGTTGTGTTTTCAGTTACAGCATTAATTGTCACCCCCACATGCCGTATATTTCTAGAGCCAATTTTTTCTGTTAGCATATTTATAGGATATCTATATATAGTACAAGTTGTATTATTCTCTCTCTGAAACTCTGTTCTTTCAGAATATCTTTTTAGCTAAACGGGGGTTTTAGACCAACAATTAAGTATTATTATAAATAATAAAGACTGTACAAGTTGTTCACTCATTGAATCAAATCGGTCACAAATATTATTTTCAATATTTTTCACAATTATTGATGTGCTAAGTTGTAATTGAAATAACAATCCTTTCACATAGGTATGACATTACTGATCATAACATACCATCTTGTCAGTCGTGAAAAGGATTTTAAGAATTTTTGTGTTTTTAGACTTTTTGTTAAATTACAAATATATTAGTAGATTTTAGTTAGCTCAAATTGCTCAACTAATAATATTTTTTGTTGTTAAATAAGGGAAATGAGTTCGAATTTAGCCTACACCAAAAGGGACTCATTGGTGTATGGTCAAAGAATAATAACCATTTACAGATTTCAAATACCATTGTATCTAAAAAAAATAAGAAAAACTTTGATCACGTCTGATATAAATTTCTGCCATGTTTTCCAGAAAAATTTCGATGAGGGTGAAATTTTCCATTGCTGTTTTGCTGAGCGTGAAATCCCACAGTGGTTTTGTTGCGAAGATAAGCAGTCAATGGAAATCGCGCCATATAATCCTGATTGGATGGGATTTGCACTATGTGGTCTTTTCTTATTTAATAGGCATCCAACTGCAGTTCGACAGAGTCTGGGTTCAAAAAAAACTGTAGCGTTCCCATTCTGCTGTTTTTTCCGGACCAGCTCTTGTCATTCGCGTTTAGTATGCAATGGATTATTGAATATCAACAACGAATTAGTTACACTAAATCAACGAGCATTCATTTGGGTAATGTTCATCCCACGTACAACGCATGCACATTTTTGGAGTCAAAGTACTCAGGTCAAATTCTGGCATAACAGCTCAGTTCCAGATTTGTCTGCGGAGAGTTTTGGGATCAATCTTGTATACCGGCATAACATGGAAGAGTTAAGGCAAATACTGGTGCAATGCTCTGCCCCATTTGATAGCTTCCTTGACTCCTGCAATCCCTGGGAATTCTGCAATGTATGGCATAATCATCCTGAGGTATTCATTGGAACAAAGAACTCTTATGAGGAACTACACCCCCAAAGGTTATTCATTTCTCAGGAGGAGACTAGTGTAACTGCTCAATATTCTTATGAGGAGGACTCATACCCTCACAATTGTTTCCGGGTAAGAATTCTTAACTATTTGTGCAAATTTAATTAATTCTATGAAATATATATAGTCGTCTGTGTTGGAAGTTGGTGGGCCTTCATAGACTCTCACTTCCAAACACTGACGTCAAGGATCCTGGATTTTAAATTTCTATTAAGCAGTATATATATATATATATATATATATATATATATATATATATATATATATATAATTTATCAAATTTGAAGCTTTTTATTAAAAAAAAAAAAAAATATCATGCATGGCCTCCCTCCAAAGGGAAATTATTGTGTACTCCCGAAATACATACTCTCTCCTCTCACATGAATGGTGGGTCCCATTAATTAAATTCATGGTGGGACCCACATTTATGTGAGAGGAGGAAGTACATATTTATGGTACTCCGGGAGTACTTAATAATTTTTCCCCTCGAAAATTGGAAATGAGCTCTTAAACCAAAAAACTCAAAAATTAAAGTGATCACCTAAGAGATTAGTAACATCCTAAAACAAAACAACAAAAAAATCCATTTTTACTAACCCAAAAAAACATCTCATATGTATATATATATAACTCCACTAAGAAAAAGGTAAATAACTTCACTACAAGAAAAAAAGAAAAAAAAAAAAAAAAGAAACTATTTTGCAACAAAGCTATTGCAACTAGGGGTGTTCGCGGTGCGGTGCGGTTTTAGGCATTTTTAGCACCGCACTTTGTGGTGCAATTTAACTAAAACTATAACTGTACCGCACCTTATTTTTGCGGTCATATGTGCGGTTTAGAGTTTAGCCAAAATTATAACCGCACTGCACCTTATTTTTGCGGTCACATGTGCGGTGCTATGTATAAGATGCAATTTAAAGTCAGTATATTTTTCAAATTTTGGGCTTTTCCTACCCAACCCAAAACTAATTTTTCCCTTTTTTTTGGGGCAAGTTTTAAATTATTAAGCGTTTTTCTTTATTTTGGGTTGGCTTTTCTAGTCAACACTTGTTAAGGTTATCAATTTTTTTTTTTTTTTTTTTGGTTGAAAATTAGGGTTATTAAACTATTAATAATATATTTAATATTAAAAATAAATAAATATATTAATATATAGAGAGGGTGCGGTGTGGTGCGGTTTGTGCGGTTTTCTTATTATAAAATCGCAAATTGCACAAAGACCATGCGATCTTGGTGTGTGGTGCGGTACACTGTTACTTGCGGTTTTGGTGCGGTTATACCATTTTGCAGGCGGTTTAGGTGCAGCTTTTTAGGTTTGTGCGGTTTATGCGGTTTGATGAACACCCCTAATTGCAACAAAGAGAGCAATAGACATACATATGTGGGTATATTACTTTTTGTTGCAATAGAGATTTAAAAATACTAATATATTGCAACAAATTTTTATTTGTTGCAATAAGTTGCATTAAATTTGTTGCATTAGAATTATTCTCTCCCACGTTTTATTTTCCCAATTTTTCAATTTTCCACAGTTGCATTCCCCTTTCCTTCTATCTCACAAAATCAAAAGATTCAAAAATTGAGTTCATACACTATGGGTTTTTAATGGTGGATTGGATTTTGAGGTTTAAAGCTAGGTTAAAAACCCTAATCCCAAATGGCAGTGACCTCCATGTCCAAGAGCTCTAAGCTCTATCGCCATGGCCGAACCTAAGCTCTCTTCCTTCTCTCTCTATCTCGCATTATCTCTTGATCTCTCTTCAACTTAGACCCAAAACTCCATGGCTATGGACCACTACTCTTCGGTGGTGATTCTCTTTGTTTCCCTTCTCTTGGCCCTTAACACCCCCCCCCCCTCTATCTCGCTTTCTCATTCTAATCACAGTGGTGAGGTTTTGGGTATGGTTATTTGCATATTCAAGGTTTGGTTATAGACCTATAGTTGTTGATTTTGCATGGAACTGTATAGTCCCACATTGACAAGATGTGTATATGGAAGTGATTTGGCACATATCAATATTACTTAAGACTAACTACTCATATGAATTTTTACATTTTTGTTTCGTATTGATTGTGATGTGAGCTCTCTGAATTGCCTGTATGAGATGTATATAATCACCTTTTGATTTTTGAAAAAAATCGTATTTCATTTCTTTCTAATGATGTTTTTGAAAAGTTAACATCATTGATTAATTCAAGGCATTTGTTTCGTATATGTTTTTGAAAAAAAAAAAAAAAAATCCTATTTTGCCTATATGTTTCTTATAACACTTCAATTGCTTCATTTTAGGATCCAAAAGTAAATTGTTGTAGTGGTCTTTTCTTTCACCATTAGTAGGATGACCTCACAATTGAGTATCATTATTAACTAAATATTTCCAATATCAATGCAGAAAATTCTCAATTACTATAATTGAAGCATGAATTTAGTGAGCATGTAGTTATTGTTATCTCATTTTCATCCTCAAGAGGTATATAAATATTTTTTAGATTATTAGTAAGACTTCACAAATAGTGAAAAAATACTCTTAAAAATGAAAATTCACCGTTATGAGCATAATGTAGTTCGACATTTAAATTTCAAAAAATTATTAATTTTTTTAAATCATGTCAATGACTAATATGGACTATGAAATCAATAGCCTAATAATTTGCTTATAAAGTGAGTATACTTACACTATCTCTTTCAGGTTCTATTGCAATTTTGGAGTTGTAGACACTCCATATAGGAGCATGTACATTTTCAATAATGAATAATGTCTTTCGCAACAAAATGGAATATAATTTTCAAATAATTTCTTTGATTTTTTATATTAAAAGGGAAATTGCTACAAAATTTAGTAAAAACTAATATCGTACATGCTTTTTGGGATATAAAAATCATTGAGTTCCATTTTAACATTTTAATGGATCATATATGATTGAGTTGAAATATTAAAAAACACTTATATTGTATCTTTTATTTTGTTAATGCTTAATAAATGATAGTTTTATTTTTCATTTATTAATTTAGCTTGGAATTTTAGTGTATTTTTTATTCTTAAATGGTCAAAAAAATTATTCATGTTTTGCCCACACATATAAAATCTCGGTTTTGGCTTTGATTCACATAACACTAAATGAAGAAACTCACATTCACACGAAGAGGAAGAAAACTTTTAACTACTTTTTTTTTTCTCCTATTTCACTTTTGGTTCAGAATGAAATAATGCATGGGATATATATAGTTATATACATGCAACCTTTATCTCAATTACATATATTATATGAACTCCCCACATTTGTAAGTATCAGGATCCTCATCATTTTACCATCAATTTCTTGTTATAATTAAATATTACAAATATAGAGGTATATCCAATACTACATTTAGGATTTTACATGACATAACATTTTGTACACTATTGTATTCAAGAAATAAAATTTTAACTTGAAAATGGACTCTTTGTTCCCATTTATAAACTCTCCACGTAACATCAACAGACTTCTCACAGGAATTCACTATATTATTGTCAAATATTAAAAAGCTTAATTAAACAATTTTAACTTCTAACAGTCTTCTCTCTCTCTTCCTCTAATTGAACACTGTATTTCTGTTTTGTATCTATTTTGTAGTACTTTCATCCATCCACTTTATATAATTCTTGTTTCCCAACAAGAAGAACTCCAAGGTGGTTTAATCATCATTGTCGTCTTGGGCACTCGGTGGCAATTGAGATACCCCCAAATTTGTACGAAGACAACAATTGGTTGGGGCTCGCTCTATATGCTTCTATTTTAATCCCCAGGGATCAAGAAAATGCAGTTTCAGCAAATTCATCTCACTTTCTATATTGTCAATTCCAAACGAGTAAAGCTAGTCTAGACAATCAAATCCTTGTTTGCCGCACCACTGATGAAGAAAATAACTGGTTACATCAATTCTTTGGACTCATTTGGATATCTTATATACCTGGTGAGGCCTTGAAGGATATGCTGCATCAATGTGGCCACATTAAGGCTTCGTTTGTTAGTGATTGGCCAAGCGTGATGGTGCAAAAATGTGGGCTTCGTCTTTTGTACCAGCATGATCTGTCACAGTTTGAGCAACAACTAAAACATTGCAATGCTTCCATTTCTGCACTTCGGGATTTCATATGTCAATTTGGCCGTAGTGGCACGATACAAGAGGAAGGATGGACGCATATGGCTAACATTCCTAACGAAGTTGTATCTCCACTCAATAAATATGACCAGCTGGTAAGAAATTATGAGTACTTTCTTTGTTTCAAACACACCATTAACTTCCCCCTCTATGTCCTATAATTTTATTTATTTTGCAGGGTGGGCACTCTGAATATTCATTTTGTTTTCCCCCAATGGAAATTTTACATCGTTTCAATTATCATAGTAATGAGCCATCAGTGAAAATTGATATATCCAATGCTTTTTTCAATGACAACAAATGGATGGGACTTGTTTTATGTGCTTATTTTTCAAGCGATAAGCATCAAACTGCAATTATTGAAGATCCTTCATCGATTTCTCACCATCTTATTTGTATTTTGGAAACGGACCTAGTTGGTCCAGAGCTAGGAATCTATGTCCACCGCACCAGTAAAAAAGATTTTACGTGGCTAGATATTGAGGGTGGATTTCTTTGGCTGTGCTATATTCCATATTGTCCGTTTCTAGATAAGTTCAATGACTGCAGTTGCATCAAGGCTTCAATTATAAGCGATTGGCCAGGTATCATTGTGCAAAAATGTGGGCTTAGTTTCTACCATAAGGGTGATGATTGGTTTCAGAAAATAATAGATCATTGCATTATGGAAAAGCAACATGAATCTCAATATTTCAACTATCACTTAACAGCTCGTTATAAAGTGAAAATTAGTAGAGCTACGAATCAGCTCTCCCAAAGCCACTTGCCGGTAATTAATAAATTATGACTTTGCTTTACCTCAAACCTAATATTTCCTCTCCCTTTCTTTAACTTCTCACTCTCACTTATTAAACACAATATTTCTGTTTCACAGGGCTTTGATGGATCCTGTGTCTATAATTCTTGTTGCCCTCCAATTGAAATTCCGCGTTGGTTCAACATTCGAAGTGACAAGTCCCACGTGACAGGCAGACTAACTCGAAAATTGCATGATAGATGTACTTGGCTGGGCGTTGCTCTATGTGCAGTTTTTTTCGTTACAGAGGATGTGGCTGGTCTCAATGACGTTATGGATTCAATATCTTCTTGCAAACTTATTTGTCACTTGAAAGCAAGTAATGGCTTGAGTGTGAAACCTCGCCATATCCATTGGCCAACTAAAGAAAATCTCATGGTGTCAGTGCTAGGTGGTGGATTCACTTGGCTGACCTACATACCACGTGGGTCGTTTCCTGATTGGCTATATGATTGTGCCTCCATCAAGTTTTCATTTAAGACAAATATCCATTACTTGAAGGTGCAGAATTGTGGCCTTTGTCCATTGTACCAGCATTCGGTGGAAGAGTTCAAGAACTGCATGAAGTCCGAGTCTGAGTTTTTGGGCATCCGCAAAACTGAGAATATAAATAGAAAAATTTGGTCTGGGATTCAGAATGTAATCCGCAAAACTGACACACTGGTAATTAATAACTATGTTGTTTTTCTGTCTCAAACAAGATATTCCATCTCCCTATCTTTAATTTCTCTCACTGTCACCCATAAAACACAATATTTCTGTTTCACAGGGCTGTGATCAATGCATTTTCTATAATTCCCGTTTGCCGTCAAGTGAATTTTTGGAGTGGTTCAATCATCGGAGCGATGAGCCCCGGCTGAAAATCCCTCTACCTCCAAATTTGTACAATGATAGTACTTGGATGGGTTTGGTTTTATGTGCTTATTTTGCTATAGATGAGAATCCAACTAACCACTTTGACATTCTGGATTCAGATTCTACTTATAGCCTTGTATATCATTTGCAAACCAATGTTGGTAGTGTGAGACCTCTTGTCGGTTATTGCCTGACTAAAGAAAATCTCGTGATGTTACAGCAAGGTGGATGCATTTTGCTATCCTATGAAGGGCGTGGGTCGTTTCAAAATTGTCTGAATCAAGTGAGCTGCATTAAGGCTTCATTTAGATCTGACTGCCCAGGTTTGAAGGTGGAGAAATGTGGCCTTCGTCTCTTGTACCATTATGATTTGGAAGAGTTTGAGCAAACAATAAGCCATAGCAGGAACTCCTCGTTGGATGGTTGGAATATCATCTTCATTTGAACCGACAATAGCTGGAGATACTAGACCATTGGATTTTATTTTGGCTCAAGTATCATCTTCATTTGGTGCTGAGAATTCAAGTTCAAACACGGCAAGAGGAATTTAAACCATCTGTTTTATTAACAAATTCTTTGGGCACCAAGTAGATTAAATTTATGGGCAAAAGAAGGGAAGATGAAATGAAAATTATTTGTGGGTTGGACAATAGACAGCAGAGACAATTTTTAACAAGCATAATATGTGTACTTGTGCTCATGTAAAAGAACACAGGGATTACTACTTCTACCCAATTATTGCAGAGTTTTCTGTTATACTCTCGCATTGCAAGCCAGAAATAAATTTTTTTGCACAGTAAGTCTAATATAATAGTTTGCTAAATGCTATGACCACCTGATGCATGAGTTGCTAGCTTTGAAAGTTTAACAATTAACGGAAAGTTGAAATTAAAAGAAATTCAATTGAATAATAATGTAGGTTTTTTGGTCATAGTAAATTAGCAATGTACAAAACCAGTTCTAATATTCAAGAACTAGTATGGTTTGGTCGTTGATTGAGGCTTTGGGTGGAAAAAAGGCAGGGGAATATACAGGGACACAGGGTTCAACAGTTGATTGTGGCTTTGGAAAGCAAACTAGAGATCTTTGGCTCCATTCTTTCTGGCTAAAGGCACATGACTTGCGGCTGCGGGTGATCAGGTGTATAATCAGATCAAAATAAAGTTTTTATTTCATGTAAATAATATTAGTAAGTAATTGTTTGAGCAAACCAAATTTTATTAAGTTTGGTCTCTTATATGTTCCGCATGTGGCTTGAAGTGAAACTCGAGGAATTATAATTCGAAATCTGACTTCATGGATTAAATGGCTCACCTAAGAGGACTTTATGTCGTAATGCAAGTAACAATGAAAAATGAAAAATATAGACACTACAACTGTGACAAAGTGCTGAGATATTTAATCCAAGTTATTTCAAAATTCTAATGCCATTGATTCAAAAAGTCATGCAACAGTACAAGGCTCTTATCAAAAGCCTAAGGGCTATTCATTTGTACAATCTTTTTATCGAGGGGGTCCTAAAAATAGAATATGAACACATTTCTCTCCCAAATTTCTGGCTTGTACAGACAAAATAGGCTTCCATCTATTTATCATGGTAATCTTGAATGTCTCTCAGTTAAAAGTTTCTGAATAGTTTTGCTACTAATAATTTAGGTTTCCTCAACTCTCAACCCATCCTTGATTAACCTTTAGATAGCTAGTTCAAATCCTCAAAAGAGAGTGGGTCTCTAAGACCTCACCTCAGGAGGTATTAGGTTTTCAACTAAGTTTATGATTACTAAATATTCTAGAAAAATGTAAACAGAGGAAAATGCCAAAAAGGACAAGGAAAATGTCTCATAGTATAGGTTTTTATTTTTCAAGAAAAAAAAAATTGCTATATCAAAAATGTTTTGTTTGGACTTTGGATTAGATTATTTAAAAAAAAAAAATCAAGGGATTTTGAAGAATGACTATTAGTATAAATTACTTTATATAAATTTAACAACACGTTTTATACAAAATAAAAAACCAATATATGTATATGATGAAGTGGATTTTGGAGATTTACTCAAATAAAAACACACGATAATTAGTTAAATCAATGCTACATTTTCATAAAGCTCAAATATTTCCATAATTTTTCATCAATTAAAATAATTGAAATTTCATTCGCTATTCAAATGATATTTCAATCTAAATTTAAAAACTAAAATTTTCTAATTTATTTAAATTAACCACAGGAGTTGAATATTAAACAAGTTAGGACAAGAATAACAGATAAAAAATCTTGTATTTCAATGACATTGCTTGATCTTCTTAAGAGAACAAAGGCTAAATTATTTATTTATTTTTTTTTAAAAGAAGGAAAAAAAGAAAAAGAAAAAAAAGGGGGGCCAGGAGTACAGGACCAGTTAAAACAATACCAAACGCACCCGACTTCAAGGCCCACTTTCTGCAGGAATGGGCTGCTTCATAGGCTTCTTGTAAAGAAAAGAATTCTCTGGAAACTAACAGAACTTCAAAGAAGCTTAGAGGGAGTAAAGAAAACTGTATATTGATTATGAAGAATGAGTTTACATAAATAACTACTCTTCCTTTATATACAAAAACAGAGAAAGCAAAGAAGCGGGAAATTAGGAATTACCTAACTAATTTCCTAACTAATTACACTGTGTAACTGCTTAAGGCTTCAACCAATAGATGAGTGACAACTGGCTCTTTGAGTAACTGAATCTGCCTCGCTTCTTCTCGTGTGTGAGCTATGTGGGCTGCGTGTCTTCATTAAACTAAACGCTGCCGTTTCCTTCACTGCCTTATTTCTAACTGCAAGGCTACTTGGTGTCGTTTTCTTCTCATCTTGTTCAGCCTCTTTGTCGTTTAACCTTTGAATACCTTGCTGCTGTGTTACTTCAACACTTCTCTAGAGGCCCAACTAAAACGGCAGTGAGAGAATCTCTTGTTATATCTGTAGCAACTATAATAACTGGTCTCCGAGCATAGCTTCATTGAAGGAAGGACTAATGGGAAAATCAATTTCTTTCTTTTTTTTCTTTTTCAATGGGAAAAGACGGTAATAAAAAGAGGCATAACATAATGGTTCATAAAATGTTTTACTCAATATAGTTAATACAGTTATTACCAATAATATGCTATAATAAACCACCTTAGAAAGGTGCAATTCATTACTTTCTATGATCAGAAACAAAAACAAAAGTACAGCGAAAATATTTTGAATGCAGGTTGTCTTCTGGACAAAACTCTACTTCCAGGCAACATTTAGAGTGTTGGTTGCGTTCTAGAAAATGCCATGAAAAATATATTTTTTATTACTTTCTCACATTTTCTCATCTCTCAAGAACATATATAATAAAAATAAGAAATTTTTAGATAATAAAAAAAAAAAAAATCGTGATCGTTATCGGTGGTGGCGGTGGCTGGTGGCCACCTATCACTTGCGGTAGTTGGCCATTGGAGACTGGGGACGTTAGTGGGGGTAGTGGTTGGGTGGGAAACATGTGAGGTTTGGTGTGGGGGGTGGAGGTTCAGTTGATAAGTTTTGAGTGAGACAAAAAATAGTTTACGGAAAATTAAACGTTAAACCAATTTTCATTATAAGTGCTTTTATTTTACAGTCAATTGGAAAACAATTTTCGGTTGATCAACATTTTTTGTCACCCCCAAACACTTGTAAATGCAGAAAATATTTTCCAGAAATCAATTTCCATAAAACCAAACACAACCTTACACTTAAATCTATAATCTATTGGTATTTTGCACTTAAAGTTACTTTTGAGATAGGCTTATTTGATCTATAATCTATTGGTAATTTTTGGTATTTTGCCATCTTGAAATTGAATAATTGAGCTAGTGGTCTATTTACACGTATATATGTTGTGTTCTTCCTCTCCGATTTTCAGTGTTTTTGGTCATTGGGAGCTTTTATTTGCTTGCAAATTGGGGTGGCCTGTTTGTGTACATTGTAGTGTCACCAGCTGTGAATTTCTCTTTACATTCATTCTGTTTGATTTGAATTTCTATTATAAATTTTTTTGATTTTATGTTCAATTCAAATTTCATATTATGAATTAGGAGGCCATGTCAACTTGTTCTTGTCTTGGCTAGAGATACGGTTGATTCCATGTGCATTAAAATTTGTAGAAGTTTGCTTCAATAATTATTCTTCTAAAACGTTGTTTTAACAAACTGTTATAGATTCAATGAGCTTGGTATTCATGCTTTGCAATTTTTATAATCATGATTGTAATAGGTTCCCTTCCCTAGGGGCGTAGCTAGGAATAATTACTTGGAGGGACTGGGTTGTAGTAAAGATATACTAAATATAATAAAGTTTTACCTCAAACATAATATTTTCTCTTCCTATCTTTAATTTCTCACAGACTTATTAAACACAATATTTTTGTTTTACAGGACTTTGATCCATCCCAAGATTATAATTCTTGTTTCCCACAAAAGGAAATTCCACATTGGTTCAACATTTAGAGTGGTGAGACCCATGTGAGATTCTGTCTTACTCAAAAATTGTATAATAACACTACTTGGATGGGAGTTGCTCTATGTGCCCTTTTTTCAGTTGCAAAGGATGTAGCGAATGTCAATGACATTATGGATTCAAAAACTTCTTTCAAACTTATTTGTCAATTGAAAGCAAGTAATGGGCCGAATGATCTGAGTGTGAAACCTCGCCATATCTGTTGGCCAACTAAAGAAGATCTCATGGTGTCACTGCAAATGTTAAAAAAAAAAATTTGGGTTTTACACCAAGTTAGGATTGGAGGGGTAAAACTTGGGTTTTACATCACATCTTTATAGAATTTAATCTCTCATGTCATAAACGTGTAATTCGTATATATACATAATAATAGATCTTCCAAAAGGCAAATAAGAGATTTGTAAAAATTAATCAATCATTTCTAACCATATTTAATCTTTGATTCTCTCAAACCTTAAGTATATAATTAGATCAAATTTATGAAAATTATCTTAAACAAAAGGCACACACAGAGCCTATTCAATTTAATGGAAAAAAATAGAGAAAATAAATACATACCTTAAGCTTATGGGAACAGTAGTTGAGCAAAGGGAAAAATTACATCAAAAAGCCTTAGGTAAGAGAAGGAAAGAATACACCAAAATTTATATGAACAATACAATAAAATTCAAGTTGTTAACTTGTTGGATTTATTGAAGCTAACGTGTATTCCATAAAATAAAAATAAAAAATAAAGATGGTGTTTACATCCAAAAAAATTTGTCAAACTTCAATGTGAGGGCCCAAATTTTATTACAGAGTATACAATATGATGTAACTTCTTATAATATATGGGTCTTACTCAATCTTTTTTTTTTTTTTTTTTCGGGTCCTATTCATTTCATATGTGGGTTCCACTCGTTTTGAATGGAAAAAGTCACAGTACCAACACACCACATGCTGCCTCTTATTTATTTATTTAACAAAATGACAAATTTTTACCACAATTATATTATGTATCACATTATGAACAAGTGTCTAGCACTTTCACATACATGATTCACCTACCGATTACAATTGACTTACTATGTCAACAATTATGACACGAATTATAGCATTTTACGGGGGTCTTTGAAATTTTGTTTTTATAAACATATACTGGCTATCTAAGGAAAGGCACGGTGGCCTTGTGGGATCCACCACAACATGCAATTCCTTGACCCACTGGCACTTAAAAATCAGGATAAAAGACCCCATCGCATACCTTTAGTGTGATAGTTATTTCATAAGTATAAGTGTTTGTGGGGTGTGGGAGGTAAGGACCGAAATTCAGGTCTTTAGGAAGGAGGTTCACATATATATACACTTAGATTAAGTTAAAGTAAAAATTCTATTTTGTATCAAAAAATCGGGATAAAAGACGACGTAGTGGAAGAGTGTCTTTGCAAAACACTTGCACACAGCTGATAAAACCAATCTCTATCTCATTATTCTTCAGTATTACTCAAACCAGAAATGAAAAACAGAGACTGAAAAATAAACTGGAAAAAACTCAAGTGTTCTTATTATCAAGAGAACAATACAACACATATATATTGGTGAATGGATACAATATATATATAGGTACAGAAGTGAAGGAAGGAGATGAAGCCCAACGGATTCGCCCAACAGATTCTGGTATAACAGAATCATAACCGTTTCACACGAGCCATAACAGAACTATACACGTGCGTGATCCTTCGGTCTTCAATAATCGATATAGTCTAAACGACGTCGTTGGGTTTAATGAGAAACGACATCGTTAGACTTTAAGCGTGTTTTGTGTTTAACCAATTCACTACACGACACCGTTTTGGGCTGAGAACTAGCCGTTGGAATTATTGCTTCTTCTCCTACAATCTTTGATCCTGAGCTTGCACTGTCATCCCCCCTCAAACGAATGGGGAATTTCCACATAAGTTTGGAAGTAAGCCAACGAAACCGAGGAGAGGAAAGACCCTTGGTAAACAGATCAGCAAGCTGATCATGAGTGGAAATAAATTTAAGAAGCAAGTCATGTCCGAGGACCTTTTCACGAACAAAGTGGTAGTCAACCTCTATGTGCTTTGTGCGAGCATGAAACACAGGATTGGAGGCAATGGCCAAAGCACTAACATTATTACACCACAGAAGCGGAGGTTGAGGAAGAAAAATGCCAAAATCTCTAAGGAGCATACGAAGCCAATACAACTCAGGTGTAGTAGATGCTAAAGCACGATATTCAACTTACGTGGAAGAACGAGACACTGTGCATTGTTTCTTAGCAGACCAGGTAATGGGGGAATTACCAAAGAATACTACCATCCCAATAATAGATCGTCTATCCACAGGATCCCGGCCCGTCTGCATCACTATAAGCAGATAAGGAGATAGGACCTGGAGTAAAAGCAATCCCAAAATGAAGGGAACCTTGAAGATACCTCGGGATGCGTTTTGCGGCTTGAAGATGATTTTGGGTAGGTGTGCTCATATGTTTACGAGCCTGTTGAACAGCAAAAGATAAGTCCGGCCTGGTGAAAGTGAGGTCTTGTAATGCTCCAACAAGGCTCCTATAGGATTTAGGATCGGATAAAAGGGTCTTTGTCATTGGGAAGAAGATGATGATTAGGAGAGCATGGGGTCTTGCAAGGCTTGCAATCAGTCATGCCAAACTTCTTGAGAAGATCAGAGGCATATTTGGACTGATGCACAAACAAACCAGAGGAGGTGTAGTCAATCTGGAGTCCAAGAAAGTAGTGAAGCAAGCCAAGATCTTTAATATCAAACTCCTTGCCCAAAAGTGAGATGATGTTAGAGACAAAAGTAGAGCTATTACCAGTGATTATAATATCATCCACATAGAGCAACAAATACACAATGAAAGAGTGATGTCTCAAGATGAACAAATTGCCATCAGCAAATGAAGCACGAAAACCCACATGAAGTAGCTGAGATGTAAATCTCTCAAACCAAGCTCGGGGAGCTTGTTTGAGACCATAAAGGGCTTTATGAAGAAGACACACATGATTAGGAAAAGAAGGATCAACATAGCCTTGAGGTTGAGCCATAAAAACCTCCTCCTTGAGAAGACCATGTAGAAAAGCATTGGAAACATCCAATTGCTTCAATTGCCAACCATGTTGCACAGCCAAAGCAATAAGGAGTCTAACAGTGGCGGGCTTAACCACTTTGGATCAAGGTTTCATCATAATCCAAACCATACTGTTGGAGATAGCCCCTAGCCACTAATCTGGCTTTATACCTTGCAATGGACCCATCACTATGCCTCTTGAGCTTATAAACCCATTTGCAGGTCACAACATTTTTATGTGGAGGAAGAGAAACCAATGACCAAGTCTCATTTGCTTCAGAAAAGACTGAATTCAAAGATCCATGGCAGCCACCCATTGAGGATGTTTGGAAGCAATTTTAAATGAAGGAGGTTCTGCATCGGTATAGTCACATTGCACCTGCATAACTTTAGGCTTATATATTCCATGCTTAGACCTTGTAACCATAGGATGAGTATTTGTGGAGGAAGGAACCAGATCAAGAGGAGCAGGATTGGAAGGTAATACAGAAGGTTGGACAGAAGTCGGTAGCACAGAAGGAGAAGAGGCGGACATCGAGGAAGGAGTATCAACAGGAGGAGGAACAACAGGAATTGAAAAAGAAGTAGAAAGAAATGAAGGAAGAATAGAAGATAACATTTCGAGAATCAAGAAAAAAAAGAAGTTTGAGGAGTAGCATCGGATGTAGGGGATGCTAGAGAAGTAGGGACAGGATGAGACAACCAATCGGATAAGGATGAAGAAAAAGGAACATGAGGATTAGTGAGATTGGGATTAGTGGCAAAAGGAAAGAGAGTTTCATTAAACAAAACATGGCAAGCAATATAGACTCTGTTGGATGTAGGATCAAGACAAATATATCCTTTAGACAAAGGTGGATAGCCAAGAAAAATACACAAGGTAGACTTAGGTTGTAGCTTGTTCTTATTATAGGGTCTAAGAAAGGGATAGCAAGCACACCCAAAGGATTTAAGAGCATGAACAGAAGGTGTTTTAGAGTACAATCTTTCCCAAGGAGACTGAAACTTTAATACAGAAGAAGGAAGCCTATTGATCGGATAAGTGGCGGCGGTGAAAGCATATGACCAGAAATTGATAGGAAGATGGGATTGATAAAGGAGAGCAAGACCTGTTTCAACAACATGTCTATGCTTCCTTTCTGATACTCCATTTTGCTCGGGGGTATGTGGACAGGAAGATTGATGGAGAATACCATGAGCAGAACAATAGGCTTGAAACTCAGCATTAGTATATTCAGAACCATTATCAGTTCTTAGAATTTTAAGTTTGGAATGATGTTGAGTTTCAACCATGTTCTTGAAATGCTTAAAGACAGATAAAACTTCATGTTTGGACTTAAGCAAAAACAACCAAGTAAACCG
Organism: Quercus dentata; assembly: GCA_028216015.1. Taxonomy (NCBI): domain Eukaryota; kingdom Viridiplantae; phylum Streptophyta; class Magnoliopsida; order Fagales; family Fagaceae; genus Quercus; species Quercus dentata. The sequence continues at coordinate 3,491,623 of CP116452.1, read as the reverse complement.
AGTGTAATCATCAACAAAAAGCACATAGTAATTAAAGCCAAGTAAGGAAGTAATAGGAGAGGGACCCCAAACATCACTATGCACAATTTCAAGAATTGAAGTGGAAGTAATTGAAGATTTATTCAAATGAAGTCTGTGCATCTTAGCACTTATACAATGTTCACAAGAGGAACAAACCTCATCAATCATGGACAAAGAAAGAGAGGAAAATACGAGTCTTAAGAACAGAATATAAAACTCTAGAGTGAGGATGACCAAGCCTGTGATGCCGAGCAAAATCGATGTGGTTTGACAGACACAAAGGCGGAGGACTTGAAATGGTTCAATGATGAGGATAGATCGAGAGGGATGGAATAGGATAGACCCCATCTCTACTCAACCCCGCATAGAGGATCTTCCCGTGGACAAATCCTGAATTAAGAACTTGTTGGCATCAAAATAACAAAAAACATTATTTTGGAGACATAGTTTGTGAACCGACGAAAGGTTAGAAGCAAGGTCGGGCACTCTTAGAATATTATCAAGCCTAAAATTATGAGTTAGGGTTTGAAGCTTACCATTCCCAATGTGAGTGATTGGCAGTTCCTGACCATTCCCAACAAAGGATGATCTCATTGCCTTGAATAGGTTGTTGATGAAGAGATAGCTGTGACAGATTGGGAGTTACATGATCCGAGCAGCCTGTGTCGATGAGCCAGGAGTTGGAAGCCCGAACTTGAGCAGCATTGGCCACCATTGAAGCAAGTTTAGCAGGAGCATGCCTTCCTTGATATGCAAAATCCATGCGATGGTAACAATCAAGAGCCGAATGACCATTCTTTCCACATATCCGGCAAGTAGGCCTACTGGATTGACCTTGATTTTGAGAAGACTTAGGTTGATTGAAAGACTGAAATTGAGATGAAAAACCTTGATTACTAGGATTAAAACCTTGGAACCGAGAACCAGATCCACCAAAGTTGGAGTAATTTCCCCCACCAAATTGAGAATTCATTCCACCAGAGTGAGGTCCATGTCCACGAGCACCTCTCCCTCTCTGGTTGTAGTTTCTTCCTCCTCTTCCCTTAGGAAAACCTTGTGAATGGAAGTTTGCAGCCATAGCCATAGAGGCTTGATCAACACCATTAGATCTTTTCTTAATAATTCTCTCTTCAGCATTAAGTAATGCATTCAATTCCTCTATTGACAACACATCACTCCTAGTCCTAATAGCAGAACTAAAGGAGTCATAGCTAGATGGAAGACCATCAAGAACAATGTGGAGAAGCTCCTCATCATCCACAAATACTGAACACATGCAGCTAATCTATCACAAGCTTGCTTAATTCTCTGAAAATAACCATCAATTGATTCATTCCCTTTCTTAATTGCATTCAATTCATTACGGAGACTCATAACATGAGACCTTGAAATTGATGCAAATCTTTTCTCTAACACTCTCCAAACTCCTCTAGCAGATTTTTGCCCAACTGTGAGAGCAAGAATTGCAGGAGAAAGAGTTGAATTCAAGAATGTAAACATCGCTTGTTCGCGATTCTTCCAAGCTATGAATGCTGGATCAATTTCAGTGGTAAAATTACCGGATGAATCCTTAAGAAATCTATCTGGAGCGTTGGTCGAGTCATTAAGAACCTCAATCATGTTGTAGGCATCAAGAATTACTTGATTTGATGTTTCCACACCACATAATTCCCATGATCTAGCTTCACAGTCATCATAGATGACATATTTGATAGCAACAACAACGAAGAGTTTCTTGGCAGACTTGAAGAAGCCATAGCAGGTACAGTACTTGAAGAAAACGATGAAGAAGATGAATTGGACTGAGTAGAGGCCATTGATATGGATCAATGCTCTGATACCATGATAAAACCAATCTCTATCTCACTGTTACTGTATTACTCAAACCAGAAATGAAAAACAGAGACTGAAAAATAAACTGGAAAAAACTCAAGTGTTCTTATTATCAAGAGAACAATACAACACATATACTGGTGAATGGATACAATATATATATAGGTACAGAAGTGAAGGAAGGAGATGAAGCCCAACGGATTAGCCCAACAGATTCTGGTATAACAGAATCATAACCGTTTCACACGAGCCATAACAGAACTATACACGTGCGTGATCCTTCAGGTCTTCAATAACTGATATAGTCTAAACGACGTCGTTGGGTTTAATGAGAAACGACATCGTTAGACTTTAAGCGTGTTTTGTGTTTAACCAATTCACTACACGACACCGTTTTGGGCTGAGAACTAGCCGTTGGAATTATTGCTTCTTCTCCTACAATCTTTGATCCTGAGCTTGCACTGTCAAGACCAATCTCTTTCTACTCTTTTGCCTTACTGCAATCACTTCCCTTGACCTCTCTCCCAAACTTCTTCCTACTAAGAAGAAATCATGGTTGGAGCCTTGGTGGGTGCAATCGTTGGATCATTGCTCTCTGTATCCCTTAAGGCGGCTTATGACAAGTTGACTTCTCCTGAGGTTGTCAACTACTTCAAGCGAAAGAACAATGATTTATTGCTGACAAAATTGAAGATGCTGCTGAATTCTGCTGATGCAGTACTCATTGATGCGGAGGAGAAGCAAATTACAAACTCAGCCGTGAAAAAGTGGCTGGACGATCTCAGAGATGTTGTTTATGTTGCGGATGACCTCCTGGATGACATAGGCACTGAAGCCTTAGTAGCTGAATTTTCGGATGATAATGAGGTACGTAAATTCTTATCTGATACATTTAATTCGTTTGACAATTGGATAAAATCAGATCTGAAAAAAATCGTGGAAAGGTTAGAAAATGCTATGAAAGAAAAGGATGTCCTTGGTCTGAAAGCGTTTGCTGGTGAATTACCACCACGACAATTAACAACTGCTTGTCCCGAAGAATATGGTGTATATGGTAGAGATATTGATAAGCAGGAGATATTTAAGAAGTTGGTATCAGATAGTAATGTTAGTGGGGATGGGATTAGTGTTATTCCTATAGTGGGCATGGCTGGGGTTGGTAAAACAACCCTTGCTCGACTTGTATACAACGACAACAGAATTAAGAAAAATTTTGATATCAAAGCATGGGTTTGTGTTCCTGAAAAAATTGATAATTTCAGAATAGCAAAAACTATTCTTGAGGAAGTCACTTTATCCAATTGCGACATTCAAAACTTGAATCTGTTGCAAATTAAAATAAGTGAGAGTTTAGCAGGGAAGAGATTTCTCCTTGTTTTAGATGATGTTTGGAATGAAAATTATGTTGCTTGGGATGAGTTGGTCAAAGCTTTTAGATGTGAGGCAAAAAAAATTAAGATAATTGTTACAACACGCAGTGAAAAGGTTGCATCAATTATCTGTCATTTTCCACCTCATCATCTAAAACAATTGTTAGATGAAGGATGTTGGTTGTTATTTGAAATACATGCATTTAAAAATGGGAAATCTAGTGAATATCAAGACCTCGAAGTAATTGGTAGAGAAATTGTCCATAAGTGTAAAGGCTTACCTTTAGCTGCAAAAACACTTGGGGATTGTTGCGCTCAAAACAAGACCAAAGAGAGTGGAAAAGGATTTTAGAGAGTGATATATGGGATCTATCAAAAGGTGAAAGTGGTATCCTTCCAGCTCTAAGATTAAGTTATCGTTATCTCTCATCACATTTGAAGCAATGTTTTGCTTATTGTTCGATATTTCCAAAGGATTATGAATTTTCAAAGGAAGAATTAGTTTTGTTGTGGATGGCAGAAGATTTATTGCAGCCATCCAAAGGAAATGTGCAGATGGAAGAATTAGGTGAACAATACTTTGATGATCTAGTAACAAGATCATTTTTTCAACGATCAAGTAACAACCAATCATGTTTCATAATGCATAACCTTGTTAATGACTTGGCAAAATCTATATTTGGGGAATTTTGTTTTAGGTTGGACATCAACGATTTATCTGAAATGACAAAAAAGACACGTCATTTGTCATATTTTACAACTGAATTTGATTCCTTAGGGAAATTTGAGGTGCCTTATAAAGCCGAGGGTTTGCGGACCTTCTTGGGACTAAAATCATCATTTGAGCTGTCTTCACCATCAAATAAGATAACACTGATGGTGACAGATGGTTTGCTGCAAAAATTTCAGTGTTTACGGGTGTTATCATTTTCTACCTATAAAAACATAATGGTGCTTAAATCTATTGATAATTTGAAACATCTACGTTATTTGAATCTTAGTAGCACTAACATCCAAGACTTACCTGATTCTGTGTGTAGATTGTATAATTTGCAAACCTTGTTATTGCGGGAATATCGATTCCTTGAAAACTTGCCAATCAACATGGTAAGCCTAGTAAACCTACAGTACCTTGATATAAGTGGAACTGTTTTGAATGAGATGCCATTACAGATGGGTCAATTAAGAAGCCTCCAAAAATTAAATTCTTTTGTTGTGGGAAAAGACAGCAGGTCTAGCATTAAAGAATTGGGGAAGCTTTGACATCATTCTGGAATATTGTCTATATCAAACTTGGAAAATGTCCTTTCCAGTGAAGATGCCAAGGAGGTTAATTTGAAGGATAAAAAGTACTTGTCAGGGTTGGAGCTGCAATGGGGACGGGGCCATATCATCTCCCAGGATGGAAATGAAATAGATGTGCTGAAGCATTTGTGTCATCATACAAACTTGAAATCTCTCACCATCCGATGTTATTATGGTAAAACATTTCCAAATTGGTTAGGAGATACTTCATTCTCTAATATGGTGTTCCTGAAGATTTGTGATTGTGAGTGTTGCTCGGCCTTACCTCCACTTGGAAGTCTACCTGTCCTGAAGAAACTCTCAATTGAAGGCTTTAATGACGTGGTAAATGTGGATAAAGAGTTCTATAGGAATGACTCCATTACAACTATGCCATTCAAATCCCTCGAAACATTAACATTTAAAACGATGCCAAAGTGGAAAGAATGGGCCACATTTGAAGGTGACATTTTCTCTACTCTTCGAAAACTTCACATTATTAACTGTCCCGTGCTAATTGGGAATCTACCCAAAACCCTTCCCTCTTTAACTGTACTTGAAATTACAAATTGTAAGCCGCTTGTTGCTTCACTTTCTAGTTTTATGGCTCTCCGTGAATTGCACTTGACAGACTGTGATAAGGTGCAATTGAGGAAAGTACCAACTAGTCTCAAAAGTCTCACAATTGGAGGATGCCATACACCTCTCCCAATGGGTGGTCTACCCGGTACATTAAAATCACTTGTAATCTCTGGGATATTACAATTGTCAAGGGATTATAGCTATCCATCAGTTGAAACCTTGAAAGTAAAGAAGGGCCCTGGTTTGCTCTGGTCTTTACCACTAGAGTTATTCCCAAAGCTCAAACGAGTTGACAAAGTGCTGTAAGCTGAAACCATGGTGTTCCAAAATAAATAAGACGAATTGGTCCAAGATTGCTCACATCGAGATTGACAACAAGTGATTCCACGTAAGCGATAAGTCAACAAGCGCTTTTCCCAGGTAATTGTTCTGCACTAGTTTTAATTTTATTATTGCACAATTTGTTTATTCTGATGCACCATCACTACCAGCGTTTTAATTTTGTTTGTTATTACCAAGAATCCTTATTCAAAGAATTTGCTTTTTATATTATTTTATTTTATTTTTAAATGGGCTTGCATTTGGTTCGGGGAGCATAAATTAAAATCTCAGACAAAATTTCTTTTATAAATAACTTATATTGTGTATTTTTCAAAAGATTATTTGTCTATTCATCAAACTTAATAACTCCTAGCCATAAAATAGCGTCATCAATATTTTAAAATCTTTTGTAACAAATCATTTTGTTTCATCTTTATTTTATTTTATTTTTTTTTTATGAGAAGCTTGAAAAAAAAATGATAATACAATTAATGAAAATGGACAAATAAAAATGACTGCATCAATTTGAGACTTTTTTAAAAAAAAAAAAAAAAAAAAAAAGCCTACAAACACACAGCTAACTCAAATTAGCAATCAACCGTGTTTTACATATAGAGAGGAAAAAAAGAAGATTTTTTCTTCAATTTAAGTTTTAATCAATAAGAAAATCAATGGCTATTAGTTATTGGATTTTTTTCATGATAATGTTTTGTTGTGGAAATATTAAAATTGGGTTTTATAATATTTAGGCTTGTTTATGTTGATAAAGACATCACATGGCTTAACTCTACATGCCATATACCATGTTTTATGATAGCACAATTTTAGTTTTGGTTGGATTATTTATATTGTTTTAAAAGAAAATAAAATTATAGGAAAACTTCAAAACATCGAGAAAGTATATATATATATATATATATATATATATATATATTTCTAATTGTAGAAGTTAATATATTTTTGGTTACCTATTAAGAGATGTTAAATGCTATTCTACCCAAGACCTTGGAGAGAGAGAAGAAAAAGAAGAAGAAGCACTATATCATGCTAATTAACAAAAAAATTAATGACCTATGCGATTTTCACATGGCGGTATATGCTCATGTCCTTGCCTTTCTTTTGCAGGGTCACTTTCTGTTGTCAATGACAAGTGCCTTACCCTTCGCAGTCAATTTTATGCCACAGCTAGTTTGATCCTTTAGCATTGTGTACAAGCTCTTATGGGTCTGTTTTGATTGAGCTTATTTTTGTTGAAACCGAAAACCAAATTGAAAACATCTTTGTAGAAAATAATTTTTAAATGTGTAAATAGTGCTATGGGACCCATTTTTAATGAAAAAGTTGCTGAAAAGTGGAATTTGTGGCTTGAGTTACACATGTGCACTGTTCCCCGTGGAAAAGTCAACCTTTGCGGCTACTGTTCATGAACATTGCATGAACATGAGCCGTATTACTCCATGAAACGCGTGAAAAAAAAAAAAAAAAAAAAAAAAAAAAAAACCCAGAAAATGCAAACTTGTAAACGCAGACGCCCAATCCAAACGAATACTATATGTCTTCAAGTCATATACAGTTCATCCTTATTTAACCCAAAAAAAAAAAAAAAAAAATTTACTCTCATTCTTTCGGAGCTGCTTTGGCTTCATTATACATTCACTGCATTTCTACTTTGGACTTTTGATATACAAGACAAAGACCTTTAAGGAATGATTAACCCAAGGCGGGACATTTTTTCCAGCATATGTATTTGATGATTAACAATTTTTTTTTGTAAGTTTTAGACTATTTTAAGTAATTATTGGGATTTGACTTGGGCAATATGGTGTGCTATTTAATCTTAGGTAGACACTGGGGCAGTTGAAAGCTATGCTACTTCAAAAACTTCCTACATATCAATTGAAACACGCTGCTTGTGTGTAGAGAGGGACTTGCTCAGGCTGTCTTTGAGATTTCAAAACTTGTGGTGAATTGGAATATGTATAGTCCTCTCTAGAGGACAGGATGCTGCTTTTGGTTCTTTCTTCTATTCCTAACTTGAGAGAGCATAAATGGTTCAGCTCTTGACTACTCTTGCTGTCCTCACCAGTTGGACCTGTCAAACTCAAACACCCTCTCTTACTACCATAAATTTTATTGTCCTATGGTGAGGCATTGCAGCTAGATTGCTCAGGTGCTTGTTCAATGACAAATCAAGGCCAATTTCAAGGCACTCTCATGTCATTACCAGCAATTATTAATCTATATATTACTAAAAGCTAAAGCGTAGCGTTTAATGCATTGCTCTCACATTGCGCCACACATCACCGCCATGTCATTCTTTTTTTTTTCTTTTTTAAAATATAATTTGTCCTACAATTTTAAAATGGTTTTTACAATTTTCAGCCCTATAAATGCAGCCCACTACTTATTTATTTACTTCCACTATCACCCTATAATAAATCTATATAATTAATCCAGCCCACTTCTTATTTATTTAGTTCTACTATCAAGCCCAACCCAAAACCTTTTCAGTTCAGCTTTAGGGTTTTGTGTGAGTTTTTTTAGCTTAAAGGAAAAAAAAAAAAAAAAAAAAAAAAACAAAATGTTGAAGCCTTTCAAGCTTTAGGGTTTTTTTTTTTCTTTTTTTTTTCCTTACCATTTCATCTCCCTACTACTTCTTCAATCTTTCTCCCTTCCTTACCTTTTCATCTCTCCACTACCTTCTACATTAATATCATTCTTTCTCTTTCCCTTGATCTTCCTTTATTTTTGTCTCTTCTTATTCACACCCTCTTACTATAAATTTGTTACTATCTCTTCTATTCTATGCATAGTTTTCTCTCACAAAAAAAAAAAAAAAAAAAGTTTCCCTCTCTCTCTCTCTAAATTTTTTGGTGAATTTTTTTTATTTTTCTTGCATCTCTACTTTAGGTTGATAATTTTTTATATTCTTTAAAACTCTATTTTGGATTAATGCGATTTAGTTTTGTTTATTAAATTGTGATTTAGTTTTGTTTTTAATTTTTTTTTTATTCTCTTTGATTGTTAAATGTTATCCTATTGCGTTCTAAAGAATTAAATATAGCATATAAAAATATAATATAATTCTATTACATAGCATGATTTGGATAATTTGGTATTTATTCTGTTACATAGCATGATTTTTTATAGTGCTCAATTTATATGTTAAACTATGAGAATTTACTAATTTTTGTTTATTTTCTAATCCTTTGTAGTGGACAAAGTACTCTTAATAGTTGTATTAGAAGTACTTTATAATGCCATTTATTTAAAGAAAATCGAATGTTAGCCAAACGAAAATAATCGGATAGGTGACAAATTTTAACTTTTGCAATTTTATTTTTTTTATTATTATTTTATAACTATGCATGTATAGAAATTTAATTCTTAGATCTTGCTAATAATTGTTTATTTGATAATATGTTTTGGGCAGCCGAAATTATAATTTCTACAAAGAAAATAACCTTAATAGATTATCAAAAACAAAATTTTATCATAATATTGGTTCAATTAATCATTGTTAAGTTTTATTAATTTTTTTTTTAGTTTACGTTTTTTTGGTGTTTTGGATTGTTCCTATATTACATCTATGATTGTTCCTATAATAAATAAAAATATAATTATGAAATACATTACTTATTATTAGATTAGTTTAAATTGTAAAAAAAAAAATAATAATAATAAAACCACCATAAAAATAATTATCACGCGCAATGCACGGGTTCATGGCTAGTACATTTTTAAAAGCCAAAGATGATCTTTGCCTGTGGTTGTTAGGTTTGTTCAATTGAGTTGTTCTTCTTGGTATAAACTTTAGGCCTATAATCATAATTTTTTTTAAAACTTTGTCAATTCTTCCGCAGGTTTTCAGATTCAAATGCACAAATTATTGATGCATCTGACAATATTATATGTGACAATTCCTTCAACTCATTTTATCGATGAATAGAATATTTATAAACCTGATTGAGAGCTGAGGGGGTTGCTACCATCCAAATGAATCTCCTGCGATCAAAACTTCCAAAGAGCTTTTTATGTCCAATGAGTTGGTGTCTTCTGTCAACATGTTCTGTTTACTTCAAGTTTGGACTGCCATATATACAGTGTTTCAATGAAGAGCATTGAAGGTAATGGTGCCTCTTAGCTCCAATTTCATCTCGTTTGTGACACCTTGACAACTAGATGACAAAGTCATTATATGAACTAAAATTCCAATTTGAGCCAAGCCACCATTTTACAGTTAGGTACTTCATTCTACTCGACCAGTTTCAGTTTGATTTTATTTATATCTTTTTTTTAAATTTATCTTTTGATAAATACATCTCAAAAAATGTTTGAAGGATTAGCTGAAGAACGCCTTCCAGAAGATAGGGTTGCCTATCTCCCTTTATTTATTAAGCATTGTTGAGTATTGTCCTTTCTTGAAGGAATGGTGCCATAAGAAGATGCAAAAACAAGGGTGAATTTCTCATTTTAACAGCATGTGAATCAATAATGAAGTGATCGTGATTCATATGAGCTGAAAGTGTAGGCTGAGTCCCCATCTGCTGTTTTCTTCATTCACATCTCAACATTTTAATATTAAAGTAAGGTATATCCTTTTCTACAGGAACCTGCTAGTTGTCAAATTGATTTAGTACCTTTTTTATTGGATAATCAAATTTTGATTGGTGTGAATTCTGACAAAGCAAAAGGCTTTCCTGCTTGCTTCCTTTACTTTTTCAGACACCATGATCAATTTCTCTGTTTGAATATCTATCTCTCATGTGACTATGCGAGCACCTGAAACTAGAAGAAGCCCATACAAAATCGTGGGGAGGTCTGCAATTCTTCAGGTTTGTTCAGTTGATATGTGTTTCTATTAGATTCCCGTTGCACTATGCTCCATTCCTCATTGTGTTCTTTTGTAGGGGAATTTCTTTTTGTCAATAACATTTGCCTCACAATCTGTGTCAAATTTGTGTGACTAGTTGCTTAAGATTTCTAAAATTCTCAAGTAGTTACAAGTCACCATTAAAATTAAAATTGAAAAAATAATAAAAAACTATTCTTGAGGATATCTGTATTGAAGAGTCCTTTTCATACCAATGTATTTGTTGATTAACAGATAATTTTTGGGGTTTGAGCAATGTTTTTGTAGCATATAATTTATTGTAGACATTGTGGCAGTTTGAAGCAACTTTGTTTGCGTACCTTCTTACCATGGACATGTTTTTCATGGCAGACAACTGCTTGATCTAACAACTCTGGTCTGTGTTATATAATCTTTTCTTTCTTTTTCTTTTAATGTTGTTGTTTGTTTCTTTTTTCTTTTTTTTTAGGAGAATAAGAATGGTTTACAGGGGAGAAAATTGAACAAGGAATAAGAACTCAAAAATGTTCCAAAAAATAGCAAAAAAATGTTTTTTAAAAGACAATCTCTCCCCCTTTAAAAGACTCCCTCACCCCCTCCACCCCCCCAAAAAAAAAAACAAAAATCAGTTTCCTTCAGAAATAACAAGAAGATTAACGTGTATTAGAACATATTTTTCCACTTCCTATGTTTTTAAATATTTAATTATGCCTTTTTTTTCTCTCAACTCCTTTCTTGGCCTGCGTTTTTTCTGGATATACTGGAATTTTCCAGGTGCTGAATATTTGGCTTTCGTCTTTAGTACTCAAGTAATCTAAATCATATTTCCATAAGAAATTTCAAGCCAGCTTTCATCTTCCATATTCATTGGGAAAAGTAAAGAATGATGTAATTGGGGTGGACAGCTAGATACTAATTAAATAAATACAATCATTGGTTACTTATTTCTTTAGATCGAATGCTAGTGAAGGATAAAACCTTGTTCATTATTTATTATGTTTTCCAATTTTTGTTCTGTTAGCAGAATCTCCTTCTATTGGCCTGTTCCAAGAAGAGCATTGATCTGGTGCATTTATATAGGAAGTGCAATGGTTTCGCAGATGAGATTTGAAACTTATATTTTTAAGGCTGTCCTTTGCAACAATGATTGTGGCAGACGGAGTCTAGGTAAGCGTTGTACAGGATTGCTGATGTCTATCACATACAGATTGACAGCCTTCACAAAATGAAGTTTATGTGCAACGATTTAATTTGGCACCCAGAGAACTTCAAACAATTTATAGTACGTTCCACACTCTTAGACAATGTTGTGGCTTTCTCAGCTTTACTACCAGCAATTCCAGCTAAACATTATTCTTTGTTCTGTTTTAGTTTATATATTATTTTCAAGGATGCTGCATCATTCAATATGTTTTCCAGTTGACATGTATTTCTTTGCATGTTCATTGGGTGCTTCCAACAATAATATCTTGTAAATAGCTCCGTGAGATTCAAGCGAACCAACTAAATCGGAGGTGGCTGCAGCAAACCAACTAAATCTTCCTTTGCACTCAAGTCTTCCGGTAAGTATTCTAATCTTATCATTCTTCAAGACTATAAACAGCTGTAATTCCCCCTTTTTTTCCCAAGAATTCTAGCATAAATTTCCTAAGCTCTATTGTTGCTGGAGCCAGGAGGTAGGCTCTGAGAGCATGTATTGTTTGCTTTTGTTCAAGATTGGACTTCCAAGAGCAATTGAAAAAGTGGCCACAGTTGGACCTCAGTTTTAGCTTTGAAATTTGATTAAAATGAAAGCATTTCCTTTAGGCAAATTGAGTATGAACCATGATATTGAATTTTACAACTTGATTATTTTATAATTCTTTTCCTTTTTGCACATGGTTATTGAATTTAATTTATATTTTCTAGGACTCTTCATTTGCTCCACGACAGAATTGAGGTTGGGAAATTTCGGAGAAAGAGTACCTTTAAATGAATATTAACAGTGGCAGCATTTCACAGCTCACCAGGTACTCCATCCTAGTTCCCTCTAAACTTGTTTGATATAAAAATATTATAACGAACAAGACTGCTCCTGCATTTATGCATTTCCATGCTTCAAATCAATTGAATCCTTGTTTTTCCCCTTCAAAAATATTAAAAAATTATAAGCAGCATATCAAGTTTCTGGTAGTCCTCACTAAAACTTTTACTTTGTTTATGCACACGTCATATATTTCTTTTACTTTGTTTACGCACACATGAAAAAGGCCAATGTTTTGGCTTTTTCAGCTCACCACCATCAAATTCCCTCTTTGGCTTTGGATAGGTTTGGTGTCTTATCCACAGATCACTAGAAATTTTTTGTTCAAGCAATCCAGTAATATAACATCGCAAGAGATTGCAAGGAACAAATCTACCTGACTTCAGGTTAGTCCTAGGTGCCAATGCCATCCTCTAATTTTCTTACAGATGCATACAAGTGCAATTTTGTTGTTGAATTTTCAAGGCCAGTGCAGTAGTTCCAATGAGAACTATGTGGGCTTGCTAGTCGTGAAATGCATAAAATCCATACAAATGGATCATGCAACTAAATGGGGTTAGCTCATTTGCTTCAAACCATTGCTCTGGTTTGTCATTATCTAACAAATAGAGAAGCATTTATGAACAATTCCTTCATTGCTAAAAGAATTTCTTCTTCTGTTTTACTAACCAATATTTTGGTGCTTGATAATGCCAAGTTATATCCCATTGAATACCTATCAAAACAATTATTTCCCACTAAACATAATTCTTTTTTTATTTATTTTCATAACATGACTGTAAAAATCCACCATCCAGAATGGATATATCACAAGCAGAAAATGAAACGGTGGATTTTATTTTACTTATGTAATTAAAGTGGGGTCAAGGAATGAAATTCAGTAAATTTCATATGACTCAGTTTAAATCCAATTTACATAATCAGATGAAACAAACACACCAGCAAGTGGATATGGGCTTAATAAGATACACTATTCAAGATTTTGGAATTGGTGGTGAACTTGAAGATGTGAAGTCCTGAGGACAGGTTGCTACTTTTGGTTTTCATCTTTCTAACTTCAGACAGCTCAAAGGATCACAAATCACTACTCTAGCTTTGGTTGCTATTGTCACCAGTAGGAGCTACTGAACTCTCTGTTTTACATGAAGATTATTATAAAGTCCTATGTTGAGACAATGTTGCCTGAAAGAGAGGAAAAGCTGGTTGCTGTGCCATTCTTGAGGCACTCATGTCAATACCAGTATTATGTGATCTCCAACTGGAAGAAGGTGCTATGTGATTGCAGGTTCGTTCAATTGATTGATTTAATTATTTTCACCAAGTTAAAAGTAGATTAGTAATGAGCTTTATAGATCTTCAATCGATTTATGTTTCTTAATATAAGCTTTGGACTTTTATCGACTATCGAGTGATTATTGTTAAAATCTTTGCAAACTCTTCCACAGATTTTGAGACGCAATATGTGCAACATGTTCAAGGCTTCTACAAATGGTATACTCGGCAATTGGGTCACATAATTCTATTTACCGCCTGATTGAAGATTTGTGATGGTTGCTACAAGCCAAGTTTACTAGCCGCAATAAAAACTTCCAAAGAGCGAAATTTACATCAAATGAGTTGCAATGATGAATGTCCTGTTAACATGTTCTGTTTACTTCAAGTTTAAACCTCCCTTTGCACAGTTATACTATGAAGAGCATGGTGCCCCAAAACTCCAATTTTCATCACCTATATTTGGTTGAAAAAAATTTTGGCAGGCAATTTGTATGATATCATTTGTGATTGTGACATGTCTAGAACTTTTTCATTTTCCGTGAGTTTTCTAGGATGTCTTCCAAAAATATTTTCCTGAATTTGTCTTCCTTGGTTACTTCTTCAATGCTATCAAGTATTCACCTTATTTTTAGCAATTTTGTTTTCTCTTAAGAATTCTATATATTGTGCCCATCTTTGATAATTTTGGCATCTGTCTTGTTTGTTAGTTTCGTGGGCTTTGTATAGTGTTCGCTCCAGCCTAGGAGGACTAATTTTTCCTTAGAAATTGATACAAGTACAAGATTTGAAAATATTAAGGGGGTGTTTGGTAGAGGAGTTTGAGTAATATTGTTTGAGTATTTTTGATATACATGTGGGTGAAAAAGTGTATTATGTTGTTTAAAATGCTCAAAAGTATGTTCAAACACACTTACCAAACAGGGCCTAAGCGGTTTAAAGGCATCACTTTATGGAAGTGCCAAATTTGCTTAGTCAATTGAATTTCAACACAAAATGTTTTTGAGATCGTAGTGAGATCAAAACAGTTTCAACTTCAATTTTACACAAATTGATATGACAAAGGAGCATGAGTTATTCAATTTTGGTTTCAAGTGAAAGACATTTAGGTATTTCCATAGTTTTCAAAACCGGACCGGACCGGGAGGTCGGACCGTGAAAACCGAAAATCAGGATGAAAACCGGTTTTTTAAGCCTAAAGAACCGAATTTTTTGTTAATTTTGTGAACCGCTAAAACCGGGATTGGACCACACAATCGGGTGAGAACCGTGCGGTCCAACCCCTTAGCAATTTTTTTTTAAAAAAAATAATAACTTAACATAATTTTATTCTACTTAATTAAATTATCTATCTCTTACAAGGAATAAAAAAAAATTATAATTAAAATCCTTCAAAGATATTCAACTTTACTTCAAAAATTAATCATAAATTTTAATGTTTTCATCGTTATTATTTTATTTTATTAACTTTCTTATTTAATTATTAAATATATGCTTGAAAATCATTAAATTTTCCTCACATATATAGATATATTTTCAATTTTGCTAGTTTTATAAATTTAATATCTATATTTAGGCTTTAATTAATTATTAAATTAATTATAACGTCATCACGGTTCGACCCCGGTTCGACCTCAAAAACCTTGAACCTCTCCTCTTTACAATTCAATGAATAGTCCAGGTCTGAAAACCTTGGGTATTTCAAGTGAGAGACATTTTAGTAGTCTATTCCTTGGCAAACAAGTTCGGGTTAAAAGCTTTGACTAAAAAAGTTGTTCCAATGACCCTTTACTCGATCTATGATAAACCAGGTCGATCCGGAATGGTCCATATTTTTGTTTACATAAAAGAAAAGTTTAACATACTTTCTATCCTCTTTTTCGTATTTCTTTTAATACAAATAATTTTTTTTTTTAAGTCAAATATTATAAGTGGAAATACATAATTCCATTAACTTATCATCTAATTAATAGTCTTTTAGTCTAATAATTTCACAAAAGAAGAAAAAGAAAATGCGTATATATGCAACATTAAATAAAGTAAAATGGCCTATAAACTAATTATGCTTTTGGATTAATTTTTTGTTGAAAGTTAGCAAAATTGTAGTTACACTTAAAAAAAAAAAAAAAAAAAAAAAAAAAAAAAAAAAAAAAAACCTGTACAAAAGCAAATATTGTAAAAAATTTAAAAGAAAAGACTAATCCAAACTCATATAATATATATAGTTTTAAGTATAAAATATAACATGTTCGATAAAGTAAATAATTAAAAAAATTTTAAAATGAACTTATGAAAAAACTACCTAATGTTAATAGTGGATTCAATACTAAAAACATTTATATTTGAGAATTGCTCATCAAGTTGATGAGTAATGTCTAGGGTCATCCAGATTGATCCGTGCTTTGACCCACCCGAAGAATCGACCGGACCCGACCCTAATTCAGCCGACCCAACTACTCTAGCAGGTCGGCAGCGGGTCTTCACCACTAGAAACCGATTCCGATGGGTCGGTTTCGGTTTTCCTCCCCTAAAACCCGAACCGACCGAAAGACTTACAGATTCCGGCCAAAATTTCGAGAATCCAAGAAAGAAACCCAGATTCTGACAATATTTCCCTTAGATCCGGTGAGATTTTGACCGGATATAGTGAAATCTCATCAAATCCGGTGAGATTTTCACGGGATCTAGCGAAATCTCCTCCGGATCTAAGGGAAATATCATCGAAATCTGGGTTTCTTAGCTGGATCTGTGTTTTTTTCACCGTTTTCTCCCCGTCTTCTCGGATCTATGACTTCGATCGACCTGCCCGCCACCTGTTGATGGTCTAAACCGCCCGACTCGATTACTCCGTGGGTCGGGCGGCGGTGCATTTTTCCCACGATTCGGCGGGGTCTGCATTCGGGTTGGGCACAAACCCGACCCGGACCGACCCATGGACAGCCCTAATGTCATAAGTATTTTCATTTACCATATGGAAAATTCCATACAACTACAATATACAAATATATGGTGAAAATAATTCCAAAAAAATTAAGTTTAAAATCCTATATATAGTAAAGGCTTGATGAACGCTCGGATCAAGTATGGGTTTGACCTAGAGGAGTTAGGTCCAAATCAAATACAGAAACTTATCAAACTAAACCAGTTGCTATTTCCATATCCTATTTTTTCAATCGGGTTTGGACAGAGTAACAAGTTCAGGTAGGAATAGCAAAAATTCCCTGGCCCAAAAAGACAACGGAACAGTGGTATATGCCATGAAAGTAATCTCATATATAATATATCTCAATTTTGATTTCTTAGTGTATACTAACTAAAAGTAGCACAAAAATTGTCAAACAGCACTCGGAAATTTTTTGAACGCCAAAACCCCATTCACATGAATCATATATGGCATTTTTTTTACCAACATTTTCAATCCCATACCCGAGCTTATTTTGGTTTAACTAGGGGAAAATAAATAGTATTGCGGTAGATATGCAACCCCAATAGAAAATTTGGGTCTAGCATACCTAGAGCCTATAAACTCAAAGAGTCCAACATCCACTTAAAAAACAACTAATATCTCCGTGTCAAGCTCATTTTAGTTCTTCTTTTTTTTATTAAAAAAAAAAAAAAAGAGCTCATTTTAATAAATTTCCCATATCCTCAACTTATTCTTTTTTTTTTTTTTATTTTTTATCCTTAACTTATTAAAAAACTTTAATTATTCATAAACTGATTATATATCCAGCCCAATTGAAGTTGCAATTTACCAAATAGGGATCTTAATCACATTTAAAAAAATAATAATAATAAAAAAAAAAAGCCTTTCTATTTGATAGACTTAAAACACCCAGCAATTTGAGATAATAGTATAACTGAACAAATCCCAAATTTCTTACCTAAACTGAATCTTATATTCTTTTTTTATTTTTTTTTTATTTTTTTGAGAAACAAACACACACAGGGGAGAGGGAAAAGAGTTCTAACACAAAAGCACACCACAACTCCACAACTCAACTGAATCTTATGTTCAATTCTATAATTAATCACGATCTTATCATTATTCACCATATTAAAGGTTCATGCACGTCAATTCAGGACCTCAATTTCACATTATTAACAAATTATCATTTTTTAAGATAAGTAAATACGCATATTTCGATTACAACCGGAGGAAAATGAAAGACAACAACAACAATTATAACTTGAGTTTGGTCTTGCATATAGACTCAACTGTCTGAGGACTAATAAAAACAGATATATTACAATTGTTATAAACGGTGGCATGGAACTTGAAGATGTTTAGCACAATCACTTTCCCAGGCAACACGGCTGTTGAAGTCAAATTCAAGCTCCCACCAGCAAAATCAGATAATAAATGGGGATTGATTAGCAATTTACCAGCCTTAAGCTCCACAGAAGTTGTAATGTTAAGCTTGTGGCGTGCAGGCACATATCTTTGCTCTATTGAAGCTTCACCCACAACTTCCCCATGATAAGTAACATAAGACGTGGTGTTTTTGTACTTGAAGCTTCCATAGTTTGGGTTCTCAATTGCAACAACAGTGCCTAATGACAATGTGACATTAGGTGTTAAGGCTGAGAAGTCAATGTTTTTTATGCCTTCAGGGTAGAGGGAAATTTTGGGGTCTTTAGGCTTGAAGATGGTAAAGAACAAGGTCATGATAACAATGACAAAGATAACAAAGAAAGTTGCTGTAACACCACAGCATAGTTTATGACTTCTACGGGAAGGTTTGCCATTAGCCATGTTCTCAGATTAACAATAGGCTTTAAGAGATTTTTCCCAAGAGGAATTCTATAAATCAAGATACTACTAACATATTATTTAATGTAAAGTGAATAGCAAATATAATGAGAAAAATCCCAAAATAGTACGAACACAACACTAGCCTCAAAGTTCTTTCAATTCACACCATTACAGTGAAATTCAACGGAACTAAGATCAAAACAAGAAAGAAAGAAAAGGGTTGATAAACAGCATGTGGGGTGGTTCAATTTGTCAAAAAGTATTCAAAATCAAGGTCGTTCACTTTCGGTGGAGCCGATATTTATTAGCAGAAATTTTGACCAAACAGTGGCCCTGGTGACTTACTTCGGTTTATGAGCCACACAACATCACTAGTTCAGACAAGGTCGTTGACGCCAAGTCCACACTCGTTCGAATTTTGGTTTGAACAATCCAAGAAAAAGGAGGCGAGTCTAAGTTTTTGTTTTCCAAAAGGGCTGGTGTGAATGAGACAACTTTTAGATGAAAGTGTTGCCAGTGGATAAAACTGTGGTGGTGTGAGCTGGTTTCAGTGCAAACTACAAAGAAAAAGAGAGAGACAGAGATATTTAGAGAGGAGATAATTCAAATCCGTGTGGTTTAATAAAGAACAAGTGCAACTGCTTCTATGGACCAAAATAATTTCTAATTTCCCATTGCAGGTGATAATTGCAAGGCATATAATTTACAACCTAATTGAAAACAAACTTTTGTTAAAAATTCATGGAGTTAATATTGTTGCCAATACTTGCCATGGATAATCCATTTTAACTAGATGGTTAATATAACATATAAGAATACCACTTAACCAAAAACTTTAAGTCTATGAGTTTGAACACAACTATGTTATGTTAATCACCCACTTTTCTTCTTAATATGCATAGTGGGAGTTCAATAACACACATATATCCAACATTAAATAAACAAAATAAAATTGTGTCAAAATCCAAGATTATTGCAAAATGTGATTTATTAAAAGCCTAATTCTCTCTCTGTAAAATCCTAGCACAAATTAGGTGATTATGCAGAGGAAGTATGTAAATCTTCATATTGAAATTGATAGGGAAGAGGGAGATATATGTGAAAGAAGAGATCAAGAGAACAATGCAAAAGAAGTTATCATGACATCTCACCTAGGGAACAATTTTTTTGTTATTTTCTTCTTATTCGTATATAGAAACATTACTTAAAAATATTAGTGTAAACAATATGACTTATGTTTTACCATCCTAAGAAGGATCCTATCTTTGATGTCTTAGATGGTATATAATCATTCAATAATCTTGTTTCCATAAAAATTTAAAAAAAAAAAAAAAGTGTTGTTGCTTATGCCAAGAATTTCTATGTTTTTCCTACTAAAAAAAACACTTAATGAACATTTGGGCACACATGAATAATACTCTAACAAATGAAGAGTATACATCAATGAATAATTCTCCCAACTAATAAATTTAGAACAGGCACATAGCATGGGTGAAAAGTAGTTAAAATTTTGTTTTGCACATTTGAACTATAATTTTCTAAATCATACCTATGAATTTTCTTATTAGCATAAATTTTTTTGTCTATTGACAGAAAAGAAATGAGGATTCACTCCTGTGTTGAGACTAGTCACGAATTAACAAAAAATAAAAGGAAATAAATGCACTTGAGTTAAGGCGGTTGATTTTGACATTCAAATCAAATCATCAGTTTTGGTAACATGGGCAATGTCTTCCTCCTCTTCACTTTGACCTTCTTTTCCACTTTTAAAGGACATTCAAACCTCTGTTAATAAAAGAACTTAATTTGGACTAGTTGACTAGACTTAGAAATAAAGAACGTTCTCTAGAAAATTCATCAAAAGCTTTATATGCGTGTCCCACGAGTGGCACACATATTCAAAGAAGTGAAAAATGCCAGAGACCCCTGAATTGTAATACTGTGATGGAGAAAGTGAACGTTAAGATTGGGTTAAAATTCTTGACTATACATGCGTGATATGTTATATGTCGTTTTACTTATGTCTTTGATGATAAACGCAAAGCTACAGGTCGTTTAACTGAAGTTTGTTAAATAGCCGTTAAGGCTGTGAGTTTGTTGCTGTTGTTCAGTTTTACTTTGGCGCTAACCTCTGTTTTCTAAGTATATCCACTTTAATGATGTGGTTTATGAATTGCTTCGCTGCATAAAGACAAGGGCAAGTGAGTTCTAGATTAACCTCTCCTTTCAGTAGTCTGCTGCTCTTCTTTGAATGCTCTTTTTTAAGATATCCTGTGCAATCGGTTATGCTTTTGAAAACATTTTGTAATAAATTATCTCATGCAAATGTTTAATACTTATTATATTATTTTGGGAATCAACTTCAATTATATAATATAATATGTCATTAGAAATATTTTGCAAGAAATTATGTTATGGCTTATGACTTATGTTTAGTACTTCTTAATATATGTTATAATATTTTGACAATTAACTTTGATTATATGACATCTCATTAGAAAGAGATAAAATGCAAATTAGTAAAATTAATATAGTTATGAATATGAGCTTATTATGCAAGTAAATTGAAAAACATGTAATCATTTTCATTGACTTAAACATTTATTTTTTGTGGGTTACAGTTAGCTCAATATATGGTCTCTTAAAATTAGTGCATTGGTCTGATAATAAAAAGCAATTATCATGGTAGACATCATAAGTTGAAATTTTATGGTCACTATATTCTTAACTACATGTTATTAAACTTGATTTGTAGAATGCTATATTCCAAAATAAATAGCATTAAAAAGATCTAACCATTAAAAAAATAACTCTAAATATTTATCGTTTTTTACCTCATTTACAAAATAAATAGCATTTTTTTTTTCTCCTTGTTAATTGCTTTCCATCTACAATTTTATTGCAATTTTACAAATTAACAAGGCAACCACTTCTCTTTCTCTAGTATCCTTGTTAAAAAGAAAAAAAAAAAAAAAAAAAACTTGTTGCACACACCTCTACTCACAAAAAAGCAATTGAAATTGCACTACTTAAAAATAAATAAATAAATAAACACTAAGGCAACTGCAACAGTAATTGTTCATAGACTTTCTACAGCAACAGAGAACTTCCCCAGTTGGATCTATAATTAGAACTTCCCCATGCCAAACGCTACTCATGCTCTGGAACATATCTTGGGTAAAAATGCCTCCATAAAGTGGTGTAATAAATTGTTTGTGGCTCACGTTTTGGAGAGAGAAGGAATTAGTGATCACACCCTTATAAATCTCATCAAGTTCCTTATGGTCATGTTCTTGAGAATTTTCAAGTTTTCCCATTATTTTCATCTCATTATCTCTTTTGTCAATGCCAAAATTACTCCCATCTTGAGAATCTTCAATTTTATTTCCTGGGCACTTCAATACACTTCTCATTTCTCAATAGCATAATAACCTTCATTTTTAAGACATTCATCCTGCTATTTTTCTACCTTCTGCGTCTGTAATTAGTGGTTTCCTGTAGATGATCTTGCCCTTCCATTCAAAAGAATTATTAGCTTCGAAAATCTTACGGGATAATTCCAAGATGCCATTTGCTTTTGAAATCATTTTTTTTTTTTATTTTATTTGCAATTTATCATCCTCTAGAAACTTAAACAAAAACAAAAATTATAACAAAAATAATACTAGAGGTGAACACAGCAGAGTCATTCTCTGCTACTCCAACTCAAAGCCAAGTTTTTTTTCCTCAACAGCCCACACGCACACAACAATGTCCTCCTTTTGCATTACTACTACCTGCACAACACGAAACTTGATAAAAGGAATGAAACTCAGTTTATATGAGTATGAAAATGGTGAATCCGCGGTTTAATCGGCACATACAAAGTCCTTTTTTTTATGTTGTACAACATTATAATATTGTCGATGTACACTTTCTCCTAGTCCTATCTCAAAACATGAGCTGCAATGCAAGGCATATGATAAAGAGAGAGAAAAAAAAGATTGCAGAGAGACACTGCCAAAAGAAAGTTATATTTCGTTCTTGGAGCTATGCTGTTATACTGCATGCCGTTGAGAGATTGGGTTTAACCGTTTAGGTTCTTGGCTGTACTGCATGATATGTTATATGTCGTTCTACTCGAGTTTTTAATGATAAAAGCAAAACTACAGGTCGTTGAGAACTTAGTTTCCCACTGCTCATTTCATCTCTCCCTGTAACTTCTATGCATTTGCATTCCTGTTCTCTGTTTTTCCTTTTTAAGTTCATCGCTATTACCAAAAAAACTACATTATTAATTAATTTAATTTCTTTTAATTTCCACTTTCAATCAAATTGTTTTATGTCCCTATCCTATTTCCAGCCAAATTTTTCTGGACATGAGAATACATTAAAAAGTACTATTCCCAAAGCGTGCTTCTCCATAATGCTCGATTACGATTGATTTAAAAAAGGAAAATTCATAAGATCCAAAAAAAAAAAAAATAATAAAAAAAATTGCTAGGCAAACGTTTATAGGAGAAAACATGCACTAGGACATTCTTAACTACTTTTTTTTTTCCAATTAATTTAGTACATAAACTTTGATAGTATAGCAAATGGACTCCTTATGTTAAAATTCAACAATTTGCTAATGGAAACTAATGTGGTAGCCTTTAATTTTAAAAAACTCATGCCAAAATTTTTATATTGGGCTAAAATAGCAATAGCCCAATAATATTATTTAAAAACAAGTAGAAAAGCATTCAGCCTCCAATCAAAACCCAGAATTTTAGTAAAAACTCCAATTTAAACCATATGTGGGTATTACGATATATATGACACACACACATATATATATATATATATATCATGGGATTCATAGGCACTTTTGATATTTTTAATAATACAAAACTTTTTTTATGTCATAATAACATGTATCATACAACACTGAAAACTACCAATACTAAAGATATAGACATAAGCCATCCAAGTCAAGTTACATTAATTCTCTGTTCTCTTTCTTTTAGTCTTTCTCTTACTTCCTTTTTTGTCTCTCTGGATTATATTATTTTCTTCTTTCTATTTGCATTTTTCACGTCAACTTGAAGATTTTTAAATAAGCATTTGAAATTTTCTCTCCTAAACATATAATAAAATTTAATATAGACCAAAAAAAAAAAAAAAAAAAAAAAAAAAGAGAGCATCCTTGTATATTGTGTGATTAGACTAGTCATGTATGAACAAGGAAAAAGGAAAAGAGAGCACTTAATGTTAAGGTGGTATATTTTGACATTTGACTGTACATATGAACCATTCAGTCCCCAAGCCATTCAAATCAAAGCATCAGTTTAGTAAGATGGGCTATTTATTCACCAATTGTACTAGTTGGCTTGGTTGGAAATAAAGACTATGTTGTGTAGAAAATTCATCAAAAGTTAATATGCGTGTCCCACAAAGTGGCATACACATTCAAACAAGGGAAAAATGTCAAGAGATCCCCTGTACTGTAATACCGTGATGGAGAAAGTGAAAATTGAGATTAGGTATAAATTCTTGACTATAAATGCGTGATATGTTATATGTCGTTTTACTTGTGTCTTTAATGATAAAAGCAAAGCTACAGGTCGTTTAACTGAAGTTTGTTAAATAGCCGTTAAGGCTATTAGTTCATTGCTGTTCAGTTTTTACTTTGGCGCCAACCTCTGTTTTCTATTATATAATTAGTTCTGTAAGCTTGTAGTTAAGCAGAATCATTTTGCTTAATATGAAAGTTTCCCAGTTTGAGCACTTTGACTTCTTTGTTTTTTCAAGTTATAGACTTCTAGAAGGGAGGCAAGGCATAAATGACAAACCATAGGAATATGCTAAAGCTACTAAATTTAGTAGCATGTGTGTAACACGTGTGTGGCTGGGTATATATAATCCACTCTTGATATGTTTGTTAAATATATTAAGTTCCAATCTTGATTAAGGTCAAAGTCTGTTGTTGTCCATATTCAATGTATCTAGTTTGAGTAATTTCTAGTCCTAATAGGTGTACAAGCAATACAAGAAATCGGGTTTATTGTAGTTCAAGTATTTTTAGTATAGGATTTATTTAGCCTAACAAGTAACAAGGAGTCAAGGACTTTGACTTTTCGCTATGAACATAAACCATTCAGGTCAAACCACGTTAGTTCTTGTGTTCTCTCGCTTTCTCTTACATCTGCTTTGTCTCTTTACATTATTTTATTTTCTTCTTCCTATATTCACATATTATGAAAACCTTTTCTAATAATATGTTTTACCTCTGCCATCAACTTCAAGATTTTTAAATATGCATCTGAGATTTCCATGTGATTTTTAATAACATTTATTCCTTCGATGAAGTAGTCAAGTTTCTACCGCAAATACTGCCACATCCCAAGCAATTAAATAACACACAAAACCCAAGTAGAAAATTTTTAAGTCTTTTTTTTTTTTTTTTTGAGTAAATAATTTCTTCGTCTTACCTCAATTATTTCATTAATATCTAAATAGTTAATTTCTTAGTCCCACCTAAATTATTTCGGGAATCTCTGGGTCAATGTTTCTCAAAACAAACAACAACTGCATCAGAACCACCTCATCTTCATAGTCAATTTTGATCTCTATTCTATAAAACTGGTACATCATGATAATTGCAAAGACCCGGTGCAACAAGTTTGCGAATCAGTGTGGCCTATTTGATTAAAATGGACTGAATAAAGGTATTCTATTCAGTTGATAAACTAAATGAAAGGTTGGAAAGATGGATATCCTAGTTATATTATTGTTTTGCAATACCATTATTCAACAAATACACTGATCAATAAAAAAAATTAAGTTCATTTAATTATGATTATTAGCTGATACATGGTTAAAAGTGAGTTTAGAATGGGTAAGAACACTTAGCATCTCCACATGATGTCCATTATTTCATGGTTACGAAGATCTCAAGGTAAACACCATAATAGGGTGTAGCAACATGAATGATTTGAGGAAAAACAAATAAATAATTACAAGGAACCATCTTTTTAAAAAAAAAAAAAAAAATCCAAACAATAGATTAGTGGAAAACTTTCAGCCTAGAAAATAAGATAATATCTTACTTTTCAATAAAATAAAAAGGAAAAAGAATATTGGTAGTGACTATATATGTTAAATAATTATTCAAATTATTCTAATAAAGAAAAATTAAAATTCAATGTAGTGTATATTCTATACTTTATATGACTACCTTTCTTATTAGCTGAAAAGATAAATATTTTTTTCCCAAATTACAAGACACTGCCTCTGTGGCATACCCTTAAAACACGGAGCTTCTCTATGTTTTATTTTGCAACTCTTACCTTCATTGTGGTTTGCTTTACAAGGAATTTACCATCCTTATAAATTGTTTTATGAAGTATTTTCGTTAACTTTAACAAAATCTGATGAAGTTGCAATTGCCAACAACATCCATCAGGAAAACAACACCCATTGCGAAAGAAGTAAACAATAAAATTGTTCTACCATAAAGTTTCAGCCTTGAGAAATGCACTAATCCAATGCAAACAATTTAGATTTTAGACCCCGAATTTTACTGCTAATGTCAATTTTTATACTAATTAAAATTAAACCTAGTTGTTTGCATAATTTGTCAATTAACATTAGCATGCATTGATAAACATAAAATATTCTTGTAATGTGCTTTCTTCATATAACCATTGCTAGTTACTGGTCGTAATATGCTATAACTTTGTACACAGCCTAAGGCCAAATTGTAGTAATGTACAGTAAATTAACTTTGATGGCAGTAATATTTATTATATCATATTTGAGAAGTATTTTTTCTCATTTTAGGACTGATGAATTTAAATATCTAATTTTGGCACATCTTGTGTGATTTGATTTATATTATACAAATCACACATGCATCCACGCATACTTTTTAAAGCAAGCAGTCTTGTTCAATTGGAAGCATCCCCCTCCTAACTTGTTGAAGACTTTTGACACAAATCCAATTCTATAAATACCTATTTGGGTAACGAGTATTTCATTCCCACTTTTATCTGAAATTAGGAAAAGAAGCAAAGTACAAAGCATTCAAGGAGAAGAAATAATATTATTAAAAATGGCTGCTGAAGCTCCCACAATTCCTCTTCTTACTCCTTACAAACTGGGCAGGTTCAATCTTTCCCATAGGTATACAATACTCCTTTCAAAATTATTATTATTATTATTTGTTTTATTATGATCTGAATTGTCAAAATGTGTGATGAGTTCTGGTTTTTCTTTTCCCTTCTTGGGTTGAAATCATGCTATGGGTATTTTTTTTTTTTTTTTTTTTTTTACTTTCATTTGCCACCAAAAAAAAAAAAAAAAGAAGAAGAAGAAGAAGAAAGAAAACGTTTTTGTGACAAATCACAGTTGGGACAATGAATTTATCTGCCATAATGTATCATTGTTATCGTTATACAAGGAAGCACCAACAAGGATATAAGTACGATGATACAACAATTTCTAAAAAATTAGAACAGGCAGGAATATGTATTTTAATTAATTATTATTATTGTTATTATTATTATTATTATTATGTTGTTAAACATTTATTTTTCATATTAACGTTAAGCATACATCAATTTTAATCACAATAATGGATAAAAAGATAACAAAATCCAAAAACCAAAATATACCCCAGCCGTGTCCTGTCATATTTGTATAAAAACAAAAAAGGCTGGGATACCCACGAAGTCGTGTCTGCTTGTCCAATACGTGTTGGACATTGGCATACGGCAGCTCAAATGAAGTGTCTGTGCTTCCTAGTCGTTATATACATAGGCTGTTTTGTTTTCAAATGTTTCAAGAAATCCTAGTTGATTATCATAATGTAAACACTCTTGCGCTATTTGATCATTTTCTTATTGGTTCCCATCTGTGTTTGTTTCATGTTTAACCAAGAAATGACCCATTTTACTAATAATTCTCTATATTAATCTGCTAAAACTCTGGGACTTAACTAATTTTGCAAATGTTAAGATTTATGAATTTAGTTAGAACTGTATTTGCTGTCTTGCTGAGCTACTCATTTCATGAGTTGTCAGTGATGATTTTTTCCTCGATCTCAAAAGGGACAATCACGCTGTCATTTGGTTTGTCCAAAATTTGTAAATCATCTCTATTGTGTAAATTGGTTTTAGATTTGCAGATTAAGGTGTCTGATAGCCGTGGCAGTCAGGATTCAGTATTTGTAGCTTCATCATGAGAGTGCTTACCTTTATTTACACTTGCTGTGATTATATAATATATAAATCTGTAGTTATAAAATCATTTCTCAACAAATTTCGGTAGGACTTTTTTTGGGCTGGGGAGGGGGGATGAGATCCTTCCATTTATCGGTGTTGTGTTAGTACCTATGACTACACATTCTGTATGATGAAAAGTAATCCAGTTTTGTTCCCTCCTCTATATCCTACCATAGTACCAAAGTCATTCTTGAAATGCTCCATGTTATCATTTGATGATCTTGGATCTACATGTGATTAAAAGAATTAATCACCTTATTCTGTACATAAAAATTAATCAAAGTAATTGGTCCAACTTTTTACTTTTTCATCATTCATCTGTAATATCCCCTCCATTTACATGGTTCATTTTGTTTCTTACTTATCTTTTCTGGATTTTTCTTGAAGTAAAACATGGCCATGCTAGTATTACATGAGCCACGGGCAGCAAATAGAAAATATACAGTACTCATTGGATTGTACTCAAGGGTGTTTATACTAGACAACTGAGAAGTCCAAATTTCCTTTTGGATTTGGATCTGCCAAAAAAAACTATAATTTTCCAGATAATTTTCACCTTCATTTATGATAGCGATACTTCTCTTACAAAAGCAATGACTTTAATAGCAAAGGTCAACTGCTGCACAGTTTCAGTTTGGTCAGCTTGTACAGGGTTGGACCTGGAGTGGAAGTGACCTGACCAATTTAACTTGTTGTAAAATAAGACTAGGCTAGGTTTGGATCCTATAAGAGTTGAATGTCATGAAGCAGTCACTTTTGAAACATCCTATAGGTCCTTCAACTATGACAATATCTCCATCATTCATAACTAATTTGTTAATTGTTATGCACTTGAAAATACTTAGTTTCAAATTCAGTGCCTACCCTTTTTTTTTTTTAATTCTTGTACAAACTTACATTTTCCCAACACCTACAAAGCTACAGCAATGAGCACTTAGTTTAGGCTTTTCTTATTTCTTATTTTTTTTTTAGAAGATGGACACTTAATTTAGGACTGTTTTCAAACATAAAACTAAACAATTCTAATGAAAGCATTTTCGAAAGTAACAAGTATATTTTTTTTTTGTAGTATGGACTTGAGGTTCCCTTCCCCCGCTCCAATACTACATTTTGTGAAATATATCCTCAATACACGACAATATGGTTGTAATTTAACGATGAACAAACTCTTTAGGAAAAGAATTTGTGGATCATATCAAACATTCTCTGTCTCTGTCTCTGTTACTCTTTCTCAATTAAGTATTTATTTTTTTACTCACAAGGAAAAGCATTATAATATATGTAGAGTTTCTCTGATTTGGTGTTTTTCTTTAACTTCTCAAACATTAATTATTATTTATAATCCATAGGAGAAGTTGTGAAGCTGTCCTTAATTGGAATTATTTGTTACTTACGTTTTGTATTTCTTAGTATCTATTATAACATATAGAAAGGGGCTTAATCATATTATTCTTCCCAACTTTGCTACAGCCTATAAATTTTTGATTCTTATAGGGTACTACTTTCTTAAATTGGAAAGATTACTTACTTGATTTACTTAATTTATCATTTAATTTGTATTTTCAGAGTTGTTATGGCACCATTGACAAGAGTGAGATCTTATGGCAATGTTCCTCAGCCACATGCTATCTTATATTATTCTCAAAGAGCCTCCAAAGGTGGTCTACTAATAGCTGAAGCCACTGGAGTTTCTGACACTGCTCAAGGGTAATATTACAAATAATAGTTTGCCAATTTCTTACCATGTTTCACAGTGAATGACAATTTCCATTTTGAGGGTTCCCTTTCTTGCCTCAAAATTTTTATGACTTCTTTGGTTTCTTTGCTATTGTAAAGGTATCCAGACACACCCGGTATATGGACAAAAGAACAAGTTGAAGCATGGAAACCCATCGTAGATGCTGTTCATGCCAAAGGTGGAATTTTCTTTTGTCAAATTTGGCATGTGGGGAGGGTTTCAAATCAAGGTTTGTCTTTGACTGAGTCCACCTTTATATCTTCTCTTCTAATATTACAAAAACTTTATGCTAAATAAGTCATAATTTGCAAATGAGTAGTTTTTGGTTTTCTATTACATATTGTGGTACCAAAATATTGATTGTTGTTGATCCTGAAGGAAGAATTGCATGTGAACCTATTTAGTAGAGAATCAAAATTAGATGGATGTTTTGATTAACTTCTAAAATAACCATGCGTGGGTGTTCTAGAATGCTATTTCCTACATAATGAGTGTCGCATTTAATGTTAAATTTATGTAATAATATAATTGTTTTGAAAAAATATTGATCTATCATTGTGGTGTTGTTATTTTTTGCATTATCCTCTGTACTATATGCGGATTTGTTATCACAAGGGGGCTTTTATGATGATCATTGCCTCAGTTGAGGGGGCATCTTCTATTATAAGTCTGGTATGTTAAATGTCATTTTGTTGTTTGCAGGTTTTCAGCCAAATGGTCAAGCTCCAATATCTTCCACTAACAAGCCTTTGACCCCTCAAGCTAATGGAACTGACAATCCAGAGTTCACTCTTCCAAGGCGATTGAGGACAGAGGAAATTCCTCAAATTATCAATGATTTTAGACTTGCTGCAAGGAATGCTATTGAAGCTGGTAAGTTTTTTGGTGTTTTAATAATTTTGCGAGAGTACAAGAAATGTAATTTGAAGCAGAAAAATTTAAAATCCATGGGGCTCATGGTTACCTTTGTTATTACATAGTCCCTTTATTAAAAATGTCATCATTTGTCTTATACACAGGTTTTGATGGAGTTGAGATCCATGGGGCTCATGGTTACCTAATTGATCAGTTTATGAAGGATCAAGTGAATGATCGAACAGATCAATATGGTGGATCCCTTGAAAATCGTTGTCGGTTTGCTCTGGAAACAGTTGAAGCTATTGCTAGTGAGATAGGAGCAGACAGGGTTGGAATAAGGCTATCTCCTTTTGCAGACTATATGGAATCTAGAGACTCAAATCCAGAAGCTTTGGGCCTTTACATGGCTGAATCCTTAAACAAATATGGGATTCTTTATTGCCACATGGTTGAGCCAAGAATGAAGACAGCTGAAGAAAAGAGTGAAAGTCCCCATGATCTGCTGCCAATGAGAAAGGCTTTTAAGGGTCATTTTTTTGTTGCTGGGGGTTATGACAGGGAAGATGGGAACAAAGCTATTGCTGAAAACCGTGCGGATCTTGTTGTTTATGGTCGTCTGTTTTTAGCCAATCCCGATTTGCCTAAGAGATTTAAGCTCAATGCTCCTCTCAACAAGTACAACAGAGACACATTCTACATCTCTGATCCTGCTCTTGGATACACTGATTATCCATTCCTTGAAGACATTGCTTAGGTTTCCAAAGGAGAAGAGGGAAAATGAATTGTCTAAAAACATTGCTCTTTGTAATTTCAAAGTGGTTATTGTCTTCTAGTGATTATATTTTTGGTGCTGATCTGCATCTGTGCCTGACTAATTATAATTTTGAAGCAAAATTTGGCTATTACAAGCAATAATTCTTTACTTAAATTGTCAACCATGCGTATAGGTTTTTGCCTTCAGCTTTAAGCACAAAGGATTCAGTCTCCATATTTGAGGAATGCAGCCTAATCTTCTCACTTTCATTCATAATATAACAACTAAATTTCAAGTTTGCAGTCAACCTGCTGTTTATCTTTCTAAGTTCAAGACCCGTTGCAAACAAAATATGTGACATTAAGCACAAAGGCAAACAAAGTTTTATCTGTTCACTTCCATTCTATTCCTTAAAACTCCAGTTAACACAGAAACACATTTCAATGGCCAAAGATTCATGTCTAACAGAAACATCACGGTATTACCAATGCACCACATTGGAGGCCTGAATAATGTTTCTGTGCAATCAGTGGACAACATGAAAATTGGAAATTATCAGCTAAGTAACCAAAGCATAACCTTCTCTTGTAAAATGGCATTATACAGGGGTTGTCTAATGAAAAATAACCTATTCAAATAATGACTTGACAATATGTATTAGAAATTCCTTTTTCCACTCAATTTATTGGCAACCATGTAGAATTTAAGAAAAGTTATTTGTGATTGACAAAGGGTATCATAAGGTGAGCTCCAATGTTTAAATTTGAAAAGCAAAGAACGTCAAGAGGATTATCTCTAGATTTAAGAGAATATATACATAACACTAATCATGTGTATGTGTGCGTGTTTGTGTTTGTGTTGAATCTATCGCTGACATGAAAGCGTGGTTTAAGTAGTCAGTAATGGGTTCTCCTTATTCTCTTTACTAGATGAAAAAATGAATATACTGTGCCCAGATCAATCAAAGCTACCGCCAGTGTTAGTAACATCTACAGGAAGTCAGGAACCAACACATCAAAATCACTGACAGACCATTCTGCAGTCACTCCTGCGCGGCTAATATATATCTCTATACCAACATCGATTGAGGACCATACACACCTTGCTGGTTAAGTTCCTGGATCCTGTGCAATGGTAATATGGTTCCCAATAGTGCCCCATAATTATATTGTCCATCTTGAAGCAGAGGGACAAACTTAGCTGAACTAAATAAAAGTTAGACTAAACTAAGAAAGCTCATTATTATGAATTAGGGAAGAAATTGCTCTAATGGGTTCAGGTCCTTCAGGATGCTGGGAGTGGGTCTAGATAAATGAAAAATCCAATGCAAAACTATGATATATTTCGATTGCATCCAATCTGAAGATTGAAAGCTGCATAGAGTTAGGGCTAGAATTTTTGGACAAAGCTGTAGCACCTCAAAGATAGCATATAGGAACTAACCATTTCTGGTAAGGAATTGCAATTATTTGAATTGTCTATGCATAGAAGTTGTTGATTAAAATTTCAAAATGCTCCTAGATGCATAGCACAGAAACATACATTTGAAAATGCTCCTAGATGCATAGCACAGTAGCATACATTTACCATGACACATGAACTGGGCATGTAGCCAAATTTTATGAGTCCACATTTGCATAACATTCCTTTGTGTGTGTGTAATTTCAACTAGGATTCTATAACCACTTTAATAATGGCTAAGGTAATAAAAACAACATAATGACCTGATAGAAGTACAACCGACTAGCGAGAGCACCCACATCAAGCACCCCAGTCCTAGAGTCTCCAACATAAATTGTTGTTGCCGGATGTATTATCATTTCTCTTTATCTAGTCACATCTGTCAGATTTCAGAACATCACCATCACATGGATCTCCATTATTCTTCCAACAGCTTTCTATATCAAGAAGATACAATTGAATGTTGGGCTCTCAGTTTTATCTTGAAGTTTGGAAATTCTAGCAACTGAAAAAACAAACCTCGAAAGACAAATTCATAAACCATAGAATATAAAGAACTAGTAAAAGTGACTATTAGTCAATTATAGCAAATCTTGAAATTTTGATCAACAAAAAGTAGAGAGAGCATCTAGCCCTGCCCAATTTGTTGGATTAAGGATTCATTGAGCATCTAAATTTTATGAATCTATATAATATCTACTGAAGAATAGCATTAAATATTTATTGTTGTTATAATGGACCAAAATAGACCAAAGGGGGCCAAAATAGACCAACGTGGGCCAAATTGGACTAAAATGGATCTAATGGACTGAAATAGACTGAAATAAACCACATTGGACCAAAATAAACTAAATAGACCGAAATGGACCGAATGTACAAAAGTGAACCCAATGAATTGAAGTGGACCGAGCACCCTGTATAAGAGCTAACTTTTAGCCAATAGTATATATATGAACGCTATTTGGTATTGTTTTTAGTAAAACACCAGTTATTTAAATAAAAATATTTATATTTCAGGCACCAACATAAAATTGATTTTTTTTTTTTTTTTTTTTTTTACTGAAAGTGTAGAAAAAATGTTAAAAAATAAGCTGACTAATACAATGGGACCTATAAATAGTATCAAAAAGTGCAAGGGGACTCATAAATAGCATAAAAAATAAGCTAAAATTGGAGATAAGCTAAAAAATTCAGCTTATCCCAAACGCACACTTAGATATTATATAGATTTAAGTTTATTGTTTATTTCTTTCTCAAAAAAAAAAAAAAAAGTTCTTTGTTTATTTGACACTGCTAATAACCTTGTAGCTTAACTGATATTTTCTAGTGTTTCTAGAGAAGGAGTCCAAGATTTAGATGAATCAAATCCCCCCTTCCCAACTATCGAATTATTAAAATAAAAAATAAAAAAGCTAAAATAAAACCATATCAAACAAATAGATGTCCAATGTGGGAAACAATTAATACCCACATAACATACCCTCAGTTAATTCAATATCAATTTTTGCATCACATAATCCGTTAATTATATGATATTTTTCTTTGGCCAAAAATATTATTGCATCCCTAAAGTTTGTACAAAGTTAGACACATATGATAGAAAATTAACGAAAATAAACAAAATTAACGGAAAGTATAATGTTTTTAATAATTTAAGTAATGAGTTAAAAAAAGCTTTTAATAGTTTAAAGAAAAACAAAAAGTGAACTTGATGCAAACTTTGATAACGAGACAAATGCTCTTAGGTTTTGATTTTGATTTTCTTTTTCTTTTTCTGGTTGGGATGAAATCATGTTATGGGTTTTTTTTTTTTTTTTTTACTTGACTTTCCAAAATAAAAATAATGTTTGTGACAAATCCCAGTTGTGATAATGAATTTATCTGTCATTGTGTATCACTGTCATCTTTATATACAAAGGTCCTAGTTTATAATAATACATGTCGTTTTCATAATGTAAGAAATGTGCTATTCTGCTGATTTTGCTAACGTTAAGATTGGATGTACGTATTAGCTGACTTGCTGAACTACTCATATTTCCCTTGATCTCAAAAGGGACAATCACGCTATCATTTGGTTATCCGAAATTTTGTAATTCATCCATATCGAGTAAATTAGTGTTAGATTTGCAGATTAAGGTATCTGATAGTCAAAATTGTTGCTGACTTGCTAAATATTTAAAAAGTTAGTTGTGCATTCATCTTTAATTTAACATCTTTATATTAAGGAAAATTATTGAATACTCCCGAAGTACCATAAATATGTATTTTCTCCTCTCACATGAATTGTGAATCCTACCATAAATTTAATTAGTGAAACTCACAGTTATGCAAGAGAAAGGAATACACATTTATAGTACTTCAAAAATACTGAATAATTACCCTTATATTAAAGAGAGGAAGAACATTCTTAGACAGAAACAATTAACTTATCAATAATAATTAGTCTTATTGGCTTTAGACTTTTTATATTCTTTTTCTTTTTTTTTCAACCATAATTATCTTAGCAACAATAAATGTATTACAATATATTATGAAGTAATCATTTTGTATCTTTTTAGTTTTGTTAATATTAGGTGGATATTATTTTGCATTTTCAAGAATTTATTTTGTTCATACTTAAGCCGCTTTAAATGAAATCCTGACTACGTAACTCTTTACACATGAATCTATCACGTAAAGCAGTTCAATCAATGCCAAATAAGTTTATTTATTTTTATTTTTTATTTTAATCTCTACACTTAATTAGATTATGTCAAAATATAATTTATATCTTGTATAAAAAATTAAAAAAAAAAAATTCCCAAATAAGTTATGACAAAACCAAAAGTGTTTCCTAGATATTTTGGCATGCTATTTACTAGATGTTTTAAATTCTTTTGGCTAAATAACATTTTTGGTCCCTATTCTATATATCATATTTCAATTTAATCTCTAACCTTTCAATTATATTAATTTAGTCTCTAACTTTTCAGTACAATGTCAATTTAACTCCTACCATTATCTTTTGGATGAAAATTGATAACATGTTTAGTGGTCAAAATAAAAAAATTAGCTTACATTGATGTGAGAATAAATTAAAATTCTATTTTGATTATTTATCATGTCATTAATTTTTATTTAAGATATAATAATAGGAACTAAATTGACACAAAACAAAAATATTAAAAATCAAATCGATATAATTAAAATATGATGTAAAAAATAAAAACCAAGAATGTGCTAAAGCTTTTTTTTTTTTTGGCCATTTGTTTTTGGCGCTCCACTGCTCCACAGTCCCCGCTGTTATTAAATTATTGAAGGAAAAAGGAAAGTGGAAAGTGGACACATAATTTAGACTCTTCTCTGAGACCCTTCTTCAGTCTAAGTCTCTGTCTCTTCTGAGTCTCTTGTACTCATTGCATCACTGGGCAAGATCTTATCTAGTCCACGGATTGATGGATTGGGCTACCGACGAACGAGAGAGGCTTGGAATTCTGGCCTGGAAGATCCATTTTGGCTTCCGGCCACCGTTTTGAGGAAGACAAATAATACAGATCCGGCCGGTATACCCGTCCGGTTAAACAACAGTTCGTGAGGTTCGAAGGGCAAAACTGTTTTTCCGGTTTTTGAAACCATGTTGGTCAATTGTCATCACTTACAACATTCTGGCTCACAAGATATACACACAAGCTCTTCCCTGGACTCAGGTGACCGGTAATCAAATGTTTATTTATTTATTTTTATGTTAGCCCAAGCCATCAGGATGCACCACTACTCCATTTTTATTATACCGGATACTTTTAAAAATAAATACCTATTCTTGTTTTTCTTTTTTCTTTTGAAAAAAAGAATTCAAAAATACCATATGGGGTTGTAAAGTATGTTACTTTTGTTTTGTTTCATGTCAAGAAAAGAGTAAATACTAAATGGGTCTTGGTTTTGCTTTGTCATTGGTCTGAAGAGAAAGAAAATGGTAAATTCCAGTTTTCTGGAAAGAGATGGGTTGTAATTGGGGTGCCCATTTGTTTTGTCTTGTTTGTGAATTATTAAAAGCTTCATCATGATCATCATCAAGGCTTTCAATTTCATTCTGTAAAATGTACCATTGCTTGCCATGTCACTGTAGATACAGGAATTCAACTCTCTTCTTTTGTATTCTTCTCTTACCCTGGCCCTTTCAACTTTTTATCTTAAACTCAAAGTAATAATAATAATAAAAAAAAAAAAAGTTTTTTTTTCCGTGAAACAAATTCAAAGTTAATTTCACTCTCTCTTTATTTTAAGTAAATTTAGTTTTCTGTATTTTTCCATGTTGAGTAGCAATAAAAAAATTAAAAAAAAAAAAAAAAAAAAAAAACGTGGGTTAAAAGAAAATAATTTTTGATCAATGGAAACTAAAGATTTATTTTTTAGAGATTGTGTTTCCATTAAAATTTATCTTAAAAACAACTTTATTACATGCCATGTGAAACAAAAGAGTAAAGAATCATGTTTTCAAGCTCATTTTTAAGGATGCTATAGGAAAATATGATAGTTTTCTAAAAAATGTTTTTTGAAAAATGACTCATTATATAGAAAAGAAAAGCGCTATGTCTATAATATTTTCACAACAAATCATAGGTGATTAGTTATTATTAGTTCAAATTTGAACTTACTACTGAAATTACTTTTTTATCCCACCAATAACAACCCATAATAATTTGTCATTTAAAATTTATTATAAAAATATTGTGGATATAGCATTTCTTTATAAAATATATCAAACTTAAGAATTTTTATTTATATTTTTTATATCTTGGTTTTAATTTTGAATGCTTGTCTAGTTATATTTTATTTAATCTTTCGAATGCTTGTCTAGAAATTATTATCCACTATTGCTCTTAAATTGATATATGCTTAACAATATATGAAATATAAATACTTAATGGTATTTGGTATATAAAAAATATAAATAAAATAGTTAATAAGCTCCCTGATGTATGGTAACCTAAGTTTTTTAATAAATACTATTTCATCCTCGTACCGTATAACCAAGCCATGATCCAGAAAGTAAAGCTCTCATAAATCTCTTTTAGCATTATTACCTGAAATTCTTTGTAATTTTTGCGTTAACAGGTTAGTTAGCGAGTTTCCAGTACAGCTTCCACCGGTTCTGCAGGCTAAGCTTCTTCATCATCATCATTCACCTCGATTCAAATATGATGTTTTTTATAAGTTTTCACGGCAATGACACCCGTGATAATTTTATAGATCATCTATATACTGAGTTGATAGGCAATTTCATTAAGGCCTATAGGGATGAAGAAGGAATTGAGCGAGGAACATACGTCGCCCCAGAGCTCATGAAAGCAATAAAAGAATCCATGTTCGCAATTGTCGTTCTTTCAAGAAACTATGCTTACTCAGGATGGTGCTTGAATGAACTTGCCCAGATTGTTGCATGCATAGAAGAGACGGGTCTAAAAGTTACACCCATCTTTTATCATGTGGATCCCTCTAATTTAAGGCAGCAAAATGGAACTTTTGCTTTAGCCTTTGCTAAACATGAAGAGGACTCCAGAGTTAAGAGTGAGGAGATACAAATGTGGAAAGATGCTTTGACATGCGTGAGCCATATTGCCGGGTTTGATGTAAAAGATAACATGTAAGTCTGCATTTTCTGCTTTGAGTAGATGTGTGTTTGGTTTTTTACTTTTTGTCTCAGTTTAGTTTTTTTTTTTTCTTTTTTTTTTGTAAATATGAAATTGAATTTTATCTTTCATTTTTTGAAATAACTTAGTTTTCAGGGTTTTGTCACGCATTGAAAATAAAAGAAGTTATCAAAAATTATATCTTTTGATAAATTCTAAGCAAATAAGGTACGTACCTTAGACAGTTACTTTCTTCAGATTATTTGTAATTATCACACTACAGTAATACTTGGCTGACTCAACATGAAATTATTATTGTTAATTTTTTAATGTTTCAAATCAAATTGAGTATAGGACACTTTTGTTGTTGTTGATAATTTTATAGTTACAACTAGGGGATTCAATGTCACCCAATTAACAATGGCAAAGGTAAGGGGGTTGGGGGGCCATGACCCCTGGCTTTTCAAAGTATCTTTGGTAGATCCATTGAGCTAATCTTTACCAAAAAAAAAAAAATCATATACTTTTTATATTTTGACAAAAACACATTTTACACTTTGTAACTTTGAAGAATTATGATTTTAATCCATTAAGTTTAAAAATTTTCATTTTATTCCATTAAAACCATGTCTTTTAAGTTATAGGCTTTTCTTGACTATTTTACACACTATATTTATTGCACAAGACTACAAACAAATAAACCCCAAGTGGGCCATTTTCTTGGCATAATCATCCTAGGAGTATTTTTCCTTAAACATTTTCGTAGTAATTGATATTATTATATAGTATCATCAATTTAGGTTGAAACCAAGCTAATAGACTTTTTTTCACATGTTTTTAGAATTCCTAATCAATATAGATCATGCGATCTATAAGTGTATAAATTAATTAACTCTCAGATTTCAAATTATACTCCCTCTAAAACTCAATAGTTATTATATTTTTATGTTTATACGTGTAATTTATATTACTATTAAATCTGTGAAATGTAATTCATGAAAATATATGAAATCTTTATCATGAAATTAACAATGCTTTTAGTGAACTTTTTTAAATACATATTTAAGATGTCATTAGATATTAATTAGAATGAAAAATCAATTGAATTCAACCAAACTTTGGCCAGTAAAGAAAAAAATGGTGCCTGTGCACTTGCAGAGGTTATCAATTAGTTAGTCATAACAAGTAAACAGCATATGAATAAGTAAACTAGAAAGATATCAAATGTCAACAAACAATAATCTATCCAAAAGACTAAAAACTCAATTATAGATAAGAATACAAATGGCAATAAGACAAGAAAAGGTTTAGTTTTGTTCAAGTTAAACTCCCAACTTATGGGAAAATGCAGCATTTTTACACTGGGGGTAATTTTAGTGGATTCGGGCCTGCCTCCTCACTATCAAACGTCCTAAGTTTTCCCACCGTTCTATTTGCTTCCTTTTATTGTTCTTCATGTTTATTCCTTTTGGCTGCTTAGTAAGAAACCTTGAGTTATTTTCATCTCTTATGGCAATCACTGCCTCTTCAAAATTATTTTCCTTTGTTACAGATCTGAAGCAACAGTTATCCAGCATATCAGTGGATTCATACATTGTAAATTGTATGGTAAATTCTCTACTTTTACTAAGGAACTTGTTGGACTAGTTGGAATGGAATCATGTGCAAAGGAAATGATGGAATTATTAGGCATTTGTTGTAGTACATCTTCTATAGTTTTTAGTGTAACTCCACTATGAAGTTTCTAAAACACTACATCAATTAATTTTGAAATGAGATTGGATTTTATCGCGACATCAATGTTTTGAAAATCGTTGACTATGACCATTTTGTAATCTATTTAAATTTTTAATCACATGATGAAATCCAATTCACTTATTTCTCTAAGAACTTTGTGAAGTTTCTCTAAGAACTTGAAAGGATCATAATTCACAATTAGCATATGACACAATCACCATTTATAAAAAGACCGAACTTTTATCATATGGATATGGTATATGATATGAAATATATTTAGTAATTTTAACAAAGCATCACTTATCATAAAGAATGTTTAAGGCACCAACATATGAACAATATGTTCCCTTTGTTTTACGGCTTGCTTCCCTTTTTAAATCTATACTTGATTTTATTAAAAAGAAATTCTATACTTAACCAAACAACGAAGTGAATGTGCTTAGTATTGCTTTCCTTCTTACATAAAGGTGGAACATAAAAAATGGGGTAGAATATTTTGAATAAAAATCTTCTGTCCTACTTATATTTATTACTTCAGAGTTTAGTCTTTTTATCCCCTTTGCATTCTTCTTTCATCTCAAATGGTTTGCTTTGATTCTCTGCTCCATTTCCCTATCAGCACAAGGATACTGATCAAGAGATATAGAAGAGTTAGAGATCTAAATTGCTTTGTCATCTTTAATATCTTTTCTTATGGCAGCACCATTTGTTGGAGGGGCCTTTATGGAAGCAAAGCTTGGAGAAGTATTTCGGGTGTTGCATTACACAGTTAAGAATGTGGGAAGCAAAGTCCTCGCGTTCAAATCCTTTTTTAAAAACTTTGAATTTAATCTAGATCTTTTAGCACCTGTCATTGAAGAGATAAAAGAAAAACTTGATTGCCCAGAACAGGAAACACAAAGCTTGATCGAAAAAATGAAGGGTGTCAAGCAGCTCATTGACATTTGCTTAGATCTCGGAGATTTGAACAACTTTTACCTCATTTACACCAACAAACTAAAAGAGTTGGATGAGGCCATTGTGAGGTTCTGTAAGGTTCATATGAATGCACAGAACAGAGGGGATATTTTGCAGATTTTGGATCAGTGGAAATCTACTCAGGAGGAAATGAAGTCGCCCATCATGAACATAGGTAGGTTGTCGTGCTCAGTTCCTAGACCCCCAGATTTTACTGTTGGGGTGGATGTGCCTTTGAAAGTGTTGAAAACTCAGCTGTTGAAGGAGAAGAAGCAGCAACTTCTACTGACTGCTCCTGGCGGATGTGGGAAGACTGCATTGGTGAAAATGCTTGGTCATGACAAGGAAATTATAGGTATTTGATTTTTTGTTTTTTGTTTTTGTTTCTGTTTCTGTTTTTTTGTTTTTTGTTTTTTTTTTTTTTTTTTTTTTTTTTTTTTTTTTTTTTTTTTTTTTTTTTGTGTGTGTGTCAATTTAATTTATAACTGGAAAGTGTTTCTATATTCTTAAGTTGAAAAGAAAGACTAGTCTGTTAAAGATTTATAACTGACCCCAAACTTTTAGAACTAAGGTTTGGTTGTTGTTATTGTCACATTTTCTTCAATTTATTTATAGTGTTAGTAGGTGGATCCTTTACCGTAAAAGTAATCTATTCGGTATTACCAATACATAGAAAAGTCATTCATTGCTGAATCTTAAATTGAAATACTGCTCAAGCACCATATATACATGACTGTAATTGGAATGAACGGAATTACATTCACACATGAAGATTCAAATTTCTGCAAGTTAAATTAAACTACAGTTTGAAATAAATCTGTCTCATTATTTTGTTTTAGCCCTTTCAACAATAGTAGCAGTATCTTTGGCACATTTTGTCCTTCAGAACTACTGCCTTAGAAGAGTAGTAACTAGTTACAAAGAATATGTAAACTGAAAAAATACTCATTGCTTAAGAATTGTTGTTGTTTCTCAAAAAACTGTTTATTATTATTATGATTATTATTATTTTTTTGCTCCTTTGTAATTTTTTGCAGCGATTGGGATTATGTATTCACTTCATTCGACTTTACCATTATTATCTATGTTTTCTGTTTACTGTTTTATAACAAATGAAATGTGCCTCAGTGGCAACTTTCTAACTAGATTGCTTTTGAATAGGCAAATTTAAGGACAAAATTTTTTTTGTCCCCATTTCTAAAATTCTCAACCTGATGGTCATTGTGCAAAGACTATTTCATCATATATGTGGTCAGGAGCCTGAGTTCCAAAGTGATGAAGATGCAATCAACCAGCTGCAGGAACTGTTGACAAAAATTGGATCCAATCCTATATTATCGATCTTGGATGATGTTCGGTCTGGATCAGAATTCCGTCTTGAAAAGTTTATGTTTGATATGCCAAAATACAATATTCTGGTGACCTCAAGAACTATATTTCCAGAATTTAGCTTTACATATAACTTAAAACTGTTAAATGATGAAGATGCAACGACTCTGCTTCGTCACTCAGCATCTCTGCAAGATGGGAATTCTAGAATTCCAGTTGAAATTATTGAAAAGGTGCTTTATTAATCCGTGATATATATATATATGGACGAAATTTGCTTAATTTTATTTATACTTTTTGCCATTGGGTGAGGTATGCATTAATGTATATGCATATGGATGAAGAAATACATTCTAGTTTTGGTCTTGATAGACCATATGTACCTGCCAAAATCATGCTTCTCATAATTATACTTACATTCAAGCTTGCTTTTTTTGTTTTGAACCAATTGGCCCCGAAGTCCTACAAAGCTTTGTTTTCATGTTTTCATATTTCAAAGTATTCACGTGGTTTAAATAGATATAACATGGGCTTATATTACCCGTGGCCTCCAAACTATAACTGATTTAATTCAGTTCCTTATATTGCAGATAGTGAGAAGCTGTGGGGGGTTCCCACTGGCCCTCGAAGTGAGTCGCAAATCACTCAAAGAGAGGCCTGTGGAGGCTTGGCGCAGTAGAGCTAGGAAATGGTCTAATGATCATTCTATTCTCAAGTCTAGTCCTGATCTGCTTCAATGTCTTCAAAAAAGCCTAGAATTTTCGGATGATGAGGACATTCTGAAAGAGTGTTTTATGGATCTAGCTTCATTTCCTGAAGGCCATAGGGTTACTGTTCGTGCCCTAATTTATGTGGGCTGAATTGTATGAACTAGATGAACATGGCAATGATGCCATTTACAATTTACATGAACTCAGCACCCGGAATCTGGCTACTCTAGTGAGGACAAGGTATGGTGACTTTATTTTATGGTCTGATATTCTTGTAGTGTGCTTTCTTCGGGTTTGGCTTTGGCCAACTTATTCTTGTAATATGTTGTAGCTCTCTACACGGCTCAAGGCCCTAAGGTAGAAATTATTGTAATGCTATAAGACATAATCAACTTCTGATGTCAATAATATTTTGTTATAATTATAAGCTTTCTTGAGATTGAAATTTTTTTAATCTTTTCTAACTTCTAATTTATGCCCATTCACCAGGAAAGAATCTAAAGATGCTAGTGAGAACAACAACTATTATACTTGTTATAATGAAGACTTTGTCACACAACATGGTCCTCTTAGAGAGCTAGCTATTTATGAGAGCAGCCAGGGGCCAATCGGACAAAGGAAACGATTGATTATGGACATAAATAAAAACACTCTACCGAAGTGGTGTACGAAGCAGAATCAGCACCTCATCAATGCCCGTATATTATCTATCTCAACTGGTTGGTTCATTTTGCTTCTATCACATACGCATAAATGCACACACATGCATGAATGCATACACGTGTGAGCACTCACATGCGCGCATGTAGGGATGGCCATGGGTAGGGTATGGATCGGGTATACCCATACCCTACCCGAAAAGTTTACCCATGGATACCCGAATATCAATACCCATTAATATCCATACCCGAATCTTACCCGAATATATTATCCATGGATATCCATACCCTACCCAAAACCCATTTAATTTATTATTATTATTATTATTATTAAAAATAAATCCAAATACAGCAACTTCTTTTTTTTTTTTTTTGCACCGTTTACATTCATCTCTCTTTCTCTTAATTCTCATCTCATAGTCTTTATGATATATCTGTTCTTTTTTTTCCCCCCACGGTTTCTCGAGAAACAAACAGGGTGATAGAGAGAGATGGAGCGATGTTATCTCCTCCTCCTCCTCCTCCGCCACCGCCGCCTCTTCCTCTCGCCCGCCGAAGCCGCCGAAGATGGACATGTTGATAAGGATGGGGATAGTAGACGAGAATGGAGCGATGTCGACGGTTTCGAGATCGGGAGATCGACGAGGGTTTTAATCAACGAGGGTTTTGATCGGCGAGATCGACGAGGGTTTTGATCAATGAGGGTTTTGATCGGCGAGATCTCCAACCCTTGCTTGACTCGTCCGTGATCGGCAGCTCAATGAGGGTTTTGTTCGGCGAGATCTCCAACCCTTGCTTGACTCGTCCGTGATTTGGCACTCAAGTAATCTTGGAAAAGCCAAGATGTGTTGGGAAGAGGAAGTACA
This sequence comes from Quercus dentata, assembly GCA_028216015.1. NCBI lineage: Eukaryota > Viridiplantae > Streptophyta > Magnoliopsida > Fagales > Fagaceae > Quercus > Quercus dentata. The sequence goes on along the minus strand of CP116452.1, from coordinate 3,447,386 downwards.
ACAAGATGGTGGCATGGACGACCTCTTACCTGTGTTGGGTTACCAAGTTCGAGCTTGGACATGGCCGAGGTTGCCCGGCTCGAATTGCTCGAGGATTTGATGGGAAATGCTCAAGGTGATGGCCTCTCTCATCTCGCCACCGAGACTGTCATGGGAAATGCTCAAGGTGATTACAACCCTTCTAATCTTAATGCCGAGAAAAGGAAGTGACGATGAGAGATGTTGGTTTTTTTTTTTTTTTTTTTAATTAATTTTATTTTTTTTTACGGGTCGGGTTTGGATAATATCCATACCCTACCCGAACAATTCGGGTAATATCCATACCCTACCCGATTAAACTCTACCCATGAATAACCGGGTATTATCCGGAACATTTGGATCGGGTAGGGTTGGATATCCATTACCTAATGGGTATGGCCATCCCTACGCGCATGTGCAAAGATTTATATTTATAACATACCAAATATTGAGTGCCCTCTCACATCATATAGAATTCTTTTTGCAGATGAGTTATTCTTGTCAAGTTGGTGCAACATTCAAGCACCCAAAGTTGAGGTTCTAATTCTGAACTTTCAGACTCAGAATTACAGCTTACCTGATTTCATGTTTAAAATGGATAAACTAAAGGTTTTGATGATAACTAATTATGGTTACTTTCCTGCCGAATTAAGAAATTTTCAACTACTCAAGTCTCTACACAATTTAAAGACAATTAGATTGGAGAGGGTTTCTATCCCTTCCCTTTGCAAGGCCTTTTTTTGTTGAAGAGTTTGAAGAAAATATCCTTATTTATGCGTGAAATCGGTCAAGCTTTTCAGAATTTTACTATCCAAGTTTCAGATGCGTTGCCAAATCTAATGGAGATAAACATCGACTATTGCAATGATCTCGTTGAATTGCTCGCAACATTGTGTGATGTTATCTGCCTTAAAAACCCCAGCATCACCAATTGTCATCAACTGTCCGCACTTCCTTATGGAATTGGAAAGCTAGTGAATTTAGAAGTGCTCAAGCTTGGGTCCTGTGCCGATTTATCAGAGTTGCCAGAGTCAATAAGAAGCCTAAGCATTAGACACTTGCCAAAAGACATTGGTGAATTATGTAATTTGAAGAGCTCCACATAATTTGAAGAGCTCCACATGAAAGGGTGCATGAGCTTGCGTAAAGAGAGGGCCAAGTTTTGGGAGCCTATCAAGGTAGTTCTTACCAATCTAGAGGTCAAGGTGGCTAAAAAGGATATCAACTTGACTTGGCTTCTCAAACCGTGATTTCTGAGAATTGTCTTTTTGGAAAATTTTGTAGGCTTTGTTAACTTATTATCATTATCTTCTACTCTTTGTTTCTTTTTTCTTACATTTCGGTCAAATTGAGCACATGAAAAGATATGTATCAGTAGAAAATATGATTCTTTTAAATCCTAGAATTATGTAGATTTTTGTGTTTCTTTAATTTCATGATTTTATTTTTTGGGAAGAAAATATTGGTTTCATATCTAAAGTTTGATTGAAATCAGACTAACATGATAGAAAATCAACAGAAAATAAAATTGTTTTTAATAATTTAAGAACCATACAAAAACTAATAGTTTATAAGAACAAAAGTTAAACTTTCTTGCAAACTTTAATAATGAGACAAACGCTGTTACTTTGTGCCGGTCTTTGTTTTAAATTTTTTATTCTTTGACCACCCATTGGTTTTTTCTTGGTCAAGAACAAGAAGCTCTTTTCTAAAACATTTCCTGCCTAATCTGAATTTCGACAGCCATTCGTCTAAATTCATATCATACGAAAACAGATGATCCATCCACATCACTGGAGTCCACTATAGTCTGTATATACATAATTATGAGCTTTTTTTTTTTTTTTTTTTGTCGTTCTCATAAGTCATAATGAGTTGCCTTTCTTGACACAAATGAAAGAGGGTGTTTATGGACTTACTCAATAAAAATAAAATGCTTGGTTCTCAATTTGTCAATTGTGATGTCGCGGAAGCCTAGGGAAAGCAAGCATGATACTCTCTTAATGGAACAAAAACTAAACTGTTAGTTTTTGGTAATAAACCTCGAATCTACAAGGGGTTTCCCTGAATCCACAAGAAAAAGAAAACTGGAATCTACCAAGGAAATAATTTATCAAAAGTCTGTGTTTATTGATAATAGTCTGAAAATTGAAATGCCTTTGGAGGCTACTATGCGTTTAAATGGTAAAAACAAAACCTAGGGCAACTAGAAACCCTAAGGCGACTAAGAAAGCATATAAAATCTTAATTTGACTAAACAACATTAAAAGCACCTAAAAAAAAGGAAATAAATAACCTAAACCTAAAATAACAAAAATTACATTAAAAAAAATACTAAAATTAAATATTTACAAAAATTAGAGAAATCGTGTCCTACATCAATTTTTTTTTTTTTTTGAGAAACAAACACACACATACAAAAGAGAGAGAGAAAGAGATTCTAACACAAAGACACACCATAACTTCACTCAAAAGCCATGGTAACTTTTAAGGGAGGGTGAGATAAGTTATACTACACACAACATACTCTCTTAAGTAATGTTGGACAATTACCCATTCTTTTTTTTTTTTTTTTTTGAGAAACAAACACACATACACACAAAAGGGAAAGGGATTCTAACACAAAGACACAACATAACTCCATTCAAAAGCTATGGTAACTTTTAAAGGAGGGTGAGGCAAGTTATACTACACACAACACACTCTTTTAAGTAATGTGGGACAATTATCCATTCTTTTTTTTTTTTTTTTGAGAAACAAACACACACACACACACAAGGGAGAGGGAAAGGGGTTCTAACACAAAAACACCCTACAACTCCACTTAAAAACTATGGTAACTTTTAAGGGAGAGTGGAGCAAGTTATACTACACACAACACACTCTCTTAAGTAATGTAGGACAATTACGCATTCTTTTTTTTGAGAAACAAACACACACACATACACAAAAGGGAGAGGGAAAGAGATTCTAATACAAAAGCACACCACAACTCTACTTAAAAGCCATGGTAACTTTTAAGGGAGGGTAGAGTAAGTTATACTACATACAATATACTCTCTTAAGTAATGTGAGACAATTACCCATTCTTTTTTTTTTTTTTTTTTTTTTTTTTTTTTGAAACAAACATACACACACACATACAGAAGGGAGAGGGAAAGGAGTTCTAACACAAAGGCACACCACAACTCCACTCAAAAGACATGGTAACTTTTAAGAGATGTCCTAAATCAAATTGGTTCATCACTTACAAATGGGTCAACTAGTTATGAAAAAGAAAAAATATTTATGTACCATAAGATGACACTCTCAAGCATGTGAAATCAAATATAGATTTGAGTGTGTCGATAGAAATTTTCAAATTGAAAAGGCAAGTGTGGTATTCTAAAACCACAATTACTTGATCCAATTCAGGGAATCCGATGGAAAAAAAATACCAAAACTAAAATAAAAATAAATAAATAAATAAACAAGTGAGAATTATATACAGTAAACCTAACAATGCCAAAGCGCTCAAAACACAGAGACATAAATCACAAACTTGACTCAAAAAAATAGTGGACCGCCCAATAAAATAGATAAAATAAACTAAAGTATTAAAGTAGTAAGTTAAAAAAATAATGATTCCAACTCATCCACCGACAATCACTAATTGTAAATTTATAAGCTAACATTATGATATTAATTAATTGTGTCTATGTGTATTAGTCATTCGACAATGTCTTCGAAATATTCTCTCTTTATTCGATTGGTATTGTATAGATTTAGGGATTTTTTTTATAAAAAATAATTACTAGATCTAAGATTCATTGATCAGAATTGATAAATAAAGATTTTTAAAGTGATGTTTAGGTTGATTGGGCAATTTTTGTTGTTGTATAGGCTAGATGTTTTGTTGTTATTGGAACTAATTATGTTGTTCTTGTCATCACAACAGTCATTTTCATATTATTTAAAGGGGAAAAAATTATATTACAGAGGCTAAAAATAATTTTTTTTTGCCCAAATTCTAAAAATGTCGTAAAACATATATACTCTTAATTTTAAAAATAAAAATCTAGAGGAGCCATGGCCCCCTTGGGTGGCTCTGTCCCTAACTTCCATACATACATACATACATACATACATACATATATATATATATATATATATATATATATATATATATATATATATATATATTCCCTCAAAAGAGTTGGCAAATTCAATTTTCTTTTAAAAAAAAATGTGGTTCATATTAAGAAAAATATTTATAATTTATTTTTTGGCTATATATATTTATTTACTACCTTAAGAAGCTTTTTAAATTAAAAAAAAAAAAAAAAAACCTTTTATGTCTCAAAGATTTCTCTTTTTTTTAAGTAGAACAACTGATGACATGACAAATCTAACAATATTTTCATAATTTTTAAGGTCATAAATTATAACTTATATATTATAAAAATATTTTTTCTTTAACTAAAAAAAAATTAGTGGTGATCTCATATAAAATAATATACTAAAATCTAAACACAATCTATATTCTCAAAAAATTTGTTTTAAAAAATTATGAAATTAATTGTGGACATAAAGTGGTGCCGATGATTGAGGCAGAATACATGATTAAATAAGAGGTAATATTCCATGCATCCAACATATGTTAGCCAATGGTCCACATTGGTAACTAAATTTTCTTGAGGGTTCAATGAATGTGGTGCGGACCCATCCCCATCCACAGCCACGTATTTCCAAACGTCAGCACAGACATCATTATGAATACCATTTTAAAGCAAACGTCATTGTCCAATTGGAACCATCCTGCTAGCTTATTGTGAGACTTTGTTTTTTTTTGGGACACAAATCTATAAATACCCATTTGTGTAACAACTAACAAGCATTTCATTCCCACTTTTGTCTGAAATCAGGAACAGAAGCAAACTAGCAAAGTACTAGCATTCAACAGGAAAGAATAGAATAGAATAGAATCATTGAAAATGGCTGCTGAAGCTCCCACCATTCCTCTTCTTACTCCTTACAAACTGGGCAAGTTCAACCTTTCCCATAGGTATACCAATACACCTTGCAAAGTTCTTTTTTTTTTTTTTTTTTTTTTTTATCTGAATTGTTAATATGTGTGATGGGTTTTGATTTTTTTTTTTTTTTTTTTTTTTTTTTTTTTAATGAAATCACGTTATGAATTTTTTTTTTTTTTTGGTTTAACTTTGGTTTTGCCTAAAAATGTAAAAGGTATTTCTAATTGTGACATATACCAGTTGAGATAATGAATTGTTTTGTTTACAAAGGTTTCAACTTTCAAGAAGTCGAAGATAATTATTTAGTGCGCTAAGCATTGGTTTTTGCAAAATATCTTATTTTATTGTCTAAAAATGTACTTTAGTTATTATACCATACCATTTTATAACACATTTAATATCTCAACTTTTATATTCTTATACAATGCATTAAAATAATATATTTACATAATGCTAACGAGTGCTTTTAGGGCATTGATTAACAATCCATTTTAGGACACCACTTTTATAAGAAATTAAAAAAAAAAACTGTCAAAATATTAATTTTTTTTTCCCATAAAAACTTTTTTTAAATGGATTATTAACTAATACCCTAAGGGTATTCATTAGCATTTTCCTAAAATATATAACCCAAAACAATAAAAAACAATATTTTAATTTTGTGGTGAGTTAGGGAGAGAGAGAAAGAGAACATGTTTTTGAGGTGAATGAATAAAAAATATTATTTTAATTTTACAAGTGAGCTACAATACCATTGTAAATTTAGGATGATACTATAGTATAATTGCAATTTTTTTTTTTTTTTTATAATTGCAAGATTGGGTAATGGGCTATTGTTGTGCTTTGATGCTAAAATATAGCATATTATAACATATGCAAGATTGGGTACTGATGCTCCAAAATTTTGACATTTGACACACCAAACTCTAAAAAACCTCTCACATCAGATGTTTTAAATGCAAAAAAATTAGCATTGATGTGCAGTACAATTTCATATTTGGAACTGTAGGGGCATAAAATTTTATATGTGCCAAACATATTTTGATATTTTTTTTTTATTCCAATTTCTCTCTCCCATGTCACATCCTAAGTCCTCTCTCCCTTTCTTTCTCTGTACCTCTCTCTTTGTCACACGGGGCCGCAATAAAATATATTTGTTTTGTTAATTTTTTAATATAGATAAGGTTTGTTTTAAATTATTTTAATGTGATGTAATCTTAAAATAAAAGATGTAATGTAGAGTGTATTGTAAAATGGTATGTTAAAATAAATAAAATAACTTTTTAATGTATCAAATGCTAAAATTTTTAGAAGAGCTGATGCTAGTAATAACACTCTTGCCCTTTTGCTTATAAAATAAAAAAATAAAAAAAATAAAAAAAAAAATAAAAAAACACTCTTGCCCTTTTGAGCATTTTCTTGTCAGTTCACATCTGTGTTTGTTTTGTGTTTAACCAAGAAATGACACATTTTTTCAAGAATTCTCTATATTGATCTGCTAAAAGTTTGAGACTTTGCTGATTTTTGATAATATTAAGATTGATGAATTTTGTTGGAACTGCATTAACTGTCTTGCTGAGCACTACTCATTTCATGAGTTGTTAGTGATGATTTTTTACTTTGATCTCAAAAGGACAATGAATCTGGCATTTGGTTTATCTGGATTTTGTACATCATCTCTATTGTGTAAATTGGTTTTAGATTTGCAGATCAAGGTATCTGATCACCTTGGCTGTCAGGATTCTTTGTATTGTCATAACCTCTAAGTAATTTAGTTGTAGCTTCATCATGAGCGTGCTGACATTTATTTACAGTTTCTTTGATTATATAAGATATCAATCTATAGTTATGAAATCATTTCTCAACAACTTTGGTCTGACTTTTTTCGGGCTGGGGAGGGGAGATAAGACCCTTCAATTTATCAGTGTTATGTTGATACCTATAACTACACATTATGTATGATGAAAAGCAATCCATTTTGGCTTCCTCATCTATATCCTACCATAGTACCCAAGTCATTCTTCAAATGCAGTATGTTATCATTTGATGATCTTGAACCTACATGTGATTAACAGAACTAATTCACCCTACTCTGTGCAAAAAAATTCATCAAATTAACTGTTCCAAGATTTTACATGCTTCATTTTGTTTCTTATTATCTTTTCTGGTATTTTCTTTAAGTAAAACGTGGCCATGCATGTATTGCACAAGCCACTGGCCCCTCACCAGCAAATTTATATTACTCATGGGATTGTACTCAAGGGTGTTTAAACTAGACAACTGGGAAGTACAAACTTCCTTTTGGATCTGCCAAAATATGATTTTCTACCTTAGAAAAGCAGTGACTGTGATTCTATTGAAATAAGAAATATCAGAGGTCAACTGCTGCATTCGGTTTGGTTTGCTTGTACAGAGGTTGGACCTGGAGTGGAAGCCATTTGACCAATTTAACTTATTGTACACTAAGTCTAGGCTAGGTTTGGATACTATAAGAGTTGAAATGTCATAAGCAGTCACTTTTGAAGTCCATGCTGCACAAATATATACTTGCCTTCTTTCCAAAATGCTCTCATTATAATTGTTAAGTTTTATGTTTGAAAACAGTCCTAAACTAAGTGCCACTCTTTTTTTTTTTGCAACCAAAAAAAAAAAAAAAAAAAACTTACTGCTCTTTGCTGCAGCTTTGTAGGTGTTGGAAAAAGGTAAGCTTATGATATAAACATAGGTTGAAAAGAGAGTTACACGAATTAAAAACAAACGTAGGCCCTGAACTTGAAACCAAGTATTTTCAAATTTCAAGTGCCTGGCAAATTAGCTATGAATGATATAGAAATTGTCATAGTTGAAGGATCTACAGTATCTTTGAGGTTCTCCTACCCCACTCCAGTACTGCATTTTGTGAAATTTATCTTTAATACTTGACAATATGGTTGTACTTTAATGATGAACAAACTCTAAAGGAAAAGAAGAAATTGTAGATCAAGTCAAACATTCTGTCTGTGTCTCTGTCACTCTTTCTCAGTGAGGTTTTTATTTGTTTACTCACAAGGAAAAGCATTATATTATATGCAGAGTTTTTCTGATTTTGTGTTCTTTTTCAGCTTCTCAAACCTTATTTAAAGGTTTATATTTTAGCAATCCACAAGTGAAGTTGTGAAGCTGTCCTTATCTTTTCCATAATCATTCAAAAATGAATTGTTTGATTTGGTTTCATTTGTAACTTTCCTTTTTTATTTTATTTTTTAGTATCTAGTATAACATATAGAAAGGGGCTTAATCATATTATTCTTTCCAAATTTGCTACAGGAATATATTTGATTCTTATAGGGTACTACTTTCTTCAATTAGAAAGATTTCTCACTTGATTTACTCAATTTATCATTTAATTTGTATTTTCAGAGTTGTTTTGGCACCAATGGCCAGACAGAGATCTTATGGCAATGTTCCTCAGCCACATGCTATCTTATATTATTCTCGGAGAACCTCCAAAGGTGGTCTACTAATAGCTGAATCCACTGGAGTTTCTGACACTGCTAATGGGTAATCAATTTCTTACCATGTTTCACACTAAAAGACAATCTCCAATTTGAGGGTTCCCTTTCTTGCCTTAAAATTTTTATGACTTCTTAGGTTTCTTTGCTATTGTAAAGGCATCCAGAAAAACCTGGTATATGGACAAAAGAGCAAGTTGAAGCCTGGAAACCCATCGTAGATGCTTTTCATGCCAAAGGAGGAGTTTTCTTTTGTCAAATTTGGCATGTGGGGAGGGTTTCAAATCAAGGTTTGTCTTTGACTAAGACCACCTTTATATCTTCTCTTCTAATATTGCTTGTTGACAATTAAACTTTTGTAATGGATGGAGAGAGTTGAATATTTTGTAATATGCTAAACTACAAAGACTATATGGTAAATGATTCATGAATTGAGTAGATTTGGGTTTTCTATACCACATTGTGCTACTTAATTGTTGATTGCTGTTGATCCCGAAGGAAGTATTGCATGTGAACCTATTTGGTAGAGAATCAAATTGGATGGAGGTTTTGATTGACTCATCAAATAACCATGCGTTGGTGCTGTAGAATCTAGAAAGCACCAACGCAGCTACAGGAGTGCCGCACCCACGCCCCGACGCAGCCTGATGTGGGGTGCGGTGGGCAACGCCGTTGTCCATGCATTGGCATCAGAATTTTTTTTTCATTTCCGAATATGCTCCGATTCGCGCCAACTCGGGCCAATTCACACTAATTTGGATCTGATTGTATTAGCTGGCCGAAACCAACTGATTCACGCCGCACCGGCTGATTCAAGCCGAAACCGGCTTTGAATCACGCCGAAATTCAAGTAAATATTATAAATAAATAAAAAGTGCAAAACATACCGTTTGAACTTGAACATCTTTAAACCAAAAAAAAAAAAAACCCTAAAATCTCTCATTCTCTTCTCGTTGCCTCCCTACCTCTCTGCTCTCTTCCTCCCTCCCTATATTCTAATTTTCGAACATCTTGAAATGTTTTAGTTTCAAACTTATGGGTTGTATTTAATTTATGAACATCATGTTTTAGTTATTATCTACTATTACTCTTAAATTTGATATATGTTTATATAATGTGAAAAAGTATGCTTAGTAATATATAGAAAATATAAATAAAAATATTTTTAATAATATTTTAATTGCTACACCCCACCACACCTGCACCTTACTTTTTCAAAAATTTTCGAGTTTCGCACCCGCACCCGAATCTAGAAACACACCTGTACTTCATAGTGTAGAATGTTATTCCCTGCATAATGAGTATCACATTTGAAAAAGAAACATACTTTTTGAGGAAGAGCATTAATTGGATTGACTCTCATAGTTGGACAAAAAGCTAATGTTGTTTGCCATTTCAGCTAAAGAGGTTGTTTTATATCATTTCAATAGAAAAGGCCAAAGTGATGGTTGCATGCCACTTTTTCAAAAGCATGGTTCTTTCAGTTGGTTGGTCTTTCAAAATCTTCATAGTTTTGTTTTAGATATGCAAACATCACTTGCTCTAAATCAGTTGTCAAAATCATTATGGAGTCCTACAACTATGGTAGTCACAAACAACTAACCACCAATTTTTGAAGTGTTAGATAGCCCTAAGATCATGAGCTTACCTTTCTTTTTTTTTTTTTTTTTTTTTCTTTTTTTAATGGAATAAGATCTTGAAATTTCCTTTTTTGGAGTGGAATATTTATGGAACCCGTAAGGTTGAATTTAATCAACCATCTTGTTGGCTTTATTCCGTACCAAATTTGCTTATATTTCAACAATTAGTAACCCCGTATTTAGGTGGGTTTGTTGTAAGGGTAGTGAGTGAGATAGAGTAATTGAATGCTCAAGAGTGTGCAAGAAAACAGAGTCTCGCGGCTTGATCTCGTCAGACTCATGGCAAGCAGCCAGAAAAAGCACACGTGCCAAGCATGCCAAAAGTTGAAGCGTCATGCTAGCCGGAGCACTACAGGACAAAATAGGACAACTGGTCGTTCGTTATTGCGTGGCTGGATCTCGCGACTCAGTGAAGCCGCGAGTCCAAGCCGCGAGCCACCCCTGTTTTGAAAAACCCGACGTTTCACATTCTTTTCTCACCCTAGTATAAATACCCCTTATACCCACAAAAGAATGAGAGCTTCCAGAGAGAATTTTGAGAGAGAAACCCTAGAGTGAAACAAGATTGATTCATCTACAATCTTTACATAAGAGTCTCTTCAAATTCCTCAACTCTCTTCCTCTCCATTGTTAAACTCTTGAGAGGCATTTTACCAAAACTTTTCCTCACCATATCTATTACTGTGAGAGGGCTGTTTGGTGTTCTGGGAAGCAGTTAGGAAGGAACCAATTTACATTGGTTGATGCTATGGTCAAGTAGCGGAATCCGGGAAGCTAGAAAAGAAATAGGTTCGGCGCAACCTCATTGGAGCAAGAAGCTTGGAGGGCTTAGGTGCACTGGGTAGATTAGGCTTGGAGGGTGTATTGCTGTCCATGTATCCCAACTATATTTTCTAGTGGATTGTTTACCGCTTGGAGGGCGGCGAAGAGGTTTTACGCCGAGGGCTTCGGTTTCCTCTCGATAACACATCGCGTGTTGTCCTTGTGTTTGCATCTTCCTACCCTTTTATCTTTGCCTTTTATTATTTGCTGTGGGTTGTGATTTTACATTGGCTTAGATTGTTTACCAATTCTGTTTTATAGTTTTTGTTCATTTTCCGCACACTTGTTGTTTGACATAAAGCTTGAATTGGTTAATTTGTAAATTGAGGGTCTAAACGTTCAAGGATGTTTTTACACTATTTGAAGTTTTGAACTTTCAGAACCTATCCTTACTGTACAATCATATGAAACACAAAATGGAGCTATCATGCCTTTATGATCCAAAAGAACTATTAATTTTGTCTCTCTTTTTTTTTTTTTTTTTTTTCAAATCAATGAAGGTCTTGTCAATTACTTCTTTAGATAATTTTTTTTTTAAATAAAAATTAAATCTTTGTGAAGAATCATCGTTTTCAAAGTAATTTAATGGATCATAATTGGATATTTATTTTTCTTTATATTGTTGTCTACAGGTTTTCATTCAACAAACGGTCAAGCTCCAATTTCTTCCACCGATAGGCCTTTGACCCCTCAAATTCAAGCTAATGGAATTGACGTTGCAGACTTCACTCCTCCCAGGCGGCTAAGCATAGAGGAAATTCCTCAAATTGTAAATGATTTTAGACTTGCTGCAAGGAATGCTATTGAAGTCGGTAAATTCTTTTCATGTGTTTATATTAGATAAATGATATTTGATTGGTCAAACGTACAAGGGAGTGAAGAAATGTACTTTGTACTTGATGAAAGAAAACTGAAAGAACAATGGGGCTCATGGTTACCTTTGTTATTACACAGTACCTTCATTAAAATGTCATTATTTGTCTTATACACAGGCTTTGATGGAGTAGAGATCCATGGGGCTCATGGTTACCTAATCGACCAATTTATGAAGGATCAAGTGAATGATCGAACGGATCAATATGGTGGATCCCTTGAAAATCGTTGCCGGTTTGCTCGGGAAATAGTTGAAGCTGTTTCTAATGAGATAGGAGCGAAAAGGGTTGGAATAAGGCTATCTCCTTTTGCGGACTACATGGAATCCGAGACTCAAATCCGTGAAGCTTTGGGCCTTTACATGGCTGAATCCTTAAACAAATATGAGATTCTTTATTGCCACATGGTTGAGCCAAGAATGAAGACAGTTGAAGAAAAGAGTGAATGTCCCTATAGTCTTGTGCCAATGAGAAAGGCTTTTAAGGGTAGCTTTTTAGTTGTCAGTTATGATAGGGAAGATGGGAACAGAGCTATTGCTGAAAACCGTGCAGATCTTGTTGTTTATGGTCGTCTGTTTTTAGCCAATCCCGATTTGCCTAAGAGATTTAAGCTCAATGCCCCTCTCAACAAGTACAACAGAGACACATTCTACATCTCTGACCCTATCCTTGGATACACTGATTATCCATCCCTTGAAGACATTGCTTAGGTTTTCAAGGAGAAGAGTGAAAATAAATTGTCCAAAAACATTGCCCTATGTAATTCCTTTCTTGCTTTAAGTGTTTTCATTGTACAGTACAAGTGCAACAAAAAGATTTGATAGATCTAAATAATTTTGAAGTGGTTATTCTCTTCTAGTGATAATATTGTTGGGGCTGATCCGCTTCTCATGCCGGACTAATCATGATTTTGAAGCATAATTTGGCTATTACAAGCAATAATTCTTTTCTTAAATTGACAAATATGCGTATAAGATTTTGCTTTCAGCTTTAGCTACAATGGACTCGATCTCCTTTACTTTTTGGCATACATAAGGTCCGCATTGAACCATTATAAGCGGCTACTCAATTACTAGTGATATTATCCATATTTAGGGCATTTAGGCTTATTTTCTCACTTCCATTCATAATAAAATGACTAAATTTCAAGCTAGCTGCCAACCATATCTTTCTAAGCTAGAGACCGATTGTGTACAAAATATGTGACATTTAGCACAAACACAAGTGGAGTTTACAAATGGAATTATATGCACACACATGATTAGCAAATAGCATTTCCTCAATTTCTTAGTGTTATGATTCTAGTGTCCCACATGGATTAAGTATAAGCTTAACCATGTGTTTATAAGCTCTTAAGCACCCTCCCCTTGCAAGCAGGTTTTCAAGGGTGAGTTCTACCCATGGGTTTGCAACATTGAGTATAGGATTAAATGAGTTGTGGCTTCCTTCAGGATGCTTGGAGCATGTCTAGATAAAAGATAAATCCAAAGCAAACCTATGATATTTTTCAATTGCATCCAATCTGAAGTAGTGCAGAAATTAAGAATAAGTAATAGAAGATCAGACAGGAGATAGAGGAAGAATTGAAAATTCGTAAGAGTCTTATGAGGCCTCTGGGGAGTCTCACCTCAAAGATAACATATAGAAACTTACAGTTAGCAGTAAGGAATTATAATTAGTTGAATTTTCTATGCATAGAAGTACATGATAAAAATTTTGAACGCTCCTAGATGCATAGCACACAAACATCCATTTACTATGAACATGAACTTAGCATTTAGCCAAATTTTATGTCCACATTCGTGTATCATTCCTTTGTGTGTGTGTGTGTGTGTGTAAGTGTGAATTCAACCAGGATTCCATGACAAATTTGATAATGGCTAAGTTACTAAAAATAACATAATTACCTGATAGAAATATAACCGACTAGAGAGAGCACCCACATCAAGCACCCAAGTCCTAGAGTCTCCAACCCATCCATCTCCTTGCTTTTCAGGATATCCATGCATAGCCTATTCAGGATGTGGCAGAATTTGCACCAGTTCCTGTGCCTGTGGATTGCTATATGGATCACAGATTTCATATGGTTTCTCCAGATAATTGGCATTTCCTGGGCTGCAATAGAGATGATGAGTAGAATACGGAAACTGAGATGTCTCATTTCTGTATATTTGGCCTATAACTTGATATGACGTGTGTTGATATGTAGTGTGTTTGTTTCTTAACTGGTTTCCAAAGATCTTGGATACAGAATCTTTGGTTTCTTTTCTTTGTCATATTGGAGGTTTGAGTTAGTTTGCAAAGCAAAGCTATGGCATCATTGGTTGGAGGGGCTGCTCTGGGGTCAGTGTTGGGAGAGGTACTTAATGTGTTGCATGACACAGTCAAGTGTGTTGGAAGCGATGCCCTTATGTTCAAGCCAATTCTTAAAAGCCTCCAATTCAATCTAAATCTTTTAGCGCCAGTGGTTGAAGAGATAAGACAATTAAACAAGAAGCTTGATCATCTAGAAGAGGAAACAAAGAGCTTGAAAGAAGATATGAGGAAGGCCCGTGAGCTCATGGGCAATTTGGGCCGCCAAGAGTGGGACTACCCTTTACAAGCCTACTACGGGAGACAACTTACAGAGTTGAACAAGGCCATTGTGATGTTCTTCCAGGTTCATATGCAAGAACAGAAGGGATATTTTGCAGATTTTGGAGCAGTTGAAATCTCTTTCGCTGTCACCCATCTTGAAGATTGGTTAGTTGTCGTGCTCAGTTACTGGACCCCCGGATTTTACTGTTGGGATGGATGAACCTTTGAAGGTCTTAAAGACTAAGCTGCTAGAGGAGAAGAAGCAGTAGCTTCTACTGACTGCTCCTGGAGGATGTGGAAAGACCATATTGGTGAAAATGCTTGGTCATGACCAGGAAATTAAAGGTATTTGATCTCTCTCTCTCTCTTTTTCTTTTTGCTTTTTTTGTGTATGTAATTTTAGTGCATAATTGGCATGCGTTTGCATATTCTATAATTTATTTATAGTGCTAGTATGTGGATCTTCGTAAACTGTTAGGAACTACCTAAAACAAAATACATATACAAGTTTTTAAAAAATGTTAAAACAAGAATTACAATGCTGTGTTATGTTTTTATACATCAAGAACAGGGTTACAAAACTTATTAACTGACTGTATTAGCCATTATACTGTATTAACCGAAGGGTGGTGTTTATTTCACACCACTTGAAGTCACAATTTCAGTGCAAAAAGTGTGTACATTTGTGTGAAATAAGCAGCGTATTCTAGTATTTACCCTTAACGAAAATAACTGACTCCACTAGTGAAATATAAGAACCAATGTGTCCTGGTCTGCTGGTGGTATTATGAGACGCACATGTATAAATATTACACAGAATACATAGAACGACTTGCAGTAAAATACTTGATAGTCTTAAGCTACAATCATTTATATCACAACCAGCAAAATCAAATTTCTTCAAATCAAATGGTTCATCAGTTGAATTCTTGACAAATTTCATTGTTGAACCTTAAATTGAACTATTGCTTGAAATTTGAATATCATATGCATGACTATAATGGGAATAAATGGGATTGCAATGCATTCACACATGAAGATTTGAATTTCTGTAAGTGAAATTAAAATACAGTTTGAAACAAATTTATGTCTTACTAGGATTTGGTAAGATATGATAGGCCTTTACTAATTATGTTCATTATTATTTTAGCCCTTTTAAAAGTCTAGCACTGCTTTTGGCCCATTTCATCCTTAGGATTTATTGCCTTAGAAGAGTAGTAACAAAGAAAATGTAAGATGTATGTAACAGAATTTTATTTGGTTCCTTAAATAGTGAGAGGCTGTGGGGGTTCCCATCAGCCCTCAAAGTGAATGGCAAATCACTCTGTGGGAAGCCTTTAGAGGTTTGGCGCCGTAGAGGTAGAAATGGTCTAGTGGTCATTCTATCCTAGTTCTGATCTGCTTCATTGTCTTTAACAAAGCCTAGAATTTTCAGTTGATGAGGACAATTTAAAAGTGTTTTATGGATCTAGGTTCATTTCGTGAAGACCAAAGGATCCCTGTTCTTGCCCTCATTGATGTGTGGCAAGAATTATATAAACACGATGAAGATGGCATTGATGCCATTGCCATTTTACATGAACTCACCTCTCGGAATCTGGCTAATCTTGTGATGACAAGGTAGGCATGCTGACTCTTACTAAACATAAAAAGGACGCCAGAGCTACGAGTGAGAAGATACAAACGTGGGAAAATGCTTTGAAATGCGTGAGCGGTATTGCTGGGTTTGATGTAAAAGACAGCATGTAAGTCTTCCTTTTCTGCTTTGAATAGATGTGTGTTTGGATTTTTGATTTTTGTCTCAGTTAATATTTTTTATTCTTTTCTTTTGCAAATATAAAATTGAATCCTAGCCTTTTTTTTTTTTTTTTGAAATAACTCAGTTTTTAGGGTTTTATCACAAATTTAAAATAAAAGAAGTTACAAAAAATTATATCTTTTGATAAATTCTAAGCAAATATGATACCAACCTTGGATAGTCACTTTCTTCAAATTATCTGTAACTAGTCGCGGACCAGCGCGTCGCGCATGGTTATTTTTTTAATGATCGTGTTATATATGTATAAACAATATACTGTAAGATTCATGATAGAAGGTATTGTCTTGGAATTAGATGTGGAAAGGATAGAACTATAGTTGGCCTTGTAGTGAATGAAGAGTTGATCATCCGTCTTCCCAATCTAAACATATTACAATCTCATCCGATGGTTATTTCAAAATCTGAACATCATGTGATTCTAAAATATGAGGACTATTTTAGCTAAAATATGAGGACTATTTTAGCTACATATTTCATTTTAGAGAGACCTGAAGAAATAATCCAACTTGTGTGAACTTGTAATTTAATAGGTATTCCATTATGATTTGGTAGAAACCAAAAGATAATATAAAAATTATTTTAGCACATGAAAAGATAATATAATCTCAATTTTATAATAGCCTTTTCATTAATTGAGAGTTGGACATACTTTACGAAACAATCCAAATTGTTGAACTTGCGATTTAATAGATAATCCGTAATCAATCGGTACAAAATATGAACCACCTGCACAATTGAAAAATAAAAATAAAAATATTTTAGCATAGCCTTTTCAATCTATAGCTGTTCAACTTACAACTTAATAGATATTTTGTAATCAACGCTAGGAAAAATGTACAACTTACACAACCAAATAAAAGTTAAAAAATATTTTAGCATAGCCTTTTCATTTGATTTATAATTAAAAGTTACAAATACTTGAAGAAACCATCCAAATTAAAAACATGTAAATTAACAGGGTAACTTGTGAGCAACTGGTGATTAAAATAGTAATCAGAACGATGATAGATGTCCACATCATTCAACACCAAGACCTTTTATGTGATATTTTTGCACCATTCATGCTTTTCAATAGAAAATATCTAATCTCTAAACATATTATAATCTCATCCGATGGTTATTTCAAAATCTGAACATCATGTGATTCTAAAGAATTTAGAATTTTTACTAAATTATTATACAATCTCATCTTACAGTTATTTCAAAATTTGAATACCATGTGGTTCTAAAGTAATTGGAAAATTTTTTATTTATAAAATTCCCCAAAGATAATCCATTATAATCTGGTAGAAACAAAAAGATAATATAAAAAATAGTTTAGCACACCAAAAGATAATAGAACCTCAATTTTATAACCCGTAATCAATCGGTATAAAATATGAACAACCTACACGACCAAAATAAAATATACAAAATATTTTAGCATAGCCTTTTCATTTTATTTATAATTGAGTGCTGGACATACTTGAAGAAACATTCCAACCTTATTTACAATGGAATTTCCCAAAGAAACAAATCATTCAACAATGTCATATTTTTTTTGGTTATTTTCTTTGGTTACACAAACTGCTCGAGCAACTATGGAATTTCCTAGCAAAGCAACTCATTAAACAATACATTGCAGAAAAGTAGAAGTAATATGTTCTAACTATGTGCAACAGTATCAATCTCTGATCGCTCGCATATTTGTTTTTTATCCGGATAGACTCCGACCTTTGCATCCATAGTGGTAATAGCTCTGGATCTATCAATGACACTTGTGGACCAAAGAGGCACATGGTTGATGTACTTTGGTCATTTATTGTGCATTACAAAAGAGAATTTGCAAAGTCATATCCCAAAAGGCATATGAGATACAATGGAAGGTGATGATCTAGCTTTTGTATCACAGTTTGTGGCAAGAGACAATGGTTCGGATGAAAGTTTACAGGTATAAATGCTGTATTGGGAAATTTTCTACAGTCGCTACAATATTGCCTAAAATCTCAACATGAATGCCCCCCTCCCCAACCCTTCGAAATGAAAAAAATAAAAAATAAAAAATAAAAAAAAGGAATTACACGGTTGTCTTGGGAAATTTTTTCCAGCTGGTATAATATTGCCTAATTTTGTACTACATGATTGTCACATTATTATACAGCACTTTGTAATATACTTGAAACAATAATATTATCCAACTAAGATCCAAGCTACCTAAATATCAAAGAAAATTCATCTCAACATGAATGCCCCCCTCCCCAACCTTTCGAAATGAAAAAAAAAAAAAAAAAAAAAAAATCCCAACTTTAGTAGCAAAATTTGGATCTACCAAACCTAGGTTTGCTAGAAACTTCAATCATGTAGCCATTGACATGCATTACTACAATCTCTATTTAGATGAGTTTAGCAACATGAATGTACAATTTTATGCACTAAAACCATAACAACTTCCAATGGCCCCCTTAGTTTTTTAAACCAATCTTATGTAGTAGTGGCAACTACTACTATTGTTTGGTATAAATCATTAAAAATCAAACCTTCTTCTCAATATCCCATAAACTTTCAAATGCATAATCTCAAAGACTATTGTGATTCAATTCATCTCATTTCTACCATATAAACCTATCCTATTTGCATAACTCCGAAATTGTCTTCAAAAGTTAAATACCAAAACATTAAGACCAAGTCCAAGTTCAATACCAATCCCACCACCAGTAGTCTACTAAATTTGTAAAAATATTTAACATATTTGAAGATGTAAACAATTCTTTGCCTTTTACCCTTTGATTGTACATTAGGATATCAATGTCAGAATTTCTCAATTATCCAATAAATGTATGAAACACAAATTACACTCCATATCAAATTACACAGTTTCATATTTTATTTTTTTATTTTGACTTATAACAAATTGAAACCTTAATAATTGTGAAAAAATTGTCAAATTTGTTGTGTTAGTATTACAATATATATATATATATATATATAAGGGGAAAAAATACAAACGGAAGACTTTAAAAAATAAAATAAAATGCTGGGTGTGAAAAGAAAAATAGGTGTAGACATGGACTGGAGGGTTGATACTTGAGACTCAAAAAGGTGTGCGTGTGAGTGACCAAAAATTAGCCGTCAGTGAAATTTTATAAAATGTCTCTCTCTCTCTCTCTCTCTCTCTCTTTTGGGGACCCTATAGCTACATCATGTGTACTTTTTTTTTTTTTTTTTTGGATGGATGCATTATGTGTACCAATGGGTGAAGGAAGAAAAACTTTCTACAAAATAGGAATTTGTTTTATATATTTTATTCTCTTCTACATTATCTCATCGATTTCAAAACAATCTTTTCCACTCAATTGTTTTAAAAGATTGTCGGCAGCAAGTAACAATTAGTTCAACCATCAAAGGTGTCAAATTGTGAAAGTTTTCAACAATAAATTTCTAAAAAAAAAAATGTAGTCATATTTGCAATTTACATATGCGTTCAGATTTACATAAATAATTGCACTCTCACTCAAATAACCAACCCCCTGTTCTTCTTTGTAAAATTGATGCACAAATAGTGCTTCAAAGAAAATTAATGACCAAAACTTTAATCATATTTTAGCAGCAAAGTTGGATATAAAATTTAAAACTTTAACAATAATGTGTGCCATTATCTAAAATTCAGTGTTTCTTCCAATGACAGTGCTATGCATTAAAAAAAATAGACAATTCGCAGATCCTCTAGAAGTTGAGCTGGTGGCTGTTTGTGTTGCTGGAATTTTGCTCATGAAGAATAGAAAAATGCTTATATTTTAGAAGGTGATTCAGCTACATATCCATATGGATATTGATCAACATGGTTAGAAACATCATTGAGGAGGTAAGACCATTATTGAACAACTTTGAGCACTTTGAAGTTTTTGTTGTAAAAAGAGAAGTTAACATGGAAAATCTACGGTGGCTAGGCATGCCTAATTTGGGACGAATTTGATAGTGTGGATGGATGAAGCTTTGTCCAACAACAATTTATCCTTGATGCAATTGCAATAAAATATATGTTTATACTTTAAGCTTAACTTTCTTATGCAAATCAAGATTAATCAAATAAAGATGTGGACACATTTATACTAAATTATATTCATAGTAAACATACACAATATAATTATTATTACAAAATATAATTATTATTTTGCTAATAATTGATTATTCTTATTAAACACCTTCAAACATCACATATATAGTGAGCGTTTGGGCACCGCGTCATTGCGTCTGCGTTTTTTTTTGTTCGCGTTTTCTCCGCTTTTTTTTTTTTTTTTTTTTTTTTTTTTTTGGCCCGCTTTTGTTGACTTTGGGAGACAAATTTCACTATTATGAACAGAAATGTACTGTTCACGTCTTTGTGTTGTTACTGTTTACATATTAAAAATATTAAAAATGGGTCCCACGGTACTATTTACACATTTAAAAATTATTTTGCTACAAGTGTGTTTTCAGTTTTCAGATTTCGCTTTTCGTTTCAAAGAACAATAAGTCAGATCCAAACGGACCCATAATCAAAAGCCAATGTTTAACTTGTACGGGGTATAGTATTTTTTTTTTATAGATTTAGAAGTTTAGGTTTGATTGCCCTCAACTGTCAAGTGCCACGCAATCTATGAATGATTAAAACATCTGTAGATATTGCCATACATTGGTCTTTATTCAAAAGGGTTGAAGATACCTCCTATCGACACAGGAAAAAAGAAAAAGAAAAATCCAAGTTGAGTTCAAATTGTTATATAATTGCATATATGAAGTATTTCACTTGATTTTTGACCCACCAATGTTACGAAATTATAGAGAGAAAGTCATAGAAATAATTGAAAGCAGAGAGAGTATACACAAGAAACATACACAACCCGCCTCAACTTGATATACAAACCTTGCAGATATCAAAGAAATCGGCAAGCTCAAAGATCTAACAACTCCTCACCATTAAAGTTGACGGTGGCCTTGAACCTAAAAAAAAATCTGAACAAAATTTGACATGGACCTTAAAAATGTAAAAAAAAAAAAAAAAAAAAAATGTAATTCAATAAGATACTGATTCAAAATATATAACAATCATAACATTAAGTGGCCATGAAGATCCAGTCAAATGCTTGCAAGAATCATCAAGTAATATTGGTGGTGGGTTCTTGCTCTATAGTGGAAGCCTTGACAAAAGCATAAGACTTTGGTGGGTTCCCAAACACATCAATGGCATGCCAAGGATGCTCAAATAATATAAACACAAAAACAAATAAAAAATGAAATAAAATAAAATAAAAGCATCTCATATCAATATAAATAGAGCATAAAAGTTTTGCATCCAAAAAAAAAATAATTGAAACAAAGAATAAAAGTTTTGCACCCAAAAAAAGAATTGAGATGTAGAGATACCTCAACCAAAGCAGGGGAGGTTCTCACAAGATTTATAAACCACGTGGAAAGGAATAAAGGGAGGAAGGAAATCGGATAGGCAAATCACATCTTGAAACAATAGAGCAAGAAGGTGAGTAGCTTTCAAACTCTCTGTCTTCTCAAGCAATACCTGAAGACTTCAATGTTTTTCTTTTTCTTTTTCTTTTTCCCTTTAAGCTTCCCTTTACGTTACATATTTCAAAACCCCAAAAGCAAAACCCCGAACGCTTCCCTTTTCTTTTATCTCTTTTTTTTTTTTTTTTTTTCTCTTCCAAACCAGCTTGCTTCAAGAATGTACGTTTTTTTAATTTCGATTTCCTTCCCTTTTTTGTTTTCCTTTTCTTTTATTTTTTATTTTTTATTTTTTTCTTTCTTCTAAACCACCTTGAATGCACGTTTCTTTTTTTGTTTTTTTGTTTTTCTTCCCTTTTTTGTTTTTGATTTCCTTCCCTTTTCTGCTTCCCTTTTCTTTTATTTTTTATTTTTTATTTTCTTCTTTCTTCCAAACCAACTTCAATGTACGTTTATTTTTTGTTTTTTTGTTTTCCTTTTTGCTCCCTTTAATCTCCCCTCTACGTTACATATTTAAAACCCAATCCTCCCTTTAAGCTTTCCTTTTTTTTTTTTTTTTCTTTTTTTCAAACCGGCATGAATGTTACATATCTTTAAAACCCTGAACGTAATATTATCCTCCCTTTAAGCCTCATTATTATTTTTATTTTATTTTTTCCTTTAAGGTAAACTGAAAAGGCTTTGGGTTGGGCTTCATAGTGGAAATCAATATATAAAAGGTGGGCTGCATTAATCATACAAATTCATATTGAAGTAGTGGGTTGGGATGTATATTGATGAGATTTATAGGGCTGTAAATTAGAAGAACCATTTAAAAATTGAAGGAAGAATATTTTTTTTAAATAAGAAAATGACATGGCAGCTGATGTGGCGCAACGTGAGAGCAGCAGAATTAAACTCTACGCTTGAGCTTTTAGTAATATATTGATGATTATCAGACTAATACAAGAATACTTGACTGACTCAACATGAAATTTTTATTGTTAATTTTTAATGTTTCAAATCAAATTGAGTACAGGACACTTTTTTTTTTTTTTTTTTTTTTTTTTTATAATTTTATAGTTACAACTAGGGGATTCATTGTAACCCAATTAACAAAGACAAAGCTAAGCTAAGGGGTTTGGGGGGCCATGCCCCCTGGCTTTTCAAAGTTTCTTTCGTAGATCCATTGAGCTAACCTTTACTCAAAAAAAAAAAATCATTTACTCTCTTTAATTTTTGAGAAAAACACATTACACCCTGTAACTTTGATGAATTATGATTTTAATCCATTAAGTTCAAAAATTGTCATTTTATTCAATTAAAACCATGTCTTTAAATTATGGTTTTTTTCTAGACTATTTTACACTATTTTTATTGCACAAGACTACAAACAAATAAACCCCAAGTGGAGCATTTTCCTTGAAGGCATAATCATCCTACAAGTATTTTTCCTTAAACATTTTCATAGTAATTGATATTATTATATAGTATCATCAATTTAGGTTGAAAACAAGCATGA
This sequence comes from Quercus dentata, assembly GCA_028216015.1. Taxonomy (NCBI): domain Eukaryota; kingdom Viridiplantae; phylum Streptophyta; class Magnoliopsida; order Fagales; family Fagaceae; genus Quercus; species Quercus dentata. The sequence goes on along the minus strand of CP116452.1, from coordinate 3,424,159 downwards.
TGATATATATATATATAGACACACACCTAGCTAATAGACTTTTTTATACATGTTTTTAGGATTCCTAATCAATATAGATCATGCCATCTATAAGTGTTAGATTAAATAAATATCAGTTTTCAAATTATACTCCCTCTAAAACTCAATAGTTATTATATTTTTATGTTTATACGTGTAATTTATATTATTCTTAAATCTGTGAAATGTAATTCATGAAAATATATGAAATCTTTATCATTAAATTAACAATGCTTTTAGTGAAATTTTTTAAATACACATTTAAGATGTCATTAAATATTAGTTAGATTGAAAAATCAATTGAATTCAACCAAACTTTGGCCAGTAAATAAAGAAATGGTGCCTCTGCATTTGCACAGGTT